>OZ004706.1:1200000-1845035 GCA_963924515.1 Vespertilio murinus | reverse complement strand
GGCAGCCCCTGTGTTTTAGAAGCAGAGACAACCCCCCCCCCCCCTTCAGGCTCCTTGGCGAAGGCCCTTGGCGAAGGCCTCGGGGTAGCGATGCCTCAACCCTCCGGCGCCCGCCGTCAGCCCCGATGTGTAAGATCCACTGTTGCCTAAATAACGGAATCTATTTAAAGAAATGAAGCCAATTAAGTTCTCAGTTTATGACCGAGAAGCGATTCCGCCGTGTGTGGTCAGCGTCTGCTCCGCGCCTGGGGAGCCAATTACTGATTTCCTCCGAGAGTCCCGCACACGCTCCCGACGGGCCCGGGCAGCCTGCTCCGCGGCGTTCCGCCGTGACCTCGGCGCCGGGACGCGGTGGAGAGACGCCGGCCGGGCGGCCGGCCGGGCCCAGCTCTACGTCCGACACCTGCAGGTCCTCTGCTCGGGCGTCGCTGCCCGACCCTCCGGCGGCGTTGGCGCGTTGGGGGTTTGTGCCCCCGAGTCCTGGCCCCGGTGTCCCTGTCCTGTTTCCACAAGGAACCTGCACCCCGGGGCCTCTCTGGTCCTGACCTGTCTCCCTTCGCCTCTGCAGGCTCATTGAAGGTGTGAGTGATGGATGAGAGGCACCGAAAGAGCGAACTTTTCTTGCGGGGATTTGCATTTTTAATAGGAAAGGTCATCTGGCCATAAAGAGAAGAAAATGTGAGCAGCGGGAGTGTTAGACGTGACCGCAGGCTGAGGACTTGGGGACAGCGGGTCCTCCGTGGGTCCCAGCTCCGCGCTCATGCCCTGTCCTCATTGTCCAGCTGCGTGCCCACCTCCTCTCCTCTCCCCATCTTAGCTTGGAGCCAGGGCATGATAGTGGGAGGAGCCAGGGCGGGTGAGTGGGAGGAGCCAGGGCATGATAGTGGGAGGAACCAGGGCGGGTGAGTGGGAGGAGCCAGTGCATGATAGTGGAAGGAGTCAGGGCATGTAAGTGGGAGGAGCCAGGGCATGTAAGTGGGAGGGGCCAGGGTGGTGAGTGGGAGGAGTCAGGGCATGTAAGTGGGAGGAGCCAGGGCGGGTGAGTGGGAGGAGCCAGTGCATGATAGTGGAAGGAGTCAGGGCATGTAAGTGGGAGGAGCCAGGGCAGGTGAGTGGGAGGAGGACTCAGGTCACCATCCTTTCCTAATTCCTCCAAGCAGAATTCTTCAGATCAGCAATGGACATACCGCCCTTGACAGTCCCGTGAGATGGGCAATGGCCGACCCAGGTGGCCAGCATTTGGAGACCCCCGGGAGGAGGGCACCCCGGCTGGCTGCCTCGTCATTCCGAAGAGGGCCTTGGGGGGAAGCCCGGTGTTTCTGGGAGCTTCCTGTGGCTGCCGGGAGGGTGTGCGTACGGCCGAGGACGGGGGCCCAAGTCTCTCCAGCCCTTCTTAACGCCAGAGAATCCCACACCCAGGGAGAGCCTACCCCGGAGCCCGACGGATTTGATGCCGCTCAGGATCCCCAGTGACCGGCCAATGCCCCGAGCAGGTGGATGCATGACCTGCGGCCCGGCACCACCTGGTGAGAGCAAGTCTCCTTCCTGGGAAGATGCTGGAGCCGGGCGGCTGTGGGTCGGGCAGGCGGCAAAGTCAGGAAAGGCTGCAGCTGAGAGGTCAAGGCTGAGCGGGCAATGGCACGACCCCATCGGGGTTGCCTCCCTGCCTCCCAGCTCTTAGGGGTCTTCGGGCAGATGATCTACACAGGACACAACCTGCCAGTCACCTGGCTCACCCCCAATGGGCAGATTCCAGGGCTCCTCTCCTGCAAGGTGACCTTGGGGAGGGGTCCCACGCCAGAGGGCTTTCTGGAACAGCAGATGAACGATGGAGGCTTAGGGGCGCTGTGGTTGCCTGGCACCCAGGTGGGTCAGGGTTGGTGCCATTGAAACGGCACTGAGAAGGGTTCCCACGGCGACCAGGCAGGAACCCGGCCAACGTCTTTGTCCCGGTTCCGGGGGTCCGGACGCCGAGTCTGAGCACAGAGGAAATGACTTCTTGGCCATAAACTGGGAGTGACTGGCTCGTTTCACAAAGTGGACCTAGTTACCTAAGCCCCAACAAAGGTGCTGGTGAGGCTACTAACGAGGGTGCCCTTAGCTGCCCGCCCCCCTGCCTCAGGGACCCCGCCGACACCCTGAGGCTGAGTGAGTCACCGTAGCAATGACTACCCAACCCTGGGGCCAGGGAGCTTGGGTGACGAAGGTCAAGTACCTTCACGACTGAGTTAGAAGCGAGTCCGGAACCGGATCCAGCAGCATCCACCCATGTCAAGGTTCTTGGAGACGGGAAAGCCAGAGGGTGACAACTCGGGAAACGAGGCCCCGGACACACCGGCATCGGCGTATGGAGGGCACTGGGGTTCCCGCCCAGAACCAAGCTCCCAGGGTGCTCGTGACGGCGGCCGTGCCCGCGGGCAGGGCACTGGCTCATTTCTCAGGCTCTGCCATTGGAAAGCCACCCGCGTGAGGATTCAGATGGGCGCCACGTCCACGCACAATGAGCGAGAGAGTTATGGAAAATACGCAGCGTTCTCAATGCTTGGTCTCACGTTCCTCAGACACATTACCGAATTCATTCCGTTCTCCGTCTGGCGGCCGACATTGACTGGTGAAGTGCTTAACCGACATTAATATTTCTGTCCTGTAATCGGTGATTGAAATCCCAAATTCCAATTTATTCTTAATCCCTTAATCCGGAGTCCAATTGTTAATGGCGAGACTATGAAAGCATTTTTAAAGTGTTTCATTTGAGGTTTGAAACAGACTTAAGGGCCTGTTCGGTAGACCGTGTGTGTGTGTGTGTGTGTGTGTGTGTGTGCGCACTTGCTTCTTAATGGCCACAATAACTACTTTTACAAAATTGAAGGGCTCTAACGTTATGGATGATGGTGGTGGTGAGGAAGGTGGTGGTGATGATGAAAATGGTGATGATGATGGTGATGATGAAAATAATGGTGATGATGGTGATGGTGATGATATTGTTGGTGGTTTTGACGGTGATGAGGATGATGGTGATGATGGTGGTGACGATGATGATGATGATGGTACTGATGATTATGGTGATGATGGTGATGATGGTGGTGATGATGGTACTGATGATTGTGGTGATGATGGTGGGGGGATGATGAAGATGATGGCAATGGCAGAGGTGATGATAGCTGTTGGGATCTTCACATACCTCATTATGACTCCATTTATCCCCACAACAGGTTCTGACTAAACTGAGAAATAAAATGAAGAGAAGCAGGCAATGGAGGCAAACATAGGGTTCTTCCTACGGGTAGAGGTCAGATGGGGTGATACAGGTCCCACGCTGTGAACCTCGCCAGCTGACCGTGTTGGCTGCACCTGCCCAGGGCGCCCCACCCATGTGAGACAGGGGGGTGCTCTCCCAGGGTCCGTCCGAGTGAAGGGTGGGTAATGGGGGTCCCTGCATCAGGAAGAAGCCCCCGGGAAAGAGGAGGTATGGGAGCCAGTCGGAGCTAACTACTTCATAGTGACCGGACGCCGGCACCTCCGCCCCGTCCCCCAGAGGAGAGGCTGGCGTGCTCGGGAGGGCCGATGGCTCCCCAAGGCCCACAGCTGGGAAGTGACAGCGCGGGGCTGAGACTCTCCAGCCCGTCCCAAGCTGAGGTGCTTGTACCTGAAGACTGTGCCTCGCCACCATCCACAAAGCAGGGTTCGAGGACTCCTGGGACGTCCCCACACCCTAGGGGGGGGGCCTTCAGGGTCAAGGTCATGTCCATCGGGATGGAATTGCCCTCTTCACCTGCTCCTTCTCCCGGGCATGCGGCAGTTTCCCAGGCGTTACCTGGCGCGTAGGGTCACGACTGGTTGGGAGAGGAAGCGGTGGAGTCCTCTTCTACGGAAGCCGGAGATGAAAGAGATTTGCCACGATTGTGAAACAAAGGACGTGCCTGAACCCAAGCTCCTCGGGGTCCGCCATGTTTGTTAGGACGACGGAGGGTCCCGGAGACCAGGCGCTGGAGAAACATGTGGGCCTTTGGACTGTCACTGTTGCTCAGTCCCCCAAAGCTCCCGCCGGCGACTGGGGGCCAAGCGCAGGGCCGGCGAATCCCCACATCTGTATTCCCTCGGCCTGAGCCTCTCCCGGGAGCGCAGGGGAGCCTTCAGACCCACCTCCTCTTTCCCTTTACACGCTGTTGCTGAGCGCTCCGAAGACTCAGCCCGCCAGGGAAATCAGACAGCAGCGCGCGCTGGGAGCTTGCTTTGCGCTTCCCCTGCCTGTGATCTTAGCCGCGCAGACGCGTGGGATGCCGTCTCTGCTCTGTTCATGCCGGACTGAGAGAAGCAAGGCCATTTGGAGCCCCTGGGGAAACCAGCCCCTCGGGGGAGAGGCCACGCATCCTGCAAAGATAAGAAGGAGCGTCGGTCGTGGTTTGACCTTGGTGAAGACACGGCCACGTGGCCCTTGTACCGGGACCGTGAGGAGCGATGTCACTGATGACAGGCAATGTTAAGGAGCTCCGAAAGAGCACGCCAACACAGGTCTCTGGTCTTGGGTCGAGCCACGTGCCACGTGAAGCACCAGATGACCACGGAAGGTGAGAGCTTGGCGAAGACACGCAGCCCCAGGTCGCCAGCCCTCGCCTCAGGGGGACCCTGTGAACGCCATGGGAAGTTGGGGTTCTCAGAGGGCCTGGGGGTGCTGAGCTGTGTGGGCAGGGCTCTGTGACCGGGCCGGTGCCTGCCACCTGGACGGAGGGCCCCGGAGAGGCTGACTCTCTGCACCCACCACCCGCTCACCTGTCCACCCCGGCACGTGGCCCCGCATGGAGCTGACTTGCTTGATCCCAGGTTCTCTCACCAGCCTGAGAGGCGCTTAAACTGGAACTCTGCTCATCTTGGGTTTCCACCAGGGGCCTGGAGCACAGAGCTCATGCTTTGCACATGCTTGCTGAGTAAAGGAATACACACACGGATGCACACACAAGTGGCTTGATGATGGGTTAGGAGCTGCTCTCCACGTAGACACTCCAGGGAGGCGTGAGCCATAGATGTGGCACTACTCCTAGGCCTACTGAGAGGGTTGATGGCACACGATGGTCCCCCCTTAGCTGCGGGGATCCGGTCTAAGATGCCCCGTGGGTGCCCAAACCCCGTAATGCGATGACTCTTCCTGTACACACACACACACACACACACACACACACACACACACACACACCTATGATCACATTTAACTTATCACGAGGCGCAGGGAGAGACCCGCAGGAGTAGCTCATCGTGAGATCCAACAGCTGTAGCAACGCGGTACTGCAGGCTCCGTGGCTGTGGCATTCCTGAGTGACCTCGGGGGGACTTGAGCCCGAGCCCTGAGAAACCGTGACTGTGGGTCTGATCGCTGAGAGGACTGCCAGGCCGGCGGGCATGGGGATGCCAGCGGAGGGCGGTGCACGGTCTTGGTGGGAGACTGCCGGTCAGCCACGGCGGGAGACTCCAGGACACTGCGCAGAATGGCGTGCCACTTAAAATGTACAAATTGCTTATTTCTGGAATCTCAGACTGCCGCTGACCCCAGGTAACTGAAACCACAGAAAGTGATGCCATAAGTAAGTGGGGGAGGGGGCCTAGTATACTCCATAGTACCCTAAATTCTCATCAAAACTTACAGACGGGTGGGGGTGGGGAGGGCCTGGTCCTTGGGGTTTCGGGGGCTTGCTGACCGAGGACTCCACCAAAGGTTCCTTCCACCAAAGCTCCAGGATCCTGGGTCCCGAATCCACTTTGCAGAGGACACCCGTGGGCACCTAGGCCTGGCCAGACCCTCTGCCCCGGCGGGACTAGGCCGCCAGCCGAGGTCCCTAAGGTGAGCGCGGTCTTGTTGGGATAAATGAAGAGGCAAAGGCCTTTTCATGGGTGGAACCACGAAGGGGAATGGCTCAGTCAGCCGGGGAGATGTTTCCCAGGCTGAGGCGTCCGGCAGAGACTGGCAGGGACCCAAGAGGTTTTCCATCCACTTTGGTGCATGACCACCCAGCAACCCTCCGCGAGCGGCTGATCTCCGAAACCATGATTGACGGATGGCAGAGGATGCCGGGGAGGGATGAGGTAAAACCCCCCACGGCCACGGGTTCCTCTGACCAGTCTCCCCAGAGCAGAACAGTCTCCAGCCGCCTCCTGACTGCCCCAAAGCTGACAAAAGAGCCGAACAAGATGTCACCTGCTCGAGGCCCGGCCTGACCTTGCGGCTCCGTCTCTCTGGGAGGGAGGTTCCCGGGCCGCAGCCTTGGCCACGCCAGCCGCTGGCGCGAGCGTGGCAGTTCCCTGCGAGAGAGCCATCTATCAAGGCCGGGACGGTTTGGATGGTGATGAGAATATATGAAAGTGCTGTTTGGATGCTATTAAATGCAGCAAAGTAGGTCAATATTGTCTGGAATAATGAACTTGAGTTTAATCAACATATCATCAGCAAAATTATCTGAAAAAGCATAGCAAGTTATTGCTGCTGTGTTTGGTTATTTGACTACTTAATCTTCTAAGATATGCACATAATAAAGTAATTTTGCACGTGGATAGAACTAATTTGTCTACAATCATGCAAGTGTACTTAACAGTATGTTAATAACGCGCCAGGCCATCTTTGCAGGGGAGTGTTTATGAGTTTGTACCCGGATGACATTGGGTCGCCCTGGACCCTTCGCACCCCACACATCGTGGTGGGCCTGGCACGGAGCAGGTGTTCGGTAGAAGTGGGCGGGATTCGGTTTAGGGGTGGGCCTGTCGCCCTGCCATCAGCTGCGCCTGGGCCAGCGCAGGGCCCTTGGTCGGTGATACAGAACAGCATTCAGAAACGCAGCGACGTCTGCCAGCTGTGGGAACAACAGCATGCGAGTCCTCCGCTGGGAAGGGAACGTGTTTTCTTACGGAGCACACCTCAGAGGAGGAATCCTCGGGAGGCAGGGAGGAGCACCGAGGAAGAGTTAGGGGCACTCGGGGACTGAGGGCATGGATCTTAGGGCCATCTCTCCGGCCCCTGAATCTCTGGGAATCGAGAGCTGAAAGGAGTTGTTTCTGTTAAAATAAGTACCTGGTGCAGATATGTGGTTTCAGCAAACATTGATCCTCTGGATTACTATTGTTGTCAGTGTCATCATCATCGTCACCATCATTTTCATCATGTCATCATTAGCATCACCATCATCATTGTTATCATCTCATTAGCATCATCATCATCATCATTAGCAGCATCATCATCATTATCTTCTCATCATTAGCATTGTCATCATCATTAGTATTATCATCTTCATGTCATCATCATTAGCACCGCCATCACTGTCATGTCATCATTGTCGTCTTCATCACTATCCTCATCCTCTTCATCGTTGTCATCACCACCACCATCGCTGTCATCCTCTCATCATCAGCGTGGTCACCATCATTATTATCTCATCATCATCGTCATGGCCATCTTCATCGTTGAGCCATAGATCTGGCGCGGCCTCTGCTCCATTCATGCGGGCCTGAAAGAAGCAAGTCATCATCTTCATCATCGTCGTCATCATCACCATCATCCTCTCATCATTAGCGCTGTCGTCATTGTCGTCCCATCATCATCATCATCGTCATCACTGAGGTCAGACAGGCGGCACACCCCCCCCCCTAAGGTGCACTGCACCCACCGGGCGAGCTGTGAGAGGGACCGAGGCGGGGGGCCACGAGTAGAGCAGGCTCTGCCTCTCTCTGCTGAGGTTTCTTCCCGCCCACAGTTCAGAGGCCCTGGGTCTGTCCGCTGACAGCACACAGAGGCGAGCGGGAGCCCTGGGGAGGGCAGTTCAGGCCCCGCCCCGGGCCCCCCCAGACGGCCGGGCCCCCCCAGACGGCCGGGCCCCCCCAGACGGCCGGGCCCCGCCTGTGGCCGCGTCACCGTCCGTCCCAGGTGGGAGGCAGGACGGGGCTGGCCTGGCGGCTCCGCTCTCTCTCCCCGTGAAAGTGACCTTCACGGTTTAATCACTTGGCAGCCGAGAGCCAGATTGCTTCCTCGCAGAGCGTAATGTCAGATCAGTTTCGGGAATTTTCGGGGTGTTTTTTATCTCTGCAGCGAAGCCGTAACAACCCTGGCGGCAGCTGGCTGGGCTGGGAGCGCGGTGCCGCGGAGCGCCTCATTAGGGCGTAATGGCGTTTCTGAGAGAGGCTGCTCCTCCGAGCAGCAGGCAGAGCGCACGCCGCCGCCGCCTGGCACGTCCCCCTCATCAGCGCCCGCTGAGGGGCGGCGGGCGGCCGGGCCGACCACGGGCCTCGCCAGATCTGAGCGGGAACCTCGGATGCGGCCCCCGGACGAGGCGCGGACAGCCTCGGGGTGCGCGGGGACGTGTGGGGGGGCAGAGGGACGGAGGGAACCCCGAGGAGGTGGCGGGATAGGTTTTAGGGGTGATTTAGAGCCCTGTCCCCCGTGTAGATTGAGCAGTAAATTCTGCCTCCGACGCGGCTATTGTATTTCCCAGGATTAAGCTCGGGGAGACGCGGCCCCGGGAGCCAGGCAATTTCTCGTTTCAGTGTGAGCCTAACCTCTCAATAATCTCACGGCCCCGGAGCACTTAATCTTGCCGATCCTCGCTCTCTTTATTGCCACCATCGGTACAGCCGAGCGTCCTCACACCTCCGGGGCGTGACAGGCAACCTCAGACCATTTCAGTGCCGCCGCCGGGGGTTCTGCGGGGGAACCGGGCGCGGCGTGGCGGGCCTCGGTGGCCTCCCCCGTGGTTCGATTCATCCCGTGGCTGCGTCTGGGCCAGGCAGAGGCTAGGCTGGGGTGGGAGGTCGCTTAGGTCTTGGGCCCCAGGCGGCGGTGGCCGGTGGGGCCGCCTTCCCCCCCGCACGCCTGTCCAGGGGCTGGCGTGGGCGTCCTCACAGCGTGGCTGTGCCACAGTCATTTCCTTTTTTCACGTGGCAGGTGGCTTCCCACGGACGGAGCCCGCTGCGGCGGACGGAGGGGTGGAAGTGGCCAGCGGCCAGCGGCCCAGGGCCCGAGATGGCAGATCAACTCCTCCACGGTTTGACGGCAGCGGCTGGGGTGGACGGAGGGGTGGAAGTGGCCAGCGGCCAGCGGCCCAGGGCCCAAGATGGCAGATCAACTCCTCCGCGGTTGACGGCAGCGGCGGGCAAACACCTGGCCGGCAGGAAAGTGCTGAGCGCTACAACTCCCGTCCCGCGCCGGGATCTGCTGAGTCGCGCTGTTCCTGGGTAATTGGGGTTACGGGCAGTTGACTGCTTGGTCAGGCTGTTCTGACGCTCTGCTCGGCCTGGGTGGAGGAGTGCCCCCTTCGGAGGCAGCCAGGAGCCAGTTAACCCCCTCGCTCCGGGGCCAGGAGAGTTTCTCAGCGTCTCACTCTCCTCCCCCCGCCGGAACCGCCCTTCCCCGCCGTGCGGCCTCCTGAGCGGGGGAGGACGGGACAGGAGCACCGGGCGAAGACGGGCTCACGGAGCTGCCGGAGGGTGCCCGGTGCGGGAGCCAGAGCCCCAAGGGTGCAGGCTGGGACTGGCTCCGGTGGGCAGCTGTGGGCAGACCTGGACGGTCTGTTCGCCACATGCTTCCCAGGCGGGAGCGAGGCTGGGGGGGGGGCAGTTCCCCCAAACACGATGTCTCGTCGTCCGGGAACGCCCGGGTCCCAGCTGGGACTGAGCAGCGGTTTCTTAGGGGGATCGCCAAGGAGAACTTGGGGAGGGTTCTCATCCGGACTTGCTCCGCCCACAAGGGTCCCCTCTGCCCCCTCCCCCACCCCAGTAACCAGCCCACAGGGACTGCTCCCCTCGGTCCCGGCACTGGGTGAAGTCGGGGGTGCTGGCGAGGGCCCCAGGGAAGGAGCGATGACAAGGAGGCACCTCCGGGACGCACAGCGGGACGTGGAGGGACCCTCGGACAGTTACTGAAAAGTCCACGGAAACCTCGACGAAGAGGTCTGATGGATACCGAGCCTCGCACAGCGCTTTACCCTTCTTAAATAATTAATATCCGAAACTACGAGGTTTCATTAATTTTGACTGTCCGCGCTGTGAGCAGCTAATTCATCACCAGCCCAGCCGTGTGGCCGCCCGCTGGTCTCCGTCCGCCACGGAACGTGGTCTCACATGCCAAACGTGTACCGGGCCCGGGCTGCCGGACAAAGTCCCGGACTCGGGGACTCCACCCGTTCTCTCCCCGCCCCGGAGGCCGGACGCCGAGACCCCGGCGTGCGTGTGTGTGTGTGTGTGTGTGTGTGTGTGTGTGTGGCATTCCTCCGAGCCTTCCTCCGGGGCGTGGAGAAGCCCATCTTCTCCGTGGCCTCACGTGGCCGCCCTGCCGTGGTCTGCGTCCCAGGCCTCTTCTCATAAGGGAGAGATGAGTCAGTTTGGCTGAGGGCCACCCGTGACCTCAAGTGAACTAGATTATCTCTATGAAGTCCTTCTCTCCAAACTCAGTCCCGTCCTGAGGTGTGTGTGTGTGTGTGTGTGTGCGCGCGCACGGGGTGGGGAGATTCAATATAAGAATTGGGCCCTAACCGGTATGGCTCAGTGGATAGAGCATCGGCCTGCAGACGGAAGGGTCCCAGGTTCAATTCCGGTCAGGGGCATGTACCTTGGTTGCCGGCACATCCCCAGTGGGGGGGGGGGGGTGCAGGAGGCAGCTGGTCGATGTTTCTCTCTCTATCCCTCTCCCTTCCTCTCTGTAAAAAAAATCAATAAAAATATATTTAAAAAGAAAAAGACTTGAGGGGAAAACACACAGTCCAGCCCAGGACACCTCCGAGGGCCGGCCCTGGGGGTCCCGGCGGCGGCTGTGGGGAGAGCCTGCCACCGGCGCCCCCGCCTGTCCTGTCCGCGCCGCGGGGCCCGGGCGCAGGAAGGCTGTGGCCCTGGGACCAGGACCCCCGCTCCCCGCATACGGCAGCGTTCCTTCCCGCCTCCCCCAGCCCCAAACCCAGACAGACGGCTCCTCTCGCATCCAGGGGAGGATCGGCTCTCGTCCGGGAGGAGGGGTGGCCTCCCTCACACCTGCCGGCCGCGAGGTCACGCTTGATGACAAAGCCCGTGGCCCGGGCCCCTCCTCCTGGGAGCTCACCTGTGAACGCCCTCCCCCCACCCCACCCCCTGCCCCCCGCACGCAGGTGGGGGCGGAGCAGCCACGAAGCTTGGCCATCGCCTGGATGGGTCTGAGCGAACATTCTACCTCCCAGCGACTCACAGGGACCCGCCGGCCGGCAGGCAGCAGTGTGGAACCCCATGAGCTCGGCTGCTTGTCTGACGCTGCCCCTGTCCGCCTCACCAGGCACTCTTCTCGTGGCTGTTCTGGAACCTTCCTCGGCTCCCGGCTGCCTCCTGGTTGGGTCCAAACTCCTGTCCCCGTCCAAGGACCCAGTGTCTCTCTCCTTCCTGCATCCGAAGTGATTCCTCGGGAGGGACCAGCGGCTGGCGGCCCCGCGGCCCCACGCCAAGCCTCCTCGGCCGGCCTCCCCGGGGATCAGAACCAGCGAAGGCCGCAGGAGCGTTTGCTCCCAAAGCCCTGCGTCTGTGAAGGGCGGAGGCAGAGGGGGGACACGGAGCCCTGGCCTCGTGAGGGGCGGCCCGGAGGAGAGACGGATCTTTCCTGCCTGGCCTGGGGATGCCCTGCGAGAGTGGCACTGCTGGTGGGTCTGAGCGCCTCCCCAGCATGGTTCCCCCCACTTCCAGCAGGGCCCCCCCAGTATGGTTCACCCCACTCCCACAGGGCCCTCCCCCAGTGCGTCTTCCCTCCGAATCCTGCCCGTGACCTCCACGGAGAAGCAGCCTCACCCGCAGCCCCTCGGGGCGGGCAGGAGCTGTGCTATCCCACACGGCCCACAGTTTAATTAGAGAGACACAGGCCCCCGCCCCGCTGGTGCCTCACAGGCCAGCAATGGGTGGGCACCGGCCTCCTCCCCCATCCCTGCTGCCTGCGCACCCCGATCTGAGAGCGTCATTGCCCGCCTGCTGGCGGGAGCCGGTCCCCTGGGTGCCTGCGTGGGACCGGCCGCAGGTGGGACCCGCTGGGAAAGACCTGCCTGCCCCAGTGCTCTCTCCTTCCTCTTCCTCTTGTAATGATTTTACTGATTTCATAGAGGAAGGGAGAGAGGAACATCTATGGTGAGAGAGAATCGTCCATCGGCGGCCTCCTGCACGCCCCTCCCTGGGGACTGAGCCCACAACCCCGGGCACATGCCCTGACCAGGAATCAAACCCGGACCCTTCGGTCCGCAGGCCGGCGCTCTATCCACTGGGCCACACCGGCCAGGGCTCTCCCTCCGGTTCTAACCGTGTCCACCTGGGAGCCGATTCCTCTGGCGAAGGGCATCCCAAGGACGCGGTGTGCGGGGTGAAAAGGGAGCATGCCACGTGCCCGCCGAGCCTTCGGGGGGTCCCCAGGTCCCAGGCTTGGGCCGGCAGCTTTGATGCTCGTCTCGGCCGCGGTTGGAGGCTTTTAGGTCTGACCTGCGGCGGGAGGGCTGACGGGGCCCCGGGGGTGGGCCCAGCTGTCGGCCGGTTGAAAGCAGGCAGGCGCGGAGGGCGGGCGGGCGGCAGCGGGCAGCGTGCTCCCGGCTCCAGGCTCGCTCTGCAGGCTGCTGCCTCTGAGTCCGGAACGCGTGGGCGGAGGAGGGGGACCCTCCGCACGGGTGACCCAGTTCCACGGAGCCGGAGCCGAAGCCCTTCCTTCTCAGGTTCGCCAGCCTTCGTGTTCTTCCCGCCTTCTAACTTTTACTGTTATTTTTACTTTTTAAATATATTTTTATTGATGTCAGAGAGGAAGGGGGAGAGAGAGAGAGAGAAACATCCATGGCGAGAGAGAGTCATGGACCGGCTGCCTCCTGCACGCCCCCCCACTGGGGACTGAGCCCACAACCCTGGCTATGATCCTGGATCTATGAGATCCTGGTGCTATGAACCTGGATCTATGAGAGACCGAGGGTCCTCAGCACTAAGTGGAGAAGTAAGTATGGTAATTCCGCCGGCGGGGGGTGGGGGTGGGGTGGGGAGGGGGGAGGTTTGGGGAGAGGGGTTTAGGACACAGACGAGGTGACGGAAGGGATGCTGATGGCCTGGCCTTGGCCTCCCGTGGGTCAGGACGGAGGGACACCCCGTTATCTGATCTCTGATGGATCTGCCGATTACCGCCCGTCTCAGCAGGCCCCCCAGACCTCGAGGCCGGGCCTGCGTCGCTGGGACCCGTGCCGCCCGGGTGTCGGGGCTCTGTGCTGGCGGAGGGGTGGGCATTGGTATGGGAGTGGGCACCAGGGTTGGGGGCGGGGTTGGTGATTCCATGTGCGCCAGGACGAGCACCACGGGGAGGGGGGTGGGGGGCTGGGGGACAGCTGGGCGTGGTCGGAGGCCTCCGCAGGGCCCGGAAGGCGGAAGCGGGCAGTGGAGGGGTCGGCCGATGGGGCTGTGTCCTCGGTCCACGTTGTTGTTCCTCTGAGCAGACACAGTCACCCGCAGCGTGAGCACACACCTCGGGGCACGGCGGGAGGGTCTCAGAAACTGGGGGTTCTCCTCCGTGAGCTTACCGCCCACTCCCCCAGGCCCCCACCCACATCCTGCCACGGCCCGAGGGCACCGTGTCCTGGTCTGCCACTCGGAGAGTTGTCTGGCGTGGAGCCTGCGCTGGAATGCACCTGCGTGTCCCGGCATGTGGTCCTGGCTCCGCCGCACGGAGGAATCCCGTGTTGGTGGCAGCAGGAGCCCACCAGGCGCCCTTCGGTGGGGGGGGGTATTTCCTTCCTCCACCGCGAGGGGCTTGCCGTGGCCGGCCGAGTGGCCTCGGGGGCTTGTTAACATTAGCTACCCGGGTCAGGGGCGGCCTGCCTCCCGGGGCGTCAGTGCCCCTCCCTGACCATGAATGGGGGGGTGGGGGGGATGAGTTCTCTCCTGTCCGAGGGGCCGATGGGGAACCCCCGTCCGTAAGGGGCTCAGAGAGACCCTTCCCCGTTCCCGCCCTCCTCGCCGCTGGGTTCATGAGTGGCTGTGACACCTCGGCTCTGGAACGGCCTGGGATTCATTTCCGTGGGTCCTCGCTGGCGCCCTAGCACCTTCTGCAGCTGGTCCCCCGGCTCCTGAGGACACGGGTCCCAGCCACGTGCAGGGCTGTGTCTGCAGCCTCACATGGGAGACGCTGTGGGTTGGTTTCCAGCATCTGATTTTCTCTCCGTTTTCGTCAACTTCTCGCAATTCCTTAAGCTATAGGCCAGGGGTGGGCAAACTTTTAGACTCGAGGGCCACCATGGGCTCTTAAACCGGACTGGAGGGCCAGAACAAAAGCAACCTGACCATGCTGGCACTCTCATCTTGGGCTGCTGGGGAAGGAGCGGAGGGGAGAGCAAGAGAACCCTCCGCTCTTTCGGCTCCGTGGGCCGGATAGAACAGTTGAACTGGCTGGATCCAGCCCGCGGGCCGTAGTTTGCCCACGGTTGCTACAGGCCATGGAAAGCCGCACGGGTCTAGCAGGGCCTCGGGGTGGCTGGGTGGCTGGGTCGGTGGGTGGGGGGAGGAGGGTGAACTTTCCTTTTGTGCCCTGACCCCGGGAAGCTACCTGAAGCTGTGCTGAGCCACACGGCTGCTGCTGCTGCTGCTTCTTCTTCTTCTTCTTCTTCTTCTTCTTCTTCTTCTTCCTCTTCTTCAATACGTTTTATTGATGTCAGAGAGGAAAGGAGAGGGAGAGAGAGAAATATTCCTGATGAGAATCATTGATCGGCTGCCTCCTGCACGCCCCCTACTGGGGATGGAGCCCACAACCCGGGCCTGTGCCCTTAACCGGAATTGAACCTGGGACCCTTCAGTCCGCAGGCCGGCGCTCTATCCCCTGGGCCACCCAGCCAGGGCGGACCCGGCTTCCTCGCAGCAGTTTCTCTTGCTTTCCCAGGAGCCCAGCTCGTCCACCAGCGATGCCTCCACGGGAAGCAGCCCGCCTGGGGCCCTTGCCTGGTCTTCGCTCGGGAGTGGGGGCGTCACCGACCCGAGAGGGTTAGGGTATGGAGTTTAAGGCTGCTGGTCCTGAGGTCGCTGTGGCCCCCTTACCCTCCGAGGGCGGGGGGAGAGAACAGTCTATTTCTGGTCGCTCCCATCCCCAGTGACACCCCCTCCCACCACCGGGCTCTACCCTGACAGCCACGTGTTTGCTGGACCAGCACGGAGCGTCCGTCACTCGTGTGCGCCACCCCCTTCCCCGTGCGCCCCCCCCCCCCCGAGGCCGGAAACAGCCCGGCTCAGCGGCTCAGCTGTCCACGCCGTCAGCAGATGCTTCACGTTCAGAGGCCACGCCAGCTTCCCCTCTCTCAGGAGCTGGCCACGGGGCCCGGCGGCCTGACCGCCCTCGGCGCCTTCAGACAGACGTTTTAACTCTATTTAAAAAAAATATTTTTATTGATTTTTCTACAGAGAGGAAGAGAGAGGGACAGAGAGCCAGAAACATCGACCAGCTGCCTCCTGCACACCCCCCACCAGGGATGTGCCCGCAACCAATGCACATGCTCCTGACTGGGATCAAACCCGGGACCCTCCAGTCTGCAGACCGATACTCCATCCACTGAGCCACACCGGTCTCTGCCAGACGTTAACTTAAAGCTGTTCTTCTTCCCCAGCTTTTCTAGCGGAAAGAGAGCTCTCTGGGCGTTCTTCCAGACCAGCGGTCGGCAAACTCGTTAGTCCGCAGAGCCAAGCATCAATGGCACAGCGACTGAAATTGCTTTGGAGGGCCAAGCTTTTTAAACCTAACAACAAACCACATAGGTAGGTCCGTTGTTACTAACTGAAGTAGGCTCCTCCTGAGCTGGCCTTCGCTGAAAACGTCCTCAGTCTGATTGAGGCATGTGGCGCGTGAGCTGCGGTTTGCCGACCATGGTTCTAGACCAAAGTCTTTCTGCACAAAAGAGACGGTGCAGACCCGGCCTGTCCGTGGCGCCCGGCGGTGGGGCGCTGGGGCTCGGAGGAGAGCCGCCGGATACCCCAAGAGATGTGTTTGGGTGGCAGAGGGGCCCCTCTACCTTAAGGAGGATGCTGAGGCCGGCGGCCCAGGACCTGGAGGGACGGAAGGGACCTCTTTGGGGGGACGCCGGAGAGCGATCAGGGGTCCGGCTCTGCCATGTTGAGGGCGACGTGGGTGTCCACGCGGAGACCCTGACTGAGCGACCGGGGCCGTCGGGCTGGGGTTCGGTGGGAGATCTCAGCCCAGCGCCCACACGCTCGTCCCCTTCTGCTCTGCGGTTGGGTGGGCGAGTCTGGACTTGGTGAAAGTCTTGCCTGGAGGTGGGACAGGAGGCACGGATGCCGCTTTAAGCCAAACCATCAGGCCGGGCGCCTGGACGGGGAGTGTCTGGGAGGGAGAGCCTGGCTGAGCCCTCCGGCCCTCGGACTCCAAGCAGCTGGAGGAAGAGGAGGAACCCCAGGGACACGCTGCCGTGCTGGCGTCGGGAGAGCAGTGCAGGGCCCCCTCCCGCCGGCTGTCCGCCTGGCACTCACCCTCCATCCTATCCTGGACTCCTCAGCCACGTTTCCCTCGCCCAGAGGTCGGCAAACACATTCGTCAGCAGAGCCAGATATCAACAGGACAAGGATAGAAATTGCTTCTGAGAGCCACATTTTTAAAACTTAAACTCTACAGGTAGGCACATTGTCATTACCTTAATGAGGGTCCTCCTAAGCCGGCCTTTGCCAAACACTCAAGGGGCCAAAGAGCCGCATGTGGCTTGTGAGCCACCGCTGCCCTCACACATCTTTCTCTGATACAATAAAAACTCTCTTCCTTTAAAAACATATGTTTTTATTGATTTTAGAGAGAAAGGGGGAGGGATGGAAGAGAGGGAGGGATGGAGGGAGGCAGGGAGGGAGAAACATCAGTGATGAGAGGGGATCATGGGTCAGCAGCCTCCTGCGGGCCCTGCACTGGGGGTCCAGGCCCAGCCCGGGCGTGAGCCCTGACGGGAATGGAAAGTCACCTCCTGGTTCTCAGGTCAGCGCTCTTCTGTCCGCAGGGAACTTCTTCGCGTGTTCGCGGGGGTGGGGGTGGGGCGTGCTCGGAGCCCCCGTGGAGGGAGTGGCCCGGAGCCGGGCCTGAGCCACGGCAGCCTCTTACCTTCCTCTCGGGGTCCCTCCTATGCCAGGATCAGAAGAAGGCGATGCCCGCTTTGTGTGTGCCGCCCTCCGGGGGTGTGGGGTCCAGTTTATACTCATCCAGCTCAGCAAACACCGAGAGCGACTTCCGGAAGGGCCCGGCGGCCGGAGCACATCCTCCGTTCCCGTGGCGGCCCCGGCGCAGCCTGCTCCCCAGCTCGGCTCTCCTGCCGGGGGCCCAGCTCCCCCCGGCACCCCAGACGTAATTCCGATTCTTAATTGCGAGGTTATCGATTGCGCACCGCTCTTTGGACATCTGCCACGTTTTAAAATAACACGTAATTGGCTTCACGCTTTTTGTCTTCTTGTGGGACTTGGCTTTCTGGCTGACACTCGATTGCCATGCTGTTTTCTGATGCAAATGAGCAAGCTCGTGCCCTTAGCCGGGGATTTGAGTTTGTCCTTGGTCCTGCCGCGGGTGACAGGTCTGGTGAAGCGGAGGGCACATGTAGGCGTGGTCCTCTCCTTGCAGTGGTCAGCATTCAAGGTCATCCGTCAAGGTCATCCATCAAGGTCGTCAGAGGGCCTTCAGCAAGGTGGGAAGAGACAGGGCGGAGCTTTCGGGGTGGGGAGAGGGGGCGGCAGAGTGACCTGGTGGAGGGATGTCCTGAGGATGGGATGGGGGGGTGGCTGCATCCTCACACGTCGGGAGAGCAGGGATGCTGAGCTGACTCAGGCCAGCCCTCCGTCACCCCAAGAACTCCTCTGCTTTTGGTTTCGTGCCCCCCCCCCCACTTGCCTCGGATTGGGACTGTGTTCGCAGGGCTCGGCAAACAGACCCCGAGGGCGTGTCCACGTAAAGAGGAAGGCAGGGTGTGTGAGCCTGTGTGAGTGTGTGTGAGCCTGTGTGAGTGTGAGTGTGTGTGTGTGTGAGTGAGTGTGTGTGAGTGTGTGTGAGTATGTGAGTGTGAGTGAGCCTGAGTGTGTGTGCGCGTGTGTGTGTGTGTGTGTGTGTGTGTGAGTGTGGGAGAGAGGGTGTGTGAGTGTGTGAGTGTGACTGAGTGTGAGTGAGCGTGAGTGAGTGTGAGTGAGCGTGCCACACGCTGGTGCAGGGACAGGAAGAGGCCGCCGTTTGGGGCATCCCTCTCCCTTTCACGGGACACGGTTATGGCGCCTCGCGGAGGAGACCTGGCCGCGCTCCAGCGCCGCTCGGAGCGGGGGCCACGGACCTCGAGGGCCCCACCGGCGGCGGCTGGGGCTGCTCGGCGGAATCGCGATGTTTGTGAGTAACGTCAGCGTTCGGTGGCTCCGGGGCCGGGAAAGAAACGGTACAGCATTCTTCATCAATTCAGCAATGACTTAAACGTCTCAGCTCAGGGGGGGGGGGGACAGGGGGAGACACACACAGAGATCAGCAAGTGCCCCCTGAGAGTCCCCCACCAGCAGGAGGGGCCCCGGGCCCCCAGCCGATACCGCGGGCCCTGAAGTCAGAGAAGCCCCAGTCAGCCCTCCCCCGCCGCCGGCTTCCCCCCTGCCGGTCCCCACGGTGGCGGTGGCGACGGTGCCACCCGCGTTCCCGGAGCCACCGGGGCCAGCAGGCGTTGCTTCCGAGGACACACGCGTCCGGGCCTGCTGCTGAGTTCCTGTGCGATGTACCCGGTACGTAGCCCTGGCCTGTGGCTGCCTGTCTTCCCCTCGTGCCGGCCTGGGACGCCCCACCTGGCCCCCCGGGACCCCCACGCCCGCAAGTGGCCGAGACGGGGTGAGGCGTGAGGCACAGGCCGCCCGCGGGCTCCCGTCTCTGCTGATTCTCCTCCCGCCCGCCTCCCGCTTCCTGTCCGTCCCCTCAGAGCCCGACGGTCGCTGGCAGCTTCTCACCCACAGCCCCGGGGAGAGAGACCCGGAGGGCGGGCAGCCCCTCACCCACAGCCCCGGGCAGAGGGACCCGGAGGGCGGACAGAGGGGTCCGGAGGGTGGACAGCCCCGGGCAGAGGGGTCCGCAGGGCGGGCAGCGCCCACTCGCAGGAGGGCCGGCAGACGCACGCCAAGCGCCGGGTGAAGTGGGTTCCAGGAATTCTTCCCGCTTCTCAGCAGCCACCTGCCTGGCACCTGGTCAACTGCATCCTCACGGCTGAGCTGACCTTCTCCCGGCGCCAAGGGCGTCCCCGCCGGGGCTGCGGCCGGGGCTCCTCTGTCCTCGCACATCAGCGCGCTGGGCGGCCCGGGCACAGCCTGGGCACCGCCTCGGGCCTCCCTCCCCCCAAACCCCCTGCCCTGCTGCCTCCCTCCCCTGGCGGCTCCCCCGCCTCCCAGGCCTCCCCCTCTCCTCTGTCTCCTGCTCGGGGCCGATGGGTCTTTGAAAGGTCTGAGCACCCAGCTCACCAGTCCAGAGTGGGGTCGGCAGGGGTGGGTAGAGGCAGGGGAGGCGGAGCCCCGCAGGGTGGGCAGGGAGGGTGGGTATTCGGGGCGAAGAAAAGGGTGGTGAAAGTGACCCGCAGGCGAGACCACGTGGCGAGTGGCCACGTGGCAGGAACGCGCTGGGGAGAGCGCAAGCCGGACGCCGCAGGGAGGAGCCCGGAGGAGGGAGGGTGGATGTGCCGTGAACGTGAGCGGACAGCTCTGCACCCTGAGGGGCTCAGCGTCCGTCCAGGCCCGGGAGCCAGAGCAGACCTGGGGAGCGGCAGCGACGAGTTCACACTGGCCCCCGAGGAGGGCGTGTGAGGGACCCGCGGGGCAGGGGGCCAGCGGCGGGTGGGGGTGAGGAGCCCTGACCCAGGCCGAGCGCAGGGGGGGGGGTGAGGGAGAGACAGGACAGAGGGAGGGAGGGGTCCGTGCGCCTGCGGGCGGGAGGGAAGGGATGAGCTGTGTAAGGGTTATGCCGCCGGACACGTGGCCGACCCCCGTGGCCCGTGTGTATGTGTATGTGTGTGTGTGTGTGTGACTCCCATCCACTCTCCCGCCCTCAGGTTTGGGCCTGCTCCAACTTCACCCCGTTCCAGGCCCCCGGGACTGCGGGCATGGCCCCTGGGCGCAGACAGACCCAGCCTCACCTGGCCACATCCGGGGGGCTGGCCCTGCTGGGGTGCAGACAGACCCAGCCACACCTGGCCACATCCGGGGGGCTGGCCCTGTTGGGGTGCAGAACAGGGACCTGCTCCCCGCTGGACAGGGGCTGTGCCAGCCCGAGGGGGCGGCGGTCTGAGGGCACCTGGGAGCCAGGTGAGGAGGTGCAGGCAGGATCCTGGGTCAGAGGGTGGTGGATGGGGCAGGAGGTGGGGCGGTTGCTGGGGGTAGACGTGGGTTAGGCTGCCCTGGGAGGGGAGGCTGAGCACCCTGCAGGTGGGGACCTCTAGGTGGGCTGTCCTCAGGGGTCCCCTCGGACTTGGGGTGTCCCCCAGACGAAGGTCCACATTCCCTGTGCCTCGCTCTGGGCCTCCTGCATGTCCCCCCAGGGCTGTGTGGGGACAGGGTGGGGCTCTGGGTCTAGGTACAGAGCACCCCCCAGCCTCCCCCAGGTCCAGGGTCAGGAACCAGGGCGAGGGCAGGCCGGGCGGGGCCCCGTGCCCAGTGAGGCCCCCCCACCCCGCACACCTGCCGTGCGGGGAGCGAGGGGAGGCGGTTTTGATTGGCTCATTTGCGTGTGCTCATTGCTCATTATTTTCACTGGGAACAATTTCTATCCATTTTCCTTGTCACTCAGGGTGCTAGCTCCTCGCTGAGCGGCTCGGGCCGTTATAAATACATTAGCAGCCACGTTCAGGCGCTCTCGGGTAAAAATAATCTCCCCGATGTGCGTTGTGGGGCACAGATGTGAGCTGCCGTGGGGAGCCGGTCAGGCTCAGCTCTCCCCCAGCGGGGCTGGGGGGGGGCGGGGGCCGCGTGGTCCCGAGGGCCGGGAGGCGGGGCCCCAGGAAGCCGGGAGGTGCGAGTCCCGGGCCCCCTCCTCCCCCCGCCCCCCTGTGGTCACGGGGCTCACGAAGGCTTGAGGGTTAGAGGCATCGAGCCCCCGAGAGGGGTGGGTTCTGACATGGCCGCCAGCACGGGACCCACAGGCCGGTGGCGCCTGCCTGAGGAGCTCCCCAGACTTCCCATCAGGCCACGCTCTCGGGGCGCCCTGCTGAGTGGGGCCTCCTGGGGGTGGGGCCTGGGTTCCAGCACCTTCTAGTAGGGTCAGCCACGGCCTTTGCATTTCACTGTGTGTTGTTGTGTGTGTTTTTGTCTTTTGAGGGAGAGAGGGAGGAAGGGAGAAAGAGAAACGTGGATGGGAGAGAGAGACAGGGACCGGCCAACTCCCACACTCTCCCTGGTCCAGGACGGAGCCCGTGACCCCTCCGTACACGAGTGACACGCCACCCCGCGGAGCCCCCGCAGGGTCTAAGTCGCGCCAGGGTTAGAGCGGGCACGGGCAGGTCTCAGCTGCCCGCCCCGGGGGGACAGGGCTGCCGGGTCGCTCTGCGGCTCGGAGACCCCCGTGCCAGCCGCGTGGACGGCGCACAGGCACCCAAACTGGGCCACGTCACAGCCGAGTGGGTACGCGGGAAATCGGCTGTCACCGCCCAAGCCGTGTTTGAGTGAAAAGTGGGTTTCAGCACATTGGTGGACGCCCTGGGGTTTTTCTGAAGAATGAGAATTCTTCCGTAGAATCATAACTTTTAGAAATTTCCACCCAGCCAGGATGGCTCATGACTGAGGGTCGACCTAGGAGCCAGGAGGTCATGGTTAGAGTTCCGGTCAGGGCACAGGCCTGGGTTGCGGGCTCCATTCCCAGTGGGGGGCGTGCAGGAGGCAGCCGGTGGGTGATCCTCTCTCACCACGGATGTGTCTATCTCTCCTTCCCTCTCTCCTCCTCTCTGAAATCAATAAAACTATATTTTAAAAAACTTCCCCGTACAATTCCTTGCGCCCTTCCTCAAAGTTGCACTTTTTTTGTGAATGCGTTTGAAATTGTTGACACCTTACCCTGACTCTCCTCACACGGTACATTTTTAAGGTGATTCTTATTTACTTGTTTATTTATTTACTTATTTTTTTTATTGCTTTCAGGGTGGAAGGAAGAGGGAGAGAGAGATAGAAACATCAAGGACGAGAGAGAACCATTGATCAGCGACTTCCTACACGCCATACCCTGGGGATCAAGCCTTTTACCCGGGCACGTGCCCTGACCGGGAATCGAACCTGGGACCCTTCAGTCCACGGCTGACGCTCTATCCACTGAGCCCAACAGGCCAGGGCGATGCCTGATGACATTTTGAATTGGGCAGATTCTCTCTGCAGGTGCAGGGGAACCCGGTATGCGGAGAGCAGACCCTGCCCTGCACAGGGCGCCCCACCCCCCGCCCCCGCCCCCCTGTTCCTCCCCTGCAGCGCCCAGCGCACTGGCAGAGGCCGCCTGCGTCCTGAGACGCTTTCTTGGACAGAGCCTCCACCACGACAAACCTCATCCAATTAGCTGTCTGCTTTGAAGCCACTTCCACGTGTGGTTTTCTTGAATGTCACTCCAGATTTAGCGGCAGCGGTGGCGGCGTGGATCTCTTAATTCCGTGCCATGCCCGTTGGGAGGAGTCTGAGTAGCTGAAGCAGGCTTCCCGAAAGGCTGGCTTTGCCCGTGGCGGCGCTCCAGCCCGCTCAGCCAGGCCCGGCGCCCTCCAGCCCGCTCTGATCGGCTCTGCTCTGCTCTGCGGGCTCCCTCCCTCCCTCCCTCCCGGCGGGTCCCCGGCAGATGTCCTCTCTGTCCTGTTTGCAAGCTCTGTGGTCAGTAGTGACCATGTCCTACTGGCCTGGAGCAGGAGGGTCTGGTTGTCTCGGCTCTGGCCACGGAGTTGTTCTGTGCGCGAAGACGGTAGAGAATTAAATATATATATTTAATTAAATAAGTTAAATAAAAAATCAATTATATAATTGATTTTTTTTACAGAGAGGAAGAGAGAGGGATAGAGAGTTAGAAACATTGATGAGAGAGAATCATCAACCAGCTGCCTCCTGCACACCCCCCACCGGGGACGTGCCCGCAACCAAAGTACATGCCCTTGACCGGAATCGAACCCGGGACCTTTCAGTCCGCAGGCCGCCGCTCTATCCACTGAGCCACACCAGTTTTGGTGGAAGGGGTTTCTTTTCTTTTTTTTTTTTTTTTAATATATTTTTATTGATATTTTACAGAGAGGAAGGGAGAGAGATAGAGAGCCAGAAACGTCGATGAGAGAGAAACATCGACCAGGTGCTTCTTGCACACCCTCTACTGGGGATGTGCCCAAAACCAATGTACATGCCCTTGGCCGGAATCGAACCCGGGACCTTTCAGTCCGCAGGCCGACACTCTATCCACTGAGCCACACCGGTCTCGGCGGAAGGGGTTTCTTACTGCGCCTCTTCAGCCTGCCAGCTCGCTGTGGTGGGCGCGGGAGGAAACCCAGCAGTCCCCCCTTCTCCGGGGGCACAGGACATTGAAGATGGGGTGACGTGGAGAGTGAAGGGGCCCGGCCCTCAGGGGGGTGGAGCCTGGGAACACCCCCCCATGACCTCCGTCTGGGGGTGTGGCGGAGCAGGCTGCCACATGGGTAAATGCCTGGGGCAGAGACAGGGCGGGCGGAGGTGGGGCTCCCAGGGGGGGCAGGGCCTCACAGGGGCCACGTTTTTAACACAATCGGGAGCGGGGAGGGGTGCGGGGTACGGCGTGGCCCTCTCTGGGGCCTCCCATGTTATAGTGATGGGATCCTTGGTGCCTCGGAGAGGCCCGGGCTGGTGTCCGAGCCCCCCTTCCCTGCTGAGGGGTCTCGGACGACGCCTTGAACTCCGCACACGCGTGTGTCAGGCCCGGCACCAGCAGCCACGCTGGGCATTACAATACCGGCATAGCTCCCACCCGCCGGGGGCAGCCCGCGCCTCCCGGCTCTTTCAGTGCCCCAGAGCCCCGCCCGGCCGCGGCAATGTCCCAGGCTCGGGGTCTGGGTGGGTGATGCCAGCTGCCGCTCCGCACTGCTGGGGGCTGACGTGAGATCCCGGGTGTGGAGTGCCTCCGGCGGCTGAGGCTCACGGGCGGGTGGACCCCGGGCCGCGCCGGAGGAAGCAGCTGGCCTCTGCCCAGCGCAGGGCGTGCCGCCCGTGCCCCGGCCTCCCCTCCTCAGTGTGTTCGGAAGCCTCTTCACGCCCGAGGAGAGCAGCTTGAAGACGGCGTTGTTAGGGGAAGTGGCTTTTCTGCTCAATTGCTCTCTGGATGGGCTGTGAGCAGTCAAGATGCCACCTCAGCCTCTGTTAGCGGAAGATGGGGTGTGACGGTGCCAGGCTGGAAAAGGCCATCGGAGGGCCAGCTGCGTTTCGGTGTGCTCGGGTGGGTTTCCCCGTAGATGCCGAGCGCCAACGCAACTCGTAAAAACGATGATGGTGGTGGTGGTGGTGGTGGTGGTGGTGGTGGTGATGGTGATGACAGTGACGATGTGGTGTTGATGATGGTGGTAGTGATTTTAGTGGCGATGGTGGTGCTGGTGTTAATTGGGATAATGATGGTGATGATGTTGGTAATGATGATGGTGATAATGATAGTGATGATGGTGATGATGGTGATAATGATGGTGATGATGGTGATAATGATAGTGATGATGGTGATGATGATGGTGGTAGTGATTTTAGTGGTGATGATGGTGATGATGATGATAGTGATGGTGGTGATAAAATTATGATAATGATGGTGATAATAATTATAGTGATGATGATGAGTGTAATGATGAGTGGTGATGATGGTAATGGTGGTGATAGTAATGGTGATGATGTTAATTGGGATAATGATGGTGATGATGTTGATGATGGTGGTGATAAAATTGTGATAATGATGGTGATAATACTGATAGTGATGATGGTAATGGTGATACTGATGATGGTGATGCTATGCTGGCAATGGCAGTGGTGATGACATATTTTGACTAACCACAGCTCACCCCTCTGAGAGAAGCATCGCCCCCAAGGCACAGCTTCTGACCCACTTCCTAATTGGGGTGAACCAGCACCCCCGCCAATCCTTGTTGACAAGTGGGGAAGTCATCCTGACCTTGGGAATCAAGGACCCATCAGGAGTTCAGAGGTAGAGCACGTATGTAAACTCCGTGTGCTTGGCAGACACATGCTCCCTTCCCCTGAGAACATGTTGGTGTTGCCAAGTTTAGGGGCTGGGTGAGAACAAGAGGTAAAGTACCTTCTAGCATTGCCAACACCGACCGGTAAGTGCGGAAGAGTGTGAGTGTCCCAGGGCCGCCTGCCCGCCCTGTGTGAGGCTTAACCTTTCACCCCAGACGTCCAGTGACGTGTGTTCCTTCCCAGCAGAATCCTGGGGGCCAGGCGAGGCTCTGCCAGGACTCCAGGCCCGTGCTAGGGGTGGGGTGTCCAGGTAACAGCGGCCCCCGCACGTCGGGCCGATGGCAGCTGCGGTGGCTTTGAGCAGGAGCGAGCCCTCGCGGTGTGGGATTCAGCCCGAGCCTGGGGCTCGTCCGCTGATACAGCATCACCAGCCCCAGCTGCCCCTTGCAGCTTAGACGTTGATTTGAAAGAGACACCAACAGACACACAGACACACACACAGACAGACACACAGAAACACACAGACACACACACAGATGGCCTTGGCCAGCTCGGCTCAGCGGACAGAGCCTCAGCCTGTGGACCACAGGGTCCTGGATTCCATTCTGGTCAAGGGCACGTACCTCGGTCGCAGGGTCCTCTGGCCCTGGGCCCTGGTGGGGGCGTGTGCAGGAGGCAACCAATGGATGTGTTTCTCTCACATTGCTGTTTCCCTTTGTCTTCCTCTCTCCCCGCTCTCCCTAAAAGTCAATGGAGAATGTCCTTGGGTGAGAATTAGCAACACACACACACACACACACACACAGGCACACACATACAGATACACACACATACAGACAGACACACACATACAACAGACAGACAGACACACACACACAGAGACACACATAGACACACACAGACACACACAGACACACAGTCACACAGACACATACACACAGACACACACACACACAGACACACAGACACACACACACACACACACACACACACACACAGAGCAATAGAAACAGCTTGTCTTCCTGCCTGGAGCCCAGGGCCTCCGGACCCGCCCGGAGCAGCGACCCCCTGGCCTGTCCACCCTCCCTGCACACCTCCTGCAGGGGTGCCTGTCCCCAGCAGCCTCGTCCCCTGGCACTGCTCACCCATCCTGGGGTGCCCGCTCCCCTGTCCTCCTGGCCAGAGGCAGACCTTCCTAGGTCCCCCCACGCCGTGCCCCCCCTCACGTTATTTGTATGTGTCCAAGGGTCTGACTCCTTCCTCATCCCAACCCCCCAATAATCTGCCGGAGCCCCGCCCTGAGACCCTCCGGTGCCCGCCCTCCGGAGGCGGAGCCTCTGCCCAGGAGGGAGGAGGGCACTCCCACCTCTTTCCCCAAGTTTCTCACCTTGTCCCAGTTCTTTGTCCTGGTTCCGCATCTGCTCCCCCATACACACAGGTGTCCCCCGCACCCCTCCTGCCCCACAGCCAAGGCCTCCTCCCCAACCCCCCGTGAGCCGCGCCCTGGGCCCTGGAGCGGAGCCACAGCCCAGACCAAAGGCCCGGCTGCTCCCAGCCTCATCGGGAGACACTGTAAGGCTCCCCGGGCCCCACGGCCCACCCCGGTCACCCCAGCCCCGACCCCTTTCCTGCAGGGCTCCCCACCCTCCCCATTCCTCTCCAGCTTGACACCCACCCCCTGACCCCACAGTTCCCCGGTCCTGCCGTGTGTGCGGATGAGGCCAGCTGCTTTGCAATGCAAACGAACCCTCTGCTCAGTCTAAATGGAGGGAAACCCCTTCGCCGCGGAAACCCTGAGAGCCCTGGCAGGAGCGGGTTTCTGACCCCGGCCAGGTCACGGCCTCAGGCCGCCTGTCCGCCCGCCCCGCCCGACAGGACGTGGCTTCCCGGAGCGGAGCGGCCAGGACCGGCACCCTCTCTGGTGCCTGTGTGGGCGGCCAGGAGACCCGGTGCTGCGTGTGGCCGGCCCTGGGCGAGGCGGCTGTCCCATCTCTGTGCCTCCGGCCCCGGCCTGGCCCTCACACTGGGCAGGCTCTGCAGCCCCCAGCAGCCTGGTCCGGGAGCAGCTCGGGGCAGGGCACCAGGCGCCCACATGGGAGGAGGGAGGAGAACCTGGAGCCCCCTCCCCCTTCACCAATCGGGGAGGGGGTGGTAAGGCAGGGGCTGGGAAGGCCTTAGAGGGGCTGACTTAGAGAGACATGCACTGATTTTAACCAGCACTTCCCTTCATGGAACATCACACACTTGGCCGCTTGATCAGACGCCACGCTGAGGACACGTTTGCATCCCGGGGGCGGGAACAGTGGCAGGTCAGTTTGGCTCCGGGTGGGACTTGGAGCTTCCGGTGGTCTCTGAGGGCCATCAGGGCGATGCGCTGGCTTCTGCAGAAGGGGCTCCCGGGGGCAGACAGCAGGGTGGGGCGGGGGCAGAGAGGCCGGGGCTCCTGGGGTTCTGGCCAGATTCCTCCCAGTGGGGGTTACAGGCTGGGCAGGGGACAGGGGGCCCGGGCTGTCCCAGGGTAGGGACATCTGAAGTGTGTGTGTGTGTGTGTGTGTGTGTGTGTGAGAGAGAGAGTGTGTGTGTGTCTGTGTGTGTGTGAGAGTCTGTGTGTGTGTGTGTGAGAGAGAGTCTGTGTGTGTATGTGAGAGGGAGAGTCTGTGTGTGTGTGTGAGAGAGAGAGTCTCTGTGTGTGTATGTGAGAGTCTCTGTGTGAGAGAGTCTGTGTGTGTGTGAGAGAGAGTCTCTCTGTGTGTGTGTGAGAGAGAGAGTCTGTGTGTGTGTGTGTGTGAGAGAGAGAGTCTGTGTGTGTGTGTGTGTGTGTGTGAGAGAGAGTTTGTGTGTGTGTGGATGTGAGAGAGAGAGAGAGAGTGTGTGTGTGTGTGAGAGAGTCTCTGTGTGTGTGTGTGTGTGTGAGAGAGAGAGAGAGTCTGTGTGTGTGTGAAAGAGAGAGAGAGAGAGTGTGTGTGTGTGTGTGTGTGTGAGAGAGAGAGAGAGAGAGAGAGAGAGAGAGAGAGAGTCTGTGTGTGTGCGTGTGGGTGGCAGCGTGTGTTGGGTCCCGGGTGCCACGCTCACCTCCAGTCCCTGGAGAGGAAACGTGAACCCGCTGAGTTCAGGGAGGCAGCTCTGTCAGCGGGAAGCAGAGCCGAGGCCCGTGACTCCACAGCGGGAAGAAATGGCCGCGCTCCCACCGAGACGGAGCGCAGCGAAGGGGGGTTTCCTGAGGGTGGGAGCCGTGGGGGTCATGGCCGGAGGAAGAGGGGCCTTGCCCTCAGCCCGCCTTCTGAGCGGGGGCGGGGGATGGAGGATGGGGGCCGGGAGGAGCCCCCCACAGCGTCAGGAGGCTGTGCACACTTGGGGGGCACCTAAGGGTTCTTCCCTCTCTGCGGCCCCCTCGGGCGTCCCAGCTGAAGCCAGCTTTCTCAGAACCCTCCTCTTGACCACAGGGTGGCGCTGCCTTCGTCCCGGGGTCGGGGGGGGGGGCCCCTGAGGAGGTGGATAGATTCCGAGGGGTGCTTACACTTGGAGGGGGGGAAATCACATCTCTTTCTCTGAACTCTAACCCCAGCTCCAACCCTAACCCCACCCCACGCCTACCCCCTCTCCTAACCATAATCCTACCTCATCCCTACACCTTCCTCCACCCCTTCCCCTCACCCTAAATCTGCCCCAACCCCCACCCTACTCCCACCCCTAACCCTAACCTTAACTCTACCCCAAACCCTACAACTACCCCTACTGCCACCCTCACTCTTAACCTAACCCTATCTCTACCCCTACTCTATCCATAACCCTAACCTTAACTCTATCCCAAATCCTACAACTATCCCCTAACGCCACCCCCGCCCCTAACCCTATCCCTACCCCCTACTCTATCCCTAACCCTAATCTTAACTCTACCCTAACCCATGCCACCCCTACCCCCACTCCTAACCATAATTCTACCCCTATCCCTACATCTACCTCCACTCCCACCCCCAACCCTAACCAAAACCCTACCCCTAACCTTAACCCTAATCCTAACCTATCCCAACCTCTAACCCTACTCTTGCCCCTACCCCTAAACCTACCCCTAATCCTACCCCTACCCCTGCCCCTATCCTTAACCCTAACCTAAACCCTACTCCTAACCCTGCCCCTGCCCCTAAACCTACCCCTACCCCTAACCATAACCCTATCCCTAATCCTAATCTTACCCCTAACCCTAATCTTACCCCTAACCCTAACCTTAACCCTACCCCTACTCCTAACCCTATCCTTACCCCTAACCCTGCCCCTACCTCTAAACCTACCCCTAACCCTAACCATAACCCTATCCCTATCCCCAGCCCTATCCCCAGCCCTACCCTTAACCCTAACCATACCCCTGCCCCTACCCCTACCCCTGCCCCTAACCTTGCCCCTGCCCCTGCCCTAGCCCCGGCCCTTCCATTACAAATGCAGGCAGCAGCCAGCAGCGGTGGCCGTAGCTGGGACTGCCAGCCGCCCTCTCCTCACACTGTCAGATGTGGCCGGCGTGGCTGAGGGATTGCCTAGCGTGGTAATAAAGAGAGCACACATTGCTCTGTCAAACATTTTTAATGAAAAATTTCATAATGCCTTTCCGAATCCTGGCTGCCCACCCCCGTGCCTGGTGCTGAACGCACCGAAGTGAGGAGGGGTCTGTGGTCCGCCGAGGCTGCCAGGGCCCTGGGGCAGCGGGGCAGCGGTCAGCAGCCCAGCCACGGCCCTGCAGCCCAGCCGCCTCCAGGGTCACCCGGCCCGCCGGGCAGGGCCTCCCGGAGCTGCACTCCCACACGGCCCCGCTAGGTGGCGGCCGAGCAGGCTCCGGCTCTCCCGGGCCCAGTGGTGCCATGACCTCCTGTCTCCCTTCCTGGGAGCGGGCCCCCACCCTCAGGGAGACGGCCCCGGCTTCTGGGAGCCACAGACGTGACACTGTGAGGCTGTCCCCACGGAATCCCCGCGTGGAAGGGCACAGAGAAAACGTTTTCTGGAGGACGAGGCTGAGGTCAGAGGTGAGAGGGCAGTTAGCACCCCGGGCCCTGGTCTGTCCCCGAAGCCGTGGGCTCCCCCACCACTCTCTTGCCCCCTGCCCCTCCTCGGCTCTTTCTGGGGAGCGGCTGCCGGCCCGTCCTCCTGGCTGGGAGAGGGGGCTCCTTCGGGCCGCGGAGTCCTGGAGGCCCGGGGGTGAGGGGCCTGCCAGGGCGTCCCCGGCCCAGCCCCGGGCACCAGCCGCCCCTCCCAGGGGGCGCGGGGCTGGGTGGTTCAGGCTCTGCAGGGGCGGCGCCTGCTGGGGTCAGGCCCCCGTGAGTTAACCTCGCCTTCCCCTCCGTGACCCCATTTCCTCCGTGACCCCATTTGCTGCATAAGAACAGCCCCGGCAGCATTTCCAGCCCCGGCTGGCATTGCGCTCGGGCACGGGGCCCCCGAGGCCCACAGCGGGGCTCTGTCTGTCTGAGGTTCTCTCGGAGTCAGCAGGTCGGCCCTCATGGTGAGCCCCCAGGGGAGGGGTCCCCCATCAGCTGTCTCTCCTCGCTGCTGGTCATGGTCGCGGTCTCCAAATGCAGCGGAACCAGGGAGGCGCAGGGAGGTCTGGGGACAGGGAAGGGACAAGTCCAGGGGGCGGACCAGCCGGCGGAGGTGGCGGGGAGCCCCGGAGGCCCAGTCCCGGCCTCTGCGCATCGGGGCCTGGCCAGAGGCCGCCGGCGCAGGGGTGGCCACGGGCGGCCTGGACCGCCGATGCTGCCGGGCCAGGCGGGCTGGCCGGACAGAGGTGCTGGCTCCGGGCAGGAAACCAGTGGCTCCTTCCTGGGAGCTGCTGCGGGGCCGGCGGACGAGGGGGCCGGGGAGAGGGGCCAGGCAGCGGGAAGAGAAGGAAGCCCAGCAGCGGACCCTCCCGCGCCCCCCGCGGGCGGGCTGCCGGGGGCCCCTGCGCGCTCTCCATCTCCATCTCCATCGGAGGAAACTTTCCGCGCGCCCCCTCCTCCCGCTCAGCCCGCCCTCCGGGCCCGCGGGGTTCACTCCTAACCGGGTCGGAACCGGGAACCGTTCCGCATGCCACCCAGTTACCGTGGCAACACCATCCGGCGGCGGTCCAATCGGAGCCCACGGCCTCTCCGGGGCCTTTCCCAAGGTGAGACCCGGGCGGGCGCGCGGAGGACGGGAAGGGGCGGCCGGGCCCGGTTTGGAGACGCCCCGCGCGGCGAGGCGGCCCCGGGAGGCGGGCCGGAGGGAGGAGAGCGGCGGCCGGGGACGCGGGCTCGGGTTCCAGGGGCGGGAAGCGGTGACGTGAGCCGGGCCGGCGGGCGGAGTGGGGACCCGCTCCTCCGGGGGGAGGCGGGCGGGGGGCGGCTCTGCGGCGGGCGAGGCGGGCGCGGGCGGCGGGGCCCGGGATCCCCGCCCGCCTCCTCGGCGCCGCGCCGCCGCCGCGCGCCCCGCGCCCCGCGCTCCGCCGCGCCCTCGCCCCACGCGCCTCCGCCCGCCTCCCGCCTCCCGCCGCCCCCGCCCTCCCTCCGGCCCGCGCCCCGCGCCCCGCGGCCGGCCGTCTGCAGAGCGGGCGAGCGCTCAGACGGAGCCCCGCCAACTTGAGCGGAGCCTCCCGCCCGGAGCCCCGCCGAGCGCCCCGGCCCCGCGCCCCCGCCCCCTCCGCCCGCGGACCCGGCCGGCCCGGGGCGCGGGGCTCCCCCGGGAGGCGAGCGACGCCGCCGCCCGGCCCCCCTCCCGCCGCCCCGGAGGGCGAAGCCGCCGCTCCGCCGCCCACCGCCGCGCGGCCGCGGGCCCGGGGGCGCCCCTCCCGGGCCGGGCGCCCCGTCCCCGCGGGCCTCGCCGCCGTCCGCGCGGGGCTCTCCCCGGAGGCGCCCCGGGGTGGGTGGGGTGTGGGGTGGGGAGGGGGGTGTGCGCCCCCGCGGGCCGCCCCGCCTGAGCCATGCGCCCCCGCGGCGGCGGCGCGCCGGCCGGCATGGAGCCCCGCGCGGCCGCGCTCTGACTCGCTGCGCCCGGGCCGGCGGGCGGCGGCGGCGGCGGCGGCCGGCGCGCAGACACCGGCGGGCGCGGAGCCGCGCGGATGGCCGGGGCGAGCGCGGTCTGAGCTCCGCTCGCCGAGACGCGACCATGTGGATCCGGCAGCTCTGCGGGCTCGGGTGAGCGGCCGCGGGCGCGCGGGCGCCGGGCGGGGCGGGAGGGCGCCCTCCGCGGGGCGGCACATCCCGGGGACCCTCCCCGCCCCCCGCGAGCCGCCGCGGGGAGCCCGGGGAGCCGGCGGGGGCCCCGGGCCGGGGCGCGGAGCTCAGCGCCCCGCAGGGAGCGGCCCGGGGTCCGGGCGGGGGCGCGGGCGGCCGGCGGCGTCCGCCACGCAGTGTCCCGGGCGCGGCGGGCCGTGGACCCGGGCGGGGGCGGGGGCCGGGCGGGGGCCGGGCGGCCGGCAAAGGCAGAGCCGCCGGCCCCGGGCGAGGGCGAGCCGGGCGGGCGGAGTTTGGGGAAAGCAAAACAAAACCGCCTCCCCGCCCGCCCGGCTCTCCGCCCCCGGCTCCGGCTCCGGGGCTGAGCCGCCGCGGCCTCGGGGCTCCCAGCTGCCGCCCCAGCTGCCGGCTGGCGACCTCGGGGCGCGGCGGGCGCGCAGCTGGCGGGCAGCTGGGGCCGGAGGCGCGGGGGCCCCGGGGGCGCGCGGGCGAGCGTCCTCCCCGCCCCCACCCACACCCCGAGCCTCCGGGGGTGGGGGGCGCCCCGGGCGGCCGGCCTGTGTCTGGGACTCCGGGGCCAGCCGGAGGGACTCGGAGCCCGGAGCCCGGAGCCCGGGCGGGGGTGCCCAGGAAGCCCCCTTCCCGCAAACTTTGCCCGCCTGCGTGGGCGCCCGGGCGGCCGCCTCCGCCTCCAGGCGCGGGGCGCAGCTGGGCACAGCGGTCCCCTCGCGGGGAAGGCGCCCCCCGGGCCGTCACCCTCCTGCCGGGGCCCCTGGGAGCTGGTGCGTGTGGGTCCCAGGTCGCGGGGAGAGCGAGCGGGGAGGACGGAGGAGGCGGCGGCGGCGGAGGGCGCCGGCGTGCGGTTCCCGGTCCGTCCGCTGGGATGCACTGCGCTCCCGCGCTGGGGCGGGCGGCCAGCGGGGCCCAGCCGCCGGCCAAGCCGCCCCCTCCGCCCCCACGGCCGGCCAGGCGGGGGGAGCGAGCCCCAGGGAGGACCCCGGCGCGTCCTGGTTTTGAGGAACCAGAGGAGGACCGAGCTCGCCGAGCGTTTCCCAGCTCCCCGCGTGGAGGGGGCGATGCTCCGTCCTGTCCCGGGTCACGGCCGCTGACGGCAGCGCCGCCTGCAAACTGTCACACGTTGTTGTCATTGGCCTTTTTTTTCTGGAAAGCAGCGTCCCTCCCGCAGGAGCCCGCGGCCGGCCGGTCTCCTCTGCCACCCGGGCCTCAAGTGGTTAACGGTGAGGCGCCCGCGCTGGCACCGGCTCGGCCTGAACCTCCGTGTGTGCGCGGACCAGATAAGGCTCCGGACGCCGGCAGCGTGGGCCGGGAGGCTCTGCCGGTGACCCGTCCAGGCACCTCGCCCTCTGCCTCTGGGCCTCAGCCAGGACCAGGGCCCGGGGGAGGATCTGGGGGTCCCCGTCGGACCCCTGAGCCCCTCTTGGGCCGCTGCCCCGGCCCCCGAGGACTGCCCGCCGGCCCGCTGCCTGCACAGGCATGTTTAATCCATGACGCGGTGCCGGGCGGAGAGCCGTGCGTCCTGAGGAGGGAGAGGAGAGCCGCTGTTGGGGAAGGACGCGCTGTGGGCTCCGGCTCCCCAGCCAGCCAGCCCCCGAAGCCCCCCACCCCCTCCCTGGCGGGTGCTCCCTGGGGTTTGCGTTCGGAAACAGTTCCGTGGGCGACGTGGAAGTTTGACCTTTTGTTTCCTTCCTCCGCGGCCGGCTCGGGGTTTTCTGGAAGTGGGTCTGAGAGGACGAGCTGTCATCACCTGTTTGGGAGGCTGACGGGGTGAGAGCGCTGTCCTGTGGGAGCTGTTCCCTGTCCCCCTGGCCCCCAGGGTCTGCGGCTCTGCCTCCCATCGGGGGGGTCCGGTGCCTGCTCGGTCGACTGAAAGGCACTCTTCGGGGGGGGGGGGTGTCACCTGGCCCGCGCCTGCCCGGCGGCTGCAGGTGGGGCGGCCTCCCGCTGGCCGTGACCGGCTCCCCGAGGAGCGTGCGCCTGGGCCCGGAGGCAGAGCCGCGCGTGGGGGGCCCTGAGCGAGGGGCTGGCGTGCAGGTTTCCGAGACGGGGCCCGGCTCAGCGCTGTGCGGGTTCGGAGCGGAGCCTGTGGGGCGTCTCTCCTTCCGGCGGGGAGACGGACGGCTCTTTTCAAGCCGCTGTTTGCGCCTTGGGGTGAGGGGGGGGGGAGCAGCTGTAGCAAAGCCCTCAAGGGCCCTCCGTGCACAGGGACGCTGGCGTCTCCTGGGGCTGCCCCGAGCGGCTGCCCTGGACGGGGCCCCTCCGTGGGCGCCGGGGGCAGGGGGAGGGGGAGGGGGGCACAGTGGAGTGAGGCTGGGGGGGGGGCGGCTTCTGAGTGAGGCCTCCAGGCTCGGCTCTGCCAGGGCTCCTCACCGAGGCTTTGACAGTCGTCCTCGGGAGTTCAATGGCAGCCAAAGTCACGGCTCCTTCCGCCCTGCCCCTCCGAGCGAGCGGCTGTCTGTCCTCCTCCCGGGGGCCCCTGGCCCCTCCTCTCGGGGAGGCCTGGGGTGGGGGGTGGGGGTACCAATGGGGGGGGTGACGGGGGGTGCGTGACAACATTCTCTCTTGCTCTCTCCCTTCCTGGGGCATTTCGCAGCTGTCTGAGCACGCGGACCACGCGAGCCTGGCCACAGGGCCCGGGGCCGGGCCGCTGGGCTGAGCCGGGCCCCGGAGGACGGGGCGGGTGGCCGCCGCCAGCAGGCAGCCCCCCCATCCCCCTGGAGACTCCAGCCCCCGGCGGCCCCAGCTCTCTCCACGCGGTTGCGGTGGAGCCGGGGAGCGAGGGGGCCGTGGCTCTGAACGGGGACCGTGATGCCGGGATGAGTCCCATGTTCGGAGGCGTCCTCCGCCCACGTGGTGCCCCCCTCCCCGCCCACCAGCCCCCCGGGGTCCCTCCAAGTGGCGGAGGAGGGTGCAGGCTCCTGCCCACTTACCAGAATCACCTGCCTCCCTCCTCCTGGCCCTCCAGGACGCCGTGGCGGGGGTTGGGCCGGCCGCCCCGGGCCTCCCCGCCTCCCCTGGGCCCCGGACAGAGGGACCTGCTCTCCCCACACTTCCTGCCTCCTGGCCCGGCCCTGGGGTGGTGGTGGTGGGACCCGCAGCGCCCAGCCCGGGCCTCGGTGTCCCCACCCACGGACCTGGGCACCAGCAGGGCGGGGGCAGGAGTGGGCTGGGTGTGCGTCCGAATCCCATGGGGCTCTTTGCGGGCAGACTCGGGGGCGCCCGGAGCACGTGGGCACCGCGCGGCCCGGGGCACCGTGAAGTGGGCGAAGGCCAGACCCCGGCCGACCCACGGGCACCGTGGCCCCCCTTCCCCACCCCCCACCCCCGGGGGCTGCTGGGTGGGTTACGTAAGCGGCGCCTGCCTCCCGCGCACGTGCCCGCGGCCGGCAAAGGGCGACGAGTCAGTGGAGACGAAGCTGATGCAAAGCTGAGCCGGAAGCCAAATATATCCCTGATCTAGATCGCTCGCTGCAAGGCCGGCTCGCGAGGCTTTCTCCCGCCGCTGCCAGCCGGCCGGCCGGGCGTGGGGAGACGCAGGGCCTGGGCGTCGCGGCCCGGGGCTCGCCCCTCTGCGCCCCTTCCAGGAACCGAGCCGCCCGGGCGTCAGCGCTGCCCGGCTGAGGTTACGTAACTCAGAGGGACTCTCGTTCATAGAAAGCCAGAGGCGGTGGCGGCCATCAGAGCCCCGGCCCCTCGAGGGGGGTGCTGGCTGGCTCCCCGGGGTCCATCCACATCAGGGCTGGGGTCACATCTGCCGCGTGTGTGTGTGTGTGTTTGTGTGTGTGTGTGGGGGGGGGCGGGGGGCTGGCTGCTGGCTCTCTGCACCCCAGTTGTCAGCCAGAGACCAGGCTGCTTCAGTGCCAGCCGGAGCCGCTTCCAAACAGTGCTCGGAAGGCTGAGTCCCCGGCCCCCCTGGGAGCGGGGAGGGGGGGAGGCAGGGGGGGGGCAGGGCAGCTGTGCTGGGCTCAGGCTCTCGCCCTGGAAAGCTCCTCAAGACCTCGCCAGTGTGCTCAGTGGATAGAGCGTGCAGACGGAAGGGTCCCGGGTTGGATTCCGGCCAAGGGCACGTGCCCGGGGTGCAGGCTCCTCCCCGGCCCGGGCCCTGGTCAGGGCGGGTGTAGGAGGCAGCCAACGGATGTGTCTCTCTCACATCCGTGTTCCTCTCTGTTTCTCTCTCTCTCTCTCCCTCCCTTCCACTCTCTCTAAAATCCTCGGGGGAGGATTCACACACAAAACAAAGAAGGAAAGAAAACAAAGGAAGCGCTTTCCGCTGGAGGCAGCCAGAGCCCCCCTCACCGGGGGTCTCCCTAGTTGGCTTTGTCTCCCCTGACCCCTGACCCCGAGAGCCTGTCTCCCCTGACCCCTGACCCCGAGAGCCTGTCTCCCCTGACCCCAGAGCCGGGGTGGGGGCTCCCCTGCCCTGTTCGCAGGACCGGGCCCTGTGGCTGGGCCCCCGGGGCGGGGAGGGGCTCAGGCTGGCGTTGGCATTTCTGCTGAATGCGGGCCCTCAGCGAGGTGCCCCTCCTTCCTGTCCCCTCCCACCGGGACAAAGGCGGGTGCAGCCAGGCTGGGCCCATGGGCTGCGGCCTCCCCGGCCCCCTGTCTGCCGGTCCTGTCCCCCCACTGGGACTTCTGCCAGTTGTCGCCCTGTCTCGGGGGCCGGCCACGGGGTGGGGGGGGGCTCTCTGCCCGCCCACCGTCCCAGCCCCCGTAGGCAGCCGCCTGGTGGTGTGGCTGCGGAGGGAAGCCGGGCAGCGTGGGGAGGGGGGCTGGGGACCCTGGGTGGGCTCCTCCCTTGGGGGTGGGGGGTTGGGGAGCCTGGTCCCTGGCCGGGACGGTGTCTCATTCTCATCACCGCCAGCCTGTGAGGAGTGGCAGGTGCGGAGTGGACGCCCAGGGGCGGTCGGGGGTGAGGACGTGTCCCCGGGGCAGGGGCCCTGGCTCTCTCAGGCCGTGTCCTTGGGGTCCCTCCTCCCTCCCTCACCCCCCGCTGCACCCGGGGAAGCAGTGCCAGCCGCGGCCGGTCTTACGGGGGGGGGGGTGCTCTGTGGAGACTCCTGTGGCTACATCACTCCTCGGCCCGGCTTCCCGGCGCTCACCGCCCCGCCGGGAGAGATGCTCCTTTGGCCGAGGACGGGGCTGTACCCGAGTGCAGACACGTGCGGGGAAGGTGGTGCCCTTGAACTCTGGCGGTCACTCTCGGTTCACCAGGGGTCTGGCCGGTCCGTGGCCCCGTGGGAGGGCCGGTGGGGGACGGGGAGGGAGGTGAGTGGCTTGTGGCAGAGACGCTGTCCCGATGGCTGTTCTTGCTCCTTCACCGCCACCGTCCATCCAGGGCAGTCCTCACTGCCGGGGCGCCCCGCCCTGAGCCGACGCCACGCCGTGCAGAAGTGGGCGGGTTTCTGTCCCAGGGGGGCGGGGCAGGGTGTGGGGGTAGAAACGCTGTGTCCACGTGGAGACCGCGCTGTCCAGGAGAGAGAGGCCACGGGCCACACCTGTGTTTTGAAAAATGTCAGCAGGCACAGGAACAGAAATAACAAAGCCGAAATCCACTTCAGTGAGGCACCCACCTTAACCCCACAGGTGCCGGACCGTCACTCCCACGTGTAGGCCGTGTGAGATGGCATTCCCGGGAGTACACGCGTGCTCTCCGCCTGGGCTCGGCCCTCGAGTCAGGAGTGTGACTTATGGTGGTTCTGCCCAGTTTGGCGGGTGCAGAAGCTGGGCATTGTCACTGCTTCCTGGGGTCCCCACTGTGGGCTGCACCCCGGGGGCTCCGGGGCCGTGGGCTCGCCGGCCGTGCTGGCCACGCCCCGTGGGCACTCAGGGGGGAACAGCCGCTGGGGGAGCCCCGGCCCCACCCCTGTTGCCGTGGCTGCTCTGCTCTGAGGCTCAGGCTCTGAGGGGCCGGCCTGGCCACAGCCCCCAGTTCAACAGTGGGGTCCGCCCAGAGCCAGGGTGTGGCCCGAGCCAGAACAGGGAGGGGTTGGGGTGGCCGCTGCCTTCCTGGGCCCACAGTCCTGCAGGGAGGGCACTCTCCCCCGCCCCGCCCCGGGGCTGCAGGAAGTGCGTGGGGGCCCGGGCAGAGTGCAGGGCCTCGCACCGGTGGCACCGGCGTCAGAGGCCGGCCAGGGGCGGAGCCAGGCCGGCAGGTGCCAGGGCAGGACGGGCAGGGCCCTGCGGGAGCGAGTCGGGGTGACCTCAGCTCCCACTGGAGCCACCTGAGGGGTCCCCGTGGCCCCTTGAGCCGCTCTCTGATGATGTGAGAGTGGGGCCTTGCACCCCGAACCTGTCACCATGCTGACGGTCCCGCCACCTTGGCCCCGTGGGGGCAGGAGGGACTGAATCACCAGGGCCACATTTCAATGAAAAAATTTAGGAACATTGTTCCCGAGATAGGGGTGTGTGTGTGTGGGGGGGGGGGGGGAGTATGCAGTGGGGAGTGTGCAGGTGTAGGGAATTGGGTGTGTCTTTTGGGCAGTGTGTGTGTGTGATGTGGGTGTGATATGTACAGGTATTGTGGGTGTGTCTGCTAGGGAATGTGTATGTGTGTGTGTGACATGGGTGTGGTATTGCAGGTATGATGGGTGGGGTATGTCTGCTGGGGAGTGTGTGTGTGTGTGTGTGTGTGTGTGTGTGTGTGATACATGAGTGTGGTGTGTGCGGTGTGGTGGATGTGGGTGTGGGTGTGTCTGCTGGGGAATGTGTAGGTGTGTGTGTGTGTGACATGGGTGTGGTATTACAGGTATGATGGGTGTATGTGTGTGTGTGTGACATGAATGTGGTGTGTGTGGTGTGTGCGGTGTGGTGGGTGTGGGTGTGTCTGCCCCTCACCCTGCGGATCAGCGTGAAAGGTGTGGTCGGCGGGAGAACCCCAGGGCGTGGAGTCCACCTCCGCCCGGGGGAGAACTCGGCGGGAAGACAGCTCCCGGCGGCGGCCTCAGCGGGGTCAGGTCACGTGCTTGGACTTCGAGGAGCCGGTCCGTCCTCAGACCCCGACGTTCCGACCCGGGACCGTGCGGGCGGCTGGATGGCCGGTCACGTGGCTTCTTGCGGCCAAATCCGTCGGTGCCCCTTCCTCCAATGGACACATGTCGGCTGTGGGGGACGCTCCGGCGAATGGAGGGCGAGGAGGCCAGTCACGGACCAGGGCTGAGGGCGGCCCGGGGTCCCAGCCCTGCAGGGCGTGTTCGCTGCTTCCCGGGGTCCCTGCCTCAGGTTGGAGGCAGCGAGCGGAAGGGAGGGGGTTCTCGCATGAAGACCCGGCTGTGGGAAGATCGAACACTACCAAGCCACTTGAGAAGCGGATATCACCCCGATAGCAAAGCCACGCAAAGACGGCCCCGGAAAAGGAGACTGGACACCAATGTTGTTTGTGAAAATGGACCCCCCCCCAAAAAAAACAACCCTATAATAATAAAGGCATAATATGCAAATTAGACCGGACAGCCAAACCACCTTCCGGACACCTTCCGGAGGAAGCCAGGGCTGCGAGGGTTGAGGCAACCGCCGCCTCTGTGAGGGCCACCCCCTCGCACGGATTTTGTGCACCGGGCCTTCGTCCTCAATACAATATTAGCAGATGCAGCCCGGCTGCCAGAAGAAGCATACACTGTTGGGGGTCAGTCCGTGGATGCAAGGATGGTTCAAGCTTCGAAAACCCACCCGGGCCCTCTGGCCATGAGGAGGCTAAAGAAGGAGGCCGCAGGGTTGCAGGCATCGGACAAGGTCAGCGCCCGTGCAGGACAGGAACGCCCGGAACGCCAGGATGGAAGGGCGCTCCTCACCTCGAGGAAGGACGTCCTCGGAGGCCGTCGACTGACGCCATGCTTCCTGTGGAGATGCCGGAAGCTTCCCCCGAGGCCAGGGGTGAGCCGAGGATGTCCGCTCTCCCCCTGCTGTCCGCCGTCGAGCTGGAACCCTAGCCAGGGCGATTCGGGAAGGGAAGGAGGTAGAGGAGACGCAGAAAGGGAGGAATGAAACCGTCAGCATCTCTGTGGTTGCTGATACAGAGGATAGGATCTTCTGCATGGAAAACCTTACATAATCCGTAAGGAGAACCCTGGAACTTTCTGGCTGGCGTGGCTCAGTGGTTGAGCATCTACCTGTGAACCAGGAGGTCGTGGTTGGGTGTCTGGCCAGGGCAAGGTCCTGGGTTTGCCGGCTCGATCCCCAGTAGGGTGCATGCGGGAGGCGGCCGATCCATGATTCTCTCCCCCTCTCTCTTCCTCTCTTAAATCAACACAAATATATTAAAAACAAAACAAACACACAAAAACCAGTGCCCTGGCTGGTTTGGCTCAGTGGTTGGAGCACCAGCCCTCTGGCTGAAGGGTTTGATTCTGGTCAAGGGCGTGGCCCTCCGTTGTAGGCTCGACCCCCAGCCCTGGTCTGGGGCGCATGCAGGAGGCAACCGATCGCCGTGTCTCTCTCACCTCGGTGTTTCCGGCTCTCTGCCTCTCCCCCTCCCTGCCACTCTCTCTCAAAACCAACAGAACAATAGCCTCGGGTGCGGATTAACCAAAAACTCCGGCTAATACTTCCTTGTTCTCCGTCAGCGATCCGCACTGGCTTCTTTTTGGGGGTGTGTGACCTCTTTGGGGACCCTGGAGCTGGATGTAGCAGCAGTCCTGGGGATGTGCAGATGGGGGCAGGTAAAGCGATGGCTTTCTGGAATGTGCTGGCGGTGGTTCTGCCCCAGTTTTGAGGATGCAAACACAGCCGCACGCGTCCCGCGGAGCCGCCGGTGCTGGGAGCCCGCCCTCGGTGACAGTAACAGACGACCGGTGTGACTTACCGGCAGGGAGGGCTGTCCGGGCCGCACAAACCAGGTCAGCCAGACACCGAGCAGCCTTTCTGGGCCCCCCGCCCCCCCCACCCGGGCACGTGGCGCTGGGGAGGCTCCAAGACCGAGCCGGGCGGGAGCCAGGCACAGACGCTGTGGCTCAGGTTCCAGCTCGTGCCGGCGTGGCCCGGGGTGAGACAGAGTGCTGGTCTGTGGCTGTGCTGGTCTCCTTTCAGGCTTTACGACGAAAGTGTGTGTGCCTCCATGTGTGCGCCTCCATATGTGTGTCTCTGTGCATGTGCATCTGTGCGCACGTATGTGCCTCTGTGTGTGCATGTGTGTGCATATGTGTGTCTCTGTGTGCCTCCGTGTGCGTCTCTGTGTGCATGTGTGTGCATATCTGTATGCATGCACGTGCGCCCGTGTGCATCTCTGTGTGTGCATCTGTGTGCATGAATGTGTGTCAGTGTGTGTGTGTCTCTGTGTGCCTCTGTGTGCGTCTCTGTGTGCATGTGCATCTGTGTGCGTGTGAGTGCCTCCATGTGTGCCTCTGTGTGCACGCATGTGCAATTGTGTGCGTCTCTGTGCATGCGTGCACCTGTGCATGTATGTGTGTGTGTGTGTGTGTCTCGGTGTGCATGTATATCTGTGTGCCTCCGTGTGTGTCCATGTGTGCCCGTGTGTGTGTGTGGGCACCACGTGCACACACGGTGCTCAATGCTGCGGACGGGAGCCGGGTGGCGCACAGGAAAGCTGTGTGTGGGGTTGGGCTCTGGGCGTCTGAGAGCTGGTGAAGAGACCCATGGCTTCTTTCTCCTTCCTCCCATTAGGGGTCCTCCGGGTCCTCAGGGCGCCCTGCACGGCCGTGTGGTTGCTCTCATTTTGCAGAGGAGGACACTGAGGCTCAGAGAGGTTAAGCGATGTGTCCAAGGTCACACAGCGAGCTTCCGGGAGGGCGGGGCCCGGGCCCCTTTCACGGACTTCGAGGTCCAGGCCCACGGTTGTCACCGCCCCCTGTGGTCCCCGCCTTTTACGTCAAGTTTGCTCCTCACTTCCTCAGTCACACCCTGCCCTTTGCGGGGGAAAACAACAACCCACAAATAAAATAGATCAAAGACCCGCAGACGGCTGTGAGGTCAGGTGAGCACCTGTGGGCGTGGAGGTCCCCAGGCCCCTGCAGTTCTGAGTCAGAGGGGGTCGTCCAAGGGGGGATGGTCCAAAGGGGGGGTCGTCCAAGGGGGAAGCTATTTTGCAGGCGAGAGTGAGCGCGGCGTCACGCGGGGGAGAACAGCTGTGACACAGATACAGTCATTCAATCCCGTTAATAATTAAAAATAAACACGCCGCTAATTCCGGGAGGCCCTCCCGGGAGCGCTCGCGAAATTGGACCGTGGGAGTGAATGAACGGTCACGTGAGAGAGTCGGGGTCAGGTGTCTTAGAATTCTGGGGAGAGGGCTGCCCACCGTGTGTGCTTGTGTGTGTGAGTGTGTGCCTGTGTGTATGTGTGTCTGTGTGTGCCTGTGTGCCAGTACGTGCCTGTGTGTGCCTGTGTGCTTGTGTGTGTGCCTGTGCGTGAGTGTCTACCGAGGTGTAATTCATCTACTGGAACACTCACCGTTCCAGGGTCCAGCTCAGTGATGCTCAGAGACTGCCGTGCGTACGGCGTCACTGGCCCGGATTTAGGACACCGCCCCCTCCATCCTCGTGTGACTAACCGGCCGTCCGTGTCTGTCTCCGCCTCCAGGGCCGCTCCTCGGTTTGTCTCAGACGCGTCCTCCGGGTCCTTAGCTCTGCCCGGTGCCAGCTTTGCTGTCTCGTTGGCCTCACTGCGCACACTGCCCTCCAGGGTGCCGTGTGCAGCGGGTCCTGCCCCCCGGGGTGTCCCCTTTCTGGATCCAGCCCAGCCCGTTTCTGCGCCTGCTGGGCAGGGGGCCCGATCTCCTTGGAGGTGCGGACAGCAATGAAGCTGTGAGCCACGGGCTTGCCATCCCCTCCCGCCTGGTGCCCGTCGGCCACAGCCCCGGACCCCAGCCGCGGGGTCGGGAGAGGCCCGGGGTGGTTAGCCTGGCGGGGAGCTCAGGGGGACCAGGGCCCCCCCTCAGTTTGGACCGGCTCCTTCCCTTCACGCTGGTCCACATGGCCCTTGTTCTCTGTCCACTTGTCAGCGTCCGTGGAGTGTCACATGGCCTCGTGTGGCCCTCATCTTGTGAGTGAATACAGTTACAGTGGTCCACGCTCTGCCCGGGCTCGGAGGTCCTGGGGAGCTAGCTCCTCACTGGCGCGGGCTGGCCTCAGATAGAGTGTTTCCTTTTAGAAGAATATTTGTTTATTGATTTCAGAGAGGAAGGGAGAGGGAGAGAGAGAAACATCACTGATGGGTGAGAATCTTTAACCCACTGGCTGCCTCCTGCACGCCCCCCACTGGCGATGGAGCCGTCCACCCGGGCATGGGCCCCGGCGGGGAATCGAACTGTGACCTCCTGGTTCTAGGTCGACGCTCACCCCCGAGCCACGCCGGCCGGACATCTGGTTGTTTCCCTCCCAGGGGACGGTGGAGCACTTTGGGGACGCCCCCCTTCCCGGAGCAAAGGCGCCGGCCTCCTTGTAGAGAGGGGGCCGGGCGGACGGGAGCCCAGGGCGGGCGCACAGGGAGCACAGGAAGCACAGGGCGGGAGCACAGGAAGCTCTCCCGGAGGGAGGCGGACTGTCACTGCACGCCTTGTCCCCGGGGCCTGTCCCCGAGGAGCTGGGGGCTGAGGGCTGGATTCCATCCTCCAGGGCCGGTCCCTGGGTGGGGCCGAGAGTCCTGCCCACCCCGCCCGGAGGGTCTGGGCTCTCAGCCGCCAGCCTCTCGGAGAGGAGTGTGAGGGGGGTGCCCTGCAGACTGGGGGAGGCGGGGAGGCTGGGTGCTGGGCCCGCGCTGGTGCCTGGGTGGTGCTGCCTTGGGCTCCGTGCTGAGAAGGATCCTGGGTCCTTGAGTCCCAGGGGGAGACGTGCTCCTCACAGCGGCTCCTGACACGGGAGGGGAGCACCCCCCCCCCCGGGCCACGGCGGCCTTCCTCCTGGGAGGCCTGAGCGGGGCCTGGTGGCGGCCACGTCACCTGCCCTCACGCCAGGTGCCTCGCCTCGTGTGTGTCCTGTGTGTAGGGGGGTCTCGGCGTGCCCTCTGCCCCCCTCAGCCTTGCAGCGCTGCCGGGGCGGCCTTAGCCGCCTCCCTCCTCCAGAGGAGGCGCCGAGAGGCTGAGGGACTTGCCCGAGGCCACACAGCAAACCGGCTCCAGGATTTGTCCTGCTCTTCCTGGTCTGGACACACCCGGCCCGGGGTGTGCCGGCTGGGAACCGCCCACGGCCCCGAAGGTCCCGGGGAGTCCTCCCCCACCCCCTCCTGTGTGTGTGCAGCTGGGAAGACCGGACAGTGAGGTGTGGGGGGTCAGAGTCCGGGAGCCGGCAGACCTGGAGTCACCGCCCGGCAGGCCTAGGACCCGGCTGGCCAGGCGGTCACTGCTGGCCCCGGGGAGGGGACCAGAGGCACCGCGGCCGGAGGAGCTCGGAGCCGTGGCTGCCTGTCTGGTGTCACTCTCAGCCGCTCGGGGGAAGCTGGCCCAGGACCACAGGGGACCGCGCCCCCTTCCTTCTGTGCCCTCCTGCGCTTGCTGCTCCTCAGACCCCCTCCCCCAGTCCGAGCCCCCGCCTCCCCCTGGAGAAACGCCCCCCTCAGCCCACGTGACACGTTTATGTCTGGGAAGAGCCTGCAGCCCCGCGTCGCCGTGGGACTTTCTGGGAGGAGCGGGAGACTCGGGACTTGGTTTTCCCTCCGAGAATGCGGGAGGGCCCCGGTCCCTTGTCCACACGTGGTCCGAGCGTGTGCCATCGAGCTAAAGCCCTCCACGGGGGCCGGAGGACTGGCACTGTGTGTGCATGTCCGTGTGCATGTGCGTGTGCATGTGTGTGTAGGTTGTATGTATGTGCGTGCATGCGTGCGTGCGTGCAGGTTGTGTGTGTGGGGGGGATGCAGGTAGGTGTGTGTATGTGTGTGTGTGTGATGGTTATATGTGTGTGGAGGTGCAGGTAGGGGTGTGTGTGCGCGCGCGCACATGCACGTGCTGTGCGGAGGGGGTGTCAGGATCAGTGCACTTGAAAACCAATTAATAAGCGTGTGTCCCTTCATCCATCATCTGTCAAGCAGCCCAAAAACTTTAATTAAGAAACTCTCCCCGCAGCCCTGCCAGGTCAGCCTATTTCACAGATGGGTAAACCGAGGCAGGGCAGGCTGAAGCAGTCAGTCTGAGGTGATGCAGAGTCAGCACAGGGCGCGGGGCCTCTGGGGGGGGGGGGAGCGTGGGCAGCCACGGGCGCTCCGCCATCCGGCCCTGTCCGGGGGGGGGCGGGGAGGGGGCACCCACACAGTGCGGCCCCTGGCTCTGGGGTCCTGGGCCAGCGTCCCATCCTGCCGAGCCACAGACGAGGGCTCCTGCTGGGGCCACGGGCAAGTTTGGGTTCAGCGGGCGCGGGGGCGGGGGGGAGGGGGCTCTGGCGGGCTAAACCAGCCGTGGGCAAACTACGGCCCTAGGGCCGGATCCGGCCCGTTCGGCTGTTCTATCCGGCCCGCGGAGCCGAAAGAGCGGAGGGTTCTCTTGCTCTCCCCTCCGCTCCTTCACCAGCAGCCCAAGATGAGAGTGCCAGCATGGTCAGGTTGCTTTTGTTCCGGCCCTCCGGTCCAGTTTAAGAACCCATGGTGGCCCTCGAGTCAAAAAGTTTGCCCACCCCTGCCTAAACCCTTGGCTGTCGTGTTCTTTGCCCCAGGGTCTGGGCTCTCCTCACTGTTGTGGGACGGGGAGGTGGGGGGTGTCGCCAAAGCCCCCTGCGTGCCCCGGGCATTCTGGGAAGAGGAGCTGGAAGGTGGCAGTGCCTTCTCCGTGAATCAGCCGAGGCTCGGCCCCCGACGGCGTCTCCTGCGGGACTCGGCCCGGCGCTGGAGGGAAGCCACCGTGGCCCCGGCTCCTTGTCTTATGTGGGGCCACCAGCCTGTGGCCACCCCACGCGCCTCCTCCATGGCGTGGGGTCTCTGATCCGGTCCCGCTGTCCTCGCTGCAGCCCCGTGGGCCGGCCGCCTCCCTGCCCGGCCTGGTTCCTGTGCTGCCGCCACGCCCTCCGGCTCCTCAGCCTCCAGGCTCTGGCTCCCTTCCTCCCTCCCCCTCCCCCTCTAGTTCCAAAAACAGACCATTCGCGAAGGGAGTGAAAGCCGAGTTTATTTACGACAAATCCAGACTTGGCAAAGGTTTCCGAGAGCGGCGGCTGCCTCGCCGAGGGTCCGGCCTCACCGTTTCTGAGACCGTGCGGAGCCGCCGGCCAGACGGGGGCTGAGCCGTCCTGCCCCCCCCCCCCTGCCTGATGTCCTCTCTGCCCCCCTCCCTCTCCCCCCGGAGACAGTGAGGCCAGCGCTGTCCGAGGGACGCTCTGGGGTCAGCTCCCAGGTCACCCACACATCGGAGGGAGAGGGCGGGAGCACCTGGAGGCTCACCGGGGGCCCTTCCCCTGGGGTGCGGGCTGAGGCCGGACATGGGGCCCATTGTCCCTGCTCACTGGACGTGCCCAGCGCTTTCCGGGGCTCCTGTGCTCTTGCCCCCACAGCCGCTGTTCCGATGGGTGTCCCTGGCCGGCCTGTCTGAGGGGCCCCCCGAGACCCCGCACCCTGCACCCCGCCCTCCTGGCTCAGAAGGCACTGGGACCCTCTCAGGGGCCTGGAGACCCTTGGCTGCTCCCGAGAGCGGGGCTCTTGAGGGTCCCCCCCCCCCACATGCCCAGCACGTCCCCACGGGGGGGGGAGAGGGCACGGGGGGGCGGGGCGGAGCGTGGGGACACCCGGGGCTCTTTGTCCACCCTGGAGGGGGGAGGCCTGAGGTAGGAGGGCCCGGGCCCGGGAGCTGAGCGAGAAGGAGGCGGCTTCTCCAACGGCCCAGCGTTTGCTGGCAGGGGGACGTGGGAGGACCCGTGGCAGAGCGGGACGCCGTGGCCAGAGCAGGACACGGTGGGCAGGAGCCGCAGGGGCCTGGGCAGCTCAGGTGAGCAGGGCCTGTCACTGCAGGCGGTGCCCGCGTGCAGAGCCGCCGGGGCTGGGCGCGAGTTTCCCACCCGAGCTGAGTGACGGCGGCAGGAGGCTGCAGAGCGGACACCCCAGGAGACAGCGTGGGGGGTGGGGTTGGTCCGGGCACGTTCCCACATGCTGCTGAGATTCACGGCTTTTTGGAGAAAATGAACAGTTCACACAGTGGAGGCTTTGCTATCATCCCCCCCAGAGGGGGTCCTCCCCCCGCCCCCGCCCCTCCTGTGCATGCAGGGGACAGAGACGGGCTTTGCGGGGAAGGAAGGACTTAAAATAACAATATGCCCAGTTGGGGTGATTTAGGGTTTGAGCCAGGGGGTCAGGGTTCGATTCCCAGCCAGGGCACTTGGTTGGGTTGCAGGCTCGATCCCCAGTGTGGGGCGTGCAGGAGGCAGCCGATTCATGATTCCTCCCATCATTGGTATTTCTGTCTCTCTCTCCCTCTCTCTCTGAAGTGAATAAAATATATATATATATTAAAAAATATACAAGACAACAACAACAACTGACACCTGAGACCAGAGCTCGTGGCACGGTGGGCGTGGCACACGTGGGCGTGGCGCGTGTGGGAGTGACGTGCGGTGGGCGTGAACCTTGGCGTGCAGGCCTCTGAGAGCCGGCCGGTGGATATCTGTGGGCGGGGAGGTTTGCCTCGTCAGGAGAGACCAGCTAAGGCTCTGCATGCAAATAAACGGCTTGAAACTCCAAAAACACACACAGGTGTGTGCGTGAGCGTGCGTTCGGGGTCGCGGAGAGCCGGCGGCGGCTAAATATATCCGGTAAACGATGAAAGCGAGCTGCTTTTCTCTGTCCGCGGTGGTCCGGGCGCTCGCGGCTGGCTCCCGTCAGAGTGCTGATTTACCCGTTTTTTTTACAAGAAGTATAAATAGCACACGATGTGGAGAGCTCGCTGTTCACACGAGCAGTGTTTTCTCCCCGTCGGAGGCTGGGAGCAGCCCAGGGGTGGGTGGGCGGCTGATCCGGCAGCTCCACGGAGCAGATGGAGACACCTGCTCCTCGTGGGGGCAGCCCTGCCAGCACGCCGTGGGCTGTGCCAGGGGCCACGCCGAGGGAATGCTCCCTCCCGACTCTTCCCTGGGGCCTGGGATCCAGTGGGTTCTTCGGGATCCAGGTGCGGGAGACGGTGTATTGGTGAGTCCTGTATAACAGTGGCTTGTACCAATTGGCCTGTACCAGTTAATGCTCATTAATCTGGCCCAGGCCCGTGTGCCACAGTGCCTGGCCTGGGTCAGCGGATGAGCAGTGTTTGTATCAGTCAGCTAGGGCTGTGTAACAAATGGCCACCAACTCAGAGGCTTCAGACAGCACACATCTGTTGCCTTACCCTCTCTGTGGGTTGGGAGCCCAGGCCTAGCTCAACTGGGTACAGTGCAAGCTGCAATCTGAGTGTCTGCTGGGCTGCGGTCTCATCTGAAGGCCAGACCGGGGAAGGGCCCACTGTTGAGGTCATGGCTGCTCCAGCACGTGGCTACTTGGAGGCCCCCTGGCCAAGGGCTCGGTTCCTGCTGGCAGCTCACACCATTACAACGTGCTTCTTCAAAGCCAGGCAGGGAGAGAGTCCCCTGACAAGGTGGATGTTAGAATCCTATGTAACACTAGAGGCCCAGTGCAAAACATTCGTGCCCTGGAGTGAGAGGTGTCCCTCAGACCGGCTGCACCCGTTAGCAGTCTGGAAGCCTTGGGGGGATGTCTGACTGGCAGCTTAGGCCTATTTCCCATGGGGCAGGAGAGGCTTCTGCCCCTGCTGCCGCACTCGTGGGGGCTGAGCTATGCTACTGCATTAAGCGTCTTCCCTCTGGTGGTCAGTGTGCATCATGGCGACCGGTTGTTCGGCTGTTCGGTCAATTTGCATATTATCCTTTTATGAGTATCGATTACCCTGGAAGTGAGTCCCCCCTCGGCTGCTTTCTGTTGGTTGGAAGTGAGTCTGGCTCCACCTGCCTCCTGGAGAGTGCACTAGGGGAGGCGTGGACACCGGGAGGCAGGGGCCATTTGATTGCCCATCTCTGTGGTCAGTGGCTCCATCTGGGGGGTTCCAAATACAGCAGAGCCTCGGTTCTCAGACTCGGTTTGTGCCTGAATGCTGTTTGAAACGGAGTCACTTTTCCCCCAGAAGTAAGGCAGCCCATTGCTGACACCATAGGCCAGTGGCCGGCAAACTGCGGCTCGCGAGCCACCTGCGGCTCTTTGGCCCCTTGATAGTGGCTCTCCCACAAAATGCCACGTGTGGGCGTGCACGTACCGTGAGACAAACTTCGTGGCCCAGAAGTCGGTTCTCGGCTCTCAAAAGAAACGTCAGTCGTCGTACTGTTGACGTTTGGCTCTGTGGACGGATGAGTTTGCTGACCGCTGCCCTAGGCTGTGGCGCCAACATGCCGTGGGTTGGCAACACCTTGCAGTCTTGGAGATGCTAAACATGCAAGCAGCGAGCCTCTTAGAATCCACACACACAGTGTGCACGGACATGTACAGGGGTTGTCCATATGTGTTCACCCTTTGAATCATTATGGTTCCAGTGGGTTGCATCTGAAAAAAGAAAAAGAAGCATCAGTTGGGCTAGGAGCTGTGAAAGCGTGTATGTATTCTGGGGCACCCGGCATATCCACATGTGCACACCTGTGAAGCATTTGTGTGTAAATGCGTACACAGAGAGGAGGGAAGGAATCGCTTGTGCGACTGTGGAGGCGGTGAGTCCCAGGGTCTGCGGTCGGCAGGCTGAGGCCGGGGGAGCCGACGGCCTACGATCCGGCCCAGGAGCCAGCGGGGGACTCGAAGGCCGGAGAGTGGGGCTCCCTGCGGCAGTGCCACGCTGGCGCTCGGGCCAGGGGGCACCCTCTGGGGTGTTCCTATGGGGGCGCGGGGCGGAGGGGGAGCCGGAGAGGGCCGGGTCTCAGCAGGGGTACCGCGATGGGTCTCAGCCCAGAGTGCCGTGGTGGGGGAGGCGCCCCGTAGACCCTTCGTCCTGCTCAGACCGCCGCCTGGACGGACGGGGCCCACCCACAGCCGGAGGGCACCCCGCTCCCCTCTGACTCCCCTGCTCCTCTCACCCAGAGACCCACACTGACCCAGGGCCCGGGCGCCCCCTGGCCCCGCCTGCGCCCCCGTCACGCCGTCCCCGTGGCCCGGGTGGCCTCGTTCCCCTCATCGTCGTGGTCAGTCTTCACGGGAGGGTATTTTCCCCGCTGATACCTAGACAGAGTGGGAGCGGGGGGGGGAGAGAAACATGGATGTGAGAGGGACACGCCCACCGGCTGCCTCCCGCACGTGCCCCGACCAGAGCCGGGGATCAACCTTGCGACCCAGGTCCATGCCCTTGGCTGGGAACCAAACCTGGGACCCGCTGGATGGCGAGGGCTGGCCCTCTAACCACTGAACAGCACCAGCCGGGCCCCCATTCATCCTAATGCCCTTGTTCAAAGACCCATTCCCAAGGAGGGCCACCTTCTCAGACGTCAATCTGCAGGGAAGGGGGCCACTGTTCGCCCCTCTACACCCTCTTGTGGGCGTCGGAGGCTGGGCAGGAGCCGGGTCAGGGGTCCCGGGCCAGCGGGCTTTGCTGCCCTCAGTCCCCGAGCGGAGGCCGCAGTGGGCCCCCGGGAACGGACGCCCATGGCAGGACCGGGCAGAGCGCCCTCCCGCTGGCCCGCCTCCGGCCGCCAGGGTGACAGGGCGCCGGGCGGGGCTGGCTGCGGGCTGGGGCATGGCGCCACGGCTCCGGTGGGTGCGGGAGGGTTTATATTTAGACCCGGAGGGTCGTTTCCGCCCCGGGAGGGCGGACGGGTTCGCTACGGTGGTGCCACGCCGGCCGGCCGGCGCTCGGGCCAGGCGGCATCCTTCCGGGGTTTTTTATGGGGTCGTGGGGCCGGGGGGAGCGAAGTGGGCCATTTCTCGGCAGGATCACAGCCCTGTAACCTGCGCGACATACGAGCCACACAATGGGCCTTTTGGACGTGAGAATCGGGGCGGATTTGGAAACACGGCGGAGATAAACTTCTGAGCCAGCCCCGCTGGGACGGCGTCTCCCGGCCCCGCGGCCGCCCGGGAGCCGGAGGGGGCGCGGGCGCACATCACAGGGACAGGTGCAGCCTTTGTGTGCGAGCGGCCGGGCGCGCACAGACCGCCTCTGTCCCCGCACAGACGCCGAGTGTGGCCCGGCGCCGGGCTGAAACGCCCACTGTGAACCTGCCGGCTGAATGCCGCTCTGTTCGCCCAGCGCGTCGGCGGCCGTGCCTCCAGCCGCACGGCCGCGTGGAGAGCCGCCACGGCCCGCGGCGGAGCGGGGTCACCGGGCCGCGCTGGCAGCGGCCCTGTCTGCCAGCCACACCAGCGGCGGAGGCAGGAGTCTGCGGGGCAGGGCCAGGCGCCGGCCACCCCGGCTAGGGGGGGGGGGCGTCCAGGAGGGAGGGCCCAGGAGGGGGTCTGGGGGGCGGGACCGGCCCGCTGTTCGGGGGTCTGGGGGTCTGGCCTGATGCAGGGCGGTCATCGTCCCCCCAGGCCTTTCTGCTTCCCACTCCCCCCCAGATGCCAGCTGGGCAGAGGGACAAGCTTAGAGGGATAGCAGGGCAATTCTCTCTCTGGTTTCGACGAAGCCCCCCAGCTGCTCGGTGGGGAGGGGTGGGGGGGGGAGGCCAGGCCTCTGTACACGGCGGGTCCTGAACCCGTGGCTTCCACAGAGGACACGCAGGCCGCGTGCTCGGGCTCCGACAGCCCCCGGGGTGGGGGGGCGGGGGGACCGTCGGCCATCTGTGACCTTGGGACGTCCCTGAGAACATCTTCCCCTTCCACAAGTGGGGAAACCGAGTCACGAAGGCCCTGGTGGGCTGAGCAGCCCTGGGGTGCGGGGGCTGTGAGCAGCCCACACAGTGTGGGCACCCAGCGAGTACACACAGATCGGGTGGGTGCCAGACTGGCCGGGCGCTCAGGCCTGGGGTCTGAGGAGCTGTCCGGAGGCGGGGGGTGAGGGGGGGACGAGGCGAGGGCCTCTCCCATCACTCTGCCCGTGGGGCTCCTGGCCGGCCAGGCACACGGCTCTGCTCCGTGGAGGGTTCCCGAGACCACAGAGCGGGAGCAGGCGTCCACGGGAAGAGGGAAGCCCACGGCCCCTCCATCCTGGGGAGGGCTCAGAGACCATGACCACAAGCAGCTCGGCGCCCGTGTGAATTCGGCTGATGGAGGCGGTCGCAGCGTCTCCGTTGCCGGAGGGCGGCCCGGTGAACCACGGAGCCAGCAGTTCACACGCAGGACACCCGCTTTGTGGGCGGATGGGGGACAGGGCGCTCCACGGCTGGACCCTGGCTCACGTCCCGGTGTGGGGCGGGGCACTCCTGGCGGGGTTTGCCCACAGCGGGTGGGTACCAGGCCCTCCCCGCCCGTGGCCCCAGGGGCTGCATTGGGGACAGCGCGGGGGACAGCGCGGGGGAGAGGTCACCGGATTGCACGTCCACCCCCCAGGTCCTCCTGCAGGGGGCGCCTGCCCGTGCCCTCCCCCGGCACACCGGTAAGCCACAGAGCCGGGCACGGAGCACCAGGGCCGTGGGGGCCGAGCGCCAGGTCTGCACCCGCTCCCTCCTACTGCGTGCACCCGTCCCCAATCTGCGGGTGAGGAAACTGAGGCACGGGGAGTCGGGGGGACCCTCCATCTTCGGGAGGTTCTGGGACTGACCAAGCTCCTAAAAGTAAGAGCCCAGCCCCGGGAGAGGCAGTGCTCAGTGACTATCGGGGGTCTCCGGACACCCCCAGGGGATGAGTGCTGGGGGCCCCCACTGCCTGCCTGTTTCGGCGGCCCCCCGAGTGCTGTCGGGTCTCCTGGAGCGGGCCCCACCAATGAAGCCGCAGCGTTCCTTCTGCTCCTCCCGCTCCTCTCCCTCTGAACGTCTCCGCGGCATCCAGCGCTCGCCACCTCCTCCCAGCAGCCCTCCAGGCTCTCGCAGGCCGAGCCGAATCCAGCCCGGCCGGTGACTGCCCGCCTCTGGGTCTGGGTCAGCGCGATCGCCTGCTTCCCCATGGCCTGCGGGCCCCCGACTCGTCCCTTCTCGCCAGGAAGGCTGGGGGGCGCCCCGAGAGCCGCGAGCCAGGCCCCGTGCGGTGTGCTGGCCGGAGCGGGCGGGGCCGCGGCGCCCCGTGCCCAGATCCGGCCCCACCATCGCCCTCGCTGACGGCGGTGGAGTAATTGGATACAAATAGAAATTAAGAGGCACCGTTAACATTAGTGCTAACGCGTAATTAATATCAGATCACAGTTAAGCCGAACGAGAGCCCGCCCCGGCTGCAGAGCCGTACGTAGTCTGTGCGCCCCCCCTCCCCCGCACGGCCCTGGGGGCCGGTGGGCAGGCTCCTCTGCCGCTGTGTGCCAAGCCTTGGGTTTGCCGGGGTGCAGGGCGCCGGCCCGCTGTGGGAGGGAGGCCAGCAGGTCACGGAGTCACGGCGGAGCTGGTGGCGGTGGATTCTGAGCCTCAGAGGAAGCCCCATGGGGCCTGGGGGAGAGGATGGTGGGGGTCGGGTAATCATGGAGGGCTCCCGGGCGGTGGCGTGGGGAGGGCTGGAGGACACCGACGAGGGCAGGAGGGCTTCCAGGGAGTGTGATGCTGGGACAGGAGCCCAGCTCCGTGGCAGTGGTGGCCTTTGCTTCCCCAGCAAGAGTGCCAGAGGAGAGTGAGCCTGGTCCCGACGTGGGGGTGGGGAGCAGGTAGAGGAGGGGACGGTCAGGGGAGGGGACCTCTCTGGAGCTGCTCCTCTGTCTCCAACTGAGCCTCCGGCCCTAAATCTGGGGGTGGACGGGGTGAGGTCTCTGCACGTGTGCGCGTGCGCAGGTGTGGGTACGTGTGCCTGTCGGCGCCCACGTGTGCCCATGCGTGCCTGAGTCAGCCCCTCGGGTGGGCTGGTCCTCACTGAGTTAGGCCAGGCCCTCCCCCTCCCCCTGACGCTACCAGGGTCTGCGCACCGGACTCAGGAGGACCTGCAAGGTCCCTCCCTCCTCACCCCCCGCTGGCTGCTGCCCGGCCCTCCCGGCAGCCAGATGTCCTGTGGGTGCGCGGCCCCCGGGCCTCCCCCAGACCTCCCCCCATCTCCCCTGGGCCTCCCCCCCGGGCCTCCCCCTGGGCCTCCTGTGGGCCTCCCCCCGGTCTCCCCCCGGCCTCCCCCAAGCTCCGAGCCCCTCCAGGCCCAGCTGCGGTTTCTCCTCCTCTGTCGCCCACTCTCCGCTCTTAAGCTACTGATTTGCCCTGCCTCAGTTTACCTTCTGGCGCGTGAGGGCCCACGGTGCCGCAGTCACCCCCAGGAAGGGGCGCAGCACCCCAGCTTTTCCTGAGGGATGGTCTAGGGTCCTGGGGGCCAGAGGCCAGCGGCTCGAGCCCTGCGGGGGCCCAGGCCTCCTGTGCACCCTAAAAGCTGGCTGGGCCCTTTCTCCCCTGCCTCCCAACTCCCCCCCTCCCCCGGTGCACTCCCTGTCATCTGCCCTCGTCCACCTCCTGTGCACGGTGGGCACGTGACACTCAGGGGCTGGTGCCCAGGGATGCAGGGCCGCCAGGCCACCCTGAGGGTGAGCCGGCCATTGGACCCAGAGCCCTCCTTCCCCGTGCCCTGGCCGCCCCCACAGACTCACCCCCTGTCTCTGCGGATCCTCGCACCCGAGCCCTCGCAGCTGCCTGTCCTTCTGAGAGGAGCCGGCTCCGCTCTCTCCCCCTCCCCCCCCGCCCACCTCCCCGCCTGGCATGCGCCGGCTTCATAAATACCAACAGCCTAACAGCATCAAAACCAAAATAAACTTCTCCCGCGAGCACGGGGGACGCGGGGCCGCCGGGAGCTGAGCCATCCGCTCTCCAGGCGAGACCGTCACCGGCAGCGGATCTCACCGGCAGCCGGGTCTCACCGGCAGCGGGATCTCACCGGCAGGGCCGGGGCCGGGCGGGTCTGAGGCACCCGGAAAGTTCTGGAGGAGAAGCACACGCTTCTCACATGGGGACAGTGTGCACCCCCGGGCCTGGGAGCTTGGCCCTCCGGCGCCAGCTTCTCCCCTCTGGTGGCTGCTCCGCAGGCACAGGGCTGAGCTGAGGCCTCTTTGGAAGGAAACACAGGCACTGTTCGTGGGCTTTTCTTTCTCCTGCGAAATGCGAGGACCAGCGCTCCTCCTAGAGGGTGACCGTGTGGACGGCGTGAGAGCTCTCGGAGTGCTCAGCCACGCCTGCCAGGAGCGTCCTCCATCACGTGGGTGCCATGTCCGGGGCTCCATCACTTGGGTGCCGTGTCTGGGGCTCCATCACGTGGGTGGTGTGTCCGGGGCTCCATCCCCGTGGGTGTGAGTGCCGTGTCCGGGGCTCCACCCGCGTGGGCTGTGTACGCATGCCCGCCCCGTGCTCCCTGAGCAGGCTCGGCCCTCTCCCGTGCATGTCTGCAGCGCTCTGTCTGTCTGTCCATGTGCTTGCTGAGAGCTTCCCCGTGGGCACCTTCCCGCCTGGCAACCGTGGCCAGTGCGGCCGAGTGCGGGAAGGAGCTGGGGCCCTGGCACCTGGGCTGGTGCGTGCAGTGTCTGCCCAGGACGCCTGCCCTGAAGGGGCACCCCCGGCCTGCTGCCCCCATTCTTTTTTTTTTTTCCTCACATGAATTTTATTAAGGTATTATATGTGTACATATCTTACCATTGCCCCCCCCCCCACCTCCCATTCATGCCCTCCCTCCCCAGAGTTCTGTGTTCCTTGGTTGTATTCATGCATACCAGTCCTTCGGTTGTTCTCTTATCTCCCCCCAGGTCTCCTTCCCCTCCCTGCTCTTTACGTCTGCTTAAAAATGAACATAGAAGCCCGGCCAGCGTGGCTCAGGGGTTGAGCATCAACCTATGAACCAGGAGGTCAGGGTTTGATTCCCGGTCTAGGCACACGCCCGGGTTGCAGGCTCCATCCCCAGTGTGGGGCATGCAGGAGGCAGCCGGTCCGTGGTTCTCTCTCATCATTGTTTCTGTCTCTCTCTCTCTCCCTCTGAAATCAATAAAAAAATGAGCGTGAAGTCCGATTCAGCCAGGCCTGAAGGAGGAACAGGCCGTGTGCTCGGCTCTCCCCGGGGCGGCCGGGAGTTTGGCTGTCACTGCTGTGCCGGGCGGGTCCCGGCGGCGCGCTGAGTGGGTCTGCGGCGGGGCCTGCCTCTCAGCGCTGCCACCGCCCTCTCCGTGGGGTGGGGGGTGGGGAGGAGGGTGGTGTCTCTCTGAGGACGGCTGGAAATCCCTGCGGGGGTGCAGGCCTGGCTTGCCCCCCTCCCCCCCCCCAGGCCCTTCTGGGTGTCCTGGCCCCGCTCTGGGTGACGCTGGAGGGCAGGTCACCGGCAGGATCCTCGCCGAGCCCCTGGGTGCCCGGCTCTGCCAACCGCTCCTTGGCCTGGAGCCGGGGTGGGGAGCGCCGATCCAGAGCCACACAGACATAGCGACTCCTGTACTCGGCCAAACAGGGAACTCGCCCCCAGTGCTCTGACGGGGCCTGGGGGCCAACGTCCCCCCCATCCCCCCGGCCCAGAGGGCAGTGGAGAAGAGGCCTGGCCCCGGGTGGGCCAACTTGCCCTGGGGCCCGTCTCAGGCGTCCGTCCCCACCTGCAGGGCAGTGGGTTGACCTGGGGAGGCCGCCAGCGGAGGGGCAGCTGCTGGTCACCTCCGGGCACTGCAGGAGGGGCAGCGGCTGGCCGGCCGAGGGCACTTGGCGGTCCCGGGCGGCCTGCAGGCGGCACGGGCTCCGGGGCGGCAGGTGGGCAGCGCCAGACACACGAGCGGGGCCGACGCCCCGCTCCCTCCCAGGAAGGGAACGTTCCTGCCCACGGGGCTGCCCGCCCTCCGCTCCTCAGCGCCTCGCTCCTCCGGAATGCTCAGGCTCGTTGCCCGGGCAACCAGACGCCAGCGCCCGCGTTGCCATCCTTCCGCCGCCTCCCAGCCCCCCCGAGAAACCTGCGAGCACCGGGGACCTCGAGCTCTGCAGACCCGGCTCCAGGCTCCCAGGGCGGGGGTGGGCCAAGGCCCCACGGCCCCGAGGGGGAGGGATCCCCGGGCAAAGGCTGGCCCTGGGACCGCACCCCTCCCCGGGATGGCAGTGCCGGAGAACCTGGAGCAGCATGGAATCAGGAGGATCTAGGGGTGTCGGGGCCTTTGCCACAACAGGAACCCTAACGTTCCCCCGCCCCACCCCCCGAGATCAGTGTCCCGCCTAATGGAGTGAGTGCTGGATCCAGAGGACGACAGGGCTGGGGGGTGGGGGAAGCCCCCTGGAGGATTTTTTCCTTTTTTAAATGTGTTTTTATTGATTTCAGAGAGGAAGGGAGAGGGAGAGAGAGAGAAACGTCAATGATGGGAATCATTGATCCGCTGACCTCCGGGAATGGAACCCACAACCTGGGCGCGTGCCCTGACCGGAACGGAACCCAGGACCCTTCAGTCCATAGGCCGACGCTCTATGCTCTGTCCACTGAGCCACCCCGGCCAGGGGTCCCCCACCTGGAGTTCTACTCCACCCAGAGGCCCGGGCGGACAGAGCCACCATTGCCCCCTCCGCCCAGCCTGGGGGCCCGGGGCGTGCTCTCAGAAAGCCCCGGGCCTCCTGTCTGTGCGAAGGGCAGAGCGCATGGCATTCCAGAAGGCGGCTCTGAGAGTGAGGGGGATCCACGCCTGCTCCCCCGGGGCTCCCCCGGGGCCTGGGGCGGCTCAGGCCCCTCCTGCCAGCAGCACCCGGAAGCACCGGGCTCCCAGGTTTCTAGGAATGAGGGACCAGTGCTCCTCAGCCCCCCAGACTGTTCCCATGGCAACTGCCCCCAGCCCCCCAGCCCCGGGGGCAAGCGCCGCCCTCGGGGGAGAGGTGCCTGTCTCCCTGACAGCGCCTTCCGCCTTCCCTCGCGGAGAGGGAGACAGATCGCAGCCACTGCATCTCATCGGCTGCTCGCGGGGGACACAGTTCCGTGACAATGTCAGGAGGGAGAAGCAAGATGCTGCCGACTGGGAATGGGGGTAGCTGTGGGGGGGTGGGGGAGGGATCGGAGCCCCGTTCTCCGCTGGGAGGCCATCGGGCCTGGGCTTCCAGAATCTGGGCTGGCACCCTGCGGGGCCCGGGGTGGGGGATACCCAGGCCGTTCCTCTCAGGGTGGGGGTGGAGCTGAGGCTGGGTGCTCCTGCCGGTGCCTGCAGCTCCGAGGAGCGGCTCTGGCTCCGGCCGGCCCCTCCCCGGAGCCCCGGGCCGCGCTCTCCGCGCCTCCGCACAACCGCTTCCTGAGCGGCCACTGGCACGCCCTGAACTTTGCCCTCCAAGCGTGTGCCGGCCGGGGGCGGTGGTGGTATGTTTGCGGGTGGTGCAACCGTCCCACTGGCAATTCCAGAACACGCTGTCACCCCTAAAGACCCCCTAAAGACACCCCCCGACGGCTCGCCTGGCCTCCCCACACCCCAGGTGAGCGCCCCCCCTTTAGGGAGGGCGGAACGGGACTCGGAGGGAGCACACGGAGCTCCCCGCCCCGGCAGTGGGCTGGCTTTTCTGCATACCAGCCGGTGGCCTGGAAATGAGGGGTTTCTATGGTAACCAATTACGGCCCAGGATTGGTGAACACAGCAGGAATACCCCGCGTGTGAAGTTACGCGGGGCGGGCAGGCCCGGGCCCGGGGCTGCTCAATTTCCCGGAGCGGTTTCTCCACGCGCCGCGGCGGGCAGGTCTGTGAGCGGCTGCTCTTAGCCAGCCGGTGGGACCTGGAGGGACCTGGTGGGACCTGGTGGGACCTGGAGGGACCTGGTGGGACCTGGTGGGACCTGGTGGGGCCTGGTGGAACCTGGAGGGATCTGGTGGGATCTGGTGGGATCTGGTGGGACCTGGTGGGACCTGGTGGGACCTGGAGGGATCTGGTGGGGCCTGGAGGGATCTGGTGGGATCTGGTGGGGCCTGGAGGTACCTGGCGGGCTGGCTGGTACCCCGTGTTGCCAGTGTTTCCTGGGGAGGCCTGCTGAGGCCTGGGCGTGCCTGGCGGTTGCCAGTGGAGCCGCTGGGCCGAGGCACCACCTGCTTGAAGCGGCATCTCGCGCTCTGAGGCCGGCCTGTGTCCGAATGAGCAGCTCCCGGAGAGCCAGCCGCCTGAGCCATTCATCTCCACGGTCACGGGAGCCGCCGGGCGTGACGGGAGCTGCACGCTGACCTGGTTCCCGTGTGTATGTGTGTGTGTGTGTGTGTGTGTGTGAGTGTGTGTGAGTGTGGGGGCGGGCTGTGGGGGAAGTGCACACCGAGCCTGGGAGCCATTAGCACGGCGAGCCGCTCCCCATGGCAGCAGGTGGAGGAGCTGGGGGGGGGGGGGGCCCTGCTGGGCCGTGGGCACTGGGGTGCAGCTCCTTCCGCTGCCCCTGTGGACCCTGAGAGCCGTGTGGACCCCGAGCCCTGTGGACCCCGAGAGCCCTGTGGACCCTGAGAGCCGTGTGGACCCCGAGCCCTGTGGACCCCGAGAGCCGTGCCTTCCCAGGGGCGGGGAGAGGAGGGCAGCCCGCAGGGCAGGGTGGCCTGAGGAGGGCACACACGGCCACACTCACCCATGGGTGTACACGGCAGCACGGTCACACAGAAACACCCACACCCACACCCAACACTCACTGACACACATGCTGACACACAGGTGCATACACACACCAACACACACACAGGTGCACAAGGTGCACACACATGTGCGCACACACACAGGTGCACTCATAGGTGCACACACATGTGCGCACACACACAGATGCACGCACATATCAACTCACACAAAGGTGTGCACACACAGGTGCACACACACATACTAACTCACAAAAACTCCCTGAGATACATGTACAGACACACCCAGCCACCTTCACACACAGATGCACAAACACCAACACACACATACGGATACACACAGCCATACTTACCAACATACTCACCTCACAGACACATACACATTCACACTTTGACACACTCACAGCAACACCCACACCCACACACGAACTCACTCATCCTCATGCCTCATGGACACACACACTGTATACCTTCACACACACACACACACACACACACACACACCACCTCGCACACCCACACGCACACCCACGCCGTCCTGAGACGCCTGTGCGCACGCTCGCACGCTGACTCACACTCACTCCGGCTTCATTTCCTGTGACAGCGCCGCCCTCAGCCACCCGGCTGCCAGGGGCTGCTCCGCGCGGTTCTGAGCAGCTTGAGGCTGGTGCCTCGCATGGAGCCCCCCGCCCCCCCCGCCGCCCCCCGCCTCCCCGCCTGCCCCCCGCCCTCACCCCCCTCCCCCGCCCGTAGCCGCCACGGGGGTGGGTTCCTGTCAGTCCCGGGTGACAAGCACTCGCTTGAATGGTGCTGTTACCTAAGCGGGTGGGAGAGGGTGCGTGGGCCCGACCCACACGGCTCCGCGTGGCTGTCACCGGTTCTGGGGTTCACGTGACACCCCCTGAGCCACCTGGGAGCTCACATCACACTGAGAGCCCCCCTGCCAAGCGGAGGGGGCGGTGAGGGCGCGCCCACGCCCCCGGGGCTGCAGAGCGGTGTCGCACCCTGGCCGCGCAGCCCGCAGGTGCTGAAAACGCACGTCCCACTGACACACGAGGAGGCGGGGGAGGCGGGCTCCGGACTCGCCTGGCCTCACCCCCACGTGCAGTCCCCCGGGCGCCACGCCGTGTGGTCGCCGGCCCTCCTGGCCTCCGAGGGCGCTGCACGCCGAGGGCCGCCTGGGGGGGCCTCTGACCCAGGGACCTGCCACGCCCTCGCCTCCGTCCTCGCCGCCTGTTCTGTTCTGTTCTCTTCTGGGCGCTGCTGGCCAAGGGGCCTTCGGGGTCTGCTTATTAGCAGACAGCCGGGGACCAGGGGCTCGGGGCTCGGTGTCTCCAGGCGGTGGGCGGTGGCTGCCGGCCCACTCTGTGCCCTGCGGCTCTCCGCAGAGACGTGACGGGACGTGCAGGCCGGGAAGCAGCTCTTAGGAGCACGTGTGTGTATGCGTGTTTATATATGTGTGGGTGTATGTGTATATGTGTGTCTCTCTGTGTGTGTCTGTGTGTGACTGTGTGTGTGTATGGCTGTGTGTGTGTTCATGTATGTATGTGTGAGTGTGTGACTATGTGTGTGGGGGGGGGTGTTTTTTTAAACCGTGTTGTCTAGGTCCCTCAGAACAGGCCTTGGCCGTGAGCGATGAGGGTTCCGGTTTCCGCGGGGAAGGGAGGGTGGGGCTGAGCCCACGCTCGGCCGTGGCGGGGGTGGCCGTGGCGGGGGCGGGGCAGAGGCCTCGCGGGCCCGCACTGACCCCCTCTCTCTCCGCAGCTCCATGTCCGTGCGCTGGGGTGGCCGTGGCGGGGGTGGCAGAGGTGGTGGGGGCGGGGGCGGGGGCCTCGCGGGCCCGCACTGACCCCCTCTCTCTCCGCAGCTCCATGTCCGTGCGCTGGCCGGGCTGCGCGCTGGGAAGCCAGGCCTGGGTCCTGATCGCCATGCTGCAGCTCGCCGTGGACCTGCCGGCCTGCGAGGCGCTGGGCCCCGGGCCCGAGTGCCGGCTGCTGCCGCGGCCCCCGGCCCGGCCGCCCCGCCTGTGGAGCGTGAAGAGCGGGCAGCCGGCCCGCGGCCCCGCGCCCGTGTGGAGCCCCCGGCCCGCCCGCGTGGAGCGCAGCCACGGGCAGATGCCCAGCCCCCGCGCCAAGCGGGCGCACAGACCCCGGGACCAGGTGGCCGCCCTGGGGCCCAAAGGGGGGCTCGCCAAGCCCCCCGCCGCCGCCGCCAAGCCCGGCCCGGCCCTGGGCCCCACGCCCTCCTCCCCGTCGCCCCCCGTGGCCGGCGGGGCCCCCACGGACCAGCAGGCGCTGCTGAGGAGGGGCCGGCGGCAGCTGCCCGCCGCGTTCAATGGCTTCGACCCGCGCCCGCGCGGCAGCCGGCCCACCACGGAGGCCGAGTTCATCGCGTGGGGGCCCACGGGCGAGGAGGAGGCCCTGGCGGCCGGCACGGCTCCCGACGGCCCCACCACCGTCTCCTACTTCCAGACGCGGAAGGCCACCGCCGCCACGGCCACCACGGCCACGGCCACCACGGCCACGACCGCGACGCTGCACACTAAGGGGGTCACTGCGCCCCTGGACCCCAGGAGCAGGATCCCCGCTGGGCTCAGCACCACGGAGCCTTCCACCAGTCCCAGCAGAGACAGCGGCAAAGACGCCACGCCCCCGCGGATTCCGGGGGAGACCTCAGGTACGCCCCCCTTTTCTGGTCGGGATTCGCACGGAGGGAGGGAGGGATTTCCTGGGGTCCTGTGCCAGCCCGGGGCCTGTTTCCTGGAGGGACTGTGAGTCAGAACCCAACGCCAAGGCCCAGGGCGAGATGCGGGCCCGGGCACCTGGGAGGGTGCAGGGCGGTGGACTTGGGTGCTCGCGTGCCCACAGGAGCCGGGGCCGGAGCTGAGGCTGGTGGGAGGGGGAGGCCTGGAGCGGGTGCTGACGCCGTGCCGTGGGAGGGGCTACCGAGCTCCCCCTCCTCCCGGACCAGAGCGACTCTGTCCAGCATCCTGGCACATCCTCTTGGGGGGCCACTCAGGAGCAGATATAGGCACATCTGGGCAGCGAGGGTTGGGGGGAGCCTTCAGATACCCCAGGGTGTGGCTCTGAGGTGGCCGCTGCCCCATGGGCCGGGATGAGGCTCTCTTTAGAGAAGGGGCGGCCAGGGCGGGGCAGGAAGGGCCTCCCGTGGTGGTGGGGGGCAGCTGGGCTGCTCAGGCGGATGCGGCTGGGAGGTCCTGTCCTTGGGGCGTTGGTGGACGGGGCGCAGCCTGGGACCCGGTGCCGAGTGCCGGGTGCCGGGCTGGAAAGGTCTCCTGCAGGGAGGTCTCCTTTTCCTTCCCCGCCTGCACCGCGTCCTCCGATGGCTCCCGAGGAGGAGGGCTGAGAGATCTCCCGGCCCAGGCCCGGCCTCCCCCGTGGCCCCGCGTGGCCCCACCGCACAGCTGCAGGACCGCAGGGCAGGGCATCTCGGTGCCTCCAGCCCCGTGGCCAGCCCCCCCCCCCTCCGTGACCGAGTGCATGGCCGGGACCTGTGCGTGCCACCAGCAGCCGTACTTGCTGAGTGGGGAGGAGGGGGTGCCGTGTCCAGGGCATGGGCACAGGGGCTGGGGCCGCAGCCTCCCCCACACCCGCTTGCTCCGCCCGTCCTAAGGTTTGGGGGCTCCTCGGGCCCTGGCGGGGCCTTCCAGAACCCAGGAGGGGGGGTTGCTCCCCAGGGTCCGTCTGCAGCACCTGGCCGGTTTCCCCTGCACTCGACCCCTGCCCTCGTCACTGCATCCGGCTGGCAGGCGGGCCGTGGCCAGCAGCGGGGCAGGCTTTGTGGAGCGCGTGGCTTTTGTTCCGTGGCCTACTTTCTCCCTCCCCGGGACGAGGCGGAGGTGGTTCCGCTCCTCTTCCCTCGAGAGCAGCCTCCGATGAAGGCGGAACCGGCTCCCCTCTCGGGGCGAGGGCAGGGCCGGGAGCTGGGGCGCCTCGCGGGAACGTGCACAGTCTGCAGGGCCGTGCACAGGCTGCCTGCTCTCCCTCCCCCTACCCCCTCATCCGTCCAGCTTCTGGCCACGGGCTGCCAGCCGGCCGGGGGCAGACATGAGGGCAGGGCCCAGGGGCCTGCTGTCCGTCATCTCTGAGCCGGGCACCGGGGCAGCTCGCAAAGCCTCCGTCTGTACCTCAGTCAGCTCGCACGCCGTCGTGGCCGTGGAAGTGAGGCCGCCGCCTCGGTCACCACCACCCCGCGGCCCCCGGCCCTGGCTGTGTGGACACGGATGGGACCCCGGTCCCGTGTCCTCCCTGTGACATGTGTGCTGGCTGAAGGGCGGCCGGGGACGGCGTTAGAAGGCTGCGCGGATGAATTCCCGGGACGGCGGTGTCGCCAATCCAGCTCGGCAGATGAGAGCCTGGAAGAGAGGCGCGGCCCCCCCTCGCAGAATCTGGAGCGGAATTAGTTTGTTTAGCAAAACAGATGGAAGGAAGCGGGTAAATATGCGCAAGCAGGGACGCAGAGCGGCGGTGATGCGGGAAGGGAAGCCGGGCTGGCGGGGCAGGCGGAGGCCCTCGCGCTCCGGGCTGCGGCGAGGAGAGGCAGGGGAGAAGGTGCCTCTGACCGGGGGGCCTCCCAGGCCAGCGGGTCCTCCCTCCGCGCCACCATCCCCTGGGACACGGAGACCCCGGTAGGCGTGCTCCGAGGCGCCCTGGCCTCCGCCATCGCCACCTGTGGACCCGGCTCCTCGCTCTTTCCCGGGCTGACTGCAGCTCGGGGGTCTCAGGCGGGATTTAGAGGCTCCAGGGGGGGGGGCTCGGGGACGAAGCCCGCCTGGCCAGCGGCCCGTGTGAGTCTGGGCTCTGCGGCGTGGGGCTCTGGGTCAGGGAGGCCCTCGTCTCTGCGTCGCTGTCTCCGTCAGCACCGCCCCTCCTGATCGGCTGCTGCGGGATTCAGTGAGTGAACAGACGTGAGACGTGGTGCCTCGCACCCGGGAACCTCGTGCACACTGGCTGTTTTACACCTGGCGAGCGTGGCTCCGGGAGCAGAGGTGCGGGTGTCAGGGCCACAGGCTGCCAGGGACGTGGGAGGCCCGTCACCTCGGCACACCCGTCTGTGCTCACTCACGGCCGGGGCACCCCGAAGGCTGGCGTTCGGGTTCCAGGAAGCGGTAGAATTCATGAGGGCAGTTCTCCCGGCCACGGGAGGGTGCTTGGGACCAGACTGGGGAGCTGTACGTTTTAGTTTGGCTTCTGTAGAGACGTGTGGGGACGGAGCATGCTACGTTTTCCTGTCTGTCCGCACCACGGGTGTCGGGGGCATAGGAAGGGCAGGGCTGTCGGTTTGGGGCACTCGGCAGTTTCTCAGGAACTACCATGACACGGGACCCTGGTTGGAATCGTCAAAGCTCCGCCCTCCACCCCGACCCCCTGTGAGTGAACTGGTTGGGAATTCCTCCTGGTTTCGGCGGAGTGGTTACAGGGCCACTGCCTGCCTTCACGCCCTTGACACCATCCTGTATGGGCTGTGTGAACGTGGGCAACTTGCTGTGCCTCTGTGGAGATGATAGAATTAAGCATCTTGTGATGTTGTGAAGATTCCGTGAGATAGTACCTGCCAGGTGCTCAGGGCCCGGCACATTAGCTGCTTGGCACAAGTTTGCCGCTGTTTCGATGATGATGATGATGATGATGATGCAAGTCTTAATGATGCAAGTGTGATGGCAATGGTAGCGTGATGGATATGGTGATGGTGATGGTGGTGATGATGGTGATGGAGATAGAGATGGTGATGGTGATGATGATAATGGTGGTGATGGTGATAATAGTAATTATGATCATGGTGATGGTGATGGTGGGATGGCGATGATGATGATGATGGAGGTGGGGAAGATGATAATAATGATGGTGATGGAGATGGTGATGGTGATAGTGATGAGGATGGTGATGAAGGCAGTGATAATTATGATCATGATGATGGTGGTGAGATGGAGATGGTAATGTGATGATGATGGTGATGATGATGGAGATGGTGGTGGTGATGATGATAGTGATGGTGATGATGGTGATGATGGAGATAGTGATGATGATGTTGATGATGGTGCTGGAGATGGTGATGACGATAGTGATGATGATGGTGATGATGATCATGATGATGATGATGATGTTCGTGATATGGTGATGAAGGCAATGATAATTATGGTGGTGATGATGAGATGGAGGTGGTGATGATAATGGCATTTATTATCTGCGTGGTGACTTGCTGGTTTATTGTGGAGTCATCTGATGAGGTCATTCGATGAGGTTCCATGTCCTCACCCCTGACCTTGGTGCTTCGTGCCGAGGCATAGATGGCACTGGCAAGGAGCCGCTGGGATGGAAAATCACCCCGCTCCGGCTCTCCAGGGCACTGAGCCCCAGCCGGCCGCGGTGCTGGCAGAGGGCGCGTGTCAGGTGGGCTCGGAGTTCACTCGAGGCCGAGAGAGGAGGCCTCCCAGAGCGAGCGCCCGCCTCCGGTGACAGCGCTCTAGCTGGCCATGTTCTGAGTCTGTAATCACCGGGCCTCCTGGGAGGAAAATAGAAAGCCATTTCCTGGGCTTTAATCTCACAGCTCGTAAAGGCGCCGCGGGGAATGGAACCAGCCGCGTCCCATGACTGCCGTGGCCCCCGGCGGGGTCTCGGGAGCCAGGTGCTCGGCGACGGCGCGTGCTCAGGGCGGCCTGCCTGGCCCCGGCTCCCGGGCCTCTGCCCGCGGTGCCTGGGCCGCGGCCTCTCCCACCCGCTCACCCACAGGCACGTTCCTCAGCTGCCCCTGCGCTCAGCGGAGGGGCGGCCTGCCACCCGGGAGCCACGGGGACGCTCCGTGGTCTGCACTGTCCTTCAGGGTTCGCTCCGTTCAGGATCGGTCGCCCAGCAGCTCCCAGTGCCAGGGTCAGAGGTGGCTGCGGCTCCCGGGGGCCGGGCTCAGAGGTGGCTGCGGCTCCCGGGGGCCGGGCTCAGAGGTGGCTGCGGCTCCCGGGGGCCGGGCTCAGAGGTGGCTGCAGCCCTGCCTGGCGCGTTTCACGCCGGAACCCGCTCAGGCGTTCCCAGGGCTGATGTCCGAGTTGCTTCGTCCTTGTCACCAGTCCCTGATGTGTCCTGGGTGGCATCCCTCCGTGGTCAGCAGGGGGGACAGCTGGCGCCCTCTCCTCTCCTCCGGTGGTCACCTGGGAGCAGGCCTCGTGATGACGCCACTTTTTTGAGGGACAGGCTGGGGCTGGGAGGCAGAGAAGGGAGGTGCACACGCTGAGCCCCTTTTAGTTGCTGGGCTGAGAGTCTGCTGCGAGGGAGGTGAATCCCGGCCTTGATTTAAAGACACAGTCCTGGGAGCAGAGGACTCCCGGGCTTGGGCCAGTTTGGCGTGGCTTCGTCGGGCCAGGAGCGTCCATGCGCATAAGCGTGCGGAGCCCCGAGACACAGCCTGACCGCTGTCCGTGGCCAGGCCGGCCTGAGGCCTCCCCGGGACCTGGGAACGGGTGCCACGCGGATCCTCCTGTGGGCTGTGGCTCTGGTGGGAACAGCGTGGTCACAGGCTGGTCTCCCCCCACCCCACCCCCGAGCTCTGGCCCCGTCCAGCCTCCCAGGGCGCCCGCCGGCGGCTTCTGCTGAGCAAAGCTGTGCGCGCAGCAAATGGGTAGGCGAGCTCCGACTCATTAGAGCAGCCGCGGGCCCTTCTGCTGACGACTCGGTCCGGCTCCTCATTTCCCCTCGCAAGCTGCCGGCTCGGCTTATTGCATCCGGTGCTTCCTGCGCGGCTCCCCCCCCCCCCCCCCCCCGGGCCTCGTTCTCCTCCTGAGAGCAGCGTGGGGCCTGCGGGCCGCTCACCCCGCACACCCTGTGCCCGCCCCGGGGCGCTCTGACCTGGGAGCTGCCTCGCTCACTCTCCGGGCCCCCTCCCTCACTCTCGGGGTCCCCTCCCTCTGCCAGGCCCCCCAGAGCTGCAGGAGGCGGCCTGGGCTGACACCCCTCTATCTGAAAGCGGGGGGTGGGGGGAGTGCAGGGGACAACACACCCTGCAGAGCGGGTCTGCCTCACCCCCTCCCCTCGCTGAGCAGTGGATGGGGGCAGGTCAGGGAAGCGGACGCTGGGTCCAGTGGGCGGCTCTCAGCCTCCCAGGCAGGGGTCTCAGCCTGGAGTCAGACCTGGGACAGAGCGTCCCTTCTGGAGCCTGCCTCTGACTGCTGGGAGGGCGGGGCTGGGGTTCCTGGCGCCCGGACCGGCGTGCAGCGGCCGCCGTGCATGCCGAGCTCAGCGGCGTGAAGAGCTCCCATGGGGAGGGGTGGGGGAACACGGCCGCCCCCTCTCGGAGGTTAGACCTGTGCGGGGAGTGACAGGCAGGGGCGGCGCTGACGCGGGGAGAGAGCCCGGCAGCGCGCTCAGCGGCCCTCACCCTATTCCTGGCACGTGGGCAGGGGCGGGCCGGGCCGGGCCAGGCGGGCAGGGCTGAGGCTGGGCGGCACGGTGGCCGGTGGGCACAGCGGCCTGGGCGACAGGTGCGGTGGGTGCGGAGGCCAGAGCCCTGGCAGGCAGGCCGGCCACGTGGGGGGCAGAGGGAGCCGGCGGGGGCGGGGGGGGCGTCTCCCAGGAATAGCCCTCGGCCCCTCCTGCCCAGGCCTTGGAGAGCACACAGGCTCCTGCCGGCAGCTAGCAAACGGCCTCGGCCGCCCCCCCTCCCGCCGGCAGCAGCCAGCCAAGCGGGACCAGGAGCCCTGGGCCTCCACCTCCGGCTCCGGGCTGTCTTCCTGGGGAGGAGGGCCGGGGTGCTGGGGGGGGGGGTGAGACCTGCCCTCCCCTGAGCCGTGAGCCCCTCCCCGCCGGCCCGGGATCCAGCGTGCTAGGGCCCCAGGCGAGGGGGCACCCGGCCTCACTCCTGGCCTCACAGGTGGATTCCGCCCGAGCTGCAGCGCCCCCTGCGGGCCTGCCGGTCCCAGAGACGCCGCCACGATCTCTGCCGCCACGTGACTTGCCAGCCATATGGCCAGACGGGCCGCGGGCTGTGCTTTCTCTGGTTCAGCGAGTCTCCGCCTCGAAGTCTGTTCCCAGGTGCTGATGCTCAGCAGTAACAGGCCGGTTCCCGTTCCGGAAGGTTCTCTGGGCAGCGGGCTCAGAACCGCCCCGGTGACGCAGGGATGGCCACGTGGGCCACGCGGGGAGTGCGGAGCGCACCTGCTGACCCGGCCCTGGCCCTGGGCCTGGGCCTGGCCGCCCACCACGCTGGCCGGGGTCACGGCCTGGGCGCTGCCACGTGACCCGGGCGGCTGCTCTGCCCGCAGACCTGGGCGGTGCCGCCACCGCCGGGCAAGGTCGTCGGGAGACGGGGCTCTGCTTGCCGGGGGAGGCCGGGCTCAGCAAGCTGGGGCCTCCCGCTCAGGGCCGGAGCGGGCCTCCCTGCCGCCGTGCTGGGGGAAGGACAGCGTGTGCTGGGGACCATCTGTCCACTGCAGCCCCCTCCCCGGGAGACTGTGACGGGCCGAGAACAGGCAATCTGGGCGTGGGGACCAGCCCTGCGTCCAGACCTGGGCCGTGGTCCTTTGCCTGTCTCAGCAGGACCGGCCCCGTGGGCAGTGGCCGCTGACAGAGGGAGGTGAGGCGGCCGTGAGCCACGGGAGGCCAGGCCCCGGTCCGGCTGCCTCCGGTGCCGCCACGGGGGTGGAGGGCGGACCCGCCGGGGCCCCAGGCCATTGTCCGGGAGTTGGTGCTGCCAGCCTGGCCATGCACCCACTGGTTCTCAAGGGAAAGCAGCCTCTAACCTGCCCGAACCCCAGACTCCCACAGGGCAGGCTCGGGGGTGGAGGTAAAGTTGGGGGTAGGGAGGGTGCAGAGCCAGAATGGGTGACCGGGGACAGGGAGGTGTATTCCTCAGCATCCCCAGGGCCTCAGGTCACTCGATTGGCCACACCCCCACCTGTTGGTTTTCCCCTTTCATCCTGTCATTGTCACCCCCAAAGTCCCCCTCACCCCCAAAGTCCCCCTCACGCCCTGAGAGAGAGGCCCTGCCTGCCTGGCTCCTGAGCCGGGAACCTGGCAGCTGGGGGGGAAGGGACAGAGGGGACCCCAGGAGCACTTCCTGGCTAGACTCAGGCTCCTCCCACTCACCCTGGACTGGACGCTAGGCCACGCCCCTCCTCCCTCTGCCCTGGGCCCTGTGGGAGGGAGCCAGGGGCACAGGCAAGTGAGGCAGCCAGAGGAAAGAGGGGAGCCGCCCGCCTGCCTCCTTGGGCTCCGGTAGCAGGAGGGTGTGGGGTGCAGACACAACCTGAGGGAGGGGTCCCTCTGTCAGGAGGTCATCCGGTCCAGCAGGGGGCGGAGCAGGTGGGTGGGCCCCTCCCTCTGAGCGCCCGGCACACGCCCTCCCCTGGTCCTCGGGACACTCCTGCCCCAGAGGGTGAGCTGAGCTCCCATCCTGTCCCCGGCCCCCTGTGCCCGGCTCAGGGCCGTGCCACGTGACCACCGCCCAGGGAGGCACGTGCCGTGAGCGGGAAGCTGGACACCTGGCTCCCCTGGCCGACCTGGACTCAGGTCCCTGTCACCCGATCACCTGCGGCCTGAAATGTCCCCCGTCTTCGGGACGGGTTGGGCAGGTCTCCCGAGACGGGAGGAGCTGTTGCCATGGGGACGTGGCTCCCCACACAGGCCATGCAATGTTTCTCAAACTCACGTGGCTGCAGAACCCCGAGTGTGGAGAATTGACTGGGACGGTGTTCCGAGGTTCACCCTCCAGGAAACGCCTTCCCCATGTCTGTGGGCCCGGCTTTACCTGCCTGCCCTGTCCACACACTCCTCTGAAAGGTCGCCCTCACAGGAACGGGTGGGGTTAGGGCCTCTGCGTCTTTGGGGGACAGAGTTCACCCCACCATCCATCAGATGCTGCGCTTCTCTCTTCTCCGGGGGACACGTCAGCGGGGGGCCTGTGGGCCCCATAAGAGCAAGGCCTTCGGGGAGAAGGGGCTCTTCACCCCCGAGAACAGGCGTTTCCGGAACGTTCCCGGGACCGCCAGGGGATGTTTCCTCGTCCTGGTGGAGGAGGGGGCAGGGAGGAGAGGAGCCACCTGCTGCCGTGCCCGGGAGTGGGGTGACTGTCACCCCGAGGGGCATCCAGGCAGGGCTGGGCCTACGCAGCCTCCTGTGCTCCCTCTGAGGGGAGCAGCACCCCGATCCCCGTGTACCATGGTCCCCCGCTGCCCGTGCAGCTGTGCAGAGCAGCGGGCACAGGCTGGGCCAGCATGCGGACACTTAGGTACGTGCGTGTCAGCGTGGCCCTCCCTCCAGGCGGCCCTTCAGACAGGATCTCGGGGTGACCACTCCTGCGGCCCCTCCTTCCTGCTGAGCGCGGCAGACCTGAGCCTTCCTCCCTCGGGGGTGTAGCAGTGTCTGCACCCCACACCCTCCTGTGCTCCCTCCCCGCCCCCTGATTTTCCCGTCTGCTCCTGCAGAGCTGACCTGGGAAGGGGTAGGCCCCTCAGGACTGGCTGGGGCTTCCCCTGACTTATTTTCGTGGACGTGCCGTAGTCCCCTCCGGAAGCCTGTCCCCCCTGATACTCGAGGGCCTTGTGCTCTGTCCCCGCCGAGGCCCAACGGCGGCAGGATTGTCTCCAAGTTCTGTGTCCAGAGCCGGTCATGCCGTAGGGACGCTGCCCAAGAGGAGGCTGCTTGCTTATCCATCCACCCATCCATCCATCCTTCCATCCTTCCATCCATCCTTCCTTCTATCCATCCACCCATCCTTCCATCCATCCATTCATCCACCCATCCACCCACCCATCCATCCATCCTTCCATCCATCCATCCATCCATCCATCCATCCACCCATCCACCCACCCATCCATCCATCCTTCCATCCATCCATCCATCCATCCACCCATCCATCCATCCATCCATCCACCCATCCACCCACCCATCCATCCATCCTTCCATCCATCCATCCATCCATCCACCCATCCATCCATCCATCCATCCATCCATCCATCCACCCATCCATCCATCCATCCATCCATCCACCCATCCACCCACCCATCCATCCATCCTTCCATCCATCCATCCATCCATCCATCCTTCCATCCATCCATCCTTCCATCTTTCCATCCTTCCATCCATCCATCCATCCATCCATCCATCCACCCATTCACCCATCCATCCACCCACCCATCCATCCATCCACCCATCCATCCATCCTTCCATGCATCCATCCACCCATCCATCCATCCTTCCATCCACCCATCCATCCATCCTTCCATCCATGCATCCATCCATCCATTCATCCATCATCCATCCTTCCATTTATCCACCCACCCACCCACCCATCGTCAGCTGTTCCGTGCCCGTCTCTGTGGGAGGAGCTGGGACCTTCACCGACAGCGGCGGCCTTGGCCAGTCCTCAGGCCTCAGGCAGCTGCAGCCGTGGGAACCGGGTGTGCCGTGTGAGCACTTAGCTGCCTGCCCTGTCCCGGCGCTGTCTCTGACCTGAAGGGTATGGGAAGGGGATCCTTCTCCCCCTTGGGGAACCCCAAGGGACACGATGGGGGGGTGCTGTGGGAGAGCCGGGAGGGTTCCCCCGGGGCAGGGGCAGGAGCAGGGGGCGGCCCTGGTGCCTTGTGCTGTCTCCCGGGGAACAGAGAAACTTCTGGAGTTCTGACCTGCCCACCCGCGTCGTCGGTGTCAGAGCCAGAAATAGAACGCGGAAGGTTCTCGCTCTGATTTCTGCGCTCATATTAATTCTAGGGCAAGATGCCCTTATGAAATGTGGATCAAAGGAGCCGAGGGAGGGGCCGCCAGCCGGCGAGCCGGCGAGCCACGTGAGGCCTGCACGGCCGCGGGGCCTGCCGGCGCTCCGTCCGCGCCGTGTGAGCCGGCACGCCCCGGTATCGACCTGGCTCAGCCGGAGGAAGCAGGAGCGATCCGCAAAGGGCCGCTTCGATCCTGACCCCGACCAATCAATCCCGTGGCGACCGCAGGCCTGACCCGGCGCCTGCTCTGGGAGGGGGGGGCTCAGGTGCTGCCTCCTAGGAGGAGGCCACGCGGCGGCGGCCCCGGGAAATGTGCGGGAGGGGCGTCCGATCCGTACCTCGGCCCCAGTGTGAACGAGGACGTGCACTTGGTGCTCACCACGGGGCAGGCCCAATGGGGCAAAGTCTTACGAGGCCACGGCCGTCCCGGGAGAAGGACACATCTCCGATGCTCATTCGGCAGCACGGAGCGGTGATGGGACTGGCCCAGGTCACACAGCGTGTCGGGGGCGCCGGGATCTGAGCCCGGTTTCAGGGGTGACACGGGAATGCCACCTGGTGCCGGTCTGGCAGCTCCCCGGGGTCAGGGCCTCAGGAAGTGTCTCTGCTTTCGGTGCTGCTGTGGTCGGAGGCCGGGCCGGAGGGCACCGCTGCTCTCCTACCGTCTGGAACGGCCTGATTCCCTGTTTTTTTTTTGTTTTTTTTTTTTATTTTTTTGGTAGCCCTCGCCCAAGGGTGTTTTCAGCTCTTTCCACTGCCCTCGGGGTTTATGGTATTTTAAAAGGTTACTTACAGCCAAACCGGTGTGGCTCAGTGGATAGAGCGTCGGCCTGCGGGCTGAAGGGTCCCGGGTTCGATTCCGGTCAAGGGCCTGTACCTTGGCTGCAGGCACATCCCCAGTAGGGGGGCGTGCAGGAGGCAGCTGATCGATGATTCTCTCTCATCGATGTTTTTGACTCTCTGTCCCTCTCTCTCCCTCTCTGTAAGAAATCAATAAGATATATTTAAAGTAGATGAAAAGTTACTTACAGTTCCGGCTAAAAGGCGTTAGGGAGTCTGCGTGGCTGTGGAGCCGGGCCCGGAGAGAACCAGAGACCTGGGCCCTGGGCCCCTGAGCGCCCACAGCCCTGGGCACACCGTGGTGGACGCTGCGGGGCCTGAGCTCACTGGCCAGGGGCCAGGTGGAAGCCGGCGGGGCCGCCTGGGGGGTGGGTGGGAGGCGGGAGGCGGGGAGGGCGGAGGAAGGGTTGCCTCATCTCCAGGACGAGGTCCGGGGGCCTCCCAGCCGCTGCAGGTCCGGGGAGCGAGCCGGCCTCATCCCTTGGCCACGGACTGGGGGGGGGGGCTGCCCGCCAGGAGAGCGGGTCCCCCCCAGGCAGGCTGGACCCTCTGTCCAGGCCCTGGAAGCCGGCGGGGAACGCCCTGCGTCTCCCCGAGTGCGAGCCCGACGCCTCCTTGCTGCCTCCCGGCTTTTGGGGGGAATAAGTCAGAAAGTTAATTTGATTCTGAACAGATTCCGAAGCCGGTTCCCAGGAGGCAGCGGTCAGTTTGCATTTCTCTCCTCCTGCGTCCTGGTGGCTGCGCTCACGGCGGCGGCTGGAGGGTTCGGCGTCGCTCCCCGCACAGGGGCCCTCAGAGCGGACCTGTGAAGCCCCGTCTGGGGGGGCTCGCCCCTTCTCCTGTGGGCTTTGGTCCCGAGGGGCTCAGCGTGGCGGAGGCTGCACGCCCCTGGCTCCTCGGTGCCTGTGAGCTCACGCACACACTCTGCCTCCTCCCAGAGCCCTGCTGTGTCCCTGGCGCCCAGGTGTCTGCTGGGGGCGGTGGGGGGGGGGGACCCCAGTGCACACACCTCCCAGGCTCACCCACTGTCTCCCCCGGGGTGTCCTCCTGGAGCTCAGGGAGGAGGGGGTGTGACAGGGCTGATCCCCGAAAGAGCGGAAGCTGGGGCGCGGGCACTTGCACCCCCTACCCCCCCCTCTCACGCTGGCGTTACAACCACCGTCGCCATGAGGGCAAGCAGGCAGGAGCCGTCGGTAGCTGAGCAGGGAAGCTGTGGCCCGTCCACCAATGGGATGCTATTCGGCCTTAAGACAGGGAGGGACCCTGTCACAGGCCGCAGTACGATGGACGCGAACACACGCTCGGCGAGGCGGGCACCGGGGCTGGGCCTGCTCTCCCCGCCGCCACGGCGCTCCGGTGCCACCACCTCCCAGGCAGAGAGCGGTGGGCGGGTGGCGGGGTCTGGGGGTGCTGAGGGAACGGGGGCGGTGTTACTGATTAAAGGGGACAGCTCCAGTTCTGCGAGGTGAAGCTCGGGGGGCATTTGCACAGCCCCGGGACGAACCAACGCGACTGACCGTGCGCTTACCGTGGTGAGATTCTGAGCGATGTGCATTTTTTACTGAAGTCTTCTAACATTAACAAACCAGGCCTGGCGGGTTTGGCTCAGTGGCTAGAGCATCGGCCTGAGGACCAAAGGGTCTGGGTTCTATTCCGATCAAGGGCACGGACCTCGGTTGCAGGCTCCTCCCTGGGCGGGGCGTGCGCAGGAGGCCACCAAAGGGTGGGTTTCTCTCACGCCGATGTTTCTCTCTCTCTCCCTCTCCCTAAAAACCAATGGAAAACATCCTCGGGTGAGGGATACCAAAAACAAAACAAAACAACAACAACAAACGCAGAAAACCGGGGCTCTGGCCGCTCCGGCGGGAGGAGAGCAGCGGTGCCCTCCGGCCCGGCCGCCGCCCTCAGCAGCACCGAAGGCAGAGACACTTCCTGGGGCCCCGACCCTGGGGAGCTGCCAGGCCCCCAACTGCAGACAGGCCCTCCTTGGCTGAAGCAGGTGCTGGTGGCGCCCGGGCGACAGGGGAGCAGGGCAGTGGCCGGCGGGGTTGTGAGCCTAGCCTTGCACGGGGGCTGAGCGAGCAGATAAGCAGGCGCATCCGAGAGCCGGTTCCTGGGCGGCGGGGAGCGGGGGGAGAGGGGGGTTGGCCGTGTGGGGAGGGGTCACTAGACTGATCCGAGGGGGGAGGCTGGGTTGGGGGTTCCATTGGTTTCCAGGGAGCGGTTGTTAACAGTTGTCACAGACCCAGGGGCCTGAAACAACAGCAGTCCAGTCTCGCGTGTGGGCCGGACGTGTGTCAGGTGCGGGCAGAGCCGAGCTCCCCCTGGAGGCCCTCGGGGGGGTGGGGGGGTCCTTCCGGCCTCCTCCAGCCTCTGGTGGCTGCCGGCTTTCCTGGGCTTGTGGCCGCATCACTGGGTCCCTGCCCCGTCCGCACCCCTCCCCATGGGTGTCCGAGCGGCCTCTCCTCTTTGCACGAGGACCCAGGCAAGGGGTGCAGGGCCACCCTCGTCCAGTGCGACCTCAGCTTCCCCCCAACGTCTCCACATGCAGCCCCCCTCTGAGGCCTCGGCGGACACGGCCTTCGGGGCAGACACGATTCACCCGCTCCCGAGGGCCGGGCACAACGTCAGGGCTCCCCACGTGGCGGCCAGAGACACGCCGCCCGGCTCTCCAGCTCAGAGGCCCGGAGCCCAGCACCGGGACCGATGAGGGCCGGGCACGCGGCCTCGTGTCCAGCTCTGTCCCCTGGAGGACCGGGGCTCCGGCAGAGGGGGCGGTGCCAGGGCTGGGCCGGGGGAACATGCCGGTCCTGGAACATCCTGTTTCCCAGGAAGTGAGGGAGTGATGGGAGGACCGCGGGCGCCACGGAGGCTCTGCTGCCACGGGGGAGGCCCTTCCAGAGGCAAATGCAAAGCAGTGTCACCGTGACGGTGGCCGCCATGCTGATGCCACCATTTCTCCGCCATCTCTGTGTGCACTCGGGGCCCCCCCCCCCTTCATCTGGGGCTCATTCCGCAGGTTTTCCACACGTGGGCCGCACAAACCTCTAAGACACGCCGCAGCCCACAGTGCGGGCCGGGGCCGGGCCTGCTCCCTGAGACGGTCACGTAAGAACGTGGCAGCAGCGGGCGGGTGGGTGAGCCTCGGCACCACCTGCTGCTGAGGGCAGGGGGGACGTGTCTTCGGTGGCAGACTGCCAGTCACGCGGTGTGTGCCGGGGGCGAGGAGGGCCGAGGCCGCTGGGTGATGCTGGAATGAGCCCCGGATGAAGGGGGGTCCCCGAGTGCACACAGAGATGGCAGAGAAATGGTGGCATCAGCGTGGCGGCCGCCGTCACGGTGACACTCAGGCCAGGAAACCAGCAGACGGAACAGAGGGTGAAAACTGCGGGGAATGAGACGTCACGCCTCAGATTGCCACCCGGAAAGGGACCTTCCGCAGGACGCCTGCTCCCACAGGAAGCACTGCTCCCACACAGCGGGACAGCACGTGGCAGCCGAGACATGTGGCGACACCCTCTGGGCCCGGGGTCCCCAGGGCCCCACAGGGAGTCCCTGACAGCACAGCGCCCACTCACGCCTTTCCTCCCCAAACCGAGGGGCACTCTGCAGAATGCCTGGGGGATTCTGTGACCTTCGGCACTGCCAAGGTCACTCACCCATTCATTCACAAATATTCACTCATTCATTCATTCACGCATTCATTTATTCACTCACTCATTTACTCATTCACGCATTCCTTCAAAACTCATTCATTCATTCATTCATCCACACATTCCCTCAGCGGTGAGCCATCAGATAAAAGCTGAGGCTCTGCCAGGAGCTTGCAGCCACTCGGGCCTGGCTGGTTTTCCAGTTCCTCCCTCTCCGGTGCCCCCCCCCTCCCCCACGGGCTCCTCTTGTACATTTTGACCTGAACCCGTCAGCGCCCGTGCCGCTGGGGCGGACGTGCAGAGTGAAGGTCAGTCTGGCTCGCCCCGCCTGCGCGAGGTCTTGCCAAGCCTGAATCCTGGCTTGCCGACTCGCCCTTGCCGGGAACGATTGGCCCCCTGACCGGCGGGGCCCGGTGCTGCTTGGTCCCGGGGATATGGCCGTGGAGAAGGAGTGTCCTGGGGTCACCGCAGAGCCAGAGGCCCCGGGACGCAGCGATGGCCATTCGGACGGTGGGGTGACGCGATGGCGGAGCGGGGGGTCCGTGTGGACAGCGGGGGGCAGGTGACAGGGCTCATAGGAGGCGGGGCGAGTGCAGAGACAGGCAGGGGCACACAGCCTTCCGGTCAATGTCACTGTGACCCCGGGGCCCTGACCGTGGGACCAGATTGGCCGTGGAGGGCTGAGTCAGTGCATCAGGGGCCGGGAGGCCAGGCTCCCAGCCCGGCTGCGGGTTCAGAGCCAGGAGCCCTGCCTCCCGGCCCTGCCTCCAGCTGAATCCTCACGTCTGCTCAGCGCTGCGTGATTGGTAAGGGCTCTCGTGCACGCTCCCTCTGGCAGACGAGCAGGCAGAGGGAAGTGATTGGCCCAAGGTCAATGAATCAATCAGCAGAGCAATTATCGAGCTCTGTCGGAGCGCGTGGCACCGAGCGCCCCCGGGAGGCCCCGCGAGGAAGAGACGGGCCCGTCTGCACACAGACGCAGGCACGTGTGTGCACAGTCATACACACATGCTGCACCTAAGACCCCATGCACACATAAACATTGCACACACATATGCACACTTGTGCACACACACCAGCACTCCCAGTTGTATGTCTGCAGCACACACAGGTGCACACACCAGCACTCTCAGCTGTATGTCGGCAGCACACACAGGTACACACACGTGCACACACACCCTGCCCACACAAAGATGGATTCTACTTTCAGGCCGGGCAGAAGGGGAGCCCCAGGGCAGTGAGGCCCCGGGCAGTGGGACAGGAAGTAGAACCGGTGGCTCACAGGGACAGGGCAGGGCACACACCAGGAACCAGGAATGCAGCTGAAGCCTGAGATTCTCCTGTCACAGAACCACAGAACCTCCCGCCATGGCAGCTGCCCACGGCCTCCGCGCCCCTCAGCCAAAGGGTCTTGGAGGAGCGTGGGCTGCATGTGGACACGGAGGGGGGGCACCCTGTGAGGACAGCATGGGGGCCCAGAGGCCCCCGATTCTTCGCCAGCTCCGGGAGGGGTGCGGGTAAGCATCTGGGGAACAGTTTGGGGACCCCCGGCCCCCATTGTGCGACAGGGAAACCAGGACCCACAAAGGCAGCGGTATCTGCCCGAGGCGGCTCACACACGAATGAGCAGGAACGGTTTGTTTTCCTCCCAAATGCCCCGTGTGCTATGTGCATGTACATGCGCCCCTGGTTCCCAGGCATGCGTGTGTGCATGTGAGATGTAGGCACTCACACACGTGGTCCCAATTCTCTCTGGAAGGTCTTTCCGTGGGAACCTGTGGCCTTCTCGGGGCTGCGTGCTGGACTGAGAGCCCGGCCTGGGCTGACGCCTCGCTGGGTGCTGCCGGGCCCCCTCTCCGCTGGTGTCCCTCTGGGTGTCTCACGCCGGCCTGTCCCCGCTGGGCCTGGTGGTCCTGGTTCCGTGCGGGACCCTGTGCAGGAAGCCCTGGCGGGAGAACCCACCCCGGTGTCTGCGTCTAGTTTCCGTGCCCCCAGGAGCTCACGTGGCGTCGTGACACCCTGAAGTGCGTGGGAAAGAGTCCGGAGGGGGGCACCCCCTAACATGGGAAGGCTGAGTGCAGTGTGGGCGCCCTGTCTGCAGGCAGGGCCTCGCTGGGGCGCAGCCCCCCCCCCCCCCCGTGTCTGCTGCCCCTGGTTGCCGTGGAGACGGGGCCCGGAGGCCTAAACTGTGAACCGCGGGCCCTTTGCAGGGGCAGCGGCAGCAGCCGCAGGCCGTGCAGAGGGAGCTGGCACCAGGCTCCCGGGCCGACCTCCTCCGCCCGCGGCCCCCGCCCGCCTCCGCCCGCCTGGGAGACCGAGTTCTGGGGGCGGCGCACAATGGCGCTCTGTTCCCGAGCCCGCCGCGCCCTGCGCTGATGCCCACGCTGCACTGCACACCTCCGCTCCCCTTCTTCCCGCTCCCCTTTGAGGGCGTCCCCCAGCAGGGCCTCGGTGTTTCAGGGTCCCCCCCCCCTTCCAGCAAAGCACAGGCCGCTGTCTTCCCATGGGCTGGCCTCTCCCACCCGAAGCCACCCGCCCTGGCCCCCACCCCTGGGCCTTCCTCCCTGCTCTCTGGGTGGCGCAGGGACAGCACCCAAGGCCACCCCGCCCCCTCCCTCCCCCTGAGCCCCGCGGCCCCGGCACGCTTCGGGGAGAGGCCCAGTCCTCGGTGGGCGGGCCCTCCCCCAGGTGGCCGGTGGCCGGCAGGGGCTCCCCGGGAGCCGGGTGAGCGGGGACAGCCCGGAGCCTCATCACCATCCATGGAGGGGGGGGGGGAGGGGGTCCCCTAGGCAGCAGGAGGGCCACACACGCCGTTGGCTGGGGCCGGGGTGAGAGGGTGGGGTGGGTAACGGGACCCTTTAGTGCATCTACTTGTCTGTCTGTTGTTTTTAATACGATGGCGGCTGGCGGCACGAAGACCGCGGTGGCTGTGAGTTAACGGTGTCTCCCTCCCCCCCTTCCCGGAAGCTTTTAAGGTGCCGAGAGCCCGAGGGGAAGTGTGTACCCCTCTCCCTCCCCCTCAGCCCGCTCTGCGCCCCAGCCTCCGGCTCCCCGGCCGTGTCAGGGCCCTCGCTGAGCCCGCACGCCAGCCCGGCCGTGCCGCCCCAGGAAGGGCCAGAGCCTCTGCTAACCAGGCTGAGGGCCGCCTCTGCACACCTACTGTGCGCCCTACTGTGCGCCCGCTGGTCCAAGGCGGCACCAGGCTACTGGCCTGCAGACAGGCGTGTCCGGGCCGAGGTGGGGGGTGAGGGTGGGGGGCAGCGGGCTCTGTGGGGGAGCCTTCGCGTTAGCTTAGCCCTCTGATCCATTCACCGTTCTCAGGGCTAAATATAGATCCCGTCTCGACGGTGAGTAATGCGGTCACGGGCTCAGCTGGCACCTGTTCCCGGGGCGCCGGCCGCCGGCACCTCCTCCCGGCCCGGCCCTTTGTGAGGCGTTCCGGGCTGCTGGGAGAGGCGGGGAGGACACGGGCGTTTCCACATCGAACACAGCAGCCCAGGGTCACCCCCCACTGCTCTTAAATGAGATGAGCAATGAACTCAGTGTGTGTGCACACATGTGGGCCTGCGTGCACGCGTGTGGGTGTGCACATGTGCATGTGTGCGTGAATATGTGCGCGTCCTCTGGAAGGTGGGGCCGGCCGCCTGCCAGTCCCGCTGTGGACGCCGGGAGCCCACCGTGTCCCCGAGGCGGACCCTCCGGGCGCGTGTGGAGTCGCTCAGCCTCTGGAAAGGCAGTGGCTTCTGTGTCACCTCCCAAGTCTGAAACCCGGGAAGCCGTCCTTGTCCCTTCGGCCCCTGGGTCCCCATCCCCGTACCTACCACAGGCACGGCCTCCTGCACCGGGGCACGGGCTCCGGGCACAGCAGTGTCCGCCCTTTGCCTCGCTAATGCTCGGGCCGTGGTCCTGTCTCCCAAGGGTGCCACCATAGACCCTCCCCCCCTCCGTCCCCCAGTGCTGGACAAGGGTGCTGGGTGCGTGTGCCTTGGCGGGGGACTGAGGTCCACGTTGGATCCCCCTGGTTGCAGAAAACACTGTCCAGACCCCAAGACGGATGCTAATCCCCCAACCTTTGGGGCCCAGCCTCATGACAAACCTCCGCAAACGTGGCCACCAAAGCCCCTCAGCCCCCACCCATTACCCCGGGCCTCATGATTTATGACCCGGTGGCAGCTGGTCCCCGCACAGGGGCTGCGGTGGCAATTACCGGAGCCGAGCGCCCCTGGATGAGCAGACCGAGCACCGGTCTGTCTGTCGGAGGCCAGCGGGAGCCCACCTGGCAGGCGGCGTGCCCGGGGACCAGGTCTGGATTGCAAACGCTCGGAAGACGGAGTCGGCGTTGACCTTGAGGGGGGAGAGGGCAGAGCCATGCTTTTCCTTTTCTGGGGGCGCAGGGTGGACACGCTCCCAAGGTGACCTCTCACGGGTCAGCGCCGGGGTCACCCTGCCCAGGGTCAGAGGGTTTATGGGACCGATGTCCCCCCTGCGTGATGGATCCCCCAGAGACCTGACCTGAGGGCACACGGCTTGCGGCGGAGAGAGAGGAGGGAGGAGGGAGGAGGGAGGGATGCTGGGAGTTGTGTGGGGCGGGGCATCCCCATCCACAGGCCGCTGGGTGACGTCCCCCCGGACAGCGAGCTTGTGAGCTGAGCGTTCCTGACTTTCAAAAGATGCTCTTTCCTCCCCACCCTCATGGAGGACTGCTGAGCGGCGTGCGGCTGGGATGCTTCTGAGGCGGTTGGTTGGCGCGCGTTGGAAAGATTCCCCTCGGGTTCAGGTCTCCACAAGCCACTGGTTGCCGTGGAGACGGGGGCCAGAAGCCTAACCTGTCTGACCAGGTTATCCTGGGGAAGGGTCACACCAAGGGCCAGCTCTGCCCACAAGCCGGCTTCGCGGGGACAGCCCAGGTGGGCGAGCCGCCCAGCGCTGGTGGTTGGGCCCAGCGGGGCAGATAGAGGCTGTGCCGGCCACGGTGGCTCAGAGGGTGAGCGTCAGCCTCTGAGCCTCGAGGTCCCGGTTCGATTCCCGGTCAGGGCCCAGGCCCGGGGCTGAGGTCTCCAAGCCCGGGGCGGGGCGTGCAGGAGGCAGCCCATCCATAATTCTCTCTCATCATGGCTGTCTCTGTCTCTCTCCTTCTCCCTTCCTTTCTGAAATCAATAAAACATGTTTTTAAAAATAAGGTAGAGGCTGCAGCTGCCTTTGAAATCACCTTGACAGTGGAAACTTCAAAAGACAGCCGGCCGGTGCTGATGGAGAGGGGAGGGCCTCCGGCTAAAGATGGATTTTGGTTCTCAGTCCTGAGTTGGGGGCAGGACTCCCCTGGAGCCAACAGTCCCCGCTGGGCCTCAGGTTCCTGCTCCGCCAGAGCGGGAGGGCTGCTTCCGCCCGCGCCCACAGGGGAATGAAGGGCAGCGACTGGGCCACTGCGACCCGGCTGCTCCGGGACCTTCCGCCTGAGGACGTGGCTGTTTCGGACACTCGCCCAGCAGAGCGGTCCCCCCGGTGACAAGCTGAGGGGTCAAAACCTGGCAGCGCCACTGGGGATGGAGGCCGGGGCCCTCTGCTCTTGTGAGGGGACCCTCAGCGCCTCCGCTGGCCTGCCTCGTACTTAAGCCAGTCCCCAGCTCCTGTCGGCTCCTTCCCCTCAGTGTCTTCATGTCACCCGCCTCCATTGGCGTCGAGGAGGCCGGGTTCGGCCCCAGAAACAGACCTGGTTCTTGCCATGGGACTGGGGTGTGACCTGCCAAGAAATGGCTGAGGGGCTTTGGCCCTGGAGCACTCCGGAGCCGTCTGCTGGAGGAGGAAGGGGTGAGGCTGGAGAAAGGAGTGAGGCTGGAGAAAGGGGTGAGGCTGGAGGAAGGGGTGAGGCTGGAGGAAATGGTGAGGCTGGAGGAAGGGGTGAGGCTGGAGGAAGGGGTGAGGCTGGAGGAAATGGTGAGGCTGGAGGAAGGGGTGAGGCTGGAGGAAGGGGTGAGGCCGGAGGAAGGGGTGAGGCTGGAGGAAATGGTGAGGCTGGAGGAAGGGGTGAGGCTGGAGGAAATGGTGAGGCCGGAGGAAGGGGTGAGGCTGGAGAAAGGGGTGAGGTAGGAGGAAGGGGTGAGGCTGGAGGAAATGGTGAGGCTGGAGGAAGGGTGAGGCTGAAACACTTGCCTTCATGATTCAGAAGCTCGTCCGCCCCCGGAATGCAGGGGAGGCAGTGCCGGTTTCAGTGGAAGCCGAAGCTGAGATTACTACGTGTGCGCCAGAACCACATACCCTGTGGGCATGGGCTTTGGGACCAGCAGACCCGGAGGGAGCCAGGGATTCACTCAGACCTGCCCAGACATTTCCTCTTCCATTTAGGAGGACAGTGTTTGCCTCTGAGAGTGGCTGCTGAGGTTAAATGGTATAACACACACCTCCCGGGTGCTGTCACATACTGAGCAGACCTGGGACCATCCTCATCACCATCATCATCACCTCCAGTTGGTCACCACTTTCATCATCATCAATACTACCACCATCACCAGCATCATCACCATCATCACCATAATCATCATCAATACTACCACCATCACCAGCATCACCACCACCATCACCACCATCATCATCATCATCATCATCAATACTACCACCATCACCAGTATCACCACCACCATCACCAGTATCACCACCACCATCACCATCATCATCATCATCAATACTACCACCATCACCAGTATCACCACCACCATCACCATCATCATCAATACTACCACCATCACCAGTATCACCACCACCATCACCATAATCATCACCACCACCACCACCACCATCATCATCATCAATACTACCACCATCACCATAATCATCATCATCAATACTACCACCATCATCAGCATCATCACCGCCATCACTTTCACCATCATCACCACCACCATCACCAGTATCACCACCACCATTACCATCACCACCACCACCACCACCACCATCATCATCATCATCACCACCTTCACCATCATCCCCACCATCATTATGATCACCATTATGATCACCATCTTCTTCATCACCATCACCATCATCATCATCCCCCCAAAATTATCATCATCCCCACCACCATCATCCCCACCAACGTTAGCAAAACCATCACCATCATCATCTCCACCAAAATTATCCTCACCGTCATCACAATCATCATTACCACCATCACCATTACCCTCACCACCATCACCACCACCACCACCACCATCATCACCATCATCGTCACGAGCTTATGTCCTGTCACAGGAAGTGTGGACACAGGATGAGCTCCTGGTTTTTTCAGACGGCCTGGCGGCTTCTCCGCTGGGCCGGAGGGCGTGTGTGGAGGAGGGTGAGGGGAGACGGAGCCGCCATCCTCCCTGCTTGCCCATGGAACTGGCATCCTTCTCAGCCCCCTCTGCCCACATGTCTCGCTCAGTCTCCGGGAAGCTGGTGCACAGACAGGACTCCTGAGGCCGGTGGGCCCTCCATCGCTGCTGAGGTTGCGGGTGGTCCATATGGCATAACGCTCAGCCCAGTTGGCAGGCGGACTTGGCAGGCCTGGAGGCAGAGCCGAGCTGCCTCACAGATGTGCCTAATTGGGCACCGGCGTGCGGCGGTGAGAGCTGCCACTATAAATAATGGGCCCCGGGCGGCTGCTCCGAGGGTGGCGCTGCCGCGGGGACGGGGGAGCTGGCGCTGCCGGGGCCGCAGGTGCTCCCTCCCTGGCTCCTGGGCCACAGAAGGAGGGAGGAGGGAGGAGGGGGGGAGGGAGGCCCAGCGTTCCTCTCGGTGCCCGGGCAAACGGAAGGGGGTTGGTGGGGGAGAGAGCTGTCCCGGCTAAGCCGGCACGGAGTCCTTTCCCAGCAACCCCCTGGAGGACCACAGCCAGGTCCCTGGTGGAGAAGGAACATCCGCCGCCAGACCGTGTCCTTGGGAGGCCGCCAGAGAGCCTGCATTCCCATTCCGCCGCCCTCCGCCGGGACCACACACGCGTGGCTCCCTGCGCGGCCTGCTGGGTCCGGTTCCTGGGGTGTGGTTGGGGATCGAGGGACTCTGAGAAGGGACCTCAGGACCGGGCGCCAGGCGTGGGGGCAGACAGGGGCTCAGAGGTCTCAGGTGGAAGGGCGGGCACCAGCACTTCCATGTGTGGGGGGGTGCTCACACCTGCAGGCTCCTGCCGGCCCCTCGCAGCCCTTGTCCCAGTGAGTAAGGTTCTTGCTAGGAGAGAGGTGCAGGGGAGGGGGTGCAGAGTGAGAGGACAGAACGCCTTCCTCTGGCATCTGCACGTGGGGTGCGTGGCGGGGGCTCTGGCTGCCCCGGTTCTGGAGGGGCCGGCCTTTTTGTCCCTGTCGGCTCCCCCTCCGCCCAGGCTCACCCAGCAGGGCGGCCCCCGAGCCCCACTGGGACCTCTGCTTCCTGACGCCCCAGCAGGCGGTGCACCCGTTGGAGTGAAGTCCGGAAGGCGGGGGGCCTTCCCCAAGCGCCCAGCTGTCCCCCAGCTTGCAAGGCCGCAAGCCACACCCACAGCCCCATCCCACACCCCATCCCAAACCCCATCCCCCTTCCCGCTAAGCCCTGGGCCTCCCGGCTCCTCCCACCCAGGGTCCGCCCCTGCTGTCTCCAGGAGCAGGGGAGGGGGGGAAGGGAGAGGGGGAGGGGGGAAAGGGGGGGAGGGGGGAGGGGAGAGGTGGTGGCAGGTCCTGGGTGAGGCTCCAGCCAGGGCTCAGCTGCCCCGGGGAGGGCCCCACCACGGACTGGAGGGGCTCTGGGAAGGAGAGGCCGAGCTGGGCTCCCCTCCCTGGACTCGGGGTGAGGGCAGCCCCGGGTGTGGTGAGGGCGGGGCCTGCGTGGCCCCCAGCAGCCAGGCCCCGGCCCCCTGCGGGCGCGTGCAGGAGCTCACGGGCGGGACCTGGTATTGGTGGCGGGCAGACGGGACAGGTTGGTGGCCCCCATATGAACCCCTTTGTCACGTGACCCGGTCTCCCATCTCCCCTCCCCTCTGGTTCCAGGTCTGGCTGTCCATCAGATTGTCACCATCACCGTCTCCCTCATCATGGTCATCGCTGCTCTGATCACAACTCTTGTCTTAAAAAACTGGTAAGGGTCCCGGCCCTTCTCCTCTGGAAATGGAGGGGCGGGGGTCCCCCAGGGGGGGCGCACACAAAAGGATCCTACTTCTCCCAGCTGGCGGCAGGCCTCAGCCCGGGGGCTGTTTCTCTGTGCTGGGCCTGAGCCCTCAGAACACAACCCCTCATCCCTCAGCCCATCCCACACCCCATCCCCATCCCACACCCCACCCCACACCCCATCCCACAGCCCATCCCACACCCCACCTCACACCCCACCCCACACCCCATCCCAGAGAATCATCGATCAGCTGCCTCCTCCACACCCCCTACTGGGGACTGAGCCTGCAACCCAGGCCTGTGCCCTGACCAGGAATCGAACCCAGGACCCTTCAGCCCACAGGCCGACGCTCTATGCACTGAACCGGATCGGCGAGAGCGATGTCGGTCACGTTTAAAATTCAAACGTTATTCCTAAAAAGAGCTGATGGCCGGGTGGCGCTGATCTCCGGGAGGCCTGGGTCGCCGCTCAGCGGGGACGGGTGTGGGAGCGCGGAGCCCGCGGCGGGTGGGGGGGCCGGGGTGGCTCCGCGGCCCTGTGGCCCACGCCCCGCGTGCCCCCAGCTGCGCGCAGAGCGGGAACCCGCGGCGGAACGGGCGCCCGCGGAAGCTGGACCAGCAGGAGGAGAGCTGCCAGAACCTGACGGACTTCCCGCCCGCCCGCGTGCCCAGCAGCCTGGACATCTTCGCGGCCTACGGCGAGGGCCTGCAGTGCTCCCACGAGTGCGTGCGCGCCGCCGTGCCCGCCTACGCCGACGAGACGCTGCGCTCCGTGGGCGAGTACAAGTCCACCTTCAACGGGAACCGGTGAGGCCCGGGGCTGCCGTGGGGGGGCGGGGGGCTTCTCCTGGGTCTGAGGGTCCGGGGAACGCCGGGGTGGACAGGCCTTCCCCCCCAGAGAGGCCGCGGCCGCCGCCGCCTCGGCCAGAACCCGCCCCACCGCGCTGGGCAGGGGCGCGTGCCTTCCCGCCTCTGTGCCCAGGACAGGGCTCACCTGCCCCCCAGCCCAGAGCCGGCTCGGTGGCCCTCAGTGCAGCCTCCACGCAGGTCCCTCCCACTCGGCGTCTCTGACCCGCTTCCGTAAAGTGCCCACAGCGAGTCGAGCAAAACCATCGCGTGGCAGCCGGACGCCCGCCACGGGTCTGTCTGTTGGAAGCTGCCCTGAGCGCTCGGCCCTGGGCCCCGAGTCCGCGGCCTGGGCTCCGGGAATCGCACTGAAACACCGATCAGACCAGCTGCTCCCTGCAGCCGCACACCCTCGGGCCCATCCTGCAAATGAGAAACCCAACCCCTGCTCCAGCCCGGGCGGAGGAGGAAGTGGGCAGGAAGGAGGGTGGGTTTGGGGGTCCCGTCAGAGCTGGACGGCAGCTGGCCACCCTGCCCAGGGCCAGGCGGGGAGACCGGGTGCGGTCCCCGGAGTGGGCTCCTCCCAGAGCCAGCGGGGACATGGGGGCTTAGGCGGAGCCCGTGGCCAGCACAGCCTGCCCCTCCGGGAACTGGCGCTGCGGCCACACTGTGTGTGAGATGCCCTTTCCCGGAGGGGAGGCCGGAGAGGGACCTCAGGGCTGACCTTCCCGTCACCCCCCTTTCACCCGAGGACTCGGGGCCACCCCCAGCCATGCGGAAGGCCGGCTCCCGGGACCTGGCGGAAGGGTTTCATGCCATTTCACCGACTGTGCAGCCTCTTTGGCAGGAACCCTGCCCGCCAGCGCCCAGCCTCGCCGGCGGGCAGGGACAATGATGGGTCCTGTTTCACTTTGTGCCACACTCTGCCCCTGAGTCAGGCAGGGTGTCCACAGGCAGGGTGTCCACGGGAGGTGTCCACGGGCAGGTGTCCACGGGCAGGGTGTCCACGAGCAGGGTGACCACGGGCAGGGTGACACAGGCAGGTAGCATGGGCAGGTGACACAGGCAGGTGTCCACGGGCAGGATGTCCACGGGCAGGTGGCACAGCGGGCATGCTCACACCTTGGCGAGGGAACCTCAGGCGAAGAGGTGCATGCTTTTGGGTGGGAAGTAAAGCTCGGCCGGCCCTTGCTGGCCTGATGGGGTGCCATCTCAGGAGCCAGGCCCACCCGCCCTGCGGTGCGTGGTAACACCCGTCCCGTCCCGTCCTCTGGCAGCGGCCCGCGCTCTGTCCCTGTCCCAGGGGCCCCGGGCCGGAGCCTCCCGCCTCCCCACCCCCGCCCCTGGGACGGTCCCCAGGCCCTGGGACCTCCGAGGCCGCCCAGGTGGAACGGGGCGTCTGCCACGGGGGGGGGTGGGCCCTCCCTGTTGGAGGCGGGGTCCAGGCTGAGTGCCACCCTCGGCTGGTCCGGGACCTGAGAAGCCGGTCAGTGCCGCGGGCCCGGGGTGCCCGTCGGCCTGGCCCAGCCATCAAGCCCCGCCTTCCTGTCCGCACGCAGACCCTCCTCCTCGGATCGGCACCTCATCCCCGTGGCCTTCGTGTCTGAGAAGTGGTTCGAGATCTCCTGCTGACTGGCCAAGCCTTTTTTACCTCCTGGGGGCGGGGCGGACGCCGCGTGTCTGTGTCACGGTAGGTGCCGCTCAGCCCCTGCCTCCCCTGCACCGTCCTGGCCCCTCCCGCGGGGTCACCCTGGGTGGGACTGCAGGGGCGTGACCTTTCCGAGCCTCCCGCAGGGCTGGGCTGTGGGCTCCCCGCCGCCCGAATGAGAAATGCCCCCACATCCCAGTGTGTGTGTCTGGGGGTGACGGTGACGGTGACTGAGGCACCCAGACTCCGCCCTGGAGCTGTTCCTGTCCCCGTCCGTCCCTCCCCCTGGAGGCCACGGCGGCCAGGCCTGCACGGCAGGGACATCAGCCCTGGTGCTTATGCCTGGATGGGCAACCCGAAGCCACAGCCCCCCGTGGAGATGTGAGAGCAGGGGCAGGCGGGAACGGGGAGAAAGGGAGGGAGAGTGAGACAGTGGCGAGGGCGCTGTGGCCCACGGGGAGGTGCAGGCCCCACAGGCGGAGCCGCTGTGCTCCCCGTGGTGTCAGTGCTGACGGGGTGGGAGTTGGTCCCTTCGGGTTGGGCGGAGGGAGAGCGCTCCGCCCCGAGCCCCCTTGTCCCCCAGCGCCCTCAGGGACGCAGCTCCGGGCCTGGGCGTTCAATCGGTTTTCCTTTCGGGGCGGTTTCCTGAGGCCCCGGCTCTGCTCCTCCTCAGAGGGCCCTTCCCTCCGGGGTTCCCTCTGGGGGTGGCGTCCGGTCCTCCCGTGAGGGGGCCACAGCCTAGGATGGAGCTGAGATCGGAGGATGCTCCCCTTTCTCTGCTCACCTCTGCTCTGGGGACGAAGGGGCAGAGCCATTGTCGGGGGTGGGGGGGTGGGGGGGTGGGAATGGGGGTGGGGGGCAGGCCCCAGGCGGGGAGGTGCTCCTCTGGCCCTCGGGGGTCCTCGGGGGCCCTCGGGGGCGGGGCTGGCGGCCTGCAGCTGGGGCCTGGGGCACCGGCGGCTCTCAGGAGCCGGTGGCTCTCTCTGTTCTGAGACCTTCCTAACGAATAGTGTGTCAGCTCCAAGTTAATCCTGGCCCTCGCTTCCTGTCCCCACGCCAACGGGCCCACGGCAGGAAACGCCATGAGGTCAGCATGGAGGTGGGCCCCTCAGAGCCCTGGCCGGGCCCCTCAGAGCCCTGGCCGAGCCCGGCAGCACGTGGGCAGGACGTGTTCTGTCCCGGGTTCCAGGCTGGAAGGGCCCGGCGAGGCCCAGTCCTCGGACGCCTGCGCCCCGTCTGCCTCAGGGAGGCCTCTCCTCAGGGCCCAGGGCCGGGAGGCCTCGCTCACTCACCTGTCCCCGAACTGCCTCCGTGGCCGCCCCACCGGGCCGGCATCTCGGCAGCCACCTCTAAAGGTTTCAGATGCAACAGGAGCTGAAGGCTCTGCCCCGGGAGGCCAGCCCCGCCCACACAGGCCCCACGCGGCCAGGGCTGCGGGCCACGTGCCCACGGAGGCATGCCACAGGGAGCACCAGCCACGGGGGCGGTTCCCTTATGTGGACGTGCACATGGGCGCTCACAGGAGCGGTCTTTGCGTCTGCCAGCTCCCTCCGTCCTCCCAGCGTCCCCTTTCCAGATGGGGACAGTGAGGCATGGGGGTCATGTGACTTGCCCGAGGTCAGTCAAGACCTGCCCGGCTGCCTTCCACAGGCGGAGAGCACACGGGCAGGGTGAGGGCGCCTTTTGAGGGGAGGGACGGGGCTCATGGCGCTCGGCACGTGCTGATGGGTGGCTTAGTGATTGGAGGCTGGTGATTGGGCACCCAGGGGCTTAGGCATCGGGGCTCAGGGGATTGGGCGGGTGCTGATGGCGGCTCAGTGCACAGCCCACGTCAGGAGTATCCGGCTGCAGGTGGAGTTCACGTCGTCTTCCGTCCATCGATTGGGGGAAGGGAGGGTTGATCAAGTCCGGCTGTGGGGTAGGGCAGGTCACCCCAGAACTCTAGGTCACAAGGTACGGGCCCCCCTCTCCGACGGTGCCCGGGAGCTGTTCCGGGACCAGAGAGCGCCCGTCCACAGGAGGGGAACCTCCTGTCCGGAGCTGCCCCTCGCCGGCTGTGGACGGGGGAGGGAAGGGGAGGCGAGACGTGCCCCCAGGACTTTAGGGCGCCAGCCCCCCGCAGCCCCCGGCCTCCGCCCGCTGCCGCGTAACCCCCTCTCGTCTTCTTCCCGCACAGGATCCCGTGGGTGAACCTGTAAAAAACTCAATCTCACTTCCAACCCCAACACCGGACTGTCTGCGGGAGGCCCGCGGCCCCGCGGCCCGCGCCGGCGGGGGCTCCAGCAGGACGGACGCTAGAGGCCAAATATATTTTTATAGAGAAGCGCGCGCCGACGGCTGCCCTGCCGTCACCCAGAGGCCGAGGGCGGAGGCCGGACGGACCGGAGGCCGGCAGCGGGCCCAGCGCGGAGGCGGGCGCCCCTGGGCCGCGGGCGCCGCCACGCTGCTGACTGTGCCAACAATACCATTATGTGCCATGTGGGACCCGGGGGACCGCCCGAGCCACGGCGCCCGCGTGGGAGTCTCGCAGGAAGCTGGGGTGGGCACCCCTTCCCGAGAGTCGCTGTTTCTGGGGACTGTCGATGTATATAACTATATAAACACACACTCACATACACACACACACACACTTTTTTGTACTGTAGCAATTTTTTGAATATCTTCGATGTTCCTTTTTAAAAAAACAAAAACAGAAGTGTTAACCGGTCACCAAACCTGATTTATGTAACCTGCTTAGTTCGGACGGAATAAACTGGTGTTTTCTACCTTGCAAACGCACACACACACGCACACACACCCACCCACCCGCACACACAGATGTATACGCGCACATATATATATGCATATACTGAACACACAGTCCGAGGGGGCCATTTCTCCGGGGCGGCCTGGTCCCTCGCTGCCACCGTCCTGGGGGACCCCCTCCTCGGCCCACAGGCCCCCCAGCGGCACGCCCCGCGGTGGCGGGGGCCGCGTGGGAGGCCCCTGGCGCCCGGCGTGCCCCTCGGGCCGGGGGCGGAAGGGAAGGCCGTGGTTTTATATACATACACCTATATAGACGTATATACGCACACACGTCCTGTTACCGTTTTCTACCTGACCGTTGGGAGAAGCGACCGAGAGCCACGTGGGTGTTTCTGTGGCAGCCGCCGGCCCCGGGCCCGGGCGGGCCTCGGGCGGGGGGCGGGGTCGTGGCCATCCTTGTGTTCTCCAAGCGTAGATCCAATTAAAGACTTTTTCCAGTTCCGGACATTAAAGGACTGTATCCTTACCACGAGTGTGTGCGCGTGTGTCCCTCGGAGCAGGGCCAGGGCATGGAGACGGGCCCAGGGCTTTGGAAAACAAGATGCATCCTCCATGGACGGGGCCCCGGCCGCTCCCACGCGAGCCACGCCCGGCATGCTCTGTCTTCCCCGCACATTCGTGGGCAGAGGTCGCTGGCTCTTGCGTGAGCCCAGGGGTGACCCTGAATCTCCGGGGGGAGGAGGAGGAGGCCGTAGCTCTGGGTTCCTGTTGTGTGTTTGTGTGTGTGTGTGTGTGTGTGTGTGTGTGTGACCGTCCACGATTCCGCCATGTGGCTTCCCAGTGGAAATAGGACCCCACGCCAGAGCCTGGTCACGGATCCCAACACACAGCCCTGCAGAGCCTGCCCTGGCCCTGGCGGGGGCGCCCTCGCAAGCCGCGCCTCTAAAGGTGCCCGGTGCCCAGCTTGCTGCCAGTCGGGGGAGCTGTGGGAGATGGGGTGCCATCAGAGGACCTCTTCCATGAGAGGACTTTCCTCCCCAGGGGCACAAATCCCGTGTGTGTGTGTGTGTGTGTGTGTGTGTACACGCCACTCCTGTGTGCCCGGGGAGAACGCCTGGCCGGTCCTCACCCCCGCCCCGATGGCGGCTCCCCCAGCAGCGCCGGCCTCGGCATCACCCACCCGTCATCCGGCCGCGGTGACTCACGCGTTTCCGTGGCTGCTCGGGTGGGTCTGCTGAGCCATATTGTTTGTGGATTGTTTGTTTGTCCTCCGTTGTCAACAGCACAGCCCACGCGCACGAGCCAGACGCTCCGTCTGAGGCGCCCAGTGCTCTCCGCGACGCTTCCTGCGCTGCCAGCAGCTGCCTCTCCCCACGCGGAGCCCCGTGCGTGTCCGGGACACGCGGCGTTCTTCCCGGGCTTTCCGGTGAGCGCTTAGCGGGCCGGCCCTGTTTGCCTGGTTTCACTCGCACGTGGCTGCATGTTCTCCGCAGCCTGAGGGGGGCGGAGCCTCAGCAGAGCCGGGGCCCCGGAGGCGGCGTTCCGTTCCATCCACAGACCATTCCGGCCAGGACGGCTCAGCCGGGTGCCTGGCCCCCCACGCACGGTGCTGCCCGGCGGACAGACGGAACACGGGGTGCCTGCCAGTCGTGGGCCCGAGAGATGTGGGCGCTTTAACGGAACACTGTGATTGGGGAACACCTGGATGGTGGGGGCCCCAGGGAAAGTGTTTCCTTGGAAAGCAGGGGTCGTGTTCTCTCTCCTCTGGCTGCTCCGGGGGAGCCGTTCCGACCCGTCTGACCTCCCAGGAGGCCCAGGCGAGGGGCTGGGCCCGGAACAGGCCCCTTCTGTGAAAACGACGAAGTGAAAAGCGGGTCGGAGGGGCCAGGTTCCCTCTCCCCCTGACACTTTCCAAGGAGCCAGCGTCACCGCGCACAGCGGTGACACGAAGGGGCACCCGGAGCCCTCCGTTGCCCGCAGTTCCACGGACACGGCTTGTGGAAGGCTGACCCCGCGAGGACGAGCCGCAGCCACTCTCCCCGGCTCCCCCCTCCAGGGCGCCGTGCCAGAACCCTGCTGCGAGGTGGGTTTTGTTTTTAAAAAGTCCAATTCGCTCTCGACGTGGCTTTGCCGGCTGAACTCGTCAGTCACCGAGCAAACCCACCGGAGCATCCAGGCGGCTCCGGGGACGGGGGAAGCCAGCCAGCGCTCCCGCGCCGCTCCCACCCAGAGCGGCTGCCCGGCCTGTGGGGCCTGGGGTGCGTGTGGGAGATGGGGGGGGGTGGCTAGATGTGTGTAGGGGTGCGTAGGTGTGTGGGGGGATGCGTATGGGCGGTGGGGGGTGCGTGTGGGCGTGGGGGGTGCCTAGATGTGTGTAGGGGTGTGTAGGTGTGTGGGGGGTGCGTGTGGGCGGGGGGGGGGTGCCTAGATGTGTGTAGGGGTGCGTAGGTGTGTGTGGGGTGCGTGTGGGCGTGGGATGGTGCGTGTGAGCAACTGGGGGGTGCATGTTGGTACGGGGTGTGGGGAGGGGCTGGTGAATGGGACGCTGGGACAAGCATCGGGATTCTCGGCTGGGTTTTCCCAGGGGCCCCTCTCCGCGCCACAGATCGGAAACTGGAGGGTTCGCTGCCCTTCCCACGCCCCAGGGAACTGGCGGAGCGCTGAATCCTCCGGCTCCTCACGGGAATCTAGTTCTTATTTTTCAAAAGCGCATTTTTATTGATTTCAGAGAGGAAGGGAGAGGGAGGGAGAGACACATCCATGATGAGAGAGAATCACTAATGGGCTGCCTCCTGCACGCCCCCCACTGGGGATCCAGCCCACAACACGGGCCTGTGCCCTGACCTCCCGGTCAATGCTCAGCCCCTGAGCCACACCTGTGGGGCTCGTCACATGAATTTAGAGCGAGCCACACCTCCCTCTGCCCACCCCCTCCCGGCCCAGCTGACCATGGACACTCGGAGACCGGAACCTGAACCTGGGATAAGAACTGGGTTGGCACAGCGTGCTGCCGAGAAAGCAGCGTCTACACGTCCCCCTGACGGTTTAAGCACCCCCCCACCCTGTCCCTCCACACACACAAGGGCCTGGGGAACACCACCAGTGAGTGGGTGAGCGTTGGTTGTAAACCTTTCCTGTTCTGGATGATGTCCGTTTTGTATCTTAGTTGTATTTTTGAGATTGTTGTGCGGGGCTGCAGTTAGGCGGTTACCTCTGCCACCATCTTGGTTTCTCCAGCTGTAAACCTTTGTTGTTGGAAGTATGACAGATGTTCCTTCCCCACTAACCACCCCGGCCTGCCCCACCCACCCCCCAGGCCCTCACCTCCCACTGCCCGTGGCCATGGGCCAGGCCTGTCTGCATGAAGTCTGTGGGTGATCACCTCCCATCCACCCTCCCCTCCCCCACCTTTCCCCCGAGACCCGCCCTCTTTTTCACGCCACCACGGCTCTGGGTCCACCGCTCACCAGTTCCCTGGGTCCATCAGGTCCCACGTGGGAGTGGGGTCTGTGACACTCGTCTCTTTCTGACCGGCATGGTTCTCACAGCATCATCCTCCAGGTGAGTTTTTATAACGACGCTGACCAAGCTGCGGCCAGGCCAGACCCCCAGCCCCCAAGCCCCAGGCCCCCAGGCCCCCAGCCCTAGCCCCCCAGGCCCCCAGGCTCCCAGCCCCCCAGCCCCCAGCCGCCTAGGCCCCAGGTCCCAGGCTCCAACCTCCCCAACCCCCCCAGCCCCAACCCCCCAGCCCCCAGCCCCCCAGGCCCTCAGGCCCCCAGGCCCCCAGCCCCTAGCCTCCCAGCCCCAGCCCCCCAAGCCCCCAGGCCCCCAGCTCCCAGGCCCCCCAGCCCCCCAGGCCCCCAGGCCACGGCAGGCCTGTCTCACTGACGCCTGCAGACTGGGTGGCACTGGCATCACCAAGCAGCTGAGAGTGGGGAGCACCCAGGGGTTTGAAAAGGAGCCCCCCTTTACTCTCTTCCAGTCCCGCGTGGAGGTGATTCATTCTGTGACCTCCAGGAGCGACCCCCCATTATGCGGGGTCACTGGGGGGTTCAAATGCAGCCTTGGGTCCCTGGCCCAGCTTCGCCTTCCCGTGAGAGGGGACCACGCCACAGTGAACCCCGGCACCCCCGCCCCCCCCTCCCTGCGCTGGCGCCTCGGTGTGTGAGTGACGGCCGGCCCTCCCGGGGAGACATTATGCAGAAGCAATGAGCACCGGAGCACGCCGCCCGCCTGGGGCTGGAATTAGCGCCTAAATCACAGCGGCGTGGCAGGGCCGTGGAGTGAGACGTGGCCGAGGCTGCATGCCAATGGGGGCCCGGCCTCCCGGGGGGCGTGGAGGAGGGACTCGGGCCCTGTGCTCCCCTCTGGCCGCGGCCATGCATGGGGCCGAAGGGGCTTGTCTGAAGGGTGCCCAGTTCTTCTGTCTGACGGGTGCCCAGTTCTTTCCCAGAGCAATGAGCACCGCGTTCCGGAGCCGGTGGCCGGGGAAGGGCTGGGAGGACGGTGTTGGCGGGGGGGGGGGGGGGGGGGGGAGCAGGGGCAGGACTGTGTCTGTGCAGAGAGCCCAGCATCACCCTCCGGGCAGGGGCGGGGCGGGGCGGGGCGGGGCGTGCGGGCTGGTCCTCTGAGCGCGGGCAGCCTTTGGCTTGTCTCCGGGGTCGGCTGTGGGGCCGGGGGCCGGGAGACAGGGAGACCCCAGCCTTGCCAGTCGGGTCCCCTTGGCCTGGACCGCAGAGCGGACACGGGCTGCCTCCTGCCCCAGCCTGTCCCGGGTGGAGGCCTCCCACAAACCATCATCTTTCGTCTGGTCTCGCCAAGGATGGTGGTGCTTCCGTCCTCCTCTCCGGCTCATGTGGTCGGTCCCTCCGCTTCTGCCCCCCAAGGGAGCGGCCCCAGGCGGGCACCCTCCCCTCGGTTGACATTCCTCTGCTGCGTCATGCCATCATACACGCACGCGGCCCGGGACGCTCAGCTCCCCTCCGTCCCCGAGTCCCCCCACCCCCGTTGCCCAGCCGCCCGCGAGCATCCCAGCGGGTGTCTGAGGACATTCCGTGGTCGGCAAACTGCGGCTCACGAGCCACATGGGGCTCTTTGGCCCCTTGAGTGTGGCTCTTTCACAAAACACCACGACCTGGGCGAGTCTATGTTGAAGAAGTGGCGTTAGAAGAAGTTTAAGTCTAAAAAATGTGGCTCTCCAAAGAAATGTCAATCGCTGTCCTGTTGATGCTTAGCTCTGTGGACTGATAAGTTTGCCGCCCACTGAGAGTCTAGACAGAGCATTGCAATAGACAGGCCGTCCACGCTGCTTAAGAAACCACTTAAACGTGGTGCCTTCACCCAAAAATGCCTTTCTGCTTTTATTCCTCCCTCCTCAGGGCGTGGACTGGGCTCAGCTGGGGGGAGGGGTTGGGGGGGAGGGGGAGGCCACTCACCTGGCAGCCCCATCACCGGCGGCGCCTGAGCCTGAGCCCCAGGGTGAGACACCTGCGGCTCCTCAGATCTCTCTCTCTCTCTCTCTCTCTCTCTCTCTCTCTCTCTCTCTCTCTCTCCCTCTCTCTCTCTCCCCCTGGTCCTCCTCCGGCTTCGCTTTCTCATTATGTTGTCAAATCCAAAGGAGCAGGCACATAGTCAGCCAGTATCAGCTGACGTCGTCATCGTTGCCAAGGAGACGTGGGAGCTGCGGGAGGCCTCCGGGTGCCTCTAGTCTCCCGTTGGAGTGCAGGCAGCCCCCGCCTGCAGGTTCCCGGGGGAGGCCGAGGCAGCGGGAGGAACTCCTGTGGATGGAGACTCAGATGCAACGTCTTTCAGTGAAGGAGTTCAGAGGCGGTGGAGGAGGAAGCTTTTCCCAAGGAAAGAGTGTTTCGTGGGAGAACTGGGGATGAGGAGAAGTTGGGGACCAGGCGTGGTGGTGCTGGAGGCGGAGGCGGGAAAGAAGAGTGAGCCAAGGAAAGGGAATAGGACGTGGGGAGATCAGAGATGAGTGAAGCATCATGGGAGATTACTGTCGCTCTCTAAGCGCCCAGGGGACAGCATGTGGGGTGCAGCGGGCAAGCTTAGCACCGAGAGGCATTCTGGTGTGTTTGGAATCACCAGCCTTCTCCTGGGTCTCCCATTTATTTTTACTTTTTAATATAACGTTTTATTGATTTCAGAGGGGAAGGGAGAGGGAGAGAGAGATAGGAACATCAATGATGAGAATCATTGACAGGCTGCCTCATGTACACCCCCTAGTGGGGACTGTGCCTGCAATCGGGGCATGTGCCCTTGACCAGAATTGAACCCGGGACCCTTTAGTCTGCAGGCCGACGCTCTATCCACTAAGCCAAATGGGCCAGGGCTCCTAGGTCTCTCAGTGAGAAAGACAATACTGAACTGGTGAGGGCCTGTCCCCGTGAGGTTGCAAGCAAAATGGAGAGGAAAGGAGTAGATTGAAAAAAATCTTTGAGGACTCACTGGCATGCCTTGAAATTGGAATTGATTTTTGAAAGGAGACAGATGATTACGTTAATGTTTAAAGATGACCACGATTGGGAGCGGAGCAGACACGGGGGGGATGGGAGGAACAGCCGATGGAAGGGGCGATAAGGAGTCCGCTCCGGCGCGGGATGACGGGGGGACAGCGGCGGGCAGAGACTGGCCTCTGGGTAATTAGCGATGCGAGGCCACGTCCTGAGCGAAGGGCTGCTCTGGGTTCACTGACTCCAAAGTCAACATGAAGATAAATATCTGCTCCCGCCAATCCAGAGCAAATAGCAGCGGATCTATACTCCCGTCCCGGGCAACCAGGACGCTGGGTAAAATACATGAAACGCTGGAGGACTGGGACTGTGGAGCCGTGATCTGTGAGAGAGGGAACAGATGGGGCGATTGCTTTCTTCTGGGTCCTGGGAGGTGCCTTCCGGACTGGGGCCCAGGGAGGGGTGCCAGAGACAGCAGCAGCAGTCTCATGGGGGGAAGGGAGAGATAGGAGCTTAGGGACACTGAGGTTGCCATGGCTAGAGCTCCTTTATTATAGAGGAGGGAGTCACGTAGGGAAAACAGAGCTCCAGAATCTGCCGGAGGGCCTGGGAAGGCTGTTGCTAAATGCGAGGCAGCATAAGGCGAAGCTCCATAAGGTTGGGGAAAGAACCAGCAGGGAGCTGAAGGCAAACAGTTCCTGAAATCCACGCGGGAGTCCTGGGATTCTGAGTTCTGATCAGCTGGCGTGGAGAGAGATGGCTTAGCGTCTGTGACACTCGGGACAGACCCCTGACGGGCGATGCCCTATGAGTAAGGCCAATTGTTATAGAATCAAGGCCATTCTAGACTTGTCCTATACAATTATATTTCTAAGGTTCAAAGGGATCAAACCAACTCACAAGTAAGTAACTGCAGCCAGAACCAAACCCAAGGTATTCTAAAGGATAACAAAATGCAGACAGTCAACAATGTAACGTGAAAAATGTCCAGCATCCCATAAACAATTACTGGACATGTGAAGATGCGGGGTAATATGACACAACTACAAGGAGAAAATGTGTTTAACAGAAGCAGGCCCAGAAATCACAGAGAGGATGACATTAACAGCCAAGATCCTTAGAACCATAATTGTAAGTATGCTCCAGGGTATGAAAGGGAAGTCCAAAAATAAAGAAAAAAAATAAAAGATAGAAAAATACCAAACGGAACTTCTAAAATTGATAAATAGAATGTCTGAAATGAAAAATTTACTGGATCACCTTAACAGTTGATTAATTGCTTCAGAAGAAAGGATAAGTGAACTTGAAGATATACGATAGAACCCACCCAACTCACATATTAACCTTTTAATAAGTCTGAACAAAAAAATATACAGTTTTAGTTACCCACAGGACAATAAGCAGGCAGGATAACACATGTACAATTGGAGTCCCAGAAGAAGAAGAGGAAAGGGGTCAGGAAAATATTTGACAAAATAATGACTTTGTGTGATGCACGTAAAACAGTGCTTAGGTGGAATCTATGTCTTCGCATGCTAATATGGAAAAAAAAAATCAAGTTGTAAGACCAGTGATCCAATTGTTCCGCATTAAGAATCTAGAAAGAAAGAAGAAAAGGAAGAAGAAAGAAAGACAACTAAACCAAAAGTAAGAGTGAGGAAATAAAAATGAGGGTGGAAATCAAGAACCTCGAATATTAACAAATACTAGGGGGGAAAAATCAATGAGATGAAAATCTGATTTTTAGAAACACACCCTTAAAATCATAAACTCCAGCTAGACAAATGTAAAAACACACAGATAAGCACCATGTCAGAATGAAAATGGAAGGGACCTAGATCCCCTGGAGAACAAAGGGCAGGAAGGGGCCAGAGGACAACTTTCCATGAATAAGTCCAGCAATTTAGACACAGCGAACAAGGTGCAAATTACCAACGCTGACCCAGGAGACGGAGAGAGCTGGACGGCTCTGTACCCAGCCACGCTGGGGCCCCCGTGCACGTGTGTGTGGCGTTACGTGTAGCTCTTTCCTCTCGCTCATCTGGCTCCTGCGGAGGTGATGGCTGGACCACCTGGAGGAGCCTGGAAGATGGAGGAAAATGCACACACACACCACCACCACCACCACCACAACCACCACCACCACCACACGGAATGTGGAGGAGGCCAGCCAGGCAAACGGGAGAAATGGCACATATGGGAAATTCCAGAAGATTCCGGCGTGAGTCAGGACCGGAGAGCTGAGCACCTTGTCTGAGGGCTCAGCAGCGTCCCAGTGAGAAATGGCCAAACCCTTAGGGAACGTTCGTGAGTTTATTTGAGCCAAACTGACGGCCAATTTCCGGGAAGCGAAACCTCCGCCGACGGACAGCGTGCTCCGAGCGGCAGTTCCGCTCCTGGGTTCATGCATGACTGTCAAAGCCGGAGACGTATAGGTGGGTCACGTGGGTCACGTGAAAGCCGTCGGTGGTAGGTCGGGGGAAGGGGGGCGGGACAAAGCTAAGCCCGGGACCTCTGGGATCGGATGGAGCATGAAATGGCAGACACGTGCTGCTGGGACGCAGGTGGCCCAGGTGTCCACAGCCAACAATGAGCGCCTGGCAGCTGTCGCTGTGAGGGTGTCTGTGGGCTCTGCTCTGCCGCGGGGGCTGTTTTTCGGGGTCCGGAGGCAAAAAACAACAGACCGGCTCGGGGAAGATGAAGGTGGACCAACCTCGGCCCGGACCACCGGCCATCAGTGCTTCCAGCGAACGAGTTTCCATTTCAGACCGCGCTGTGCAGGGACGTTATGGCACGGAGTTGGCGAGGCCGACACGCAGGCCCCCCTGAGCCTGTGGTGAGCGGCACCCCTTTTACCCGCAGTGGCCAGGACAGGCCAAGATGGAGGCCGAGGCAGGTGGCCAACCTGGACAGCGCAGAGATGGCGAGGAACCCCACGGGTCACCTCTCCAGAAACCCCGTCCTGGCTGGTGGGGGGTGGGGGGCTCGCTGGGCCCGCAGCCGCCCAGGCCCTGTTTCCCTGTTTCTCCACCAGCGTCAGGAGGGCAGCACGGGCCCCGAGGCAGCACAGGCCCCGAAGCTGCAGGGGCCCAGAGCCGGGCCCTCCGTGGGGAAGGCGAGGGAGTTCCTCCGAGAGGCGTGGAGGGTGGAGGGGCTGTGAAAGGAGCGGTGCCCGCAGCCTTTCCGCAAACGGGGACTCCAGTCCCGTGCAGGTCGGGGTCCCTTGGCCTCAGCCCTCCTTCCTTCCTGGGGATCCGGTGCTGTTAGAGGCCTCGCAGATGGATGAAGCAAAGGGGTTTGCAGAGGTTTGCACCCCAGGAGCCCCAAAGGTGTGCGAGGTGTCTGTGGGATGTGCAGGGTTGGGGGAGTGCATGCACAGGTGGGGGTGTGAGTCCACATGCACCTGCAAGGGTCATGGATGTGTAGGAGCGTGTGGGTGTGCGCGTGTGCACACGAGTGTGTATGTGTGTGCGTGTGTGTGTGTGCATGATGGGGCGCTCGCTGCTCAGGAGGCTCCCCGCCGGGGCCCACGCACACGTGGCCCGAGTGCTCAGGCACCTGGGGCCCGTGGGCTTGAGACGGTCACAGCTGTGGCCCCAGGAGCCTGGGTGAGGACGCTCTGTCCCCGCTGGGCCCGGGGTGACGGGAGCCCGCGGGACCGAGAGCCAGTTTGCCGAGAGAACACAACCGCTGCCTGCAAATGCTCCCCCCATTGGACCCCAAAAGGAAGCCGTCCCCCCCCAGAACACACGTCCTTGAAGGGAACGGGTGGCAGTGCCACTTCAGGTCACGGGAGCCCCAGTTTAGAGCGGGGAGTGGGGGACAGCACAGCAGCGGCCCCAGAGCAGACCGTGAGCCCGAAGGCGCCAGGACCGGGCCTCGAGGGCGAACCCGCCCTGCAGAGGGACCTGGGGCTGCCGGGAGACACACAGGATTTGAGGGCCCCGGATCTGAGATCAAACCTATACACGAACATGGATGCCGGCGGGAATGCTGACTGTGACTGTTGTGTTGATGCTGGCTGTGACTGTTGTATGGTGGTGGTTCCTGCTGGAGCCGTGGGGTTGGTGACAGGGGGTGGTGGTGTCTGTGTTGTTGGTGCTGATGTTGATGTGGGGGCTGGTGCTGGTGTGGTGGCTGGTGTTGTGGTGGTGGCTGGTGCTGATGTGGTGGCTGGTATTGATGTGGTGGTTGCTGCAATGGTGTGGTGGTTCTTGCACCCCAGAGCCATTTGCTTATTCTAGTTATTGGTGGACGCTCTCCTAGCCACGCACTGGTCTCCAGACGCTCTCCTAGCCAGCACCGGCCCCGGCACAGGCGGGAGCAGCCTCTCACCTCGTGACGAGTTGCAGGCCCGCCGGTTTAGACAATTCCGCCGTAGCTCCGCAGGACGCTGTCAGACGCTTTACGGGTTTAAATATATGACAGCCCCGCGGCCCAGTCATCTGGTTTGGTTTTAAATCCTAGGGGGAGGAAAGAAGCAATAAAGAATGTCTGCCATAATTGGTTCTTGGGCATCCCTCTTAGTGCTGTCCCGGGTTCTGGAATCTTCCATTTCCTCTCCTAATGGCCCCGATATTTTGTTTCTTGGACGCACCCTGACAAGTGCCCGGGAGAGCGGCTTTGTCCAGCGGTGCATGGACGTGGGTGTCTCACCTGTGAGCGGCGGCGGCGTGGGGGCCAGTGGCATCTTGGCCTTGGGAAGTGGGGCCCACAACCCAGGGGACTGTGCACCGCCCAGTGGCCGGCTGCCTGGCCCGGGGCTGGGGGCGGCTTGCTGAGCCTCAGTGTCTCCGTCTGTAACTCAGGGATGTAACCTGCGGGCTGTCCCGAGGACGAGAGGCGACCGGAGCGTCGGGTCCTGAGGCTCAGCTGCAGGCGAACCGCCCGCCCCCCCCAAATGAGGCACGATGAGGAGCGGGTAGAGAAGGGAGAGAGAGAGCAAGAGAGGGAGGAGCAAAGAAAGAGAGAGGCCCTGGCTAGCATGGCTCAGTGGTTAGAGCATCAGCCTGCAGACCAAAGGTCCCGGGTTCAAGTCCGGTCAAGGACAGATACCTTGCTTGCAGGCTCCTCCCTGATCTGGGCTCTGGTCAGAGCGTGTGCAGGAGGCAGCCAATCCACGTGTTTCTCTGTGTCTCTCCCTCTCTCTCCCACTCTCCCTAAAAACCAGTGGGAAAAGATCCTCGGTGAGGGTTACCAAGGAGGAAGAGGGAGAGGGGGCAGGCGGCAGCGGGGTGTGTGCTGGGGTCACGGTTCCCTCCTGCGGAAGCCGCAGTCTGGGCCCGGCCTCAGCGGAGGTGCCGGTGGCTCCAGCCCCTGGAGCGGAGGTCTGGACGGAGGCGGGGACACACTGCAGCCCGTGCTCATGTGATGTGTGGCCCGGTGGGAGGCGTGGCTCTGTGACCGTGGCAGCGGTCCCGTTCAAGCCCTCTGAACACAGACCACCGTCTCGTACTCCGGGGACGGAGCTGGATTAGTTCAGCCCAGACTCATCCTCCGGGGACCCAGGGCCCCGCCTGGCACAGAGGCGGCCGCCTAGGAAGGAGCTTGGCAGCGAGGCCATTGGCCGGCAGGAGACTTCTTCCCCCACCCCCCACCCCCCACCCCCACCTCGGAGTCCAGGGTGAGGTGCGTGAACACTCGGTGCACAGACCCGGAGCCCGGGAAGCCAGCTGCGTCCAGCGAGGTCGGCTGGCACCCGAACCGGCCCGTTCAGCAGGGCTCACAGCCACCCCCCTCCTCCTCCACAAGACACCCCGACTGCTTTACAGGCGAGGTGGCTGACACTAGGGTTGAGGGACGTGCCTACGGCGTCAGAGCCAGGACCGCCTCTGTGGATGGCCTTGAACTCCAGCCTTGTCCCTTGGGGGGAGGCACCAGCAGGGCAGATGTGGGGTAGCGAATGCAGGCTGGGCCTGGCTGCCCCCCCCCCCCCCAGGCTGTGGGATTGGGACGGAGGGGTGGCGTCTCCCTGGGCAGGCAGAACGGGCGCTGGTGGCCACGGCTGTCCATCAGGGCTGCTGTCACGGTCACCGCTGCTGAGATGATCCCGTGCTGAGGCTGTGTGCCTCACGGGCAGGGGCAGAGGGCGAGGCAAAATGACCCCGTCCCACCACAAGCTGCCGGGCTGGGCGCGAGGCCGGGTCCCTCCGGCCCCTCTCCCTCCCCCTGCCCTCCCCTTCCCTCTGCTCCCGGCTCGGAACCCTTCCAAGATCGTAAATAAACCCCATCCCGGTCCCCGAGCGGCACGTCCCGACCACGGCGGTTCCGCCTAATTAGCCAGTCTTAATTGACATTACGATTAATAACTTTTCGAATCATTTTTCCTCCCTGTAAAACCGGGGCTTGTTGGAGGGCGCCCGTCTCCCATTTAAAGCTGTGAGTTAAGACAAAAGCGATCTGGTGGGGGCTGGGAGGAGATGGAATGTTAACACGCCGGCCAGCTCATCCGTGCCGACGCCGGGAGATGCTGGGCCTGTCCGTCATCGGCGGTGGCGGAAACCGTGGGAAACCGTGGGGAGCGGGTCGGCGCTGAGGGCGAGGAGCGGGCGGAGCGGGGCCATTGGCCTCTGCAGGTGGGGTTCGCTCCCCGCCTACACCCCTCATTCCTTCTTCCGGTGGAAGAGGCTCATCCCCAGCCACAATGCCATGGCCGCAAAGAACACACGTTGATATTTATTCTTGGTGCCTGTTTTTATCGTTTCTTTTTAAAAATATATATATTTTTATTGATTTTTCACAGAGAGGAAGGGAGAGGGATAGAGAGCTAGAAACATCGATGAGAGAGATACACCGACCAGCTGCCTCTTGCACACTCCCTATGGGGGATGTGCCTGCCACCAAGGTACATGCCCTTGACTGGAATCGAACCCGGGACCTTTCAGTCCGCAGACTGATGCTCTATCCACTGAGCCAAACCTGTTTCAGCTTTATCGTTTCTTATCCAGGCTCCTGCTGACATCCAAGTCTGACATTTTATTTTTATTTACTTATTTTTTGTTAATATATTTTATTTTATTTTATTTTTTACAGAGAGGAAGGGAGAGGGATAGAGAGTCAGAAACATCGATGAGAGAGAAACATCCATCAGCTGCCTCCTGCACACCCCCTACTGGGCATGTGCCCAAAACCAAGGCACAATGCCCCCCTGACCGGAATCGGACCCGGGACCTTTCAGTCCGCAGGCCGACGCTCCATCCACCGAGCCAAACCGGTTAGGGCTCAAATCTGACATTTTAAAAATTGTCTCCGCGGTCTGGCTGCCCGGTGACGCAGGAGGCAGTCGATTCCAGCACGGGCAGCCGGCCTGTGGAGTGGCAGCCGCCCTCTGCCTGCGCTGAGAGCCGGGGGAGCCAAGGCTGACCTCAGAGGCAGAGGCATAGCACAGGCCGGGCTGGAGGCAGGGCCACCCGGCGGGGCCGCGGGCAGAAAGGGAGCCGCGAGATGCCGAACGTCTCGTCTCGTGCTGTTTCTCTCTGTTTCCAGCCTCGGGCGTGATGAGGAGACAGCTTTATCTTTAGATTTCACATTATATTTAAGTTGTAAAAAAAAAAAATGAGAGAATATTGAGTCAGTTAAGATCCTTTCCATTGAAAGTGACAAAACGCGATAGAAACTGTCTTAAGCAGAAATAAAATTTATTGGCTCGTGCGACTGAACATCCTGGGAGATTTTCAGCTTCAGGCAGAATTCTCCCCGGGAAGCAAACGGAGCTCGTGGCATTTCTCTCTCTCGGCGCTGCTGCTCCTCCGCCAGCCCCAGCCAGGAGCTGCGGGCCTCTTGATGGTGGCAGGGTGGGGGAGCCCCCGGCCCCCCGGCCTCTCACACTGAGATGAACCAGAGGACCCCGCTGTCATTTCTGAAGCCCCCCAATCCGGCTGCACGTGGCTGCCCTGAGCTTGGGCCGGGTTAAGAAGCTGATGGCGGGCCCGGCTGGTGTGGCTCAGTGGTTGGGTATCGATCTGTGAACCAGGTTTGATTCCCAGTCAGGGCGCATGCCCAGGTGTGGGCTCCATACTCAGAGTGGGGCAGGTAGGAGGCAGCTCATCCATGGTTCTCTCTCACTGCTGATGTTTCTCTCTCTCTCTCTCCCCCTCTCCCTTCCTCTCTGAGATCAGTAAGAATATATATATATATATATATATATATATATATATATATATATATTTTTTTTTTTTTTTAAAGAAGCAGATGATGACGAGCACGCGGCTGCGAGTGAGAGCTGCGCAGACGGGCGGGAGGTCGGCTCGCCACGTGTCGCTCAGTGACAGACACAGCTCGGTGCTCAAGACTCTCCTCGCCCCGGAGCCTGCTGTGCGGCTCCCTCGGGGCCTGCCATCGTGGGAGTCTGCTCTGTACACAGGCTTCCACTGCCGCTTCTGGCTTGGAGCTGAGGGTGTGGACCGATTTCCCCAGCAGGAAGGTGGCAGTCAGCGCCGGGCTGTGCCCTGAGTGGGCCCTGCTCCTTCTTTTCCTCCTTCTCCTCCTCCTTTTCTTCCTCCTCTTCCTCTTCCTTTTCCTCCTTTTCCTCCTCCTTTTCCTCCTCTTCCACCCCTCCTCCCTCTCCTTCCCCCTCTTCCTCCTCTCCCTCCTCTTTTCCCTCCTCTTCTTCCCCCTCCTCCTCTCCCTCCTCTTCTTCCTCCTCTTCTTCCTCCTCCTCCTCCTCCTCCTCTCCCTCCTTCCTGGAAGCTGACCCTGGGTCTCACCCTCACCTCCTGGCACGGAGGGGGCGTGTCCCCTCCCACACACTCTGACAGCCCGCCCCTTGGCAATGGCCACACGTGAGCCGGCGAGGTGACACCCACAGGACCCGGTGAGGCGCTGAGCGCCTCTGCCAGGAGCTGGGTGACGGCGTTGGGTTCCCGACTGCTGCCTCCCGTCCAGCGCCCCCCATCGGCCCGGCCGCTGCTGCCCCTCCTGGAACTTCCGTCTACACCCCCTTCCCGCTCCACTCCCCAATCCCCGGGCTCGGGGCCCAGTGTCCGTCACACAGACCAGGGGGGACGGGGGGATGGGGAGACGGGGAGCTGGGTGTTTCTGGGGGCCCTTCTGGCGCTGGGTCACTGGGACGGACACTGTCCCTCCCCAGGGCCTCTCGCTGGGCTTGAGCCGGTCCTAGCCTCCCCACCAGGGCCTGTCCCCACCCGAGGGTCTGTCTCCCCGCACACTGGCCCGGGCTCACACACACACTGGCCCGGGCTCACACTGGCTGGGCTCACACACTGGCTGGGCTCACACACTGGCCCGGGCTCACACACACACTGGCCCGGGCTCACACTGGCTGGGCTCACACACTGGCTGGGCTCACACACTGGCCCGGGCTCACACACTGGCCCGGCTCACACACACACACTGACCTGGGCTCACACACTGGCCCGGACTCGCCCAGGCGCTGTGCAAGCACCAGCCCCGCAGCTCAGGGCCGCCGCACAGGCTCAGAGGAGCGTGCCAGTGCGTGTCGTCGGCTCCAGGAACGGAAGCGACTCGTGGAGGGAATTGCAGGGAGATGTTCCTAAGAGCCAGTAAGCTTGCTCAGAGCCCTGCCCAGGCTGGTCTCTGCTCTTGTTATGCAAATGCCCCTCCTTCTGTTCTCACTCTCCCCCTCCCTCTCTCCCTCCCTCTCCCCCTCCCTCCCTCCCTCGCTCTCACAGAAGAGCCTGGCTGGGCCTCCTGGGTTTTCAGGGCCGGAATTTAAACGTAACGTCCGAAGCCGTAGCCTCACTATGGCAGCACATAGGATGCTGTCCGTGGGAGCCGACGCGTCGTGGAGGCTCTGTGCGGCCCAGCGTCTGCTCGAAGGGGTCCCTGGCCGTGGTTTCGCTGCCTCAGTTTTGCGGGAGATTGAAGGTCCCGGCGAGAGGCCAGGAGCTCGGGGAAGGAAGGTGGCTGCCCGCCTGTTCCCCCGCCCAGCCTGCGGGCCCCGTGGCCCTGCCTCCCGTGGCCCTGCCTCCCGTGGCCCTGCCTCCCGTGGCCCTGCCTCCCGTGGCCCTGCCTCCCGTGGCCCTGCCTCCCGTGGCCCTGCCTCCCGTGGCCCTGCCTCCCATGGCCCTGCCTCCCGTGGCCCTGCCTCCCGTGGGTGACAGCATCCTTGGTGCGGCCTCTGTCCCTGCCAGAAGCAGGTCTGTCATAGCTCCCAGCAGCTCTGCCTGGGGCACCGGGAGCCGCCCCTCTGTGGGGACCAGGCGCCCACGCCCCCCCAGCCCGGGGCAGCCAGAGCACTGGACGCCCAGGTCTGTGGGTGGAAGGTCACCCCTGGTGCTGTCTCCAATCCGCGCCTCACGGCCCCGCACCTCCCTCCCCCTCCCGGGACCACTCTGAGGGCGATACCCTGGGGAGAAGGGGTGCCCTCCGCCCCCAGTGCAGACCCGCCGGGCGCGTGGGCAGGAGCCGCGGGAGAGGGGCCAGGCCTCCGAGCCGTCCCGCCAAGGGGGCTGTTTGTGCCCGTCTGCCCGGCCCCTCAGCCCAGGGGACGCCGCCCGGGTCTCAGGGAGGAACCCGGAGCCTCAGGAGCCGCCGCAGGGGGGGAGCCCAGAGGAGGGCCGGGGCGCAAACTCCTTTCTACGTGGGTTCTAGGTGCGCCCACGGGCCCCATGCGGAGTCCGAGGAATGTTCTCCTTTTAAAGCAGGTGCCGGGTCAACCCTACCCGCCCCGGCCTTACCTGCCTCTCCCTGCCCCCTCCCTCCCTACCCCATCCCTCCCTGCCACATCCCTACCTGCCCCATCTCTCCTGCCCCGTCCCTCCCTGCCCTGTCCCTCCCTGCCCTGTCCCTCCCTGTCCCGTCCCTCCCTGCCCTGTCCCTCCCTATCCCGTCCCTCCCTGCCCCATCCCTCCCTGCCCGGCCCCGACCACTCAGCTGTGCTCCCGTCCCACGTGGGCTGTGTCCCCGTGGCTCCCAGCCTGCACTGCGGCTTCGTCCCGCTCGCCCTGCATGGCTGCCGGTAATTAGGACTGAGCTAAAATTACCTCCCGGTTCGCAGCCCAGCCCGGCGCTGCCCCCTGAGGCCTTGATCCTGCTCCGGGGGCGGGTGGGTGGGCATCCGCCCCTGAGGGGACAGGGAGCCTCCTTTGCTCATTTGTTCCTTCACTCCTTCCTTCCTTCCTTCCTTCCTTCACTCAGTGCCTGTCACTGAGCCCGGGCGGCGGATGTAACCCCCGCCAGGCCTGCTCTGCCCCCGCCTCGGCTGTCTGTGCCCGAGCAGCCCTGGGAGCGGCAGTGAGGGGGCAGTGAGGTGTGGGAGGCAGTGAGGAGTGGGGGGCAGTGAGGTGTGGGGGTGGCGATGGTGGGGGAGGGGCTGAGGTCTGGCGTGTTAATGAGCCTCAGGAAGAACCGGGACCAGACCCTCTGTGGCCGGGTCGTGTCGGGGGAATGAGCCAGCCGAGCGGCTCACGGCAACACTCAGACGTCCAGGTGGGCGGGCACCCGTGGGCACCTGTGGGCACCCGTGGGCACCCGTGTGGACAGAGGAACCGTGCCTGCCAGCAGGCTCTCCTGACCCAGGTGGGGGCACCGTCGGCCCTCAGGGCGTCGGGAACTGTGTGTGGGGGTGGGGTGGGGGGGCTCAGGGAGGCCCGGAGGCAGCAGGGCCGGCACGGCGCCCCGGTTTGCACAGTCGGGCCCCTGCCAGTAACCCGCTCTCCGCCCTGCAGCCTGAGCAGCTTTCCCGAGGCTCCTCCAGCCGCGCCCAAAGCCCAGCCCCGGGTGTATGAGGACGCAGAGCGGGAGGAGGCTGCAGGGCTGAGGGAGGAGGGGGAGGGGAGGGGAGGAGAGGAGAGGAGAGGAGAGGAGAGGAGAGGAGAGGAGAGGAGAGGAGGGGGGAGGGGAGGGGAGGAGAGGAGGAGGGGCTCAGGGGATGAGGGAGGAGGGGGAGAAGAGGAGGAGGGGGCTGCAGGGCTGAGGGAGGAGGGGGTTTCAGGCCTGAGGGAGGAGGCTGCAGGGCTGATGGAGGAGGGAGAGGGGAGGAGAGGAGGAGGGGCTCAGGGGATGAGGGAAGAGGGGGAAGAGGAGGGGGGCTCAGGGGATGAGGGAGGAGGGGGAGGAAGGGAGAAGGGGCTGCAGGGCTGAGGGAGGAGGGGGTTTTGGGCCTGAGGGAGGAGGCTTCAGGGCTGAGGGAGGAGGGGAGGGGAGGAGGCGGCTGCAGGGCTGAGGCTGCCTGGGTGCTCCCCGTAGTGGTGGGGGAGGCTGTGGGTGAGGCGGTGGGGGCCGAGGCGGTGGGGTAGATGGCGGGGGAGACAGCGGGGGAAGCGGCAGGGGAGACGGTGGGGGAGAGGCCGGCCGTGCGGAGCTCTAACGAGGGGCCTATTGACTGAGGCGCCTCATTAGGAGGAGGGATGACCCGTCCGTTAGCGGCAGAAAAACGAGCAAATCAGCAGGGCAGCCGCGCTAATTGTTTGCTGTCCTTTCGCAGGCGAGACTGATGGGCCGCGGGGCCCGGGGGAGGGGGCGGCTCCCCACAGCTGCCTTCCCGACACGCAGGCGCTCGGAGGCCGGACGGGGACACGCATCACGGAGCGTGTGTGAGCCTGTGCTCTCGGGTCCCCTCTGAGCGTCTCCCCCTCCGGCTGTGGGGGACAGAGCTGACGGAGGAGGAGGAGGAGGAGGTCTGGGGGGGGGGGGCTGCCTCTGACACACACAGAGGCATTGAACCTGCCACGGGGCTGCGTGCCTTTGACCGGGACTCAGAGCCTTTGGTCCGAGGGCCTCACCCTGACCCCCCGTCAAACTCGTGGCCGGCGGCTGCCACGTTGACGTGCTTGCTCTAACCACTGAGCCACTGGGCAGGGCGAACAGGCCACTCTTGGGATCTGCTTTGGAGGCTTTGGGGTGGGGGTGGAGGCACGGGATACGGAGGCGCTCCGTCACGATGGTCCCTTCCACGTGTGAACCCCTCGCGTGTCTGTAAGCTCGCTCTCGGCCCTCGCTCCTCGGCGGCCGGCTCTCCTGCCTCTCGGAGCCAAGCCGGAGGCGCCCTCTGTCTGTGAGCTCCGAGGAGCTGAGTTTCCTGGCGGTGCGGCCGGGCGCGAGGTGACTTTTCTGGGAAGCGTCTGCGTGCGGATCTGGTGCCTTCACTCCCGTGGGCCTGGGCTGCTCGGGTCTGAGCGCGTCCCGGCTCCGCTGTTAGAAAACCGACAGCCCTTTCTCTTCAAATGCCTTCTCCTCGTGCGTGTGGAGACAGGCAGGGCCCGTCTGTCCCCTGTCATCGCCGCCTCTGACGGCCCCTCCGCCCCTCCCGCCGCCGCGCTGGCAGCTGTGCCTGGTCCATCCGGTGCCTCACAAAGTGACGCCGCCTGTGACAGCTGCCCGCTACCAGCTTTGTGCTCTGCTCCGTCCCTCTGGCTTCCCTGTCCCCTGGGAACTGCGTGTGAGGACAGCTCTCCCCTTCCTTCTCAGGCGGCTGGCAGCTAGCGCTGGCCTGTGTCCCAGACTGTGACCCGGACTGTGTGACCTGGACCATGTAACTCACATTGTGTGACCCAGACTGTGTGACCCAGACCATGTGACCCAGACCTGTGACCTGGACCATGTGACCTGGACCCTGTGACCCAGACCATGAGGCCTAGACCCTGTGACACAAACCATGTGACCTGTACCCTGTGACCCAGACCCTGTGACCCAATCAATGTGGCCCAGACATGTGATCCACACTGTGTGACCCAGACCGTGTGACCTGGACCATGTAACTCACATTGTGCGACCCACACTGTGTGACCCAGACCATGTGACCCAGACCTGTGACCTGGACCATGTGACCTGGACCCTGTGACCCAGACCATGAGGCCCAGACCCTGTGACACAGACCATGTGACTTGTACCCTGTGACCCAGACCCTGTGACCCAAACAATGTGGCCCAGACATGTGATCCACACTGTGTGGCCTAGACCATGTGACCTGGACCCTGTGACTCAGACCATGTGATCCAGACCGTATGAGACTAACCTGCCCGACACGGATGGCTCTCCTCCACCCTGCAGGCCCTCCCTCCAGCATGGTGGCTGACCCTCAGCAGCCCATGCACGGGGCTGGTTCTCTCCCTTTGGAGCCTGTGTTTTGAGTTCAGTGTGAGCCCCACAGCTAAGCCATGTGGCCACTCCCCTCTCCCCCCCAGCCTGCTACTCACCTCTCCCCCTCACCCTCGCCACCCCCTTCAGCCCGGAGGTCAGTGACCAGTGAGGAGACCCGGAAACTCTTCCAGGAGCGAAGTGCGTGTCCTCACGACCCGCCTCCTGCCTGGGCACCGGGGGAGTCCGCCCCCAGGCGTGACCTGCAGGCGCAACGCTGGCATCGCGGGAGGTGGAAATCCCGGGGGAGGGGGGGCTCCTGGGCAGACACCCTCAGGTTGGGGGCACAGCTCTTTCAGCCGCGGGTGTGGGGTCCTGCGGGAGCTCCCGGCCAGCCCAGCGCCGGCACCCAGGCTCCTGCCCGGCCAGCTCGCCCGCCTTTCCGGAGCCGCCCGGCACCCGGCGCCCGGTGCTGCTCACGTCCTTGCGGCCCCGCAGACCCGGCCGCCGGCCCAGAGCCGCGGGACGCTGGCCAGGGCGGCCGGCTGGGCACCGAGCAGGACCCTCCATGGCGCAGTGGCCGTCAGCGGCCTCTCGATGCCCTGGCGCCGCGTCCTCGCGGTGAGACGATTTATGCCTCACGGAGGGCTTCCTGCTAATGTCGTCCTGACGGAAGATAAAGCGACGGGATTTATTGGCCTCGTAAAGAGCCCGCCAGGCCTCCCGCAGGGCCGGGGAAATGGCGGCAATCTGCTCCTCGGGCAACCTGCGCCGAGCTCCGGGTGAAGCCGCCGGCTCCCGGCAGGAAGCTGAGGAGGAGGCGCCCGTGGGGTGTGGCACCGGGTGGGGGAGGCCCTCCCTCTGTTGGGCCCGTGAATGAGGCCTGGCCGCTGGAATGGCCTGTGCTTTGGGGGGAAGAGGGTTTGGGGGGGACATACAAAGATCCTGAAAGGGAATTAAAGTGATGGATGTGCTAGCCCAGCGGTCGGCAAACTCATCAGTCCGCAGAGCCAAATACCAACAGCACAGCAACTGAAATCTCTTTGGAGAGCCACAGTTTTTAAACGTAAACTTCTTCTAACGCCACTGCTTCAACACAGACTCGCCCAGGCCGTGGTCTTTTGTGGAAGAGCCACACTCAAGGGGCCAAAGAGCCTCATGTGGCTCGAGAGCCGCAGTTTGCAGACCACGGTGCTAGGTGCTGCGGGCCAGCCGGGCCCTGTCCCGGGCTCAGGATGCACTAAGGGAACTCTGCCCTGGTGATTATTTTCTTTACATTTGTTTGCATTGATGTCAGAGAGGGAGGGAGAGGGAGATAGACACACCAATGATGGGAGAGAATCCCTGATTGGCTGCTTCCTCCTGGGGATCTAGCTGAAACCAGGGCCTGTGCCCTGACCGGGAGTCAAACCGTGACCTCCTGGTTCATAGGTCAATGCTCCACCCCTGAGCCACTCGGCCGGGCAGAACTTCTTATGGACGCCCCACTATTTTTCCTTTTATGTTGGAGGAGAACCCACTTTTCTCCTCTCAATACTTCTGATCCCCGATGTGTGTGTGTGGGGGGGTGTTCCCAGCCACGCAGCGCCCACTTCTCTGTGGACACCAGCCCCCGGGGTTGGCACGCGCCCTCGGCCCCATGGGCTGCGGCCCCGTGCCGGCGGAGAGCTCCCGTCCTCCCTGTGAGCCTGCCTTCCACACCTCCAGCCTTATTAGGAGGCGACGCCGGTCCCGGGGTGCAAAGGGACAGCGTCCGGCCGCCCGCCTGCTGCCAGACGCCGCAACACCAGCGCCTTCTGAGGGACTGCGGGCACCGGGCACATAAAAGGGAAATTGGCCTGACAACAGCTCGGCGGTGGATTCGGCCGGTAACACACATCACAGCGCGTTCCGGAACGCTCTCGCCGCCGCGGGCAGGCCGTCAATAGCGGCTTTAAATAAGACACTTTGTTATTCAATAAAGCCGCCCGGGCAGGCGGCGGCGGCGGCGGCGGCGGCGGCGGGTCAGCCGCTGGTCTGAAATCTCCTCTAATGCGGACGCAGAGGCCGTCACAAAGGGGCCCGCGTGGGCCATAAAACACATTGTGGGGAGCGGCTACATCTGCATTTCTGCAGGGGCCTCCCTCACTGTCCATGGATGCATATGCATGAGGCACAGGCACCCGCCGGCCTGCCTCCCGCGCCCAGGAGCGGGTTCTGGGGGGAGGCGGCTAGAAGCGCCTTCTGGGACCGCAGAGCCGGCAGCCGGGCTGAGGGCCGAGCGTGCTCCGGGGACAGACAGCCCAGGTCTCCCCGGCCAGGCTCCGTGGCCCTGCAGACAGCAGACTGGTGCTTGGGCACTGGAGAAGGAGGTGGCCCAGGGCCACCAGTGACAGGGATGCCAGCGACCCGGGCCAGCCCAGCCCTAGTAACGGGGTTTGTTTTGGGGGGTTCTTGTAAAAGCTCTCCAGCCAGGCCCACTCATCCCGTGCCTTCTGCACCCTGGCCCGTGGCCTTGTAAGGGGTGATGGTGTATGAGGGTCTGGTCGCTGCTGTAACAAGTGACCACAAACTGGGGGGTGTAATACAGAAAACATGTTTTCTCTCACGGTTCTAAGGCCAGAAGTTCAAGCTCAGGGTACCAGCATCGTTGGCTCCTTATGGAAGCTCAGAGGGGCCAGAAATCAATCCATCCATCCATCATCAATCCATTATCCATCTATCCATCCACCCATCCATCCATCCATTCATTCATCCATCCATTCATCTATTCATTTATTCATTTATTCATCTATCCATCCATCATCCATCCATCCATCGTCAATCCATTACTTATCCATCCATCCATCCATCCATCCATCCACTCATCCACTCATCCATTCATTCATTTATTCATCCATCCACCCATTCATCCATCCATCCATCCATCCATCCATTCATCTATTCATTCATTCATTCATTCATTCATCCATCCACTCATCCATCCATTCATCTATTCATTCATTCATTCATTTATTCATCCATCCATCATCCATCCATCCATCCATCCATCCATCCATGCATCCACTCATTCTAATCACCAAGAGCATAAAGCAGCAACAGGGCATCCTGCTGAGCTCTGAGGATAATAGAGAGTGACTCAGAGAGCTCGCCACCAGGCAGCTGGAGGCGGCAGCTCGTGGCAGGGGCGGGGGCCGGGGCACGGAGCGGGGAGGGGCGTGGGGCACATAATCAATGGTAATGTAATAGCTGTGTGGAGCGCCAGGCGGGTGCGGGGCTATCGGGGACACTTTGTATGGCTGTCTAACTGCTCTGCTGTGCACCCGACCTAACGCAGAGTGACACGGAATGTGAACTGTCACTGGGAAATAAAACGTTTAAACTTAAATAAACGAAGCACTCACGCCTGAAAGGAATTAATTAGGATTAAGAACTAACTGGTGGGGGGGTGGCTGCAGTGTGATCCTGAATGGGAGGTGCAGACCCCTCGTTTCCGTTCCTGGTTCATGGAGAGACACACAGGAGGGCGCTGGTCGGGGAGGGGGACAGAGGGACGCACAGGCGGCCTCAGGCTGCTCCAGGGGAGAGGCTGGCTCTGTGCTGGCGTGATCAGGCTGGTATGACCGCCCGCGGGGAGGCTGGTGTGACCATCCTCGGGTAGGCAGGTGTGTCGCAGGCATGGCGCATTTAGAAAGCGTAGTGAGCCCAAGTGCACCTGTGGCTGGCGGGACCGTGTTCGTGGGCCTCGTGTCCTGTTTAAAAGTCCGCCGGCCTTTGTCTGTCTGTGACGGCTTCGCAATGAAAGCTGAGAGTGCGGAGAAGCATGCGTCAGCTGAGCGACTCCACAGGCCCAGATCGCGGTCCCCCTCCTCACCCCGGAGTCCTGCTTCTCCATTTGCCCCTGGGACCCTCCCCCTTATTCCGGGCCCAGCTCAGCTCCCCCGGGTCACCTTGGGCTTTAGGGGACCTGCCCAGGTGAGCAGGCATGAAGGAGCAAAGGAATGGTGACTGAGAGCGAGAACAAAAAGAGAGGATGTGCATGAGTGTGCATGAGTGTGCGCACATGTGTGCAAATGTGCACATGCATGTCTAAATGTGTGCTTGGTGCTTGTGTGTGTGCACGTGTGTGCATGCGTGTGGGGAAGGCGTGTGAACCAGGCGGAGTCCAGGCTGGTGCACGTGGACATCAGGAGGGCGGCGCGCCCCCGGACCGTCCGTCTGGCTGTTTGCAGCCGGCACTTAATCCCCTGGCCCTGCGATTCTTCAGCATCTCCTAAATCTGTGCTTTACGGGTCTGGCTCTGCAGCCGGGGAGCCGGGGAGGCAGGAAATCCTCTGCCGGCTGGTCTGGGACAGCGCGAACGCCGTGAGTTATTCCCGCATCCCCTCCAGACAGCGGCCGCTCCCGGGGATGTAAGGGGCCTCTCACTCCACTCGCGCGGTCCGTGTCAGGAGCTACTGTTTCCGCCTGACACGTGGGCCATTTCAATCGCCGGCCTCCGTCCCCCGCTTGCCCCTCTCCGGCCTGCCCCCCCTCCCGGCCTGCCCCCCCTCCTGGCCTGCCCCCCCTCCCGGCCTGCCCCCCTCTCCCGGCCTGCCCCCTCCTGGCCTGCCCCCCCTCCCGGCCTGCCCCCCCTCCCGGCCTGCCCCCCCTCCCCGCCTGACCCCCCTCCTGGCCTGCCCACCCTCCCCGCCTGCCCCTCTCCCGGTCTGACCCCTCTCCGGGCCGTATTTCTGGCTCAGTCTGCAGTCTCCCCGCTGATTCCTCTGGACCAGCCGCCTGATCCAGGAAGTGGAGGCCGTCCCTCCAGGGCAGGGCGGGGTAGGAGGTGGGGCCGGTCCGAGGCTGCAGAACAAAGAGCCCAGCTAAGGGCCAGGCAGGTGCTGGCACCCGGAGAGAGCCAGGAGGTGACCGCAGCCGCTCCCAACACCGCCCACGTGTGTGTGCACATGTGTGTGCACATGTGTGTGTGCACGTGTGCCTGTGTGTGCGCCTGTGTGCACACCCTCCCCCGGAGCATGCCCAGCCACTCCCCTCCCGCTGCCTGGTTCCCACGGGGACTGGGTTCCTGCCTGCTCCCCGCTGCCCCTGGGGGTGGGGGAGGACGCAGCCCCTGCAGCCCCGCCCCCGGTCAGTCCGCTTTGACCGGCTCTGCCAATGCAAACGTGTCCTGGACGTGCTGGGAGCCTCCTGAGCCGGACGCATTGGAGTTCCTTCCAGTTCGCCTCGGGGCGATTTGGTGGGGGAACCCGAGAAGGCAGAGCGCCTGCAGCTGCACAGAGGAGTCAGGAGCTGGAGGCTTTCTGTCCTGCCTGCCCTCCCCGAACCTCGCCTGCTGGGTGCGAGCCAAGCCCACCACATCACCACGCCCACCGCTGGAACTTAGCCTCTGACCAGACCAGACCCCGGGCAGGAAGGGACATGGGAGCCCTAGCGGCCCAGCAGCCACGCCCAGCAGCACCCGCGGGTGCCCGAGCGGCGCAGGTGCAGCCGGGTGACTGGCAGCAGGTGCTGCGTGTTAAATGGGTCACTCCCTCCCAGGTTCCTGGCTGCCGCCCTACTGACCTGGTTTCCCCACCTGCCTGCTGTTTCTGGAGGGATTCTGGGCCAGGCATGGCTTTTAGGAGCAAGCACCTCTGCTGCGTTCTAGCAGAAGGGACGGCAACCCAGGAGACATTCCGGGCAAATCCACAACTCACTGGGGTCCTTTTACCCCCCCTCCCCAAAGATGTGGGTCTGAGGCTGAGACAGACGGGGGACTGAGAGTGGGGCCTGTCTGGGGGAGGAGACACCCGGATCGTAACGAAGGGGTCTGGGTGGCTTGTGGGTGAGCAGCTGGTGACCCCGAAGGTCCTGAGTCCAACACCCCGGCCCCGAGAGTGTGACCCCAGTGGTGAAGGGCTTTCGTGGGCGTGATGACCTCAGGGCCCTGGAGCTGGGAGGTTCCCTGGTGCTCATGCGAGAAACATTCCAACTGCAAAGAACGTTTGTGAGTTTAGTTGAGCCAAACGGTCCACAGTCCCGGGAAGCAGAACCGCAAGGAGGAGAAGGCAGTTGTGCACCTGGGTGTATACGTGTCAGTCCCAGGAGGCGAGGAGGTGGGTCACCTGACACCCATTGGCGGTAGATCAGAAGGCGGGAGAAAGCAAAGGGGGAGACGTCTGTGGTTGGAGGAAGATGCTCTTGTACACAGGTGGGCACAGGACACGGGTGTTAACAGTCAGCCACCAACATGATTACAACAAGGAGGGGATGTGGGGCCGCCCCACAGGGTCAGAAAAGGGGAAGTTGCCCTGATATTCTACAGGTGTGTTATCCTAGACCAGTGGTCAGCAAACTGCGCTCACGAGCCGAAAGAGCGGAGGGTTCTCTTGCTCTCCCCTCCGCTCCTTCACCAGCAGCCCAAGAGGAGAGTGCCAGCATGGTCAGGTTGCTTTGGTTCTGGCCCTCCGGTCCAGTGTAAGAACCCATGGTGGCCCTCGAGTCAAAAAGTTTGCCCAGCCCTGATCTAGGTGCTAATGCTGAGGCGCTGTGAGGTGCAGCCCTCACACAGGGGATCAGCCGTTACCCAAGGGGTCCCGCGGGGCTCCCCCACCTCTGCCTGCCGTGGGCACTCACGGGGAAGGCGCCTGTGAGCCAGGAAGCCGGCCTCCGGGCACGGAAGCCTCCGGAGCCTTGATCTTGGATGTGTGGCCTCCGGACTCTGAGAGACACGCCTGCTGTCCACACCCCAGTCCACGGCGCCCCGTGCCCACAGCCCGGGCGGATGGACACATGCCTCTCGCTTTCCTCCCTGGACACAGGGCTCCCAGCGGTCACTCCCAGCCCAGCTGTCCTTGGTTACTCTGGGACAGTCCCCTGCCTGCTCCCCAGTCCCCCGGGAGGCCGTGGTCCTGCCGCTGCCGGCTGAGCCCGGGCGGCGGGGACAGCCCGGCACTGGCCACCTCGGGTGTCAGCCCAGGTCGCAGAGCAGCGGAGGCCAGGCTCACGTGCGTGTTCATGTGCGGGCACGCCTGTGTGCATACTTCAGGCCTGAGCACCTGGTATGGGTTTGGCCTCGAGCTGTGGCTTTGGCCTGGGGTTCACCGTCCCCTCGTCTGTGGCTCTGCTCCCGGGAAGAAGGGAGAGGTAGGTGGGAGCAGCACGCAGGCCAGACGGGACTTCCCACGCGGAGACACGGCTGCCCACGGGGTCCACGCAGCACCCCTCCTGCGTCTGGAACACGGCCCGTGGCTCCTGTCGCTGCCCCGAACTGACAGCCACTCAGAGCCGGGTGGGATGCAGCCACGGCAGTTCCACTTCCTGCAGCCACGCGGGGCGGGGGCGGGGGCGTGTTTCCCGGGAAAGGGACCCACCAGGCCACGCGGCTTCCCCGGTGATTTATTTGCCAGGAGCCGCACGGCAGTGATTGTGTCTGACGCGGAGCTGAAATGCACAGAGATAAACGGCTTAATTTGAGTCAATATTAATTTAGTGCAATTTGCTCTAACTTTACTTCCCAGCAAATGGAATTACTCTGCTCGGGAGCCATTTGTAAACTTTTCCCCCCGCGCAGAACATGGAGCGGACCGCGTGGCTGCGGGGTCCAGGGCAGGCGTGGTCCAGCTCTGGGGTGCAGACGCACGGTCCGCGTGGGAAGCTCCCCTGGACCCCCGGTTCTCACCAGGGCCCGTACGGCCCATGGCCTTTGCGACACAGGACAGCCGTGGCCGCGTGGACAGCCGGTGCTGAGCGTCCTCCGCCTGCATCGCCTCCACTGGGACTCGGCTCCTGGCCGGCACCTCCCTCCCTCGCCGCCCCGAGCAGTGCCTCCCGGGGGTGCCCGCTGCGTCCCTGCTGCCGCCACAGCATGGGCAGCGAGGCCGGGCCACGGAGCTGGCCCCGGCTTCCACCCGGAGTTCTTCACGTGGACAGCACAGTCCCGGCGGGAAGGCGGGACACCGCACCCAGCCTCGGGCAGAGAGGCGGCTCCTGGGGAGGGCTCTCCTGTTTCCTCAGGAATGAGCCAGCCCTGGCAGGTGTGGCTCAGTGGTTGGAGCATTGTCCTGGTCAGGGCACCTGGCCGGGGTGCAGGTCTGACCTCCGGTCAGGGTGCGGGCTGGAGGCCGCCGATGGATGCTCCCCTCTCCCTCCACCTTCCTCTTTCTAACATCAATAAAAATATACATCCAGAGGGAGGAGACGGATGGAGGGTGGGGTGTCTCTTCCTGGTGGAAACTCCTCACTTACTGTTTCAGGTTTCATGCGTTGACCATGCTCTGAGCCACAGCACCCGCCGAGGGGTTCTGTCGCCCACACTGGCTCCCGTGGCAGCTCAGCTGAGCCCTCCTTGGCTCCTCGCCTCCGCCCTCCGGCAGAATGAACCCCCACCCCCACCCCACCCCCACCCCTGTCTGTGGTGGAATCCACCGCCTCCAGAAATAGCGGAAACAGCGCTCCATCGGCCTGCATTGTGGACACCATGCAGAGCCCGCCTTTGTCTGTCCCCCACGGTGGCAGCGGATTACCATCTGAGAGCCTTCGCAGGATAAAGGAGTTTGCTTTCTGCCCAGCCCCACGGGAGATGCTCGGGGCGGAGCCGTGGGCAGAGCGGGCGATGGCCGAGGACAAAGACGCTGACAATAGAGGCGCCCCTGGGACGCCGTGTCCACTCCCCGTGCCCTGTGCTCACACGGGGGCTGTTTATTTTACCCCCCTCCCCCCCGCATCCTCTCCCCTGCGGTCGGTGCTGTGGGGGAGGCAAGGGGGAGGAAGAGGGGAAGAAAGAAGTGGGGGAGGCAGAGGGAGGAAGGGGGGAGGGAAGAAGTGGGGGAGGCAGGGCAGGAAGGGGGGAGCGAGGAGGGAAGGGATGGGGGGAGGGAGGGAGGGAGGGGATGGGTGGGGCATCCACAGAGCAACAGCGAGAACGAGAACCGAGAGAACATGGACCCCAGTTGGAGTGGTGCATGCTTCCCCAAACACGCTTCCCGTCCTGTGCCCGGGGCGTCTCCACCGCAGCGGGGTCCTGTGCAGAGTGGGGGTCTCCTGTGCAGAGTGGGGGGTCTCCTGTGCAGAGTGGGGGTGTCTCCTGGGCAGAGTGGGGAGCCTCCATGATTCTCTGCCCACGGCCGGCCCTGGGCGACGCTGTGCGGAAGGGGCGCGGGGGGGTTCTGGCCCGAGGGGTCTGAAAGGACAAAGCTTCACGGAATCTCGGCACAACAGAGTCCGGGTTCAGATGTGCGGTCAGCATGCTCTGTCCGGCCTGATTGGCCTGAAGCTGAGGAGGTTCAGTGGAGGCCTGTCTTTCCAGTGGGGGGAGGGAGGGAGGAAGTAAGGAAGAAGGGAGGGAGAGAGGGGGAGGAACAGGTGGAGGGAAGGGGGAAGGGAGGGAAGGAAGAGGGGAGGCAGCAGGGCCTCGGGGTGCACACCTGTGGACGGGGAAAGAGGGGAGGCCTGGAGGGCAGAGGGACTCCGGGCAGCACGCTGCCGTGGGGCTCAGAGGTAGACAGGGGTGCGGGGGTTCGATGCCTCTCTTCCTGGACGTGGGTCCCATTCTCCTGAGCCAGCGGGCTGCTCTGTCCTGCGTCTCCGTGTCTCCGTGGGAGTGCCTCGGGTTGGGCTTGGCTGTGGGTAGGAGCGAGGGTCGCAGGCATGCTTTCCCGTCAATCGCCCGTCTCGCTGTGGGAGGTCTAATGGCGCCGACACCCCGGCTCTTCCTCCGCCTCCGCCAGCGAGGGGGCCCTGGGCCACCGAGGGCCTGCGGCTCTCCGCCAGGCACCATCTTCCCGGCGGGACGAGGCGGAGACATCACTGTCCAGAGGGCCGGCGGGGGACGCCTGCCCCGCAGTCAGCGCTCCGTGTTTCTCACCAGGAGAACCATTTACACAAAACAATAGCATTTCTAACTCACGGAGTTTATAAAAGGCAAAGCTAAAATTCTGGCGCGAGCATCAGCGTCAGAAAAGGCGTGAATGTACGCTGGCTCACGGGTGAAGGTGGCTGTGATGTTCCCTCCGACCTCGGTAAGCCCGTGGTGAGTGTCCCAGGGAAACCACCACGAGGGGAGAACTAGTGTGTCCGTTTGAGCCGGGAGAGAGGGAAAGGAAACAGGAGGGGACAGCACAGAAAGCACGCCCTGGTACGGCAGGTGCCGCACAAAACGTTACATGTGGTATGTATGTAATCGCACCGTTTCACTGATGCAGGATAGGGTCGCTCTCTCTGCAGATGAGGGTACGGAGGGGTCGAGTGACTTGTCCAAAGTCACACATCTAGAAGAAAAAAAAAACTCAAAGAGTGGAGGGGCAGGAAAGGAGGGGGAGTATAATAAAAAATAAAAATCAAAAAAAGGGCAAACTACAGGAAGTAAGATGGTGGGAACAAATGCTGAGTGTCTGTGACCACAACGAATGTAAATGGACTGAAACTGACAACGCAAGACACAGATGATGAGATTCAACTTTTAGAGAGATACTCAAAAAATTTTTTTCAATACGTGGAGTTACACATATGTTGATATGAATGCATTTGATATGTGTGCTATGTTGTTGTATTGACAATAAGTTTCAAAACTGCATATGTCAAATTTGTGAAGGTGCTAACATCACAGATGTTTGTACGTTTAAAAACGTTGAATTTCATGCCCCCCAAAAAGAGCATTTACAGGAAGTTTTAATTCATTGCTTTATTTTAGAGAAAATGCTGCTGAATAATTTGAGAAGCTTATGGTGAACATGCTCCATCTCAAGATAATCATGAACGCTGACTTAAATGCTTTTATTTCTTTTTTTAAATATACTTTATTGATTTTCTTTTTTTTTACAGAGAGGAAGGGAGAGGGATAGAGAGTTAGAAACATCAATGAGAGCTGAAACCAGTTTGGCTCAGTGGATAGAGCGTTGGTCTTCGGACTAAAAGGTCCCAGGTTCGATTCAGGTCAAGGGCATGTACATTGGTTGTGGGCACATCCCCGGTAGAGGGTGTGCAGGAGGCAGCTGGTCAATGTTTCTCTCTCATTGATGTTTCTAGCTCTCTATTCCTCTCCCTTCCTCTCTGATTAAAAAAAACCAATAAAATATATTTTTAAAAAAGAAAGAAAGAAACATCAATGAGAGAGAAACATCAATCAGCTGCCTTCTGCATATCCCCTACCGGGGATGTGCCTGCAACCAAGGTACATGCCCTTGACCAGAATCGAACCTGGAACCCTTCAGTCCACAGGTCGACACTTTATCTACTGAGCCAAACTAGTCAGGACTTAAATGCTTTAAAAGGGATGTGAAGGCAAAGACTGTCCAGGGCAACCGAAAAAGTTTGAAGACCAACAGTGACAAGCATTATTGGATGAAGATGCCTGTCACTCAGAAACAACTTGCAGAAAGATTAAACGTTGCTCAGCAAACAATTTCTGATCATTTACAAGCAGTGGGAAAGATTTTAAAGGAAGGAAAATGGATGCCACATCAACTGAAGAAAAGACAAATGGAAAACCAAAGTCATCAGTAAAATGTTGCTTCAACGGCACGAAAGAAAGTCTTTTTTGCATCGAATTGTGACTGGGGATGAAAAGTGGACTTATTTGGAGAATCCCAAACACACACAGTCATGGGTTGATCCAGGTCAACCATCAATATCGACTGCAAGACCAAGTGGAAAATTGGGTCTCTGAATGGTTTGCCACAAAACAAGAAAAGTTCTATTGGGACAGTACCCACAATTCCCCGAAAGATGGGGAAATGTGTAGCTAGCGATGGACATCACTTTGAATAAAGCACTTTTGATGTTTCTCTTGAAATTATCCTGTTTTCTTAGATCACAAAATCCGCATTAGTAACCAATACACTTAGTATGAGAAACCCCCTTAAAAGGGAGGACACGCAGTTGAATATAAAGGGTTCCAATTAGGGGCCCTAGACTGGCTTGGTGGCTTTACGGCCCTCGGACAAAAATAGCCCATGAGACGAACGCTCACGGGCCGAACTCGGCCGCTAAGCTGTCAATTTCCCCGGAGGGCACACCGGTTTCGATCTGTGTTCGCCTGATAAAATTCCCTCACAGCGAGGAAAGCGAAGGCTGATGGGATTACAGAGACACGGATGAGCCCACTCGCTACGTGGAGATGCCAGCCCCCCTCCTGCCTCTAGTACGGAGCGAGCGCGTGGAATCCCTGAGGCGTGAAGCACGGAGTAGCATCACTGACACGTATGACATCTGGCGCGTGTGAAGGGGGCTGTATCCAACTAAGGGAGTGAGCGCTCCCCCCCCCCAGCCCCCTTTTAATCTCCGCCGGAGGAAATGCTTACAGAGAGGGAGGGAGGGAGGGAGGGAGGGAGCGAGGGAGAAAGAAGCATCGAGTGGTTGCCGTGCATATGACCCCTGACCCCGGGTTGCACCCTTACCCCGGCCTGGTGCCCTGACTGGGAATTGAACCGGCAACCTTTCGGTGCCCTGGAGGAGGGTGCTCCGGCCCGCCGAGCCACCACGGTCAGGCCGAGTGGGCGCTTCTCATGCACACAGAGAAAATGTACAAAAACCAGTCCCTCCGGGGCGGGGGGAGCCCAGGGGCCCTCTCTGTCACACGTGTGTGGAGGGCATGTGAGACATCGCTTCTCCCTGGTAACCAGCCGAGGGTCAGGCCGGCCCCGCGTGTGGGGAAACCGAGGGTCTGCAACGGTGACGGGGTGACGGGGAGGGGCAGCCGCGGGCAGGCACCGCCTCCCCCGTGCCCGTGCCGGGCGTGGGTATCTCGCTCACTCCGCGTCTCAGCTCTGCCCAGGGGCATTGCGTCTGCACCGGCGGGGGTGGCTCAGGGCTCCGGCACTCCCGCGCAGGGCGGTGCTGGGGGAAGGGCGGGCCTTTCCTTTCTTCCAGGAGTAACGGGTGCGGGTGCCCCTCCCGGGGCCGCCTGCACTGTGGCCTGGCCAGCGGGGCTCAGGGGCTGAGCGTCGATAGATGAACCGGGAGGCCAGGGTTCGATTCCCGGTCAGGGCACAGGCCTGGGTTGTGGGCTCATCCCCAGTTTGGGGCGTGCAGGAGGCAGCTGGTCCACGCTTCTCTCTCATCACAGATGTGTCTCTCTCCCTCTCCCTTCCTCTCTGGAGTCAGCAACCATCTATTTAAGACAAGGAAGGGTCGTGTTCACGGGAGCCGAGGCCTGGTGCCTCCTGGCGCCCGAGCAGCTTCGAGGCGCAGGGAGACGGGCGGGGGCCCAGCCCTCAGGACCACGCAGCATCCCCCCACCACCCCCCATTGGGAGGCAGCAGCGGGCTGGGCCAGGGCGCTGGGCTGCTATCGGGCTGGGGCTGGGTGAGGCCCTGGGACTTGAACTTGGGTCTGCAGAGCCATGGAGCCCACTGCACCTCCAGCTCCACCCCGTCTCCCCCCTCCCCTGACGCATGGGAATGTCCTCCCTAACTGACCCCGGCCCTCCTGGGTGGGCTGGCCCCTGCGCCCCCAAAGCCCAGCTGAATGCCCCCCACAGGCCGTCCCCGCACTGGGAAGCCCTGTCCCCCGCTGAGGCCACGGCGGGACTGTGGGCCACGCCCTTGGCACGGCCACCCGTGGGCACGGAGCGGCGGCCTGGCTGATGGGGGACGAGGGCCGTCCACCCGCCGGAGGCCCCAGAGGGAGCGGGCGGCCTCAGAGCGGAGCAGGGCTGTCATCGCGCGGCCTGCTTATCCCGCGGTCACTGCCTGTGACACCGACAGGCTGACAGCGGCCCGGGGGGGGGGGGCGCCCCGTCCGGAGCCGCATCGACCCGAGCCAGTGCGGCCGGCGGCCTGAGCCCGCTCGGCGGGCGGCGCGCTGAGATGGCCCCTCGGAAAGCGGCTGTGACAGATCCGCCCTGGCAGCTCTCCTTTCTGATTTCCCTTCCGTGTGACACGGAGCCAAACAAGAGGAGACGGGACGGGGGATCGGAGCCAGGTATCGATCCCCGCCGACGAGAGGAAGAGTCTACTTAATGTGAATGAGCGAGACCGCGCTGTGACCACCCACGGCGTCCGGCCCGGCGCTGGGCTGCTTCCGGGGCTCCCGAGGCCTTTCTCTGTCGGGGGGCTGGGGGGAGGGGGGAATCCGGGGGGCAGGGAGGGGCCGGGGGGCAGGGGGAGTGTGTGGGTCGCCCCGGGCTGTGCTACGGTTCCTAGGATTTGGTGGTTTGTGTCGTTATTCTAATGAGGAGAGTGCGGCTGCGGTGCCCTGTCCCGGGTCCCAGGGGGCCGTCCCGGCTGGCCCCCGGCTGCAGAGCAGATGCCGCAGTGAGGCAGGAGGGAGGTCCTTCCTGTTGGGATTTTCCAAGATGGCCGGAGGGTGGCTGTGGGGGGAGAGGCGGGGGTGTCAGCCAGAGGCCGGTGTTGGCGCCTCTCCCGCTGTCAGGGCTGAGGACCGCTGTGCTCCTGGGCAGAAGCGAAGCAGAGCCTCATACCCGCCTCCCAGCGGGTCAGGGGACCAGGGCCCGTCACTACCTCCAACGGGGGCTCTCTGGTGAACGGCCGCGTGTGGTGTGGCTTGGGGCTCGGAGGCCTCATCTCCCACCCCCACCCCTGCTTCCCCCGTGGATGGGTGGATGGATGGATGGATGGTGGATGGTGGATGGTGGATGGATGGTGGATGGATGGATGGTGGATGGATGGATGGTGGTTGGTGGATGGTGGATGGTGGATGGATGGATGGTGGATGATGGATGGATGGTGGATGGATGGATGGTGGATGATGGATGGATGGTGGATGGATGGATGGTGGATGATGGATGGATGGTGGATGGATGGATGGTGGATGATGGATGGATGGTGGATGGATGGATGGTGGTTGGTGGATGGTGGATGGATGGATGGTGGGTGGATGGATGGATGGTGGAAGGATGGTGGATGGATGGATGGTGGATGGATGGTAGATGGATGGATGGTGGGTGGGTGGATGGTGGAAGGTAGATGGTAGATGGTAGATGGTAGATGGATGAATGGATGAATGATGGATAGATGGTGGATGGTGGACAGATGGATTTTTAATGGTTTAACAGGCAGCATAACTTGGTTCCAGGTCACTAGGTTTGGTGTATGGAGGGCACAGAGGCCCTTGTCGTGGCCTTGGGGTGTGGCTGGGCCGTGGGAGGCTGGTGAGGAGCTGGGCGATGGTTCCATGGGTGCTGAGCTCAGGCTAGGGGGATGGGGTCAGATGGAGTTGTCTCTGCCAGCTGTAACCTGTTCTCACAGTGAGCGGCTTACCCAGCCACATGTGCTTTCTCATAGCTCAGGGGTCACATCTCCCACGTGGGCCCGCTGGCTTATAACCAAGGAGGTGGCAGGCCGGTGCCTCCTAGAGGCTGCGGGGAGAGGGATGGAGGGTGTGCTTCCTGTGTTCAGGCCTGAGGTCCGCTGCCTCTACTGTCCGCCGGCCTCTGTCCCGGCTCCTGGGAGCCACGCACATTCCCAGACTCTTGGCCCCCGTGGTCTGATTGTGGCCCGTAGCTGCTCATCTGGTTAGCGGTGATGGGTGCGGGGCTGCGTTAGGGGCCTGTGGGGGCAGCGCACCTTCACTCTCGAGGTCCGGGGCGGCCGTCACGCGGGAGGGAGATGAGGCTGCCACGAGCCACACGGAGATTTGTGCGTGGAAACCCCGTCCTCGTGGTTCCCTTCGCTCCTCGTGTTGGAGGGCGGAGTCTGTGAGGGCTTAATCCACGCAGACACGTGGCTGCCGATGGTGATGCCCAGCATCCGGTCCCAGGAGGGCCTCCTTGGGAGGGGGCGGCCGGGTCCAGGAGAAGCAGGAGGCGTGTGAAGGTGAGGCACCCGGACATCAGCCGGAGGGGACCCTTGGTAGCCCGTGTGTCTTCACGCTGTTCACCGGAAACGGACACTCAGTGCCTGGGACCTCGCTTACAGCACACACACACCCCCCCCCCCGGGCCCGCCCCGCCCTGCCTGCAGACCCACAGCTCTCCTGGTCAGTGACCGAGGGGTTACAACCCCAGCCCCTGCCGGGGCAGAAGGTCGTTCACCCCAGTTCTGCAGAAAAGTGCTTTCCTCCCCTCCCCCTGTGTGTGGGGGGTCGCCTGGGTGGGATGCCTGTGCTTCAGGGACCGAGCCGGGCGGCCGGCAGCCCGGACTGGGGCTCCCTGAGGCACGGGGGCCCCTCGGTGGGACGTCCGGCGTCCGTGGAGGCCGCCCGGCATCACAGCCGCGGACAGGGGGCCGCACTGTGTGTACCACACGGTGCTGGCTGCCGCGGTGTCCCAATCGCCACCCGCCCAGCCCCGGTAACGTGTAAGGAAGGCGGTCACACAGAGCCCCCTCTGCCCGGATGAGCGGATGTATTTAGGCCTAATGGAGCTGAGACTCCACGCCGCCCGCTCGGGGCTGGAGCGGCTGAGGGCGGTGCTGGCGGGAGCTGGGGGCCGTGGTGGCCGGCGGCCTGGTGCTGAGCTGAGGGACAGCCCATTTGTCATCCGGTCCCCGGGAGGCAGTGACCAACGGCTCCATCTGCTCCTCGCTCCTCTTCCCAGACAGACAGCCCGGCCCAGCCAGAGCTCAGCATCAGGCCCGCTGGCCGCTCCCCCGTTCCCCCCCCCCCCCGCTCCCCCGGGGGTGCCCCACATGCAGAATCAAGCGGAGGACCTTGGAGGGGGTGGAGGGACGCTGGCGGCTGCTGGCCTGGGGGACAGCCTGGTCTCAGAGGGAAGGGGGTCGGGAGGTGGGAAGAGACCAACCGAAGACCCTGCGAACGTGCGTGCCTCACCCTGGGCGCAGGCGACAGGGCGGTGAAGGCGGGAGGGGCTGGGCGGCCGATGGGGGAGGAGGGACATCTGTGGTGCCTTCGACAACAAGATGGACTTTCAAAAGTAAAAAGGCAGAGACTGAGGTCATCGGCGTCCAGAGGAGTCACGCGGGTCACGGGCGGCGTCGGCACGGTCCCCTCACCGCGGGCAGGGGCAGCCTCCGTGGCCGTGGCGGCAGCTGAGGGTTCTCCCCGTGGCCACATCTGTGGCTGAAGACGTGTCAGTTTCTAACGTCTAGCAGATGGCTGGCGAGAGGGACTGAGGAGAGATGAGATCAGGGTTGTTTTTTTTGGGGGGGTGGGGAGCCCTCGGTTTGGTACACCCTCGTCTGAACGAGCAGGAAGTTGCTGGCGCTGTTCCATGCACTTCCGCAGGCCAAGAGGTCAGCCCGCCACAGGCCCCGCCGCGGCTCCGCCCGCGGTCCCCGGACCCAGGCCGGCAGGCGGGTGCTGGGAGCACCCTCGCTCCCCGCACTTGGAAATGAGTCTGCCCGGGTCTGGGAGCCGGCGCCCGGAGGCTGAGCCGCCCGCACCTTTCCAAGCGAAAAGCTCTAAATTGAAATCCAGGCCCCGGGGACTGCGGGCGCCAAAGACAAGCGCTGGGCCCCCCAGCCCCCGCCGCCGTAATGAGAATGCCAAGTGGCGTCTCCAAGCCCCGGAAAAGCCTCTCAGGAGTGCGTGCGCGGCGAGGGTGTCTGAGTTCCTGCAAAGAGGCCGTTACAGTGGAGACAGACACCGCATCCCAATGCCTCAGCCCGGGACCCTTCTCCTGGCCCGGGACCCTTCTCCCAGCCCGGGCACCCTTCTCCCAGCCCGGACACCCTTCTCCCAGCCCGGGCACCCTTCTCCCAGCCCGGGCACCCTTCTCCCAGCCCGGGCACCCTTCTCCCGGCCCGGGCACCCTTCTCCCGGCCCGGGCACCCTTCTCCCACCTGGCACCCTCCTCCCAGCCTGGGCACCCTTCTCCCAGCCCGGGACCCTTCTCCCAGCCCAGGACCCTTCTCCCAGCCCGGGCACCCTTCTCCCAGCCCGGGACCCTTCCCCCAGCCTGGCACCCTTCTCCCAGCCTGGGCACCCTTCTCCCAGCCCGGGACCCTTCCCCCAGCCTGGCACCCTTCTCCCAGCCTGGGCACCCTTCTCCCAGCCCGGGACCCTTCCCCCAGCCCGGGACCCTTCCCCCAGCCCGGGACCCTTCCCCCGGCCCGGGCACCCTTCTCCCAGCCCGGGGACCCTTCTCCCAGCCTGGGCACCCTTCTCCCAGCCTGGGACCCTTCTCCCAGCCCGGGACCCTTCCCCCAGCCTGGCACCCTTCTCCCAGCCCGGGGACCCTCCTCTCGGCCCAGGGACCCTTCTCCCGGCCCGGGGACCCACTCGGGGGTTCTCCAGGTCCCCCAGCTGCTGCCTGAACCCAGAAGGGACAGGGGCACCGAGAGAGGGCGTCATGGCAGAGGAAGGAGGGGCTGCATCTGAGATTTAATATATATATATATATATATATATATATATATATATATATATATATAATCTTTGTTGATGTCAGAGAGGAAGGGAGAGGGGGAGAGAGAGAGAAACATCAATGATGAAAGAGAATCACTGATCAGCTGCCTCCTGCACCTCCCCCACTGGGGATCAAGCCCGCAACCCAGGCATGTGCCCGTGACTGGAATCGAACCCAGGACCCTTCAGTCCGCAGGCTGACGCTCTGTCCACTGAGCCAAACCAGCCAGGGCTGCATCTGAGATTTTCTAAAGGCTCCAGAGAGGGGCCTTCACCTTATCTTCCAATGTGTCTTCTTTGCCTGGCCACCAGGGGGAGCTGTCCCAGGTTTACCAGAAGCCCCTCCGACCTCCCCCAGGTGAATGGGTCTCTCTACCACTGACTATGGAGGCCCCCTCCGTGTCCAGGTGGACGTAGAATGGCCGTCCACCGGTGTGGGGGCCGCAGCAAGGCCGGAAGGTGGCCTCCTCCGTGGGTCACTCTGGGCATCGGCTCAGTGCGTGGGCGAATGGCTCTGTGCCCGAGCCAGGGAGAGTGTCCGGGGAGCGGGCCCCAATGCCCCGCCTCTGAGAGAGGGCCCTGACTTTGGCAGTGTTCGCATCTGCCCGGGCCCTCGATGGGGTGACCTTTACCCAGGCCTGGGTGCTGGCGGTGACCCGCGTGGGCTCCGGGGACAGCGCTGCTCTGTCGATGGGTCTGGCCTGAGGCCAGCGACATGGACTGGCCTCCGCGTGTCCTGGCCGCGCCTCCCCTCGGAGCACCCAGACAAGAGACGCAGTGTGTCCGGAGACGGGCGTGGCTTCCTCCGGCCGGGAGGGAACGGTTCCGTCCGGGCTCGCTGCCGCCCTGCCTCCGGGTGGCCACCCTGTCGCTGACCCCCGTGAGCCTCAGTTCCGAGCGGGTGGCCTGGGGCAGGAGGGCAGGGCCAGCGTGCGTCAGAGCGTGGGCGCTGGGACCTCACTGTGTGGGGCTGGTCTCCTGGCGTCCTTAAGGCTCTGAAGACCCTTCAGTGACATTCTGATGGCATCGGTGGCAGGAGGGACTCAAATTGGATCTGAAAAACTGGAATAAGGCTGGGTGGCCTGGCTCAGTGGTTGACCACTGACCTTTGACCTAAGAGGTCAAGGTTCCATTCCCGATCAGGGCACAGGCCCAGGTTGCGGGCTTGATCCCCAATTGGGGGGGGGGGGGGAAGGGCGTGTAGGAGGCAGCCAATCAATGACTCCCTCTCACCATTGATGTTTCTCTCTCCCTCTCTGAGATCAATAAAAATATATTTTAAAAAATAATAAAATAAAAAATTAGAATGATAATTAAAGGTTCAGATTTAGAATAGAGCGGGGTGGTCCTTTCGGAGCGGTGACCGTGATGGGGGCCACGGAACAGCGGGCCACGCAGGCTCCGTTGCGGGCGCTGGGACTCTGCCGTGTGGCCTTGGGCGAGCTAGTTAACACCTCTAAGGACTGGCCTCCCCACCAAAACGTCCAGGAAAGCACCGCAATGGCCCCCCTGGGTGGGGTCGGCCAGACAATGCCCCCAGGTGCCCACGGCCGGATCCCGAGGGCGCCCACATTTGCTGAAGAGTCTTGGCGGGTGTTGTTACCTTCGGGATCTTGAGATGAGTTCATCCTGGACTCTGAGTCCCACGACAAGTGTCCCTGTGACCGACATGGGCACAGACCCTCAGGGAGGGACAGGCAGGGCAGGGAGGAGGGGAGTGAGGTGATGTGGCCACAAGCCAAGGACTTTGGGCAGCCACCAGACGCTGGACGAGGCAGGAGAGACCCTCCTGGATGCCTACAGAAGGCGTGCCGCCTTGTCCACACCTTGATTTTGCTTTTTTTCTCCTTTTATTTTATTTTATTTTATTTTATTTTATTTTATTTAGAGAGAGTGGAAAGGAAGGGGAGATATATAGAGAGAAACATCAATTTGAGAGAAGCACATCCATTGGTTGTCTCATTCGTGCCCAACCAGGGCCGAGGACCCAGCCTGCAACTGAGGTACTTGCCCTTGACCAGAATCCAACCCAAGACCCTTCAGTCTGAGGGCCGATGCTCTACCCACTGAGCCAAACCAGCCAGGGCCACACCTTGACTTTGGTCCTCGGACCTCTAGCACTGAGAGCGTACACGCCCAGTTTGGGGTGATCTGACAGAGGGGCCCCCAGAAGCTCGCCTTGGCGTGATGAGTGATGGATGCATGCGCAGTGCTCCGTGCCCACTGACCACAGAGCAGGGGCGCCGTGGCGGTCTGGAGAGAGGGCAGCGTGGCCGTGGGCGTGGTGCGGGCTGTTCTGTGGCCCCGTGTCTGCCTGGGAGAAGGGCCTCCCCCTGCAGGAGACACTGCTGCTCGGAGCTTTCACTGCCTGTCGGTCACTTAGTCCCCGCCACCTCCGCCCGGATGTTATTCCTCTAAAACAAAGCGGAGGGAACGCACGGTCCCCTCGGCGCGGGCCATGAATCACGGGTGAACGAGCCAGAGCCCCGAAGGCCCGCTCCGCCTGGCACGGCGCTAATGTCATCTGATTTACCGTCCGCGTCCCCACGGCCCCTCACCAACTCGCCGGTGCTTCCCCGGTGCTGACGGCGTGCTGCCATCATTCCGGGCTCCGGGGTGGACCTTGCACACAACATCCAGGGCGGGGGAGCCCTGCCTCACAGAGTTACAGTGCCGGCGAGAGAGGCAGCGGGAGCGTAAAGGAGTGAAATGTGCGATCCATTCGCTGGGGATGAAGGCGGAGCGGCCTCCTCCGGGGAGCATGCCTGCTGGCCAAGGTGCTGATGGCGAGCGAGCAAGGCCCGTGGGTCCCGGGGAAGAAGGTTCCAGAAGGTGGAAGTCCCAGGGGGAGGTGCGGAGATTGCCAGGGTCAGGGTGCGGGGAGGTGGGATGGGGGTGAGGTGAACAGGAAGTGGGTGGAGCCCCCGGATTTGGTTCTAAGCTTCTTGGGAGGCAGCTGTAGGGTCTGGGGGGAAGGGAGCCCCAATCCAGCTGTGTGGAGGACATGTGTGCCATCTTGAACGTGTGCCATCTTGAATGTGTGCCCCGTGTTGGGTGTGTGTGTCATGTATTTGGCATGTCTTCGGTGTTGGATGTATGTGCAGTGTTTAAGTGCATGTCGTGTTGATGGCATGTCTTCAGTGATGAATGTGTGTGCAGTATTGAATGTGTATGCCATGTTGATGCCATGTCTACAGTGTTGAATGTGTGCGGTGTTGAATGTGTGTGCCATGTGTATGCCATGTCTTCAGTGTTGGATGTGTGTGCAGTGTTGAATGTGTGTACTGTGTTGTTGAACGTGTGTGCGGTGTTGAATGTGGGTGTCATGTCTTCAGTGTTGAACGTATGTGCTGTGTTGTTGAATGTGTGTGCTGTGTTGGCACCGGTTCTTCTCAGCAACCCCGAGCGCCGTGCCCGGTGTCCCGGTTTGGGCTGAGGAACAGCACCTCTCATGCTGGCCCAGTGCCCGCGCTGGGCCCCTCCTACCTTCCCGCCATCCACACCCACTGGTCCCCGGGCTGCAGTGCGTTCCCCGTACCGGCCTGGCCAGACACACACTCTCACACGCACACATGTGCACACGTGCCTCCACTTGGTCTGATTATTCAGTTGCTTTGGGGTGGGTTTCATCGGCAGGCAAGCCCACTACCCCTTCAGCTGACGAGGCGCCACTCGCCCCCGAGGTCCCCAGCGACGAGAGCAGAGGGCAAGACCCTTCCCTTCGGCTGTGCCCTCCCCCGGTTCTGCTCCCCCAGTTCCGCTCGGCACGGGACACGTGTGTCCCCGACATCCTCGTCTGGGGGAGAATCCGGGTCTGGCTCTCATTGTGTGCCATCCGGCGTTTCCTGGGCCGGCTAATGGCGTGTTTGGTGTGAGATTGATTGTCGGCGGCTGGCCGAGACGTTCACATTAGGTGCTCCCTGCTCTTCGGGGCGAACCGCGGGCTCTGTTGTTGTCACTAATAGGAGGTTCTCGCCGCTGCCTCTTCCTCCCCCCGACAACAAAATGATAAAACAAATCTCCGACTTATTTTAATGTGCTAATTGGGGGTTATTACAGCTCATTTTATTTACATTAAAATAAAAAGCAGCAATTCATTTTCCTCGCACGGAGAAGGCAGAGGGAGTTTAATTGCCTCCAATGCCAACGCGTGTTTGTGCAGAGAAATGACACGGAAGCCGGGGGCCCGGGAGCAGGGGCGTGGGCGGCGGGTGAGGGAGGCGTGGCGCCCAACGTGGATCCTCGAGGCCGGGACGCGCCCCTCCCGGAGGGTGGCGGCACACGGTTTGCGAGAGGTAAATGCGGGGGGTGGAGGGGGGGACCCCAGTGAGGGAAGCAAGTACGGGGGTGTTTGTGTCGCCCCCTTCAACGCTCCGGGGTGACGCGGTGGCACTAAGGATGCAGCCTGGGCGAGAGGTATTTATTTATTCGGTTAAATATTTTAATCGCTTTCAGAGAGGAAGGATGGGGAGGGAGAGAATCATCGTCTGGCTGCCTCCTGCACACCCCCTAAGGGGATGGAGCCCTCACCCCGGGCTTGTGCCTGGACCGGGAATCGAACCCTGACCTCCTGGTTCCTAGGTCGAAGCTGCACCACTGAGCCCCACCCACTGGGCGTGGCTTCCCTTTTCACTGGAGCAAAGAATATTCTAGCAACAAACAGGATTGGGCCTCAGCCCCTGTCCCCACCGCCTCCCAGAAGCCTGGGGTCTCTTGAGAACGGACCCTCAGCGCCCATGATTCTGGGCTCCCCGGGGGGGGGTGGCGGGGTCTCCCACCCCCAGACCCCCAGACCGCTCATCCCCAGAGGACTCTGCCTCCTCCTCAGGGGAGGAGCCCTGAGATGTCCCTCCAGGGGGGGAACGGCGTGGCACAGTGCCCGGGCCACCTGGTGGGTGGGTCTGTGGCCCAGCCCAGCCCCCATGAGTCCATAGTTCTCGGCCAGCCAGGCCCTCCCACCTCCTGCCCCTGCCCCTGCCCCTGCCCCTCCCTGTCCCTCCCTGCCCCTGCCTGCCCCTGCCTGGGCTGTGTATGTCTGTGTCTGTGTCTGTGTCTGTGTCTGTGTCTGTGTCTGTGTCTGAGTGTGTGTGTCTCTCTCTCTGTGTCTGTGTCTCTGTATGCATCTGTGTGTGTGTGTGTGTGTGTGTGTGTGTGTGTGTGAGCACACACGTCTGTGACCATCATGCTGGACCGACCACCACGCCCCAGGCATTGACCCTGGCGTGTGCCATCTACAGGAAGTGATGCTCCCTCCCCCCACTCCCCCAAGTCTCTAGGCAGAACCCCGCAATGACAGTGGTGACGCTGTGACAATGGCTATGGAGATGAGGCGTTTGCCGCTGAATAGGCCTTCTGTCCGTGCACATGCCTGGCTCGGCCCGCCAGCCCGTGACCTCGGCCAGCCCGTGACCTTGGCGGCGGCTTCCCCTCCCCGAGCTCCTCATCTTCACGCAGAAAGCAGGGTCACGGGCTATTGTAGGAACAGGACATGACGCTCTAGCCATCTACCACGGCCCCCAGCACCGGGGCACCCAGCAGATGGCTCCAATTAGTCTTTTCAAACATATTTTTATTGATTTCCGAGGAAGGGAGAGGGTGAGGGAGAAAGAGAGAGAGACATCCATCAGGAGAGAGAATCGTGGAGCGGCTGCCTCCTGCTGCCCCACACTGGGGATCAAACCCACAACCCGGGCCCCGGCCCTGACCGGGACCTCCCGGTTCCTAGGGCAATGCTCGGCCCCTGAGCCACGCGGGCCGGGCACCCACTCGCCTTAGCAGGAGGCCGACGGGCTCTGTGCTCCTCGTGGATGGGGGAGGGCTGGGCCCACCTTTCGCTTTAGGAGGACTTTTACTCTGAAGTCGCCGGGACTCCCGAGGGGAGCGGGTTAGCGGGGACACGCCGGGTCCCTCGGTAGCCACAGCCGGAGCTCGTCTCCGTGACGGTCTGGGAACCGAATTACCACCCCCCACCCCCACCCAGTCCGGCCGGGCAGGCCTCACCGCCCAGTCCACCCACCTCTGGTATCCCCAGCACGTCCTGCTCCTCCACAACGAGACGGGGTTTCCCCCGAGACCGGGTGGAGGGTGTTCCTAGCACCCCCTCCCCGCTGCAGAGGCTCCGCACAGCGGCCCGAACCCCGGCAGCTTCCGGAAACCCCACTGGGAGCGAGCTTCCTGGCAGCCCGAGGGAAAAGAGCCAGACGCACCAGCCCCCTTCCTGTCCCCTCCCTCCCGTCCGCCCCAGCTCCCGGCCCCACGGGCAGGCGTCTCAGCCGGACACAGCGTCAGGAGAGGAGGGTTTCAGAGGCGAAGGGTGCGGCCTGAGCTCGGGCCGAGGGCTGACCGGCCCTGGGACGGCGGCTGAGGAAACGCATTGATAAGGAGAAGCGGCCGGACAGGGGGTGCCCCCCGAAGGGCTGACAGAGAGAAGGGGGCCTTGGAGGCAGTGGGGGGTGTGTCCGGGACGAGCTGCCCCTCACTGCCCCTCGCTGTCCCAGCGACGGCCGCATTGGGGTCCCTCAGAGTCTGGGGTTCGTGCCTGTGGGGGGGGGAGAGGGGAAGCGGGTGGATCCTTGGAGGGAGAGCTCGCCCGGGCCCTCTGACCTGCGCGTTCTCGCTCCTGCAGGTGGATCATGGGGGAGCTCTCAGGGGAGGGTCTCTGTAGAACAGGGGTGGGCAAACTTTTTGACTCGAAGGCCACCATGGGTTCTTAAACTGGACCGGAGGGCCGGAACAAAAGCAGCCTGACCATGCTGGCACTCTGATCCTGGGCTGCTGGTGAAGGAGCGGAGGGGAGAGCAGGAGAACCCTCCGCTCTTTCGGCTCCAAGGGCCGGACAGAACAGCCGAACAGGCCGGATCCGACTCTCGGGCCGTAGTTTGCCCACGACTGCTATAGAACATTCCACAGCTTCCAGGGTCTGGTCTCCACCGATGGCCGGCGCCAGGGCCAGAGTCAATGCCAGGGCCACTGCGGCAGGCCTGAGGCAGCGCGGCCCACGTGTCCTTTCCCGCTGCCCTGGGTGGGGAGCGGGAGTGCGGCTGCGGCCTCGCTGTGTCTGCGGGAGGAGGGCCGGGTCCGAGCCGCAGGACCGGGACCTGCTGGGGAGGGTCACTGGGGGTGAGGGCCGGTTTCCGCCCTGGAGCGCTTCTGTGCCTGCCCGTCAGCCGGGCATCAGGGGAGCAGCTCACAAGGGGGTCAAAGACTTTTGTGATCGCCCAGTGTTGACCTATGGCCCAGGAGGTCACGGATCGATTCCTGGTCAGGGCACATGTACGGTATGGGGTGTGCAGGAGGTAGCCGGTGGATGATTCCCTCTCATCATTGGTCTCTCCCTCTCACTCTTTCTTTCTCTCTCCCTCTCTCTCTCTTTCTCTCTTTCTCTCTTTCTCTCTTCCTCTCTCTCTCTCTCCTTCTCTCTCTCCCTCTCTCTCTCTTTCTCTCTTTCTCTCTTCCTCTCTCTCTCTTCCTCTCTCTCTCTCTCTCTCTCTCTCTCTCTCTCTCTCTCTCTCTCTCTCTCTCTCTCTCTCCTCTCTCCCCTCTCCTCTCTCTCCTCTCTGGACAGGAGGCTCTGAGCTGCTGCTCAGGCTGAGTTCCCTGGCGTCTCTTGTCCGCAGCCGTGGAGTCCGTGTCCAAATGTGCCCATAACGACGCCAGAGACGCCATAATTCCTTTCTTTCCTCCGTTTGTGGGAGCGAGGAGCCGCTGGGTGCGCTTATAAAAAGCGCGTCACTGCTCAGGATGATTGGGAGCAGAAATGGCTCCCCGGTTTTTCTCCGGAGCCGGTCCATAACCCTGAGTGACGGCACAGACAGGGCTCCGGGGCTCAGCCATCGGCGTGGGGCGTGGAGGAGCCGCGTGGCTCCCGGAACCCTGGGCGCCCGGAGCTCTGTCCGTGCCCCGGGCACGTGCCAGCCTCACTCCTGTGGCAAAGGGCAGCCACGCGGCTGCAAGAGAAGTAGGTGGCGTGTGTTTGTGAGAGCAGAGAGGGGAGCATTTGAGTGGAGGGGCAGTCGCTCCCCCAAAGAGGCCAAGTGGGGGGGGTGGGGGGACAGAAGGGATGGAGACAGTTGAAGACACGGGGGTGGAGTGGGGTGGGGTGGGGTGCGGGTGGGGTGTCGGCTGTGGGTAAGGTCCCTGCAGACGCACTGTCCTTCTGATGTGGCCTCAGCAGGGAGGGCTCAGGGTGCCGCGCAGCTTGAGGGGATGGAACTCAAGAAGACTTGGAAACTGCCATCCCCATCAGCACTGCAGTGCGCCCCCTGGGGGTCAAATGGTGCAAACGCTCAAGTACCTTTTTCTTTCTTTTTTAAAAATTGATGTCAGAGCGGAAGGGAGAGGGAGAGAGAGAGAAACATCAATGATGTTTCCTGCACGCCCCACCCTGGGGATGGAGCCCGCAACCCGGGCCTGTGCCCCGACCGGGAATGGAACTGTGACCTCCCGGTTCAGGGGTCCACGCTCACCCACTGAGCCCGCCGGCCGGGCTGAGCATCTTTCTCCCCCTCACCGTGCTCGGACCCGGACGCAGCCCCGGCAGCCCCGGTGCGGTGCAGGGGGGAGAGGAGGGGGGCGGTCGTGGAGCCTCTCGGGAAGGTGCTCTCGGTGGTGGCTCGGCATGTAGAGTTGCTGCCACCACGGGGCGAGGGCGGGGGGGGAGGAGGAGGAAGCGCTGAGGCCTCACCCACCATGGGTTCAGCAGAGAGGGGACTAAGGCAGTCTCAGAGGGGAGTGTTCTGGAACCTTCCGCGCGTGTCCACTGGGAGAACAGGTGGGAATATCCCGGGCAGCGTCCTCGGTCCAGCAGAAGGAGCCCGGGCGACCGTCCCGGGGGAGCGGGGTCCGTGTGCGGGGCTCGCGCCGGGACACGTGAGGACGGCCAAGAGCCGGGGCCCCGGTTGGAGCTCCATGGTGTGCGCCCTGGATCCTGCTGACATCTTTGTTTGTTTGCTTTTCAATCTTCACCCGAGGACATTTTCCCGCTGATTTTCAGGGTTGTCTCCTGCACGGGGAAGAGCCTGCCCTTGACTGGGATCGAACCCGGGACCCTTTGGTCTTCAGTCTGAGCTCTAGCCACTGAGCCACACCGGCCAGAGCTGCTAACGTTTTATAAATGCTTTATAAGCGTAGTGCGAGTCTTTCTGTAGGCTGGTGTTAAGGATGGGTGCCAGGGCCAGCCTGGCAGGCTGAACCGGGCTGAGGTGGGGAGGTGGGGATTGAGAAAAGAAAGAGAGACAGGAAAACGGGGTCGGGAGGACCACAGGTAGCCACTGACCGACTGTAGCGAGTTTATTAACTGCGCGATGCTTTTCATACACAAAGCACTGGATAGGAGGTCTGCCAAGAGGAATGCGTTCTTTGTTCCTCTTCATCTCTAGGGACGGAGCAGAAGGACACATTCTCGGTACAGCACATCTCAGGAAATAGTTACAGACTTCTTGGCAGGCCACGCAGGGTTGCTCTCATTCTACGATAGTCACCGTCCAAACCAGCCTGGGAACACTGTGTGGGTGGGGGGCCAGCCCCCTCAGATGCAAGGACCCTGTCAGCTTACACCCCGGCTCCAACAGATGGAGATGGGCAACTAGCGTGGCTGAGGGACGTGGTCCGCGTGTGCGCAGTCTAAGCCGCAGTCTGGACTCTGTCCGGGCCGGGACACCACGCCCCGGTGCGTGGACCCAGCGTGGGGGTGGGGGTGCCTGGGGGGAGCGCCCGCCTGCACTGCGCTCTCGGGGGTCGCACACCCTCCCACGCCCGGCGGCCTCGGCAGGAGGCTGTGCTCGGCTGCGGGGACCTCAGCCAGTCACGGACGGCGTCTCCGGAGCCCAGGCCCTCCCCGCCGCCGCAGGAGCGGCTGGGCTATGAATATGATTTGACAAACGACGTCAACGTTTCATAAAAGCAGATGTCACAGACTTCCAAGTGCTTTCCTCCTGGTCCCGGGATGCGTTCCAGCCTCATAATGCTGTCAGCCCCGGCGGAACTGCTCTGAGAGAAGGGAGGCTGGAGCACACGGGGATCGGCCGGTGGCCAGGGAGCCGCTGGCCGGGCGCCCGCCCTCAGAGCCCCTGCAGGACGCGCCCCGACCCCCAACCCCTGACCCCCTGACCCCCCGACCCCCCGACCTGGGCCTTCGCTCTGCGACGTTAGGGGGCTTTTCTGGGCAAACAGGTCCCAATGATTTATTCACCACACATCGTTAGGGGTTGGCTTTCACCGGTCCTAAGCCCCCCTCCCCCTGACACCCGCCAGCTCAAAACACACACACACACACACACATACACACACACACACACACCTTTTTCTTTTTTAAATATTTTTTAAAAAATTGATTTCAGAGAGGACAGGAAAGGGAGAGCGAGAGAGGACTATCAGTGATGAGGAGAGAGAACCATGGACCGGCCGCCTCCCGCACCCCTGACACTGGGGACGGAGCCCAGCACCCGGGCCTGTGCCACGACCGGGAGCCCAACGGGGACCTCCCGGCTCTTATGCTCAGCCCCTGAGCCACGCCGGCGGCCACACAGCCTGGAGGCCTCTGCCTCCTCCAGACCAGCCGAGGCCAGCCTTATCCAGGAGGCTGAGGAGGGACTCGCCCTGTGTGGCTCGGCCCATGAGAGGGTCCGTGGGAGCCGGCGGCGTGGATGTGAATGGTGACCGAGGCACATCCTGCCGGCGTGGCCCAGGGCCAGCCACGTCGCGTGGCCCAGCCTCAGTGTCTCACCTTGAACACTCTCAGAGTTCCCATGTCACGTGGGGAGAGGGGGGCAGCTTCGTCTTCTCCCAGAAAGATGGCCGGTGGCCTGAGCACCATGTAGGAACCCTGGCTTCCCGGGGGGGGGGGGGGGATGTGTGCGTCCCCCACCGCAGGGTCTGCTCTGGGCGGTGCCCCCGCCACGCCCCTCGAACAGTCTGTTCTGACGGTGGGTAAAGGCCAGCACCAGTGCCTCCCCAGGACCTGGAAGGTGATATTTCCCTCATGTCCCAACCCCCCCCCCAACTCCCTAGCCCCCCAACCTGCCACATGGAGAAGCCAGAGCAGGGTCTCTCTGTCTGTCTGTCCGCCAAGCAGGCCCTGTGGCTTTTCTGTCCTTCGTTTGTGGGAGGTGCTGGCTCAGCAGTGGGCAAACTACGGCCCACGGCCCGGACCCTGCCCGTTCGGCTGTTCTATCCGGCCCCCGGAGCCGAAAGAGCGGAGGGTTCTCTTGCTCTCCCCTCCGCTCCTTCACCAGCAGCCCAAGAGGAGAGTGCCAGCACGGTCAGGTTGCGTTTGTTCCAGCCCTCCGGTCCCGTGTAAGAACCCATGGTGGCCCTTGAGTCAGAAAGGTTGCCCACCCCTGTCTGGCTGCTAACACGGAGAAACGGGTGTCCGTTCTGTGCGCGTCTGGGTGGAGGGCTGCTCGTCCCGTCCGTGGCTTCTCCTCTGGGGGTTCCTGCAGTCACGCTGGGGGCAGAGGATGGGTTTCTGCCTCCTCCTCGTGGGGTTTGGTGCCGATTCCCCCTCCCGCCCCCCTCGGCGCCGGAAGGCCTGTTCGCTGCCAACCTGAGGCTGTCCGGCCGGGGCGTGTCGGCGCAGAGATATTTACCGCCGCGAGTTGGCGAGAGCCTCCCATCGCCCCAGCGGCTCCCGCGGACCCTGTGCTCGCACGCACGTGGACGGCATCTGCACTTTAATAAATTGCCTTCCCGGCATCACCGGCGTGGCGTGCGCACGCTCCTCCCTCGTTTTCCGACAGAATGCGCAGAACTGATGGATTTTACAGCGTTCAGTCGCCAGAGCGAATGCGTCGTGATTAATTAAAACGGAATGATTGTGGGAGCAGGATGCAGCTCGCTTTGACTTGGCTGCTCCCGGGGGTTGCTGGCCGTGCATGTTTGCTTACGAACTCGTGGGGATGGGTAGGACCGGCCTGTGTCTTTCTGTTTTGACCTTGACCCCCTCTGAATCGAGTACCACACTGGGCTTGTCTCCTTCAATCTTTTTTTTATTTTAATATATGTTTTTATTGATTTCAGAGAGGAAGGGAGAGGGAGAGAGGTAGAAACATCCATGATGAGAGACAATCAGGGATCGGCTGCCTCCTGCGCGCCCCCCACTGGGGATGGAGCCTATGCCCTGACAGGGAATCGAACCCTGACCTCCTGGCTCCTAGGTCAACGCTCACCCACTGCATGTGGTTTCTTGGACACTGTTGGTTCCGGGCACTTTCCCCGTGGTGTTCCTGGTCGGATGGAGCTGCTGCTGAACTATCTTCCATTGTGGCTTCAGACATGGTCTCAGATCCTTGTCATGAGGCCAGAGACCCTCCCCGCCTGGGTCCATGCTCAGAGCCGTGACACAACCACTTCCCATCAGGAGGGGCCTGTCCCCCACCCCCACCCTGCGCTGGCCTCCTCGCTTCACCTGCCGAGAGCGGGGCGGAGCTTGACCCCGCAATGAGGACTGGGATCTGGGGACGTGGTCCCCCTCTGCGTGCGGGGAGCTGGGGCTGTGCCCTTTGAGGCCCAGGACCTCGCGGGAACCTCACGGCCCCGGGAGCAGGTGGAGAGGAGAGACCCGTGGCCCCCATCCCACTGAGCCCGTCTCCCCACCTCCACCCGAGGCAGCCACTCGGGGAGGCGGGGGGCGGGGAACAGCCTCCGGGGGCTGCTGAGGCCGCTGCGTGATGACGGCTGTCCACACGGCGTCCCCACCGCATCCCGGGCCTCCTCCCCGTGGCTGACAGCAGCCCGCCTGCTTCCCGACGGCGCTGCCCACCGGGCGGGTGTGAAGTCAGAGCCGGGGCTCCACACCCGTCCCCTCGGGCCTGTGGGGGGAGCCAGGGACCGGCCAGCAGGGGCTTCTGTGCCTCAGGGACCCGCGTGCGACATTGACGTACATGCTTCCCACCCCGTCACCTCATCATCAGTACTTACGCTTAACTCCCTGCGTGTATTTTCTTTTAAAATATAAATATATATATTTTATTGATTTTTTACAGAGAGGAAGAGAAAAGGATAGAGAGAAACATCGATGAGAGAGAATCATCGATCAGTTGCCTCTTGCACACCCACTACTGGGGATGTGCCCGCAACCAAGGTACATGCCCTTGACCGGAATCGAACCCAGGACCTTTCAGTCTGCAGGCCGACGCTCTATCCACTGAGCCACACCAGTTTCGGCTGTATTTTCAATAATGTCAGAGTTAAATATTCAAACCCCCACAGAGTCCCCAGGTCCAGGCATGTTGGAAGGAGTCCCCGTGTCCAGGCATGTTGGATGGAGTTCCTGTGTCCAGGCATGTTGGACGGAGTTCCCCGTGTCCAGGCATGTTGGAAGGAGTCCCCGTGTCCAGGCATGTTGGATGGAGTCCCTGTGTCCAGGCATGTTGGATGGAGTCCCCGTGTCCAGGCATGTTGGATGGAGTCCCTGTGTCCAGGCATGTTGGAAGGAGTCCCTGTGTCCAGGCATGTTGGACGGAGTACCTGTGTTCAGGCATGTTGGACGGAGTCCCCGTGTCCAGGCATGTTGTGTGGAGTCCCCATGTCCGAGCATGTTGCACGGACTACAGAGCCTAATGTTACTCACCCACCCTGTGTATCTGGTATTCACTAGTATGTTCCATCTCAGGATCCATGTCGTAAAAAGCTCTGTAACCACCAGTCCTTCGTATCTCTCCTTGTGTCTCCCTCACTCCCGAGCCGCCGCAGCGCGTGCGGGCAGTCGGGTGTCCGTGTCGGATCTCCTGGTCTCGGTCACGGAGGCCCGGAGCTGTGCGCAGCCCGGGCTGACGGTGCTGGGTCTGAGGCCCCCTCTGAGCACTGCCCGGCGCCCTGTCTGTTCCCATCTCCCTGCTCTGGTCAGAGGAACGGTCTGTTTCCAGCCCCAGGGGTTCCCCTCCTCACATATGCCAACGTGCATTCCGGCTAATATTTGGGGGACCCTCTGGAGGTCTGTCTCTGTGCAGGGACCCCCTCGCTGGAGTCGCCCCACTAATCCCAGCTCTCCCAGCTCAGGGGAGCCCCTCCTCTTCCTCATCGAGAAAGTGAGCCACGCCTGGCTGGGGTTGAGCGTTGACCCAGGAACCAAGAGGTCACCAGCTCGATTCCTGGCCAGGACACAAGCCCAGGTTGTGGGCTCGATCCCCAATAGGAGGCAGCCGATCAATGACTGTCTCTCATCACTGATGTTTCCGTCTCTCTTTCCTGCTCCCTTCTCTCTGGCATTGATAAAAACGTGTTTTACAAATATTTTTAAAAGCCCTAGCTAGTTTGGCTCAGTGGCTAGAGCGTTGGTCTGCGGACTAAAGGGTCCCCGGTTTGATCCCAGTCAAGGACACGTACCTTGGTTGAGGCTCCTCCCTGGCCCAGGCCCTGGGACGGAGCCACCAGTCGATGTGTTTCTCTCACATTGATATTTCTCTGTCTTTCCCTCTCTCTTCCACTCTCTCTAAAACCAATGCAAAAATACCCTTGGGTGGGGATTAAATATATATCTATTAGAGGCCTGGGGCACAAAATTCATGCATAGGGAGGGTTCCTAGGCCTGGCTGGCAGTCAGGGCTGATCTTTGGGGCAACCAGCGGGGTGATTGGGGGTCCCCACTGGCACCTGCCTTGCCTGGCCTGGGGCCTGCAGGCTGGGGGCAGCTCCTGTGTTGAGTGTCTGCCCCCTGGTGGTCAGGGCACGTCATAGCGACCAGCTGTTCCTCAGATCGGTTGATTTGCATATTAGGCTTTTATTATATAGAACAGTGTTTCCCAAACTTTTGACATATGTGTAACCCTTCTATAATTTTCATAACACTGAGTACCCCTCGTCAAAAAAAAGGATGTATTTTAATAACAATCAAAATATTTTTATTTTTTGGTACATACATAAAATAATAATAAATGAAAAATAAAATTATCCATAATAAAATATAAATAAAAATTATATTATCAATAACATTTATTTGCACACCGGACCATATCATGCCTCACAAGACTGTCTTGACTTGACTCATGAGAATGTAGAATTAGGCGCAGCTGAGCACGGTGCAGTGCATATTCCCATCAAACACCAGTGCAACGCGTACCCCACCACACTCTTCCCGTACCCCTGGGGGTACACGCACCGCACTTTGGGAAACACTGACATAGAATATAATTAATTCTAAGAAAGGGAAGTGCGGCTGCCGTGTTCTCTCTGGCCGGCCCTCCCTGTGTTAGACCTGGAAATGGCCTCCAGGCGGGTGCTGGGAGCATCCAGCTCACCCTCTCTGGCCCACGCTCTCGGGGACACAGCTGTGTGCCTCGTGGCGTGGTATCCAGCATTGCTGTGCCCATAAGTACGCACACACCGGTTTTATCTCCTCAGGAACAGTCCGTAGCCGCTGATGCTCAGAGGCTGTACACAGCAGCCTCGTCCTGCCAGTCTCCTGCCTCGGTTTCGGGATCCAGCTACGCAGATCTCATCACGTGACCTGGATGGGGCGCTGTTTTCCCGGGAAGTTTGCACACCGCGGCGGCGGCACGGAGCCGCTCTCTCTCCGCCGCTCCGCGGAGGCCTTGCCAGAGCAGCCATCTGGGCTGGAGCTCTCCCCGCGGGAAGCTGGGGGTTGCCGATTCCATCCATTTCTCCGTCAGATCCAGATCGAGTCAGGGTTTCTTCTCCTGCTTGTATTCAATTCGGGAAATTTTGCTGTTAAAAAAAAGTTCTTTTATTTCACTCACATTTCTTGGCGTATCGGCATATAGTTGCTCAAAACGGCGCCTCCCTTCTGGTGTTTTCCGTGAGGTGGTCGTTCTGTTCTCTCCGTCTCAATCTGAGAGCGGCAGTTTGTGCTTTCTCTCTTCCCAGGGATTTCTTTGTTTTATTGGTCATTTCCGGGAGCCCATTTTGGTCCTCGTTAATTTTCTGTGTGTGTCTCTGTGTGTCTGTGTGTGTGTCTGTGTCTCTGTGTGTCTGTGTCTGTGTCTGTGTCTGTGTGTGTCTGTGTCTGTGTGTGTGTGTGTGTGTGTGTGTGTGTGTGGCATACATTGCTTTACTTTTATTATTACTTTTACTTCCTTAGGTTTTGGCTGATCGATATTGATGCCCCGGCAGCTGGTTTTTAACACGCGCTGCCTCTGTCCGCCCTTAAGGCCAAACGTTTCCCCACAGCTGCTACTTCGGCTGGACCCCGGGTGTCGGCGTGTCCTGTTTCCGCCCGCTCAGTCCCCGCGATGCCCTGGTGCTCACTGTGGAAGGTTCTGGAAACCTTCCTAGCTGGGAAATGTGGTGCCGAGCGCTGGGGACGTTTCCCAGGGGTTGTTTGTTGGGGCTTCGACGTAACTGTCCTCTGGTCCAAAACCCGTTCTGAAAAGCACATTCGTGCCGGACGTGGGCGCCGTGGCGGTGGAGGGGTAAGGCGGAGCCGGACGCACCGCAGCCTGGGCGTGGCAGTGTCCTCTCCCTCCTCCCTTCCCCTCTCCTCCCAGATTTACCTCCACGTCCGTCTCATCACGTCTGATCAATCAGACTCCTCCTCTCTTCCGCTCCCCCTGACCCGGCCCCGGGCGTCTGTGCCGCAAAGGAATGAGGGAGGCGCCGGCTGAACCGGAGGCTCAGCACGTGGCCGGTCTGAGCCTGGGCTTCCGTCCATCCATCCGTCCATCCGTTCACTGAAATCCTCGCCCGAGCATATTTTCTCACTGATTTTCAGAGAGAGCAGGAGAGAGAGGGAGAGACAGAGAGAAGCACGTGGATGGTGCCTCCTGCTCGTGCCCTGACCGGGACCAGACTGAGGAGGGGCCTGCAACCCAGGTCCGTGCCCCTGACCCTGGGAATCAAACCCAGGACCCTTCTGTCCGCAGGCTGATGCTATATCCACTGAGCCTCACTGGCCAGGGCCGCCTGGGCTGGCTCCGCGCTGAGATGGGGACGAGAGCACCTGCCTCTCGGAGTTGTCAGAGGCCGGAGAGTTCGCCCGGAGCACAGCACACGCTCCGGACTCCCGGTGCTGGTCCGCCACCGCCCGGAGGACAAACCCCGGCCCCGTGGCTTCGGGGGAGTCCCGGCGCGGGCAGCACTCGGTGCGTCTGAATTGCTGGTGAATGAATGAATGAGTGAATGAATGAGTGAGTGAGTCTGTGGTTTTCCCGGTTCCTGTGAGAGGCCCCGTTTTCTGAATTTTGGCTTTCCGCCTCCGTTTTCAGATCCCGGTGTCCCGCGTCGCATTCGAGGCGCTGAGATGCTAAGCTCACTGCCAGTTGTTCATTCAGTCCCCGCGATGATGTATCGGGTAATCATTTATTAGGTAATTAAGCAGGAAAAAGGGTAGACAGGTGTGCAGAATTACCGGCGGGCGGCGGGCAGGCGGGCGGGCGGGCTCCCTGCCAAGCCTGCCGGTGCTGGCCCAGCCCCTCCTCTCCCCCTCCCCTCCACCGCCGCCACCGCCTCCCCCCCCCTCCCCCGGCGTTCACCTCACCTAGGTGGCTCCTAACACGCGGGCCACCGCGCCCGCTCATTGCGGGCGCTGCCCGCCTCCCGGGACCGCGCTGCCACCCGCCAGCAATGCCCTGTGCGCTCGCGCTACGGTGCCCGGAGGGCGTGCTGAGGAGGGCGGCAGACACGTCCTGGAACGTGGCCCTGCGCCCGGGAGAACCTGTCTCTGGGGCCTTGGGTGGCCACAGGAACGGGCAGGGGGTGGGCGACCCCGCGGAAGGGCCCTCGGAGGGGCCAGATGCTCCGGCGCTTTACGAGCTGCTCTTCCCACGAGGAGGGCACAGCGTCGCCACCTGCGGGGCAGGCCCTGGGAGAACCCGGAGCAACGGGGCAGGTTTTGGTTTTGGGTTTTTTCCCATCAAAAATGTACGAGTGTGCACTGCCCTAGAGCGGTGTGTGGTCGAGAAGGGGAGGGCATGGCCGGCTTGGCTCAGTGGATAGAGCGTCGGCCTGTGCACTCAAGGGTCCCAGTTCGATTCCAGTCAAAGGCATGTGCCTTGGTTGCGGGCACATCCCCAGGAGGGGGTGTGCAGGAGGCAGCTGATCAATGTTTCTCTCTCATCGATGTTTATAATTCTCTCTCTCCCTCTCTGTAAAAAATCAATAAAATACATTATTTTTTTAAAAAGAAGGGGAGGGAAGAGTTCAATGTGTAACGCATGGGGGAAGATGGGTGTGGACCAGCCAGAACATACATGGACATACATGAACATACATGAGCCCCAACATGGGGCAGGCTCCTGAGGACAGTGTGTTCACTGCTGATGCCTGAGGTAATGGGTAGCAATTGGGGGGGGGGGGAGGACTAACATCTTGGGAGGAGGGCTGGGGGGTGAGCTGCTTTGGGGACGAAGAGCTTTGCCAAGCGATGCTGGAAAACAAATTAGTTTCACTTAAAAAAGAGGTGTTGACAGGAAGCCAGGAAGGCTGGTCAACAACCTTGATTGCTCTAACCTTTAGTTGAGATACTGTTAAGCTGAAGCAGCCTCCACTTTGTTTTGTCCCTTGTAAGTTTCTGTTATTTTCCTGCCTGTAAATGTCTGTTTATGTTGCCTCAGATGGTTTCCCCAGAGCCTCAATAAAAGGGGCTGGCAGGGCCAGAGCAGGAGGAGTTCTCCCACTAGAGCTGGACTGCCGCCTGGCCCCCCATATCGCCAAGCTGAATTTCTTCAAGTCTCTTCATTTGTTTGCGGCCCTCCTCCAGACCCCGAACCCTGAACTGGAACTCTTCCTACGCGGGCCGTGGAAGAGAGTCCTACAAAGCAAGGGCAGCTCCCGTCTGTGAGGCCACCGCCAGGCCCGGAGAGGCCCCAGGCCAGGCCCTCGGGCTCTGCCCGAGCGGGGAGGACGGGCTAACGTTGTGTGCAGGCCGCTCGGCTGCCTGCTCAGCACGTGCCCGATGCATGCAGAGCCTACCCGGTCCACAGAGACCGGGCGCTCGGACGACTCTCTCCGACCGGCAGCGGATCCCAGAGGCTGCCCTGGGTCCCGGGACACAGAGCTCGGACCTTTGGACGCTCCGAGAGGCCGCCGCACGGGCTCAGCCACAGCCACAGCCACACCGTGTTTTTCAGGTGCCCCCCCCCCCCTGTCCTGAACAGCTCGGGTCCCAGCCACGCGGTACACAGAAAACACGACTCGGTTACAGAACCAGAGCTCCTCCGTGGACCTGCCCGCCCTCCGGTGAAAATTCAGACAGCAGTTTTCACCCAAGCACGGTTGCTACCACATTTCAATGAATGTGTATTTCATGATTCCTCTCTCAGCTGGTTTGAAACGCTCTCTCCTCTCGTCTCAGCCGACACCCCCTAAACAAGTGGCCTTCCTATGGCTCACGGAGGACCACACGCTTCACCTCCGAGCGCCTTTTGTTGGTGTTTCTTATTTAAAAATTGCTCCCAAGCACAGCACTGACAGGCGCCCCGGTGTCTCTAAGCGTAAGAGGGTTGTGATGTGTGTGATGGGAAAAACCAACGTGTGTTAAATAAGCTTCCCTCAGGCACGGGTTATGGCGTGGAGGGCGGTGCGCTTGAGGGCCGTGAGTGATGGAATACACTCAGCCAAGGTGGCTTAGCGCAGGAGCTCAAGCAGACAAGGCTGCACATGGATCGGTAGGAAACGTTTTCTGCAGGGGGCTTCCTGGGCCCCGCCCTGCGCCTCCTGGGAGCAATGGCTCCGGGTTTGCCCATCTGGACCTTGGTGCAGTGACTTTACAGGACACGGGTACCACGAATGCCAGAAACTGCCTGTGTGTCCCAACAATTCCACCCCCAGGCATATGCCCAAAATAGATACACATCAGTTCCCCCAAAAGTCATACGCAAGAATGTTCATCGTAGCATTATTCTCAATAACCTGAAAAGTTCGCCCCAGAGAGTTAAAAAAAAGAAATAGTGAGTGTAGCCTGGCTGGGCATGGCTCAGTGGTTGAGCTTCAACCCAGGGACTAAGAGGTCACCGGTTTGATTCCCAGTCAGGGCACATGGCCGGGTCTGTGGGCTCGATCCCCAGGAGGGGGTGTGCAGGAGACAGCCGATTGATGATTCTCTCTCATCGTTGATGTTTCTCTCTCTCCTTCTCCCTTCCACTCTGAAAGCAATAAAAAAAAAAAAAACCCTATATATATAAAAGGCTAATATGCAAATTGTCCCCTCAGGAGTTTGACCAGAAGACCGGGAGTTTGGTCGCTCTCTTTGTCGTGCGCTGACCACCAGGGGGTGTCAAGGAATGAAGGAAGGCCCCAGCCAGGAGCCGGAAGGCACTGATAGGCCCTGATCACTGGCCAGGCCTAGGGACCCTACCTGTGTATGAACTTTGTGCACTGGGCCTCTATATGTTTAACTAAAAGAGTGCAGAACTAATTTATGATGTTTGGGGTTAGGCCACGTTTCCCCGTGGGTGGGTGGGTGGTGGGATGGTTGGCGATGAAAAGAGAAGGAGGAGTCTTCAGGAATGGTGGTGGTTTCGGGTTCCCGCAGTGCCCGCACCGTAGTCCTCCCAGGAGGGGGGCGGCCTTGGCTGGTCCAAGGCAGAACTGGCCAATGACGAGCATTACATGGCATCCCCAATTTTCCAGAAGTTGCTCAAGAGCTGACTGGCCAACCATTGCCCTGGGCATCTTCCCCTCCCCTCACCGAGGGAACTGGGAACATTGGGCGAGGCTCGCTGGTTTTCGCCCTGGGACCGTGCTCACCGCTCCCAGCAGTTTGCGTGGGGACCAGCGGGATGGATGACGCACTCCCGGCCGGGAGAGGACACCCCCAGGGGACCGCCTGCCCCGGAACCGGCCACTCAGATGCCGTGGTCCCCCGGCCCAGGTGGCCCTCAGCCGTGGCCTGCTCGCCGAGGACGACGAGAGCTACAGCCACTCACTGCCTCCCGGGCAGGTGGGTTCACAGCTCAGACGCAGGGACCGGCACGGGGGAGCCGGGAACGCCATCGTCCATAACACGTAACGGTCGGCCGTGCTTCACTTCTCCCTGCCACTTCCCCGCACGTTTTGTGAGAAGGTGCATCCAGCATCGCGTTACGGAGCCTTTGCAGCGAGTGATGGATAACGCACTGAAAGCCCACGGCGCCCCATGGATTAGAGGTCGGTGGAGCACCGGGCAGTGGGAGTGGCGAGACCCTTCCCGGGTCCGGAGGACGCCCAGTCGCCCGAAGGCCTTACGTCCGCCGGGGCGGCCCTGGAGGGTCCCCGTTGTGAGGACGGTGCCTCGGGCGGGCCGACGCGCACTCGGGTTCCAGGGTCACCCGCGTGATGGTTCCCTGAGGCAGGGCCCCGGGGGCAGGCGCCTTCTCTGCTCAGCTCGCCCGCGTGGCCGGCCCGTGTTTCTCCGGGGCCGTGAACAGCGCCTGCCATGTCCAGCCATGGATCATTAACTGCGTCCAGAGGAGCGGATCGATAGGAAAACCACTCGGCCCCGAGGGGAATGCCGGCACCCCGCCAGGAGAGCAGATCTGTGGCTTCGACCGCGGGCAGCATGCCCAGCTCCCTAAGTCCCTCCTGGGACCAGCGCCAGCCCGTGGACGTGGGCGGTTTGGGGAGTCAGACACGCAGCGCCCTGCCCCGGCCAGTGCGGCTCAGTGGATAGCGTGTCGGCCTGCGGACTGAGGGGTCCTGGGTTTGACTCCGGTCAAGGGCACACGCCGGGTTGCGGGCTCCGTCCCCCGTAGGGGGTGTGGGTGGGCAAGAGGCAGCTGATCCGTGATTCTCTCTCATCACTGATGTTTCTATGTCCCCCTCCCTTCCTCTCTGAAAAAAAAAAAGAAAAAGAAAAGAAGAAGAGCCCTCAGTCCTCCCAGGAGAGAGGTGCCCTTGGCTGGCCAAAGGCAGAATTGGCATCTACATGTAAACAGAAGCCTCAGTGACCGTCCGACTGTTGGGCCAGTGCTCTGACCACCACGGCAGGGGCTCAGCGCACAGGCATGGGAACGTGGGACAGACTGGGGGATCTCAGAGGGAAGAGGGGAGGGATGAAAGTGGGAAGATATTAACCAAATCTCTTATATGAATACTATATAATACTATATATAAATGTATATATAGTATTTTTTAAAATACATTTTATTGATTTTTTACAGAGAGGAAGGGAGAGGGATAGAGAGCTAGAAACATCGATGAGAGAGAGAGACATCGACCAGCTGCCTCCCGCACACCCCCCACCGGGGATGTGCCTGCAACCAATGTACATGCCCTTGACCGGAATCGAACCTGGGACCTTTAAGTCCGCAGGCCGACGCTCTATCCACTGAGCCAAACTGGTTTTGGCTATAAGTATATATAGCATTTGCACATAAGTATGTATAGTATTTACACGTGCACGGATTCGTGCACCAGTGGGGGTCCCTCAGCCTGGCCTGCGGGGATCAGACCAAAACCAGCTCTTTGACATCCCCCGAGGGGTCCCGGATTGTGAGGGGGCGCAGGCCAGGCTGAGGGACCCCCACCGGTGCACGAATCCGTGCACCGAGCCTCCAGCCTGCACATAATGTGTCTCTCTGTGGAGGCAGGCCCACCTGCCATCAAGAACACCCCCCGTGCCGTCCAGAGCAGACAGGTCAGAGGTGTCCACCGGGCCCCGCTGATGGGACAGACTGCTGGCTGCTGTCCCCCGCTCTCCCCACGGGCCCGTCGCTGCCGGAGGTTGGTGAAGTGATACTGCAGAGACACGACGGCTGGCTGGCCCGGCTGCCGGTTCCCACTTTGACGCAGATGTTGCTCCTGCCAAGGGAGCCACCTCCCTCCACCTGCGGGAGAGATCAGTGCCAGGAGGACTTGGCAGCAACAGGGGGAAAAGCAAAGCCCGGAGCCGAGTGGGAAGACCTGTATCACGGAACCCCAGTTCCCCACCCGCTTCCCCACCCCCCCCCAACCCCCACCCTTGAGACGTCTGCTCCCACCGGTCAATCAGATGTCAAAGCTAGCAGTTTCCTAGGTCCTGGGCACGCAGCGTCGGTTGGAAGAGAAGGTATACGATGTTTCCCTAAGCCAAGGGCAACCCGAAAGAATCCTATATAACAAAAGCCTGATAGGCTAAGTGTCTGGTCAGCCATTCGGCCCTGCAACCAATCAAAGTGCGATATGCTAATATGCTCAGGTCGTTCAAGTGACCACTGTAACGTGCGCTGACCACCAGGGGGCGGGTGCTCCGACCGGTAGGTGAGCTTGCTGCTGGGTTCTGGCCAATGGGGACTGGGTGAGGTGGGCCCAGACACACCCTGGAGCCCTCCCGCAGACCCTCCCCGGCTGGCCGGCCTCCCACGTCCCTCCCCGACCTGGATTGGGCACCGCTGGGGTCCTTTGGCCTGGCCTGCACCCTCTCGCAATCCAGGACCCCTCGGGGGATGTCGGAGAGCCAGTCTGGGCCTGATCTCACAGGCCAGGCTCAGGGACCCCGCTAGTGCAGGGATTTGTGCGCTGGGCCTCTAGTTCTCTCTATAAAGACGATATCAGGGAAAAGCGAAGTTTGGAAGTGAGGCTCTGAGGGAGGGATGGGGGCCGGGGGAGAGATGGCTCTCTCAGAGTCACGTGGCTCCTGCCCAGAGGTATTTAATTATGTTTTCCTGTCTTACCACGCAGTCACCAGACCCAGGGGGCTGCCTACCATTAAATGTTAACTAATTAAAACTCACTCATTCCTTTAATAATTAATTCAGAGCATGAAGATTCAGCTTCTATGTCCTGCTTGCCTCACTGTACATGCCCCATAGCTGTGTCGGACGAGTGCCTACCCCATCACACGAGGCAGAGAGAGGACACTCCAGGACGGTGGCAGTTCCCTGGGGCGCCGATCGATCCCGGGCTGAGCCTGGCATGTGCACGGCTCAGCTTCCCGCAGCCCCAGGCTGACTGGCAGGCGGCCTGTGGCTGTTTCCATCCTCAAGCACGGGGACCTCACCGCCCCCCAGGACAGTCACTGCTCCACTCTGACGGTCCCCGTGGCCTGTAGGGTCCTGAGTGATGGTCCCCGTGGCCTGTAGGGTCTGTGTGATGGTCCCCGTGGCCTGTAGGGTCCTGTGTGATGGTCCCTGTGGCCTGTAGGATCCTATTTGACAGTCCCTGTGGCCTGTAGGGTCCTGTGTGATGGTCCCCGTGGCCAGTAGGGTCCTGTGTGACGGTCCCCATGGCCTGTAGGGTCCTGTGTGACGGTCCCCGTGGCCTGTAGGGTCCTGTGTGATGGTCCCCGTGGCCTGTAGGGTCCTGTGTGACGGTCCCCGTGGCCTGTAGGGTCCTGCCTGTGGGAAGCGTTGGCAGCGGCCTTCCTCTCTCGCCTCGTTTCCTCCCGGCGAGGCCCTGGGTGTTGCCATCAGTGCGCGTTCATTGACGTCGGCCGGAGGCGCTTGGGTTTGAGTTCCTGAAAGTGACGCGTTGACAGCGGCTGCGCAGAGAGCGACCCCTTCCCGGGCTCCTAGGTGGGGGCCAGCGTCTGTGCGAAGGGGGGCCCCTGTTTAAAGAGCCAAACCCTGTGCACCCTGACCCCAAAGGGAGGAGGTCTCCGCTCCCCTGGCAGGGAGGTGGGAGCGGGTTCGAGACACAAGCTGTGCCCCTGCCTCCGGGCCTCCGGGAAGCAGCTGTGCCCCCACTCACTGCCCCCCCCCGCCACCCCCCGCCCACAGAGCTCACGGGGCGTCCGCTGTGCCCATGCCGAGCGCACTGCCAGGGCCCAGCTGGGGCTGCCCCCGGTTCAGGCGCCCGGATTGGCCGGGATTCTCCGGTGGGAAGGGGGCGGGAGGGGCGAGGGCTGCTCCCAGACGCCCACAGAGCCCGCAGGCCTCCCTCCCTGTCTGGGAGGCGGGAGCCGCCGTGGCTGTGCTCGTCCTGGTGCCCGAGATGGCGCCCCCACCATGTGGGGTGTGTTGGGGAGCAGGGTGCCCCATCGGGAGGGAGCCCTTGTGTACCTCGAGGGGCCTGTGCCAGGGGGGCCGCCGCCAGGAGGCTGCCCCTCTCAGAGGCCCGGGAAGGGCTCCTTTGCAGGAAGGTGTGGCCAGGCGGGAAGGTCAGGGTGCGGGGGCAGACGCAGGGGCGTCTGCGGGGCACCTGAGCCCGGCCCACGGCGGCCCCATGGGGCCCGGGTCCTGGACGGGTCTGGTGCCTGAAGCTCCGAGACCCCCCCTCGCTCTCCTCCCCCCTCCCCTCCCCTCCACTCCTCCCCTTCACTCCTCCCTCCAAGGGCAGAGCAGGCAGCCCGGCTCCTGGGGGCGCAGGGTGACAGGTCTGCAGGACCGGGCCCACCTTCCCCAAGGCCTCAGGCAGGAGCCGTTCCAGGAGCAGAGGTGGGGAGGGGGGGAAGAGGGGGGAAAGGGAGGGGGGGGGTGTCTGTTGAGCAGTCGCTGTTTCCCAGGGACAGCGCTCGGCCCAGTGCAGCACTGTCTCCTGAGCCTTCGTGGCGTTCCTGCCTAACACGGCCCCGGCGTTTCCACGTCAGGACCCGGCGAGGCGGGACATCGGTGCAGCGTCACGCGCTCCTGACTCTCCTCCGGGAGCCACACCGCGCCGAGCCGTTCCAGCTCCAGAGGCTCAGAAGCTGGAGCTGGAGAGCGGGCAGACGGGGAGGGAGCCAGAGAGACAGGAGCCAGGAGCCAGGAGACAGGGAGACAGGGAGACAGGGAGACAGGAGAGAGGGAGACAGGAGACAGGGAGGGAGACAGGAGACGGGAGACAGGGAGACAGACAGGAAGACAGGAGAGAGGGAGACAGGAGACAGGAGCCAGGAGACAGGAGACAGGGAGACAGGGAGACAGGGAGACAGGGAGACAGACAGGAAGACAGGAGAGAGGGAGATAGGAGACAGGAGACAGGAGACAGGGAGACAGACAGGAAGACAGGAGAGAGGGAGACAGGGAGACAGGAGACAGGAGACAGGGAGACAGGAGACAGGAGAGAGGAGACAGGAGACAGGGAGACAGGAGACAGGAGACAGGGAGACAGGGAGACAGGAGACAGGAGACAGGGAGACAGGAGACAGGGAGACAGGAGACAGGGAGACAGGAGACAGGGAGACAGGAGACAGGAGACAGGAGACAGGGAGACAGGAGACAGGAGACAGGAGACAGGGAGACAGGAGACAGGGAGACAGGAGTCAGGGAGACAGGAGACAGGAGAGAGGAGACAGACAGGAAGACAGGAGAGAGGGAGACAGGCAGAGAGACAGAGAGGGAGACAGGGAGGGAGACCGGGAGAGGGCTCTTTGCTTCTGTTCAGGCCTCACCACCTCCCCCACCTTCACCTCTTCCCCCCACTTCTCCATCCCCGGCCCCCGCTGGGCCTCACGTCAGGGATTCATTTCGGTGTCTGTCCTGTCTGCTCCCTCCCAGCCCCTCCCCGGAGCCGCCCCGCCCGGTCCGCTCTGCCGGGACCCGGCCTCACGGTGAGCCGGACACCGGGCCTCACGGTGAGCTGCCCCGGGAGGGGGAGGGAGCGGCGATGTTCTCAGACACACGCCCGTCACAGTCCGCTGGCCGCCAGGAAATGGGCTTTGAAGGCACTTTAATTACAATCATCGCTCTGGACGGGCCGGGCTGTGATTTGCAAAATCTGCAATTCCCTGGACACCGTGCGAGCCTGCTCTGACCCCGAGTGTCCGGGAGCCACGGCGGGAAGAGCCACGCTGCCAAGGTCACGGGCTCGCCACCCCCCAGTTCCCCATCAGCTGGGTGCTCCGGGGTGAACACCCCCCCACACACACATGTCACCCCGTCTTATGCCTGCTGCCGGGTTACCTGTAGGGGCCGAGGCCTTTCTGTTGCTCCCTCCTTGGTCTGGCTGTGGGGGCGGGTCCCCCCCAGCATGTGCTGCCGGCCCCCGGCACGGCTCCCTGCCCCCCCCAACCCCCCCTCCCCACACACACACACCCCGTGCTCGTGGGAGAGTCAGTGACCGGGCGCTGCGGGCCGTCTCCGCTGGGGAGGCTGCCTCTGCTGAGGGTGCTCACGCTCCACTCCCGACGCCTGTCCCAGGGCAGACCGACTGCCGTGCCCCCCTCGAGGGGACCCCGTTCCAGGCCCGGCCGGTTTTACGACCACCACCAGCCCGAACACCCCGTGGCTCCGCCTCCCCGAGGGTGAGAACTCCAGAGCCGCAACGGAAATGCTCCGTCCGAGGCCCCGTCTGAGACGGTGGGCGGGAAGTGGCCTCCCACAGTGAACACGCAGTGCCGCTGAGAGGTGGCTGCTGGGATACGTGGTTCTCAACGGGCGCGGAGGCCACGGAGGCCACGGAGGCCTGCAGTCCCGGAACGGGAGCAGATGAAGTCATCTTGACCCAGAGGACCCTCTCACACAAAACAACTCCATCTATCTATCTCCTTTCTATCTATATCTATCATATATTTATCTACCTATCATCTATCTATCTGTGTTGGGGACTGTGCTCACCGTCACCAAGCTCTATCTATCTATCACCTATACCTATCTATCATCTATCTACCATCTATCTCCTATCTATCTATCTATCTATCTATCTATATCTATCTATCTATATCTATCTATCTGTCATCTATCTATCTATCTATCTATCATCTATCTATCTATCATCATGCATCTATCCCTCTCTCCCATGTCTAGACACGGGTGTAATTCTTTTCAAACTTGAAGCCATCACTGCCCTGGGGCTGGAAGCTACCCGTTGTCTACACTGCCGTGGAAGGGCAGCAGGGGACACAGAAGCTATGCACGGATTGTTCTGTGGAGACAATGGTGGCTCAAGGCCATCCCCCAACCTGATAATCTCTTGCTGCTCACCACTCGCCTTTGGTATACGTGTTTGCTTTGCTGCAGGGCCAATGCATGTTCTAGTACCTGAAAAGCTACGGGTCTGGAGATCCGGGAGCCACTCCACTAGAGAGCAGGTCTCCGCCCGGCTCCCCCATGCCTTCCCAGTTCATGGTCTTGTCTAGCACATCCACTTCTCCAGACCTTGAACCCAAGCTGTGCGGGTCACGGCCTCACACCTGGCAGAGCAAGAAGTGCTCTCACCTGGAGCAGGTGAGTGACAACAGGGTCAGGCCTGATTCACAGATGCCTGTGGTCTTGGTTCTCCCTTGGTTAGAGGAAGGAGGGAGGGAGGGAGGGAGGGAGGGAGGGAGACAGGAAAGAAGGAAGAGAGGGAGGTTGGGCTGAGCAGTGAACCCCAGCTGGCGGTGTGCGTGGGGTCGGAGGGAGGGGGCGGAGAGGAAGCCCGGGTCCGGGTCTGTTTAACCCACGGGGCCCGTGGAGCAGCGTGGAGCTGGAGGGGAGGGAGTCTTCCTGCCCAGGAGCAGGAGAGTTACACTTCATCACACCCCCGCCTGCGTCCTGTGCACGTGCGTGCGTTTCGGAAAGCTGGCGGGCCGAGGCCGTGCCGTCGGGGAGCTGCAGGCGGTGGATGGCTCCGGAGGAGGCTCGTCGAGCCGGCCGGCCAGATGCCCGGGAAAGCCGGCGTCCGTGGACCGGAGCCCGCCCCTCAGCGCAAGCCTCGGCCATACGCTGGCGCCACGGGAGCGCAGGGCCGCCATACGGCAGCACCGCAGGCGCCGGGCCGCCCTGGCCGGGCCCGAGGCCGGCGGCTCGGTTCCACGGCGCTCACTCCAACCCGCTGCCGGGGGCTGGACCGCGGCTGCCAGGCCGGGGAGGTGCCGGGGTCCCCGGGGTCGGGAGCAGGCTGGGTCCCGGGAGCCCACACTCCGGGCGGAGCGTCTGAACACACGTCTGTCCGCACAGCCACGCAGCAGCCCTCCCGGCCCGGAGCCCGGAGCCCGGGCGGCGGGGAAGGCGCCAGCCCCCTGACAGCTTAATCAATGTTCGTTAGCCGCCGGCTCGTTAGTTTTGGCCAAGTGAACGGTAAGACGTCATCCTCACCCGCCGCCCTGGTGACGGGGCCCGGGAACGGCGGGGTGAGGCGGCGCCTTTTGGGGTGAAGAGGCCAATCCTGCCGGGAACGGGGAGCCGGTCCCGCCGGCGCCTGCCAGCTGCCTGCCGGGCCCGGAGACAGCTGCCGGGAGGCTTTACCTGCGTTTCACGTGGCCTCTGTCCCCACCACCTCCTGCTGCGGCGGTGCACGTGTGAGGACATGTGCATGTGCATATGTGGGGGGTGTCCGTGCTTGCCTGGGTGTGCACATGTGTGTGCAGCTGTGTGTGCATGTGTGTGCGTGTGGGGGCACACGTGTGCATGGAAGTGTGTGCGTGTGTGTGGCGTCAGCCCCCCTGCCCCACAAGTCCTCTCACTGAGCAGGTCACCCGGGCGGACCTGCTGCCGGCGTGGTCCCGGGAAAGGCGTCCCGGCGGCCCTCGTCCCGCCTGCCCTCCGGCCAGCTCTCGGGGCCGGAGTGACTCGAGGCTTGAGGTTCTGTGCCCGATGCCCCTGACCTCGTCTCAGAGATGTGGGCGGGACGTGGTCCTCCCAGGTTCCCCGTGACGTCCGGGCCCGGCGTGGCTGCAGGGGTGGGGCTGCTGAGGAAGCCATTCCGGCTCAGTGAAGTCACAGGCGGGGCCCTGACCCACGAGGATTAGTGCCTGAGCTCAGCCCTCACGTGCACGTGTGCGGGGAGGCGGGGAGAGGCCAGGGAGGCCAGGGTGTGACCTTGGGCCTCCAGCCTGCAGAGCTGTGAGGAACAAGCATCTGTCAAGGGACCCAGCCTGCTGTGTTCTGTGAAGATGGCTGAGCAGATGAATATGTGCCTCGTTTCTAAAAATTACACGCTAGCACACACGTGTTCATGCATGCACACACATGCTCGCACATACACTCACACAATACACGCGTGAGTACCGGGGAGCCTGGACCCACTCGGTCACAGGAAGCGGAGGAAGCCAGGTCTGGAAAGGGAACTTCCCGGAGCAGCAATGACCTTGAACGGAAGGAAGGGAAGCCGAGCGCGGACGCCACCCTCCCAGGAGGCCCCTGTGCACACGCGTGTGACCAACTGACACAAGATGTGGTCAGCTCCTGCGGACGCGGTGACCCTCCGCAGCTCTCTGCAGCGTCCTCTTTTCTAAAAAAGCTTTATTGATCGTTGAGAGCATCCCAGATGCCCCTCCTTCCCCGCCATTGCCCCTCAGCCTCGGGGTGCGGCTTCCCAGGAGGGGGTGACCCTTCCCTCCTGGGATTCAGAGAGTAAATCACTGTGTTTGCACCAACGGTGATCATCTGGCCGGTGTGTCTGAGCCACACAGAAAGGGGTTACACACACAACATGCACGTACAGGCAGACAGACTCCATATGTGGACTATTGTTCACATCTGTGTCATTTAAACTACATTTTAAAGTTAATATTCTGTTAAAAAGATTTATCTATGCTGATTCATACAAAACTCATTTACTTTCATGGATGGAGAAAACCCGACAGTGTTTTGTGCTATAATGTCTCTTGTAAACCACTCCTTTACAATTTTCACTGTAACAAATAAACCCTAACCTTCACCCTAACCCTAAAGCGAACACCTAGCCCTAACCCTAAACACTAACAGTAACCCCAACCCTAAGCCTAACCCTAACCCTAACATTAACCTCTAAGCCCAATCCTAAACCTAACCCTAACCCTAACCCTAATCCTATCCCTAATGGGAAAACCTAACCCTAACATTAACCCTAACACTTACCCTAACCTGAACACCTAACCCTAGTCCTAACTCATAAGCTTAACCCTAACAGTATCACTAACCCTAACTCCTACCCCTAAACCTTAACCCTAACTCCTAACCCTAAACCCTAACCCTAACCTTAATCCTAAACCTGAACTCTAACCCTAACCCTAAGCTAATACCTAACCCTAACACTAAAGCCTAACCTAAACTCTAACCCTAACCCTAAATATTAATTCTAATTCCTAACCCTAACCTTCACCCTAACCCTAAACCCTAATGCTAAAACCTAGCCCTAACTCTAAAAACTAACACTAACCCCTAACCATGAACCTAACCCTAAATCTTAACACTAACCCTAAACACTAACCCTAATCCTAAGGCTAAACTCTAACTCTAAAACTCTAACCCCTGACCCTAAACTCTAACACTAACTCTAACCCTAACCCTAAATCCAACTCTAACCCTAAATTCTAAACCTGTAAACGCTAACACTAAATTCTAGTCATAACACTAAACTAAATATAACCCTAACCCTAACCCTAAATCCTAACCCTAACACTAAATGCTAACCTTAACTCAAAACCTAACCCAAACATAACACCTAACCCTAAATTCAACCCTAACTTTAAACCCTAACCCTAACTCTAAACCCTAAACCCAACCCTAACCATAACCTTAACCCTAACTCTAAACCCTAAACCCAACCCTAACCATAACCCTAACCCTAACCCTAACTCTAAACCCTAAACCCAACCCTAACCAAAACCCTAACCCTAACTCTAAACTCTAACCCTCACCCGCACCCGCACCCACAGCCGTCCCGGGAGCCCACACAGACCTAGGGCGGGGGAGAGGGGTGGCTGCTGTTGGCAGAGCCCAGGCTTTGATTTTTTTCTTTAATTCTTTATTGTTTAAAGCATTATTTGTGTCTCCTTTCCCCCAATGGCCTCCCCCCGCCTCCCCGCTCCCCCCAGCACATGCCCCTTCCCCGCTGTCTGCCCATCGCCTGGCCCGTGGGCGTGTTCCGGGGTCAGGGTCAGGGTCAGGGTCAGGGTTTGTGCTTAGGGTTAGGGTCAGGGTCAGGGTTAGGGTTTGTGCTTAGGGTCAGGGTCAGGGTCAGGGTCAGGGCCTGTGCTTAGGGTTAGGGTGCTGGCCCGGTTCCGAAGCCCCGGCTGCCGCTTTAGACGGAGTGGCTGCAGGACGTCCTTGCAGACAGACAGGGAGCCCCGTGCGCGCGGGTGGCCTTGGAGAAGAAAGGACTGGGTCTGTCTCCCCCGTCCCTCTCCTGTTCCTCTTCCTCGTTCCTAAGTAATCAACGCGGCCATTGTTCTCCTCACAGGAGAGCCAGCAGCACCCAGACAGAGGCGCGCCCCGGGGCCGCCCGCCGCAGCTGTGCAGGCGCTTCCTGTGTCGCCTTCCCAGGATGCACCCAGTGCCCCAAACTCATTATCTTCCCACCCTCGCCCCCGCCCCACCCAGCCCCAAGGAGCCGCACCGTGGAGCTCAGCTCCCAGAGGCAGTGAGGTCCAGCAGCCACGGAGGCCGGGCTGGAGAGGAAACTTAACGGCTGACGAGCTGTCAGAGGGCTTGCCGGGGCCTCTCGTTCCAAATGACCGCTCCTGCCCCGGGCGGCCCTGGGGGCAGCGTGCACCCCTCCGTCGCCGGCATGTGGCCGGCGGGGCAGGGCCGCTCTGCCTGGCATCCCGGTGACTGGCGCGGCTCGGCACGGCTGTGGCCCGGCCGGGGAGGGACTGATGAAGAAGGCGATTGTGTAGGACAGTCACGGAGCGGAGAGAGTGCTCTGTCGATGTTGGGGTGAATGAGCCACGGCGTCCCCCGCAAACCTACCATTTTTAAAGAGATGTTTCATTGATTTCAGAGAGGGAGGGAGAGGGAAACATTCTTGATGAGAGAGAGATTCGGGTCAGGGGCATGTGCCTTGGTTGCGGGCACATCCCCAGTTGGGGGGTGTGCAGGGGGCAGCTGATCGGTGTTTCTCTCTCATTGGCGTTTCTCACTCTGTATCCCTCGCCCTTCCTCTCTGTAAAAAATCGATAAAATATATATATATTTTTAAAAAAATAACCAGGTAGCACACAAGCCTGCACAACGTGAATGAAAACCAGGAGAATTCGCAGGTAGTTTAGATCCAATAGGAAAATCAGACATTGAAAACATCAGATTCCAACTTCATAATAGGATGTTCAAGAATTAAAACAATAAAATTGAAATTTTTGGCAAAGAAGCAAGACCGGCCCTGACCCATTTGGCTCAGTGGATAGACTGTCGGCCTGTGGACTGAGGGGTCCCGGGTTCGATTCCGGCCACGGGCACAGGCCCGGGTTGCGGGCTCGATCCCCGGTGTGGGACGTGCAGGAGGCGGCCGATCGATGGTTCAAACAGGGCCAGGAAGGCAGGAGTTCTGAGAGCCATTAGCATGCACTCCGATCTTCCAATGGCGGGCAGCGCATGAGCCTTTCCCAAGCTCGGTCCCAGACAGAGCGCTGGAGGAGCCAGTCCGGTTTCCGTGAATGGCTGGGAACGCTGAGCCACCTGCGAGGCCATGGTCCTCAAGCCGGCGGAGGTTTATATAATTGGGGGACTGAAATGTGTCCGTCTCCGTATCTGCAGTGACCCCCGAAGGAGCAGAGGTCACACACGTAGCTTCCGAAGTGTGGGAGCAGATGTGGGGACGGGGAGGAGAAAACACGTCAATTCAAAACACAGTGTTAAAAAGGGATATGGTTAAAAGAAAGAGAAATGCCAGGGAAAAAAATAGAAAGGAGAGAAGATTCTTTATATATAAAAGCCTAATATGCCAAGTGTCCCCAGGGGAGTTCGACCGGGAGCTCAGTTGCTGGCTATGACGTGGCTGACCACCAGGAGGAGGCGTGGAACGAGGGAAGGCCTGGGCAGCAGCCGCCAGGGACCGTGCCCCCCCCCCCCTGCACGAATTCCGTCACTGGGCCTCCAGGGCGGTCTAGAATGAATGCAGACCCGTGAGTCCTTGCGATCCATGTGACAGACGTGCCGCCACCTTTGCTGCCCATGAGTAACCCATCTGACACGGGAGCGTACGGTGAGAGGCAGCGTCAACAGGCAGAAGGAACGCGAGGAACAGACGCCTAGGAATCGAAGCCGGGTCCTGTTTCAGGGTCAGACGCACGGGACTCGGAGGCCAAGGCCGGGTCCTGAGGAGCAGGGGTGACGGAGCCGTGTCCTGGGAGCAGGGGTGACGGAGCCGGGTCCCGGGAGCAGGGGTGATTGAGCCATGTCCCGGGAGCAGGGGTGATGGAGCCGTGTCCTGGGAGCAGGGGTGATGGAGCCATGACCTGGGAGCAGGGGTGACAGAGCCGTGTCCTGGGAGCAGGGGTGACAGAGCCGTGTCCCAGGAGCAGGGGTGACGGAGCCGTGTCCCGGGAGCAGGGGTGACGGAGCCATGTCCCGGGAGCAGGGGTGACGGAGCCGTGTCCCGGGAGCAGGGGTGACGGAGCCGTGTCCTGGGAGCAGGGGTGACGGAGCCGTGTCCTGGGAGCAGGGGTGACGGAGCCACGTCCCAGGAGCAGGGATGACGGAGCCGTGACTGAGAGGAAGCCCGGGATTCTAAACAGACACACAGCTGAGGGCAGAGGTCACAGTACACAGGGCAAAATTCACAACTAAATAAGAGAGACACATAAAATGATACTGAGGGGGGAGGGGGGCGGGGAGCGGTCTTAATCTTTATTTTGGAATCAAGTAATCTGACAGGAAATAGCACGCAGTGGATCTGCATGAGCTGATTTAAAGCACGTGACCAAACGGACAACAGGATACACTAGTGAAGGAAAACATCGCCTTTGCAAACACACAGAACGGTAAACACACACAAGCTCCAAAGCACTGAGGCCATTCGCTGCCTGTGCACAAATAAACCCATGTTTATTAGGGCCTGGCCGGTGTGGCTCAGGCGGTGAGAGCATCGTCCTATGCACCAGAGGTCACCAGTTCGTTCCCCTGTCTGTCGGGGTGTGTGAGGGAGGCAACGGAATGATCTCTCTCTCTCTCTCTCCTCTCTCTCTCTCTCTCTCTTCTCTTCTCTCTTCTCTCTCTCTTCTCTCTCTCTCTCTCTCTCTCTGTCTCTCTCTCTCTGTCTCTCTCTCTCTCTCTCTCTCTCTTCTTCTCTTCTCTCTTCCCTCTTCTCTCTCTCCTCTCTCTCTCTCTCTCTCTCTCTCTCTCTCTCTCCTCCTCTCTCTCTCTCTCTCTCTCTCTCTCTCTCTCTCTCTCTCTCTCTCTCTCTCCTTCCCTTCCATTTTCCCTAAAAATCAATGAAACTGTCCCGGGGTGAGGAATGATGGTGAAGCATAAAGAACGAAGGAGAACATCCTGTGAATAAATTCATCCGAACGACTTAGGAATTGATTTTTAAAGATACCATAAAGAATGATGTGTGTCTGGGAATCAAGAGGCATTTGCAAACACTTTAACCATAGAAGAAGTCATAATAGAAATGAGGACACATGCCGACTAAGAAGATAATAAAAGCAACACCTACCAGAACCTCATGGGGACATTACAAGTATCCCAAATGCCTTTGGGTGCCAGTGCTGGGGGGGGGGGGGGAGGAGGGAGAGGGGGGAGAGAGTCTACAAATGAATGAGAACATTTTTCACTGAGAGGAGACAGATAAATAACAGAAAAATATAGAGTAAGTAGGCGAAGGTTAATTGAGATAAAAGAAGAAAATAAAATACAGAAAATAAACATACAGAGACTCGACAAAGCTAGAAACAATGGCCCTTTTTAATAAATCCGACAAAACCGATGACCCTTTAAAAAGCTTGATCTAGCCGAAACCAGCTTGGCTCAGTGGATAGAGCATCGGTCTGTGGACTGAAAGGTCCCCCAGGTTCGATTCCAGTCTAGGACATGTACGTTGGCTGCGGGCACATCCCCGGTGGGGGTTGTGCAGGAGGCAGCTGATCAATGATTCTCTCTCATCGATGTTTCTGGCTCTCTGTCACTCTCTCTTCCTCTATGTAAAAAATAAATAAAATATATTTTAAAAAAATAAATGAAATAAAAACCTTGATCTAGGGGGAAAAAGGCACAAGTGGAAAAAAATAGGAAGAATGATGTTGTAGCATAAAAACGGATGAGAAGACCCTGTGGATACATTCATCCGAATACACTAAAGCGTCTGGGAAAATAAAAAATTCCCCACCACACTCCCGAGCAGCAAACCATCCCCTCTTTACGTTGTTAAATCATTCGGATCAAACAGCTCAGAGAAGCGTCTCAGCCACAGGGAGGGAGACGCCATTTAGGCCTCCAGCCGCCTGCTTGGGGCCCTGGGCTTGGCTCCGCCTCCTGGCAAACGAGTGACAGCCACTGCTTCCTGTCCCCGCAGCCTGGCTGCCGCCCATGCTTCCCAGCATCAGCACCTTCCTTAAAAAATATGTTTTATCGATTTTTCACACAGAGGAAGGGAGAGGGACAGAGAGTTAGAAACATGGACCAGCTGCCTCCTGCACACCCCCCACCGGGGACGTGCCCGCAACCCAGGCACATGCCCCGGACCGGGATCGAACCTGGGACCCTTCAGTCCACAGGCTGACGCTCTATCCACTGAGCCAAGCCGGTTTCGGCAGTATTGTCACCTTTTAAAAAAATATGTGTTTTTATTGATGTCGGGGAGGAAGGGAGAGGGAGAGACAGAGAGGCATCAGTGATGAGAGAGAATCACCGACCGGCTGCTTCCCGCACGCCCCTCGCTGGGTGGAGCCTGCCACCCGGGCCTGTGCCCGACCAGGATTCGAACCCAGACCTCCTGGTTCACAGGTCCATGCTCAGCCCTGAGCCCCGCCACTGGGCACACGACCCTCCTTCTCCGAGAGCCCGGCCCGGGGGCCGCGTCGCTTGGTCGTTTGCCTGCAGCGTGTCCGGGCTAGTTGGCGGGGACCCCGTGGCCTTTGGTCCAGGGGCTCCGTAGAGCCTCCCCCCCCCCCCCCCGGGCTTCAGCAACCATGGTTTTTCCAGCAGCCCCTGCGCCGTCCAGCTTCCTCACCCGCACCCGCACCCAGTACCCGGGTCCGAGGCTGTAAAGGGGCTCTCTGATCGCACACCTGTGCCCTCGGGATCTGCCTGAATTCTCCTGCTGCCCTCCCCCCCCTCCCCAGCCTCCTCCCACTGTGCAGCCTCCTCCTGTCCCAGCCTCCTCCCATCCTCCAGCCTCCTCCCGCCCCCAGCCTCCTCCCTCCCCCATCCTCCTCCCCTCCCCCAGCCTCCTCCCTTCCCCAGCCTCCTCCCGCCCCCAGCCTCCTCCCCATCCCCAGCCTCCCCCCTCCCCCAGCCTCCTCCCACCCCAGCCTCCTCCCTCCCCCAGCCTCCTCCCATCCCCCAGCCTCCTCCCCTCCCCCAGCCTCCTCTCCCAGCCTCCCCCCTTCCCCCAACCTCCTCCCCACCCCCAGCCTCCTCCCTATCCCCCAGCCTCCTCCCTATCCCCCAGCCTCCTCCCTCCCCCAGCCTCCTCCCTCCCCCAGCCTCCTTCCCTCCCCCAGCCTCCTCCCCACCCCCCGCCTCTGCCCGTCCTGCCTGCAGCCCTGTCTTGTACTGATGAGTGAGCCAAGGTCAGGGAGACCTTGCGCAGGCTCAGCGTTGTGTCCGTGGTGAGCGGTGCGTTTCCCTGTGGCCACGATGGCTGTCTCCTCGGTGTGTGAACCCGGTCCACTTCTCCCTCCCTTCTTCCCGGACGGACGCGGGAGAATCTTGTGTAAAACGTGGGTCAGGGGGGCGGGGCCAAGGACAAGGCCGGTCCAGGCCAGGTTGCCATGTGACTGTTCTCAGCTCTGTTTCTCCGGCGCCAGGATGGCTGGCCCCGCTGCCCGGCGAGCGTCGGGCCCTCACCAGTGAGCCGCCCGGGCCCCTGCACCGGCCACAGGCGGCCACGGGCCACAGGCCACAGGCCACAGGCCATGGGATGGCGCTGGGTGACGACAGGCCTCTGACCAGCGGGGTCATCGCAGCCGGGGTGGAGGCAGGGCAACTGCCAGAACCAGGCGGGAGGACGTGGTCTGTGGGGCGCCGGGCAGAGCCGAGCTGAGCAGTGGGAGAGGGGCGGCCGGAGCAGGAGGAGGGAGTCGGGTGAGGGTGTGGCCCTCGCTCCCGCCCGTGGCGCTGGACTGGGCACGGGCAGCGGGGTTTCCCGTCGGTGCTGGGCCTCTCCGTCCTGCGTGTCTGAATCCTAAGCCACAGCCTTTAAAACCGAACCGAGGCTGCTGTTCACTCAGGGTTTGGGCAGCGGCAGATCAAGGGGCAGACGCAGGCTCGCGGGGCCCTGGGTGCGAGCTCCCGGGAGCCGAGGGCTGACCCAGGCTCCACGTCCGGCAGCGAAGCCGGAGGCCGCTCTGACGCTGGTGAGGGGCCGGTAACCGCGGGGTGGGCGGAGGAGCTGGGCGCCCTCCCGGGACCCACTTAAACCCGGGAGCCGGGGTTCACGGGGCAGGCGGTGTCTGCCCGGCGCTGCGGGAGAAATAAAGATGTGCTTCCCGTGCCGTTTCTTCTCGCTCCCTCGGAGGCCGCCCCCCTCACGCCGTGCCAGGACGCACCACGCCGGGAAGGATGGAGGGTTTCCAGGTCTCGGGGTCCCATGGACGGACGGACACACTGGGAGAAGCAGACAATCGCGCAGCCACGAGGGCGGGTGCTGTGAGAGCATCAGAGGCCCCGGGGAGTGACCTCGGAGAGTGGCGTCCACGGTAACGTGCGTGTCGCAGGCAGAAGGTTCTGGAAGGCAGCCAAGCGAGGAGCACGCTCCCGCCTCCAGGCTCCGTGGAGTGGGGGAAGCTGGGCAGTCAGCGCCCTGGGCTCTGCGGAAAAGCAGGGCGAGGTTTCACCAGGCCGGGCCCACGGGTGCTCCAGGGAGGCCGAGGCCTGGCGCCCCCCGCGGGGCTCTGGGGAACCTGCGTCCTGGAGGCCGGTCCACGTCCCGGTGCCTGTGGGAGGCTCGGAAGCTGAGCACAGCCCGCCAGAGGGGCACCCTGCGCTGGCCCAGCCTCCCCACCCCGAGTTCTGGTGCAGAAATCAGACCCTCCTCTGGCGCTTACATGAGCGCAGCTTTCTCAGGACCATCGGGCTGGAAGGTCGGGGTGCCGGGGGAGCCCCCTCCCTTTCCCCAGCCCAGAAGGGGGGACGGCAGGTCGTCCTAATGCCTCTCGCAGCCGTGCGGCCTCGGGTGCGTGGTCTCCGACCTTCCCACGGGAACAGCGTGGGACAGCGGCCCCACGGCGAGAGGGTGGGGTGGGGGAGGCAGAGGGCTACCCGGGACCCAGGGGGAGCTGCACCCTCACCTGTGTGCACGGTGGCAGGAGAAGAGAGGGTTCCAGCCGAGAACACCTGGGGCGCCACGGCCACCCCGAAAAATGGCCCTGAGTCGCGCCACGCCTTGCCACGCCACGCCACGAAGAGGTGGAAAGCCAAACCCGCTGAGAAGGTTCCGGAGCGAGCGGCCAGGACTCTGGCGGAGGAGGAGGCGGCCCCTCAGGGAGCAGGCCCGCCCAGGGCTTTCTCCCGGGTCCTGTGGCTCCCCCGGCGCCAAGAGGCCGCGCCCTGTCACTGTCCCCCACTCGGGCTGGGGCACCCTCATCGAAGCAGTTGGACGGGGGGGGGGGGCGGGAGCCTCCATGGTGGTTCCTGGCTTTCGGGGTCACCCTGTGAATGTCGGGGTGTTCCTCTGCCAAGCCCGGGACGCATCCACTCGCATCCACTCGCCTCCGCCGGGCGGTGTGTTAGTCTGAGCAGCCTGTGGCCAGGCCCCGATCAGCACCAGGGACAGCGCTGGAGGGACCTGCAGCCGGTGGTGTGTTAGTCCGAGCGGCCAGGGTGCCTCTCTGCGCTGGGAGGGGCTCCGTTTCCCTCGTCAACCCAGCCCTCCATCCCCCCGGGACTCGGGGGCCCCCCTGATTCCTTCCACCCACTTCACCCGGACCACCCCTTATCACCCCCCACCACCACCACGCATTGGCTGGGCCACTCACAATGTGGGTGCTCTCAGAGTGGCCGGAGCCCGGGGGGCCGATGGAGGGGGCTCCTGGCTCCGGGTCCGGGGTTTGGGTTGATGTGGGCAGGCAGGGTGGGGCCCCGGCACCTCCTAACTTTCCAGGCGGTTCCCCTCCAGGCAGAGACAAGGCCCCCCAAAAGGGGGGTGGCTGCACGCCGGGACCACCACCTCCAGGAATCCCGACTCCCGTGGTCCGAGGTGGGGACTGTGTGGGGCGAGCCCTCAGACCTCCCGGGTGAGCCTGGCTGGCGGGCTCAGGGGCTGAGCATCGATCTGCGAGCCGGCCGAGGCCCCATTCCGTTCCGGTCAGGACCCAAGCCCAGGTGGGGGGCTCGGTCCCCAGAAGGGAGCGTGCAGGAGGCAGCCGACCCACGATTCTCTCCCATCATTGGTGTTTCTCTCCCCGCCCCCTTTCCCTTCCTCTCTGACATCAATAGAAATATGTTTTTTTAAATATATATTTTATTGATTTTTGTACAGAGAGGAAGGGAGAGGGATAGAGAGTTAGAAACATCGATGAGAGAGAGAATCATTGACCAGCTGCCTCCCACACACCCCCTACTGGGGATGTGCCCGCAACCAAGGTACATGCCCCTGACCGGAATCAAACCCGGGACCTTTCAGTCCGAAGGCTGGCGCTCTACCCACTGAGCCACACTGGTTTCGGCGATAGAAATGTATTTTTTTAAAAATCCCCCCCAGGGGATTCTGCTGCAGATGGAGAGCCCCCAGCTTGGCCTTGGCCAATGCGCAGCGGGGTGTCCTCGGAGCCAGCGGCGGCCTCATGGAGCACTGGCTTCCCCTGTCCTGAGGAGGGGGCATCCCGGAGGCGGGAGGGGGAAGCCGTGGGGAGGAAGCAGCGCTTTCTCTCGGCCCGCCGCACTCTCCAGCTGGGCTCTGTTTGCAAACTGCGCCGGGAAACAGGGAACAGCGAGCAGATGTTTAACGGCACACACGGGGGCCACTCGGAGGGGTGGGACACGGCTGGTGTAAACTCCGCCGCAGAACAATGGAGGGGAGGGAGGGAGGGGACGCGGCCAGACAAAGGGAAGGGACGGAGCGTCTGGGGCGGCAGAGTGGGCAGGCGGTGCCTGGGAGGGTCAGCTGGGAGGGTCCGGCTGTGGCTCCCTCTGGCGCTGTCCCTGGTGCTGATCAGGGCCTGGCGCTGGCTCCCCGGTTACCTCCTTCAGGTAGGTGAGGGAGGGGGGCTCCTTTGCAAATGTGTGTCCTGTGTGGGGGTAGATTTGGAAGGACGCAGAGCTGTTCTTGCACCTGCTTCTTTCCAATTGTCTTCCGCCCCAAAGAATCCTTGTGCCAACGTGGCATATCTGGGGTGGGCACGTTCTGCCCCCGGCTCCCCCAGTGCTCTCTCTGCCTCCTCGTTCCTCTCCCCCCGGAGCTCGGTGGAGGGTCAGCTCCCGCCTGGGCCAGACCCGGGTTCCCAGGGGCCTCCTGGCTCCAATCGTGGGGGGGGGGCGGGCCCTCGGGAAGAGGGAGAATTCCTCGTCGTGAAGTGTAGGGGCCGGAACTCGAGCGTCCTCAGGCCGGGGGCAGCACGAGCCCCCCAGGCGTCGGGCCAGCCTTCCTGGCAGCCGTGGGCCCCCTCGGCGGGCGGACCTGTGTCTTTGCCGCGTCCGTGGTGCGGGGAGCAGAGCCATCCCCGGCTGCAGGGGCTGCTCTGGGCCCGGCGCTGCCCTGGGAGATATTTCTCCCGCGTCACGGGCAGAGGAAAGCTCGGGAGAGAAGAAGGTCATCTGGCCCCCGGAGGCCCGCCGGCGGCGAGACGCCTCGGCCTTAATGTATGGGGTGCGTCCGCCGCGACCGTGACAGTCATTAGGAATGGGCCTGCGTGCCGCTGCCCAGCGCCGTCCGGTGAGGGATGTGTCCTCGCGCGGCAGAACGCATTAGCGGCCCGCACTTGGCCGGCCGCGCAGGCCGGCGCTCCGTCCTCGGGAGGAGATTAAGCCATTTATTGGAGGACACGGGTTCAGGGCCGCGGGGAAGGCAGCCTGACATTTCCATACGTTAATGGAATGCGTATGGCCGGCATAATCCGCGGTGCGGGAGCATCGATCTCCCCCCTGAAGTCGGGGGGGCTTCGGGCCTCGGACAGACGGGCCCTCGGGGCCAATGACAGTGCGTGAGGGTCCAGGACCAGTGGCAGGCTGGCCTGAGCGGGACCCCTCCCCCACGCTCACACTCACCTGCTCACACTCATCCACTCACACTCACCCAGACTCACACTCACCTACTCACACTCACCTGCTCACACTCATCCACTTACACTCACCCAGACACACACTCACACTCACCTGCTCACACTCATCCACTTACACTCACCCAGACACACACTCACCTGCTCACACTCACCTGCTCACACTCACCCACTCACACTCACCCAGACACACACTCACACTCACCTGCTCACACTCATCCACTTACACTCACCCAGACACACACTCACCTGCTCACACTCACCTGCTCACACTCACCTACTCATACTCACACTCACACACTCACACTCACCCACCCACACTCGCACTCACCCGCACACTGTGAGCTCCCGAGAGCAGGCACCCTTTGTGCTGAGCCTTCAGGTCTGGGCACTGAGCAAGGAGCCTGCAGCAGGGGAGGCCCTGGGAGCTACCAAACGCACCACGAATGGACGCACCACGAATGACGAACCACGAATGACGAACCACAAACGCATGAACAAATGAATGAACGACAAATGAAAGAATGAATGAATGTACGCCCTTCTGGCTTGACCCCCCTCTGCCGGCCACAAACACTCAGGCTCCTGACAGGTCCTGGGGAGGCCGCCACCCCTCAGGGCGGGTGTGGTAGCAACACCCGGAACACTGCTGGCCTGGCTCTGAGGACCTGCTCTCAGCCAAGTGCCGCGCCCAGCCCCGGGGACGAGGCCAATCTGGGGCCACGTCTCCAGGCCTTGCCCGCCCCTGGCCGTGGTGAGCACGCGGGCAGCGCCAGCACCAGGAGCTGCTCTTGGCACTGGCTGTGTTTCAATCGGTGACGAAGGAGGGGTGAGAGCGAGGCTCCAAAGGCTGCCTCCATCCCAGTGTCCCCGGAAACCTGTTTCTGCCCCAGCACCCTGGGCTGGGGGGGGGGGGGGGGGCGGGGGAGACACCTGCCCCCAAGCGCTGTGCCTCCGGGGCCAGGTGAGCACACCCCAGCTCCCAGGCTGCTCTTCCAGAGGACAGGAGACGCCTCCTGCTCGGGGCACTGGGAGTTCACCCGGGAGGCCCGTGTCCCACAGTCTCCCGTGCCTTCCCGGCCGACTTCTGGTGTCTCCCACCACACTTGCCACGTCGCCTGCCCGTGGCTCCTGGAACCAGACAGGGACCTCGCACACTTCCTGTCTGTGCTCCTCTCCCCAGACCACGGGCTCCAGGACAGCAGCCCCCCTTGGGACTCCCCTCCCCACCCCACCCCACCCCGCAGTGTGGGCCCCTGGTGCGCGCAAAGTGCGTGTTGTTGAGGGTCCCCAGAGACATCGGTGCTCCCCGAGAGCATGGGCACGCGCTCCTGCAAAGTGTCAGAAAGTGCGAGATGACACCCCCGGGGCAGCGTCGCCAGCCTGGTCCCCGCGGGAGAACAAAGCCCCGCTGGAGACGGCGGTAGCGGCCAGAGGGACAGACAGATGGACGGACAGACAGACAGGGGATTGACGTGAGCCGTCCACTTGGCATCAGCAAAGCAGCTGGCCAGCGGGGCTCCGGGGCTGAGCATCGACCTATGAACCCAGAGGTCAGGGTTCGATTCCGGTCAAGGGCACAGGCCCAGGTTGCAGGCTCGATCCCCAGTAGGGGGCGTGCAGGAGGCAGCCGATCCATGATTCTCTCTTTCATCACGGATGTTTCTCTCTCTCTCTCTTCCTCTCTGAAATCAATTAAAAGAAAAAAAAATTTTTTTTTAAAGAAAGATGCCGAGACCGGTTTGGCTCAGTGGATAGAGCGTCGGCCTGCGGACTGAAGGGTCCCAGGTTCGATTCCGGTCAAGGGCATGTACCTTGGTTGCGGGCACAACCCCGGTGGGAGGTGTGCAGGAGGCAGCTGATTGATAACTCTCTCTCATCGATGTTTCCAACTTTATATCTCTCTCCCTTTCTCTATGTAAAAAATCAATAAAATATATTTTTTTAAAAATAAAATAAAAGAAAAGAAAGAAAGAAAAAACAAAGCACTTTCTATGAAGCCCGGGGACTCCATGCTCAGACCACACCCACCCGTCTTGCCAAACCACCTCCAGCCACACTGGGCGATAAAGGCTGGGGACCGGGAACCTCCCACCGTGGGGTGCGTGGGGACCCCCAGGCAGCCCCTGAGCGGGCGCTGAGCTCCAGTCCGTCCTGGGCGTGGCCGCCGCCCAGAGGTGAGCCCGCCGCCCGCCGCCCGCCTCTCGGACGCGCGGGCCCTGCTTGATTTTCTTCTAATAGATTTGTCATTTTACTTCGCGCCGCCCGTGCCATTGACCCGGGGAACCTCAATCTCAAAGCCATTAAAATCTAATTTTCCACAGGGTGCCCCCAAGAGATTGACTAACTTTCAAAGAATAATTCATTTTCTTTGAGGAGGAAAGAAAAAAAAATGCACATCTCTCCCTGTGTTTTATTTTTATTCCCGAACGTGAGGCGGGGGACACGGCTGCCGGCTCCTCTGTTATTATCCTCGGCGGCCGGCGGCGTCCTTCTCGCCGAAGCCCGTGAGCGCTCCTCCGACGGAGCGAGGGCCGGAGGCCGGGGCGCGGGGGCCGGGTGCCGGTGGGGGGCCCCGCTTGCGGACGGACACGTGCTCGGAAAGGACCCCCGTGGCGGCTCACCTCCCGGGAGACAGGACGGTGGCTCAAGGTCGTTTGCGTTGGAAAATAACAGACTTTTTGTCCCAAAAAATGGAGCAGAAATGAGCGTTCCCAGGCGTCTGAGAACGCCGAAGGTCAGTGTTCTCCCACGTGGTGTTCGACCGACCCTCTCCCCTTTGGATCCCGGGATCGGAACGCCCACGCAGGGCCACGCGGGCAGGCGCCGTGGGCCCACGTACAGAGGCCTCGGTCGATGGGTGAGAAGCACGTCGCTGCCGCTCTCTGGGGTCCGGGGCCCTCACTTCCCGGAGGAGTGCAGCCTGGGATTGTGGGACCGAGAACCCAGCGTCAATGGGCAGATCGGGGCGGCTCCCTGGGGCTGGATGGACCTCCGATGTTGTCAATGTGAACTCCCGGCCTCGGTGACTGTACTACGGCTACGTGAGATTTTTAAATGCAGGCTAGAGGCCCGGGGCACGGAATTCACGCCTGGGTGGGGTGGCCCTCAGCCCAGCCTGCGCCCTCTCCCGGTCCGGGACCCCTCGGGGGGATGTCTGACTGCCAGCTTAGGCTCGCTCCCTGTGCCGAGCATCTGCCCCATGGTGGTCAGTGCGCAGCATAGCGACTGGCCGTTCTGGTTGTTCTGCCCTAGCGGTCACTTCGGCTTTTATTATATAGAAATTTTTATTGATTTCTGAGAGCAAGGGAGAGGTAGGGAGAGATAAAAACATCAAAGATGAGGGAAATCATTGATCAAGTGTCTCCTGCACACCCCCTACAGGGGATCGAGCCTGCAACCCAGGCATGTGGCCTTGGCCGGAATCAAACCTGGGACTTTTCTGTCCATAGGCCGATACTCTATCCACTGAGCTAAACCTGTTAGGGGGGTTATGTAAGATTTCCTATCAGGGGCAGCTGGGTGATGGGTCTAGAACAATCGTGGGCAAACTACGGCCCGCGGGCCGGATCCAGCCTGTTCGGCTGTTCTATCCGGCCCTCGGAGCTGAAAGAGCAGAGGGTTCTCTTGCTCTCCCCTCCGCTCCTTCACCAGTAGCCCAAGATGAGAGTGCCAGCATGGTCAGGTTGCTTTTGTTCCGGCCCTCCGGTCTAGTTTAAGAACCCATTGTGGCCCTCGAGTCAAAAAGTTTGCCCACCCCTGGTCTAGAACGTTCCCCGGGATTCCTGCAGTGTTTTCTGTAACTCGACAATCCCTGGAGAACAAACACGAAAGAGGAATGTGTGCGGCCCCGGGTCAGGAAGGTGGACCCAGGAGAAGCCCCCGGGAGCTCCCAGCTCTAGGGCCCCTTGGTGGGACATCTGGGAGCCCGTGGGGAAAGTGCTGGAATTACACCCCCAGACCAGCAGCTCCTAAACGCCGTGGCTTCTTTCTATAACCAGGCTGTGCTGTGGGGTGCACCTGGGGGGATGTCTGTACTGGCAGGGGCAGGGGCAGGGGCAGGAGAGGAGAGGCACTGCCCCCTGGTGGGCGGAGAGGGTCATGGCAGCGCACCACGGTGCCCGTTGTACGGAGGTTGGCCCAGAGTAGCTGCCCAGTGAGGGCTCCCCAGGCCGACCCCTGCAGGTCACGTCGTGGACGGTGGCCACGCTGGGCACGAGCTTTCCGGAGGCGTGTCCACAGGAACAGGCCTCCAGTGAAGGACGCTGTTGGAGCTGGTCCCGCGGTAGCGCCGCCGCGGAGAAGGGGGGCGCCGGGACCGCAGAGAGGAGAGGGAGCAGCACGCCGGGTTCCGAGTCCGCCGTGGGCCCAGGGCGGAGGGGAGCGGGCGGCAGGGAGTGGAGGTGAAGGCCGTGGTCACAGAGGGGATGTTCCCAGGAGCCGGGGACGCCCAGGCCGGTGTATGAGCGAGCCGGTGTCCCCCGAGTCCCAGGAGCCCTGGGGTGACCGTCAGTCTCCCATCCCCACAGGTGAGCCTTTCTCCGGCTCCTCCAGGGTGTGGAGGCCGGGGGTTTCCTTAAGCCCCAGCCCAGCGCTGCCAGGACCCACGGCCTCACCCCAGGGGCTCCGGGAGCAGCCGGAGGGGAGCATGGGAGCAGGGAAGGCTTCAGGGGGACCCCACTCCTGCATTCTGGCCGGCAGCGGAGCGGGGGCCCCCCTCTTCCCCTCCCCCACCCTTTTGTGCATGGAGTCAGATCCAATGGGGACCAGAGCCACCCTCCCGCACTGGTCACGCAAGGGTTCACGCGAGGGTGGATGCCAGGCCCCCAGCCCCCGGGCCACCAGGAGCCTCCGTGAAGCGGGGTCAGGAGTGGGACTGGGGTCGTGGCCCAAACGCAGGCACGCAAGGTCTCGCCACGCAGCCAACCAGGGCAGGGCCCCCGCAGGAGGGAAGCGAGGCCAAGACCCCCACAGCCCTGCTTCCCGCCCCGGGCGCGTGCAGGGCGCGTGCGGGGGACGGGGGCTCCGGGAGCCGGCACAGGCAGGCTGGGGAGGGGAGCCCTGCGGGAACGGCCGAGGTGGTATGGCTGACCCGCCACGTGCAGGCGTGGGTCTCTCAGAGGCTGCCCTCCCGGCACTCAGCTCGCCCCACCCCTGCTTTGCTTCTGCCCTCCCCCCCCACTACCACCCAGCACCCCAGGCCCCTCCCTGAGACCCGTGGAGGCAGCCGCTGTTGGAGATTGGCCAGCCTCCAGCTCAGAGTGACTTGGGGAGGCGTGGGCTAATCCAGATCAAAACAAGGCAACTAACTGGGAGCCAAGGCGTGGGACGCGCTCTGGAGGCCGTTCCAGCTCTCCCTACCCCTGCCGCCGGCGTGGCGTGGAGAGGGGCCTGCCCACTTGCGAGGTGTGGCCTGGCCAGGGGCCTACTTGCCTGCGTGGTGTGGCGTGGCCAGGGGCCTGCCCGGCTGGGTGGTATGGCGTGGCGAGGGCCGTTAGCTGAGCTCATGGAGTGATCACGGAGCTGGGGGGTCTGCCTGTGGCTCCTGGGGTTCTCACTGGATCCCCAAGAGACGGTGTGGCTGTGGTTCCCATTCCACAGATGTGAACGTGGAGGCGCAGGGAGGTCTGCTCAAGGCCGCTCAGCTCCGCGGAGGCGGGCGTGAGCCCCTGGCCGTCCAGCGAGTCAGTGTGGCAGAGGCTCCTCCCCGCAGACCCGCAGCGCCGCCTCCTCCCCGCACTCGGACCCGCTCAGCCCGGCTCCAGGACTCAATGAGCCGGCGGCATCTGTCCCCCGGAGCCCTGCTCGGCGTGGGGCCCGTGTGGGGTGCGGGAGGGAGCAGGGACACCTGTCGCCTCTTGTCACAGCTGAGCTCTTGGGATGTGTGTCACGCTGCCACTGCGCCCACGTCTCTGCCCACGTGGAACATTCCGGATCTCATTAGGCGGGGAGTGCTCCACGCGACTCCGTCTGGGTGCGCGGCCGAGCGAGTGCAATCAGCCAGGGCCGCCACGTGCCTTCGGAGCCTGGGGGTGGGGAGCAGCACATGGGGGGGGCAGCACTGGGGGGGAGCAGCATGTGGGGGGGAGCAGCATGTGGGGGGAGCAGCACGTGAGGGAGGGGAGCAGCATGTGGGGGGAGCAGCGCGTGGGGGGGAGCAGCACCTGGGGGGGCAGCACCTGGGGGAGCAGCACGTGGGGGGAGCAGCACGTGGGGGGGCAGGGGCAGCTGCAGCCCACGGGTCCCTGCACACAGTCCCTGCCCCCAGCATCTGTTTCCCACAGAGCCATGTTTCCCCACATCACTCCCTCCCTGCCCCCCCGCCTCTCTCTCTCTCTCTCTCTCTCTCTCTCTCTCTCTCTCTCTCTCTCTCACACACACACACACACACACACACACACACACACACTCGCCTCTCCAAAGCGCCATCTGTACGTGGAACCAGCGTTTCCATGTGGCCACCTGCCTCTGCGTGGACTCTGAGCCAGTCTGATCCTAATTCGGTGCAGAGAAACCCTGGTCCCGTGGGTGTGCCGGCGCACACACTCACGTGCGCACACGCACACACATGCGCACACACACCTGCGTGCACACGCATGCCCCACCTCGCCGCAGCCCAGGCGTTCGCCCGGTGCACAGACCTCACCAGCTTCACGGCGCAGCAGAGGGCACCGGTCTGTCTTCTCCAGAGGCCAGAACCTTCTCTGGAGCGGGAGGGGCTGGTGCGGTCCCTCCGGCTCCGGCAGAGCGTCAAGGTCACTCCCGCCGCTCAAGGGCAGACGGCTCCCCCGGGCCCTGGGCTGCCCATCCTGCCGTCCCTCCCTCCCTCGCACAGCCTGGCGCCCTCTGACCTCTGCCCTCTGCCCCCTGGGCGAGCCCCGGAGCCTCCTCCCGGGGGTGCACACCCCACGCCCCCCGCTGCCTCCGTTCCACACTGAACCTCGGGTTCAAGGTCTTCGTGGGGGGTGTCCCCGCGGCGCCTGTGCCCGCACCAGCAGCTCCGGGGACGGCCTTCTCCGACCCCACGCTGAGACCGCTCCCCTCACCGCACAGCCCGGCCCCTCCGTGTCTCCATGGGGCCTCAGCCCCCGCCAGGGGGGCCCTGCAGCTCTTACAACTGAGTCCAAGGTCGGGGTTCCCTTGCTGGACTCCTTCTTACGCCCCCCGCCCCTGTGACCAGGCGCAGAGGGAGGGGGCGGCCCTGCGGGACCTGGGAGCCTGGGAAGGACCTGGGCCCTGACCACAGACTCCAGTGGGGAGTCCGCCTGGCCCCGGCCCCCCAAGGGTGGACGGGGGGGGGGGACGGGGGAGGGCCGTGGGAGCCGCAGACTCATTTCGCAGCCGCCGCCATAATCCGGCCGCCAGGAGACTGCGTCCGGAGATAAGACCCGGGACGTGCGGCCCCGAGGCATCGCCCTCTGTGTCTCCTCTGAGCCCCCCCCCGCCCCCCCCCCCGCTCCCCCTGAAACCAGCCTTTCGCCCAGCGCTCCGCGGGGCCCCCCCGGCAGCCCGGCTCAGGCTGGCGCTGCTTCCAGCCGGCAGCGAGCGGTAGGAACGAGGGCGTTTAAGGGGGTGTGCAGGAGGCAGCTGGTCGATGTTTCTCTCTCATCGACGTTTCTAGCTCTCTATCCCTCTCCCTTTCTCTCTGTGGAAAATCAATAAAAATATATTTAAAATAATAATATGTTTTTATTGATGTCAGAGAGGAAGGGAGAGGCGGGAGAGAGAGAGAGAGAGAGAGAAGCACCAATGGTGAGAGAGGGTCATGGATCGGCTGCCTCTTGCCCATCCCCTGCTAAGGATGGAGCCTGCAACCCGGGCCTGGGCCCTGACCAGGGATCGAACTTGGGACCTGCTGGTTCATGGGTCATGCTCAGCCCCTGAGCCCCGCCGGCCGGGCCGGGCCAGGCCACGTGGCTCCACAGGCCACGGAACAAAGGTGAACTGTGCAGGGAGCGTCCAACAAGTGAGTGGGAGGTAGCGAGTGGCCCTGACCGCGTGGCTCCATGGCGGCTGGCAGCCCCTCCTGGCCTGACGACACGCCCAGGAACAGCCATGTGGGACCAGCACCTCCACGCGCCGAAGCGCTCCTGTGCCGGCCCCCGTGCCGCCACGAGAGGAGGGTGCTCTAGGGAGCGACACCCGGGGAGCAGAGCTCCCAGCGGGGTGCACTGGGGAAATGAGAGGCTGGCGTTTGTGGGGATGAGTGGGGCGTCCGGGATCCTGCGAGCTCATGTCCGGTGGGGAGGACAGAGCTCCAACTAGACTCCCCACAAACGCCAATCCCCGAGGACTTTTAAAGGCACAGCGCCCGCTCCCCCGCTCCCCGCCCTGCCCCAGGCGGTCGCTCGGACCCCTCTCGGAGCCCCGGCCTCCGCTCTGGGATGTGACCCTGACCTTCTCGGCATGAGCGGGCTGGGCTGCCCCACGCCGCGGTGGCCTCTGTGAGCCCCGGCGAGCGCTGCTCCGGGGGGGAAACGCACTCTGGTTGTGGACGCAACTCAGCTGAGACGGGAAGCTTCCGGAACCGAGTCCCCGGGCGGGCGGGCGGCCGCTGGCAGACAGGAGAGGCGCGGGGAGGAATTCATCTGGAGGACGTCCCAGGCATTCCGCCTGCACCTGCACCTGCTTGAGACCCGTCTCCACGCCCAGCGGTGGTGCACGTGCGTCTGGGCCGCTCACACACACACACACACACACACACACACACTCACACTCACACACACACTCATAAACACACATACACTCACACACACTCACACACACTCACACACACACTCACACACACACACACTCATAAACACACATACACTCACACACACACTCACACACGCGCACACACACACACTCACACACACTCTCACACACTCTCACACACTCACACACACACTCACACACACACACACACACTCACACACACACACACACTCATAAACACACATACACTCACACACTCACACACGCGCGCACACACACACACACTCACACACACTCTCACACACTCTCACACACTCACACACACACACACACACACACACACACATGTACACACTGCTTGCAGAGCTCGGCTGGGAGAGCGCGTCAGTGAGCACAGTGGTCCGTCCCAGGCGCCCTCAATGGGAGGTTTTGCTATAACTGTGCCAGGGGCCGCTGTTCCCGCCGGGGGGCTGGCAGCAGGGCCGCCGTGTCTTGCATCTGCGCTGCTTCCGGCGTCGTGGCCAGACACGTGCCCCGTGGCCGCACCAGTCCCCACACGTGGTGAGCCTGCAGGGCTTGGTGTGGTGCGGGGCGTGTGACCCAAACAGACTGGCACCCAGGGCCGGACCGCAGTTCCCTGGCTGCGTGCGGGGAAGGCCTCTCCCGAGTTCCGGCCGGTCCGGCTGCTCTTCCGAGTGTCCGCCCTGGCCTCGGACCGCCATCTCTGAGGAACCGGCATCGCTCACCGGCCATCTCTGAGGAAGTGGCATCGCTCATGGTGACTGCAGGAATGGTTCACTGAAAACACAGTCTCCATGCGGGACCCTGATCCGCCTGCACCAGCCACGTCCTCCGTCGGGTCGTGAGCCCAGTTCCCAACATTGTGTTGTGCCACGAGGCAACAGTCACAGCCAGACCCTGCCCGTCCGGCCTGGGTGGCAGCAATGGTGCCGGCCTGAGCTGAATATGGCCCCCAGCATGCACACACATGTGCATACAGGTGCGCGCTAATATGCACACATGCACACACATGTGCGCACAGAGACAAATGTGCCCATGCATGCATGTGTGTGTATATGTGTGCACATATATGGATACGCATCCACATGAGCATATGTGTGCATGGAGATGCATATGCATGCACACATCCACGTGAGCATACATGCATGCACGCACATGTTGCACATGTGTATGTATCCATGTGTGTGCGCACGCATGGATACACATCCACGTGAGCATGTAAACATTCACCCACAGGTGTGCATTCAGGTGCAAAGGTGCACGTGTATGTGTGTATACATACGTGTGTGTGCACACATGCATGCACACAAAGGAGGCTCATCAGGGAGGCAGGACTGGGGGGGCAGCTTTGGTGCCCAAGTCACAAAGATGCAAATTCCCCAGAGAAAGAGCGGGCGGAGGTGGCTGCGGCTGGCGGGCACCCGCTCATCACGGGCTTTATGCTCCTGATTGTAGTCAAACGCCCAAGACCTCCCTTCCTTCTTCCTCCCTCCCTCCCTCCCTCGGAGGACACCACTCCCCGCAGAGAGTGTCCCTCAGGCCTGGGCCCCCTTGGCCCAGCTGCCCCTGAACTGGAGCCCCCAGGGAGCGCCCTGCGGGCGCCCAGCCCTCTGGGGGGCATTTCCCCGTGGAGCGGGGACAGCTGGTGGATGGGACCAGCCCGCAGAGCCCCACGTCCGCCAGCCCCCCCCCCTCCCGGGAACACTGTGCTCGCTGGAGACAGGGCCCCAGGACCAGGGGCGGCACTGACCCTCCCCCTGCGTTTACCGCCTGTTCCGCCGTCAGAGGAAGGGGTGGCTGAGCGGGAACGTCGGCACGAGGCCGCACAATGGCCCACCTCGGGGAGCGTCGGGGGGACCCGCACCCCAACAGACCTCCGTGGCCAGGCCCTGCGACAGGCTGAGTCCACGTTGCTCACAGAGGGCGCTCGTGGTCCCAGGCGCTGAGCGAGGCCGCGGGTGCCGAGCTCTCCCTACGGTCAGAGAACGCCGGGCACACGCAGCTCTCGAGACGGGGTGATGGGGTGCCATGGGAGGCCTGAATGCCCCCAGGAGCCTCGAGAGCCCCGTGACAGGGGCCGGCGGGGCCCAGACACTCCCCTCATCTGGAAAATGAGATTCCAAAGGCCACGCTCCCCAAGAGTCGGCGGGCCCGGGTTAACGAAGTCGTACATCTGAAGGATACGGTCCTTGTTTCTGTCCCACGTTCCTGACTCCACCATCAGTGCCGTCCCCTTAGAGCAGCCGTGGGCAAACTTTTTGACTCGAGGGCCACAATGGGCTCTTACACTGCACCGGAGGGCCGGAACAAAAGCAACCTGACCATGCAGGCACTCTCCTCTCGGGCTGCTGGTGAAGGAGCGGAGGGGAGAGCAAGAGAACCCTCCGCTCTTTCGGCTCTGCTGGCCTGATAGAACAGCCGAACGGGCCAGATCCGGGACGAGGGCCATAGTTTGCCCACGGTTGCCTTAGGGTCTCCCCCCTCCCAGCCCCACCGGCCTGTGGGCGGCCCTCACCCCCTGCCAGCTCCGTTCTATTCCCAGAAGGAGACAGGAGACAGGGTGGCCCAGACACTGCCCGCTCCCCCCCCTCCACCAACGGGAGGAAAGTCTTTGTGTGTCTCATTGTGTGTGGCCAGGAGCGATTTGCTGAACAGGAAGTGCCTTTACAAAGAGTTTTACATTTTAAAAGAAAACGCTTTGCTAAGGCTTGATTGCAGGAGCTTCCCTTTGATCTCCCAGTGTTTGCCTGAAGGACGTGGGGGGTGGGGGTGGGGAGGGAGGGTCGGGGGGGGGGGGGCCTGTGGAGAGGGTGCTCCGGCCTTGCCCGGCCCTGGGACCACCCCGTGCACCGCCGTTCTGCACGAGGCGGGCAGAGGGGCATCGGGCAGGCCACCAGCCCGTCTCCCCAGCGTCGCCCACCAGAGCGCCAGCGCCGGGCGCGCCCGGGGAGCCATCAGGAAGGCAGGCTGGCCCCCGTGCCCGCTCAAGTGCCGGCTCTCGGAGGACGTGTGACAGCCGTTTCGGCGCCCCCGAGCGGAACGGCACATCTGCGGCCCCGGGGGGATCGGCCACTGCAGCCCGGAGAGGCCAGATGGGAGCGGACAGATGTCGCGGAGCCGCACGCAGCTCCCGGCGCTGCAGACACGGTGTTCCCTCGTTAAACGTTCGCCGAGGACCTGATTCTCTGGAAGCCGCGACTCGGAGCCCGCACGGGGCGCCCGCCGTGGTCCTGGCGGAGACGTTCGGTGACAGCCGCCGGCTCCCCCGGCCCTCCCGAGTGCCCACGGGGGGCGCCTTCGTGAGCAGCCGCCCGCGTGGCCTCAGCGACGTGGGACAGGGTGCCGGGCGGAGAGGGGGAGAGGGTGGGCAAGATGCCGGGGGTCGGTGTACCGCCGTGGTCCTCCTCCTTCCCGACGCTGCGGCCTTTGACACAGGTCCTCACTGTCAGGTCGAGGCAGGGGGAAGCCCAGAGCCGATGCGAGCTTCTGCAAGGTGGACGGTGACAAAGATGGCTGGCTAGCCGGGACCAGTTTGGCTCAGGGGATAGAGCACCGGCCTGCCGACTGAAAGGTCCCAGGTTCGATTCCGGTCAAGGGCATGGACCTTGGTTGCGGGCACATCCCCAGTAGGGGGTGTGCAGGAGGCAGCTGATCGATGATTCTCTCTCATCGATGTTTCTAACTCTCTATCCCTCTCTCTTCCTCCCTGTAAAAAAATCAATAAAATATATATTTTTTTAAAATGTGTAGACAGAGATAAAGGGAGACTGGGGAAGGGGTCAGCGGCTGCCTCTGCCCGGCTCGGGGACGGAGGGAGGGAGAGGATGCGGTGGGCGGAGCTCACTCTTACCAGCCGACCAGCGGTCTTGACCTTTGCTCCCTGCAGAGCCCACTGCCTCCCCGGGCGGGCGGGCAGCGTGCCCAGCCCCGGGGCCACGGAGTCAGGCGTGTGACAAATACTGTGGCCGACGTTGGCGCACCACGTTGTGGGTGTCGGACAGACAGGGCCACGCGTGGGCCCAGGAGGCTGAGGAAGTCTAAGGCTGAGTGAGAGCCAGCGCCAGCAGGCGGACACCACGCTGGCCTCGGGTCAGACCCCCCTGCGCATGGGGGGGGGGAGGCCTGCCCAGGTGTCCTGGCTCACGGTTCTGGCTCCTGGGAGCCTCGTCCACACGCTGCTACCCTGAGCCCGGCGGGGCGTGGCTCAGCGGTTGTGCACCCACCCAAGAACTGGGAGGTCACGGGTTCAATCCCCCGTTGGGGAACCTGTCAGGATTGCGGGCTGGATGTAGGGGGCGTGCAGGAGGCAGCCGGCCCGTGGTTCTCTCTCATCTCTGATGTTTCTAGCTCTCTCTCCCTCTCCTTTCTTCTCTGAAATCAATTTTTTTTAATGTGTTAAAAACAAAACAAAACATAAAAACAAAAAAAGCACCGCCACCCTGAATCCCCGGGGTTGGTCCGCTCTCCGCGTAGTAACACACCACGGCCAGGTGGGGGCGTGAGCCGCAGGAGCCGCGTGTGGCAGCCTGGAGGAGGGCCCCCTGAGACCCCGGGTGGGTGGGTGGGCTGGTGTCCCCCCCACCGGCTTCCCGCCTCCTCGCACGGCCCCGCTCCCCGCATCCATATCCCCGCCGCCTCTCTGTCTTCTTACAAGACACAATTACGCGGCCTCGGAGAGGCTCGCTAATGGCCTCATTCCGTCTTAATTGCCTCATTACAGGCCTTATCTCCAAACGCACGCACGTGGGGGGATTACGGCTGCCTGACGGGAATTGGGGAGAAGCACCGAGTCGGTCCCGGACTCCCGCCCGGGCCAACGCGAGTGTGGGATTGGGGGGAGCAGGGGGATCGGGGGGATCAGGAACGCTCTGAGGAGCTTAGCGTGAAGCCCTCACCTGGGGGAGCCCCGGCGTGCCATGCGCCGCACACACGGAGCGCTCAGGCCGGTGTGCGCCGGCAGCGTCTGTGCCCGTGAGGCCCCGTGCCGTCACCCGGAACGTTCCACCACTATCCCCCTGAGGTCCCCCTCCGCACCCCCTGCCCCCCGACCTGGCCCCGCTGATCCGCGGTCTGCGACCCGATTCGTCCGTGTGTCGTAGGATTTTACGTCATCGGAACTCCACAGTATGTGTTGTTTTTTCAGTTCTGTGCTTTTTTAAAAAAAAAAAAAAATATATATATATATATATTTTATTGATTTTTTTACAGAGAGGAAGGGAGAGGGATAGAGAGCTAGAAACATCGATGAGAGAGAAACATGAATCAGCCGCCTCCTGCACACCCCTCACTGGGGATGTGCCCGCAACCGAGGTACATGCCCTTGACCGGAATCGAACCCGGGACCTTTCAGTCCGGAGGCCGATGCTCTATCCACTGAGCCAAACCGGTTTCAGCTGCATCTTTTTTAATATATATTTTTCTAAATTATTCATTTCAGAGAGGAAGGGAGAGGAAGAGAGAGAAACACCAATGATGAGAGAGAACCATTGATCAGCTGCCTCTTGAACACCCCCTACTGGGGATTGAACCTGCAACCCGGGCACGAGCCCTGACTGGTTCATACCACGGAGCCACACGGGCCGGGCCTGCCTGCATCTGTGTATGTCCGGTGGGTCTCTTTTAGGCAGCGTGCTGTTGAGTCTTGTTTTTTTGTGTGTTTTATTTATTTTTTAATATATTTTATTGATTTTTTTTTTTTACAGAGAGGAAGAGAGAGGGATAGAGAGTTAGAAACATCAATGAGAGAGAATCATCGATCAGCTGCCTCCTGCACACCCCCCACTGGGGATGTGCCTGCAACCAAGGCGCATGCCCTTGACGGGAATCGAACCCGGGACCTTTCAGTCTGAAGGCCGATGCTCTAGCCACTGAGCCAAACCGGTTTCGGCAGCTTTATTGGTTTTAGAATCCAGTCGGACAACCTCTGCCCGTGGGTGGTTAGGCCCTTTGCTTGAAGTCGGCTCACCGATCTGCCCGGACTGGGGCCCATCTGCTTTCTGCCTCCCCGGCCTGGGTTCCTGTTTTCGCTCTTTCCGCCTTATTTCAGGTTCTGTCTCCTCTCCTTTGCTTGCCTGTGGGCTGTCCCTCTGGTTTTCATTCCAGGGGCCACGGTTGGCGTGGGCCAGTGCGTCCTCACGGGCTGGCATCCACGTCACGTGAGGCGCAGGAACCTTCAAAACGTGTGAGTGAGTTCCCCCCTCCCGCCTCGTTCTGGACTTTGTCCTGTATCGCAAAGAGGTAATATGCCGATGGTCGCTAGAGGTCTAGACCAGTGGCGGCGGCTCTCTGGCCCCTTGAGCGTGGCTCTTCCACAAAACACCGGGGCCTGGGCGAGTCTATTCTGAAGAAGCGGCATTAGAAGAGGTTTAAGTTTAGACAATGTGGCTCTCCAAAGAAATGTCCATCGTTGCGCTGTTGGTGTTTGGCTCTGTGGGCCGGTGAGTTTGCCGGCCCCAGGTCTGGCCGGTGTGGAGCGGGCGGGAGCAGAGCAGCCGCCGGCCCCTGGCAGAGGGAGGAAGCGGCGAGCACCGTGCGGGTATCCCGGCCACATGGAGGGCGTGGCTGGTGCCCCGTTCCCACCACAAGGCTGTTCTCCTCTCTCTCCGCCAGCATTACCATCCTCTCCGAGGGGCCCTTACAGACCGGGCTTTGACAGGCGGCTCCCATCTGCTGGAACCTTTCCTCTCCGAGGCATCGATCACCCCTTGGGGGCCATTCCGGAGAGGCAGAGGCACATCCCTCACTTGTGCTCCTGGGGGGGCGGGGTCGTGCTCGGCCGCGGGGATGATTGGAGGCCGCAGCTGCCGTGGGGTACCGGCCCACAGCCGCTCCAATGCTGTCAGCGCCCGGGTGTGGGGAGGGCGGCGGGGGGCCTCAGACCCCCGGCCAGGACACACGAGGGGCACGGACAGTTCTCTGCGGCTCTGAGGCCCCCAGGCCAGCGCCCCCCCCCCCCCCCCCCCGGAGGCTCACAGACGCAGCGATGCCCTGGGCCGCGGGAGGAGGCTGAGCTCCCGGGCTCCCTCCCGGTGGGCGCCGGCCATCCTTAGGGCGCTGGCTCGTTCGGGGCGTCCTCAGGGGGGCCAATGAGAAAGCACCGCAGAGCGGCGGGCCAAAGTGTGGCAAGCTTTGGGGGATGGTGTGGCCATGGAGACGGAACCGAAGGCTGCCCCCGGCTGTGCTGGGTTCAGACCTCAGCCCCTGGCCCTGCCCCGGTGGCTCCGCTGGTGAGAGTGTCGCCCCAGACGCCAGAAGGCGGTGGGTTCGCTTCCTGGGCAGGGCGCATACCTCGGTTCCGGGTCCAATCCCTGGTTGGGGTGTAAATGGGAGGTAACCTATCAATGTTCCACAGGTGTGTTTCCTCTCTCTCCTCTCCCTTCACCCTCTCCTTCTCTCTCTAAAATCAGTAAAAACATATTCTCTGGAGAGGAATAAAATCCTATATAATAAAGAGCTAATATGCTAATTAGACCGGACAGCCAGTGGAACGACCTTCCAGAAGGACCTGTGGGCGGGGCCAGGAGGCAGGCGGGGCTGGGATGGGCGGGGCCCCTGGCACCAATCTGGCACACGAGGCCCCTGATCAATGAATGAATAAATAAGTAAGAACCTCCACATCCTTAGGGCTGACTGGTGAGACAGTTGATCCCGGTGGCGACCTGATTTGACCGGCTCGGGGGACAGCAGGAGAGATCAGCCCTCGGGACAGGGCAAGGCGAGAGGGTTGACCCTCCTGTTACCACGGCGATGGAAACTTTCCACCTGGATTCCGATGAGCAGCATGCCGGCCCGTGTTCTATTTCTGTCAGCACGGCGCCCAGCCACAGTCAGGTACCTGGGCAAAAGCACCGCGAGAGAACGATTCCGGGGAAGCAGGCGTACGCCCAGACGCACGGGCATCTACCTCTGCGCCCCTGATTCTGGAGCGTTCCCCTGATTCTGGAGCGTTCCCGGGGGCACGGGCACGCCAGGGAGGCCCAGGCACGGCGGGACCCCGTGCCGCCCCTTTGCTCACAGGCTCTATGTCTGTCCCGGCCCCGCTGGCCCACGCCCGCCGGCATCACTGTCCACACGCACGAGGGGAGACGCGCGTCGTTAACCTGACCTTGAACGCGAGCTCGCCGGGGACGCGGCGGGCGGCTGCAGCCATTCGTGGCGGCTCCGTCCCGTTGCCATAGCGCCGGCGAGCTCCTCTGCTTCCAGACACAGGGCTCCTGCGGGAGCCGCACCTCCCCCTCCGTGCATACAGCCCCGGAGGCCACGGCGCAGTGGCATCTGGCCCCTCGGGCGTGCGTGGCAGCCCCTTCCTCCCCGTCACTCGGTCAGTGGGACTCCGCAGTCTTGTGAGGGGTTCCCCGGATCCTCCCACCACTCCCCCTCCAAGCCCGCCTCCTCACCGCCCCTGCTCCGGGGAGGCTGCCGCAGACGGCCACACCTTGTCTCTCGGTCTCCGTGTCCCCGGGGCGGTCAGTCCCGGCGGGCGCCTTCCCGTGTGTTAACTGAAATGCTGACGGGTTTATCCTAACGCTTTAGGCTTGCCGTGGAGTTCTGGGTCCTACGTCTCCCAAACGTCACGGGATCCGGGGGCTCCGCTGACGCCTTTCCCCGGCAGACACGCGTCTGCCGCTGTCACAGCCACGCCAGCAACCGGCGGCTCCAGCGCCAACGGGATCCCGAACGCGCACAGGCCGGGCGCCCCAGGTCACGCGGCAGACCCGGGGTCCGGGAGCCCCCTTCCCCGTGCACAGACGGCCAGGCTCCCTGTGCGAGTCCTACCCTGGTGGGAGGGGTGAGGGGGCACCCCGGGGTCTTTGTCCCTGCGGGCGCTAATCCCATTTGTGGGGGCGCCACCCTCATGGTCTCACCTAACGTTGATCACCTCCTAACACCATCCCACTGGGGGTCCCAGGGGCTCGGGGACCACACATATCTAACCCATGTCACTCTCTACAAGCAGATGGGCAGGGACACTTGTTCTTGGTACATGTCCCCCATAAAAGGGAGAGCGGGTCCATCTCATCCAAAGGCTCAGCGGCGTATTTGCCACGCTTCGCACCCGGGTTGGGAGTCTCCGATGACCTAGAAACTGCTTCGCCGCCTTCCATCCCAGCTCCCCCCACGCCCACGTCCTGAGGTTCTAGAGAGTTCCTCACAGAAATGGCCCACAGCTTCCTGCGAGTGCCCGTCGGCGTCCTTCCCGGGAAAGGGGCCTGTCTCGCCAGCGGTTCCACCAAGACCCACCCACCCACGCGCTGGGAAACGCTCTGGCCCAAAGGACAGCTCCGGGCACGGGCACACGCACAGACACGCGTGCACACGGCCACGACGCTGCTCTTGGAAGTGCCCAATGCAGACCGATTTGTCCCCCCACATAATCGATTCCACGTCTCCGTCGGACGTGGGCATCCAGACCCCGAGAGCGAGCGGGGCTGTCAGTCACAGCAGCCGGAGGGTCTGAGTGTGAGGGTCCGCCCTCCGGTGGTTGTGAGCGGCCCCTGGATGGAGGGGAGACGGAGTGTGGGCGTGAGCACCGACGTCCTTTCCTCCCTCCCTCAGGGCCTGGTTCATGGGGTGTGAAGTGGGTGTCAGGGTCTCACTGGCTTTTCAGCTTGTGGGTGACATTTTCGGAAATAACACAGATACCTCACATCAGATTCACTCCCTTGACTCGGCACCCCTTCCCCCTCACCTCCCCCCCTCCCCCAGACGTCTTATTGACTACCTGGACCCGTCCAGACAACAGGCCCTAGAATATGGCACTATATATATATATATATATATATATATATATATATATATATATATAGTTTATTGATTCCAGAGAGGAAGGGGGGGAGAGAGAGAGAGCAATGAGAGAGAACCACAGACCAGCTGCCTCCTGCACACCCCACCACACTGAGGATCAAGCCTGCAACCCGGGCACGTGTCCTGAGCAGGAATGGAATCGTGCCCTCCTGGTTCACAGCTCGGTCGACACTCCACCACTGAGCCACGCCGGCCACGCACGCTGCCCATTCTGTAGCGAGTCCACGGATCTCCACTGAATTTACTGAACCATCTCAACCAACTTGTGAGACCTGCTGTTTGCAATCACACTCGGCATGGAGTTCACACATCTATGCACCTGTTCACTTAAAAAGCAGAAACAAGTGGAATAGCTACTGTGTGCCGGGTTCTGTTCCAGGCCCAGTTCTGTTCCAGGCCCGGTTCTGTTCCAGGTCCAGTTCTGTTCCAGGCCCGGGTTCTGTTCCAGGCCCAGATTCTGTCCCAGGCCCGGTTCTGTTCCAGGCCCGGTTCTGTTCCAGGCCCAGTTCTGTTCCAGGCCCAGTTCTGTTCCAGGCCCAGTTCTGTTCCAGGCCCAACCTCTGTTCCAGGCCCGGTTCTGTTCCAGCCCCAGTTCTGTTCCAGCCCCAGTTCTGTTCTAGCCCCAGTTCTGTTCCAGGCCCAGGTTCTGTTCCAGGCCCAGGTTCTGTTCCAGGCCCAGTTCTGTTCCAGGCCCGGGTTCTGTTCCAGGCCCAGGGGCTCCCGGGGCCCAGCAGACGGCCCTCTGTCCTCACCCCACGCCTGGGACTCTGAAGGCGCAGACCCGGGTAAGAGAGGAAGAGCCGGCGCCGGCACCTCGCAGGCCCGGCGGGCGCGGGGAGTGCTGCCGTGTGGCCTCGGAACAGCCCAGACCGGGGAATCAGGCACCCCGTCTCAGGATCAGGGGAACAGGCTCCCCGCCCCCACAGGGCAGAGGTCTCGGCCTGGCCTGTGGAGGCAGACAGACCCCAAAGGGGAGCCTTTTCGGGCCGGTTCCCTCCCAAACTCACCAGCCAGAGAAGCCACCCACCACGTGAGCAGGGAGCGGGGCCGGCTGCCGTCCTGTGGGGCGCCCTCCACGGAGGAGGCAGGAAGGGGGTCCCCTCACCCCCACCGGTAGAGGAACCCCCACCAGCAATGGCTGGTTTGCAGGAAACGGGTTCTAAGGGTCCCTGCAGACGGTGGGCAAACGCGGAGACGTGGACTCGGGTGCTGGAGGGACGGGTGCCCGCGGGGAGGAGACAGCAGGGCCCCCGAGGGGCAGGAGCAGGGGGGGGGGGAGCACGGGGCGGGTGCGGGGAGGCCAGACTGCCATGGCCCAGCCCTGGAATAGGGAGGCCGGAGGTCCAGCCGATGACCGCACCGCTGACCGCCTCCTCATAGTGGGACAAGGTCACGTGGAAGAGCCTGCGGGGCCATGGTCAGCGGCGAGGGCCAGGCCAGCACCCAGCACCCAGCACCCAGGGGCCGGGGAGCGCCTGAGGTCCCGCCCTCCCAGCTCCCAGACTCCACCATTCCTTTCAAATACAGTTTGCCGGACTGGAACCACCTCTTTACACGACGCTTTGTGTGTGTGTGTGTGTGTGTGTGTGTGTGTGTGTACACGCGAATGTGTGTGTTTAAATATGTTTTTATTGATGTCAGAGAGGAAGGGAGGAGGAGAGAGAGAAACACCAACGATGACAGAGAATCATGGACCGGCAGCCCCCTGCACGCCCCACACTGGGGATGGAGCCTGCAACCCAGGCCTGTGCCCTGACCAGGGATAGAAACTGGGACCCTTCTGTCCACAAGCCAATGCTCTACCGACTGAGCAACCCCGGCCAGGGCCAAGATGGCTGCTTAGGAGGCCACATTCTCCCCGCCCGCGCAGGAGAGACGGTCGGTCTCGGTCCGGGTGTTTGGAGCGAGGCCACGGGAAGCTAAAGGTGGCGCTGGCCCGGCCCGCGCACACGCCCACCGTCCAGCCCAGACCATTGAGCCCCTCCCGGCCTTCCCACACCCCCGGCAGCGGGACCCGGGGGAGGGCGGGGAGGGGAGGGGGCCGAGGGCTGAGCACCCGGCGCCTGGGAGCCTGCCCCCCGGGCCCTGAGCCCAGGGAGGGAAGTCCCTCCTCAGCCACAGCCCCGCCCCGGAGGGCACAGAGGCCAGCACCGTGGCCGGCAGCCGGCAGACGGGAATGGAGAGGTGAGTGCTCCCGCCCCCCGAGAGCCACTCCCCCGCCATCCTCTCTAACCGCCGTTTGTCAACCTCGAGTCCCCCCGCCAGTGGCGTCGGGCCTCCCAGCGCGGCCCCATCACCGGCTGCGCTCGGCGAGGCTCAGCGAGTGCCCGCGCCATCAGGTCACCCTGGAGGCAGGAGGCACAAGCGGGCGCTCCGCAACTGCCTGCCCCCCAGCCGGGGCCACCGAGGGACCCCAGGCTGGTGGGGGAGCAGCTCTCTCCCTCCTCCCCCTCCCCCCCCACCCCGCCCTCTGCTCTCAGTGCTGCGCCCACAAGGAGCTGCCACCGGCCTGGGCCTGAGCCGGGCCTCACGTGTCCGCGGGCAGGTCTGCAGCCAGACTGCAAAGCTGGATTCCGGGTTCCGGAGGGTCCTGCTGGAGGCTGCGGGGGCGGGAGGCTCGGCCCTGGGTTCTGGCTGCTGCGGTCTCCGGCCCTCTGTCCCCAAGGGCGCCGCCCCTTCCCGCTGCCACACCAGTAGAGCGGGTCTCCAACCAGGGCAGGGAGAGCTGGCCCATCAGCAGACGTCGGTCGGACAGCCGCGGGGACACGGGTGCCTGCGACCACCTCCCCCCACCCCCCCGACACACACACCAGCTGCAGCTCCGCAGGGTAAGGGACACGGGCCCAGGCCCCAGGCGCCGGCCGGGTGGGGAGCTGGCGATGCCCTGTGACCCGGCGTGGGGGTCACACGCCAAGCTCAGCCTGACGCTCGGGGCCCAGAGCATCCGTCCCTGCCTCGCGGACGGGGACGGCGGGTCTCCACGCTCGGGCTGGGCGGCCCCTCAGAACCCAGTTCCACGGGCAGCTGGAGCGTCACGCGAGCCCCGGGAGCCCGTGAAACCACGTGGGAGCTCCGTTTCCCCTCACGCAATGCGGCCCTGGAGGCGGTGCCGTGGTAGCAGGGGGCACAAAGGCTCGGTCCTGGGTCCTGGGGGGCCTCCCACGGGGGGGGGGGGGTCCTGGGGCCAGCCCGCTGCCTGCCCTCGGTCCACCATGCCTGTGGCCACGGGAGCTGCACCTCCCTCCCCCGAGAAGGCGGCGGCGGCCACGGCCTCGGGACAGGACTCCTGCCAACTGGCCACCGCACCCGCCACGGGCTCCCGGTGCCCGTCCTCACCCCGGCCTGCCGCGCCCCGGGCCTCCGGGGGCCTTCGAGGGCCCAGACGCCGCTCAGAGGGAGGAAGCGCTGCTGGAAGGGAGGGTCGGGCAGGTAAGCGTGGGAGGGCCGAGCGGGCCGGGGCCTGGGCGCCTGCTTTCTGCACCACAGCCGGGGATGGGGTTCCCCTCAACGCAGCCACGGTGCTGAGGGGGGTGGGCGGAGGCCCAGCATCTGCCGCAGTGGCCACGGCGCTCTGCCCTCGTCCGCCTGTCTGTGGCTCAGCGGAGCAGGCCCGGCTCCCGCCCGCTCACCTCGGATTCTTCCTGTCCCCTCCGTCCCCACGGGCCGGCGCCCGCGACTTAGCCTCGCAGCGGCGGGGGGACAGCCCCCTGCACACCCACACTGCGGGTTGACCCTTGACCCCCTGGTTCATAGGTCAGCGCCAACCACTGGGCCACGCCTGTTGACCCGCCTGTTGACCCCCTCCCCCCCACCCCCGTTCTCCCGTGGCAGCGGCAGCCCCATCCTGTCCTCGGAGTGAGTGACGGGGTTCTGAGGCTCTCGTGGCTCTCAGGCTGCCCGCAGCGGCTCTGCTCTCAGGCTTGGGGGGGGGGGTCTCCCCTCCGTCTCCCTGTCCTAACGTAATAGCTTCTCGTTTGGGGGATGCGCTACGCCCGCGTTCGCAGCGGGGAGACAGCCTCGGCAGCACACCCGTCTCCCCTAAATTGATCTATGGATGCGAGGCGCTTCCAATCCCAGCTCTAAGAGGGAGTCCGTGGCTCCTGACAAATGGATTCTGAAATGCGTGCGGATACGCAGGAGCTCAGAACCCCGTGCAGACCAGGGTGCGAGTGGAGGGCTCGCACCGCCAGCCCTCAGCGCAGCCGTAAAGCAGCCGAGGGCGCCGGGGGTCAGCGCGGGGGTGGGACGTGGGCCAGAGGTGACATGGGGGCCCAGGATGGGGTCTCCCCCCCCCTCTCTTTCTCTCTTCCTACCTCCCTCCCTGCCTCCCTCTCCCTTCCTCTCGGACGCCTGTCCCGGGGTAAACAGCTTTAAAAGGGCTTACCTAGGTGCCCCAGGAGCCAGGCACTGGGAACAACCCAAGTCCACTGACATGACAGCGGGTTCACACAGTAGGTTCACACAGTAGGACATCAGGCCCATTAAACGAGAAGGAACCATACTGCACAGCAGCGTGGGGCAGCCCGAGGGCACGTCGGCGTGGAGGACAGGTCTCTGAGATGCACCGACCGAGAGGAATGAGACAGATACACACCGCAGGATGGACCTGAGACTCCGCGTTCATGGAGGTACAAGTGCGGGCAGACCACACACCACACACCACCACCTGTGCACGAGGAACATGCAGAGCTGGGCGATCCACGGGTAGGTGCGCACCTATGGCCACCCCCTTCCTCCCCCACCCCACCCCCTCTCCCGCCTCCCAGCCCGAGGCAAACCAGGGAACACGGGCGAGCCCCAGACAGATACCGAGGGCTCGGTCGGCATCTTCGCCTCCAGAGCCGCCTGAGGGGTTCTGCTGTTTTGCTGTGTTCCCTGGCAATGGGGTGGTTCGGAAAGATGAGAGCTAAAGAGAAGGAAGTGAAACTTCCCAGAACCCGCCGCCCTGGCCGGTGTGGCTCCGCTGGCTGGGCGCTGCCCCTCGCACCGAAGGGCCGCCAGTTCGATTCCCAGCAGGGCACACGCCTGCGTCGCAGGCTCCATCCCCAAGTAAGGGATGTGCAGGAGGCAGATGATGGATGCCTCTCTCACATCGACGTTCCTCTTTCTCTCTCTCCCTCTCCCTTCCTCTCTCCTTAAAAGTCAATAGAAATATTTCTTAAATAACAAAATAAATAAAACCTCCCTGAAAAGATAGTTTGTTTGTTTTTAAGACGACAAATATGGCCCAACCAGCGAGGCTCAGTGGTTGAGTGTTGACCTATGAACCGGAGGTCACAGTTCAATCCCTGGCACGTGGTGGGGTTGTGGGCTCCATCCCCAGGGTGGGTGTGTGGGAGGCAGCCGATCTGTGATTCCCTCTCATCATTGATGTTTCTCTCCCTCTCTCCCTCTCCCTTCCTCTTCTCTAAAATCAATATTTTTAAACATTGTGTGTTCTTGTGTGTATTAAGTAAATTTAATACACAAAACCCTATTTTCCTAAAAAAAAAAAAAAAAAAAAAAGACTGATAAATGTCAACCCAGATCCCAACAATGTCTGGTAACCAGGGGCCCACGGAGCTCGGGGTGATGTCCAGGGGAACGGGGTTGGAGGTGGCGTTGGCTGCAGGGACCTGGGCTCGAGGCCGGCTGCTGGTCTGTGGTCGCCTCACCCGACCTCAGAGCTGGGGCCAGCGCCCCCCACCGCGTCCAGGGGGGAGCCAGCGTTTCTGACAACGGAGTTTTCACTTAAAATGGAATTCAAGTGAGGAGACCTGGGCCGAGCTCAGAGGGCTGAAGGTGCCGAGCACACAGCCCGCCCGGGGCAGAGACAGACGTCTCCTCCCCACCTCTCCCGGCGGGAAGGAGATGGATGCATCGCCCCCTCCGCCTCGCGCCTCCCAGGCAGCCCGCGTTCATAAATATTCATTCCTCCCCTCCAACTGGAAGCATTCGGCCTTGTTACCTCGAGTGGAACTAACTGAAAATTAATGACGGCTTTCAGAGGAGGCGAGATTATGTACACAGAAGCAATTAAACACAAACCTATTAATTATTTAACAACCGGTTAGAGAGGGGAAGTTCGGCATTGGCCTCTCGGCCGCTCCCGGTCGCCCTGCCGCGTCGGGACTGCGCCGTGCTTTCGGGATGAGGTGCTGAGACGCGAGGGAGCCGGGGGGCGTCCGCACCCATGGGGCCTGGGGTGCCGCTGGTGGGCAGAGACACGCCGAAGAGCCGGGCCGCTGACCGAGCGAGGAAAGCATCTCAGATTCCTGACCCCAACCCCGAGGCGTGAAGTTTAATTTCACCTCCGCAGCATGGGCCGTGGGAAACAGAGGTTGGTGCGGCCTCCATGTCTGTTTGTGTCGGGGTACGTTAGGGATTTTCATGCAAAATGGACCCCTACGAAGTTAGCTGCGTCTGTGTGTGTTACTTTAAGGACCTCTGATACACAGAATCCGAAATTTACGAAATCACGGACTCCTAATCTTCACTTACTCTATGCTACACAACCTCAAGCCTTAAGTCAAAAATATATATGGCTGTAACCCTGCAGTTAATATCATACTGTGTGTCAACTGTAATTGGAAAGAAATTAATTTTAGCCGAAACTGGTTTGGCTCAGTGGATAGAGCGTCGGTCTGTGGACTGAAAGGTCCCAGGTTCAATTCCGGTCAAGGGCATGTACCTTGGTTGCTGGCACATCCCTGGTAGGGGGTGTGCAGGAGGCAGCTGGTTGATGTTTCTCTCTCATCCATGTTTCTAGCTCTCTATCCCTCTCCCTTCTTCTCTGTAAAAAAAAATCAATAAAATATATATTTTTTTAAAAAAGAAATTAATTTTAAAAAGAAAAGAAAATATATGGCTATGGACTAGTTCACTTTTGTCAAATTGCACCACCTATAGGCCAAAACATGGCATTGCATCCCAGCTCTATTGGACATTATGAATACACTAAAGGGGTGAGCTTCTGAGGTCACGGAGGGAATACATCAAGTTGCCGGGACACTTCTTTATGGCTGGTGATTGCTGTCCATCCTCTGTGGGTTCCATGCCCAGTGAGGTCTCTCTTAGACCCCATCTCTCTCAGGCCACGCTCCCCTCTGTGCAACCTCACCCGTCCCACGGCTCTCACACGTTCTCTGCGCCGGTGACCCCCAGACCCAGACCACACCTGGGCCTCTGCTCGGAACTCCTGGTGTGTGCATACAGCGGTCCACCCAGGCCTCCGTGTTTGTGAATACTGGACACCTCACCCCCTCTCTTGTCCCTCCGATATCTCAACAACGCCGGTCTTCTCCGTTCTTGACCCACACCTCAAACTTCAGAGTCATGCTCGACCCCTCTCCTTTTCTTTGGCACCCCACATCCAACCTCCCCACCCCCGGGTGTTCTGTAGGCCCTGCTTCTGCAATACACCAACTCCTACCACTTTTTACTACCCACACGGCCGCCACCTCCTTCGAGCCCCGTGACCCCACACCTGCTCGGGGCTCTCCCTCCTTCTCTCCTCTCCCCCTGCCGACGGTCAGCAGAGCAGCGTGGGTGAGCTCTTCAACATGCAAACAGCATCACAGGACTCCTCTGCCCAATGACAGCCAGTCCTGTCTCCTCCCCGCGGAGAAGCCCAGGTTCTTTCCTGTCCATTGAGGTCCCTGGCATTGGTCTCCACTGCGGACCTGCTCGTACCTCCTGCTGCATCCCCCTTGACCCCAGGGCTCCAGCCACCTCCGTCCCCTGAGGGTGCCCAGAGCCCGGCAGTGGGCCTGGGAGCCTGCCCTGGGCCTGGGCCTCTGTTTCAACGTGTCCTTGACCAAGGCCTTGACCAAGGCGGGCCTCCCCTGTCCACTCCTGGACTCCGGTGCTCCGGCCCCTTCCCTCCCCTGGACAGACCACTCCTCTGTTCCTTATAATCTGTGCATTGCCCGCGTCTGCCCCACAGCTCACACGTGCGTTCCCTCCCTCCCTCGTCCGGCCACTCCTGTACCTGTGGCATCAGGGGTGTGGCCGCTTCGTGTCCCACGGGGCTCCCTGCCCCGTAGCCACGCCCGCCACGGGGAAGGCGCTCAGGGAATGTCTTCCGGCCTCAGAGCAGAGGCTGGGCACGTTAATAAGACCATGAGTGAATGAATTATTAATTATTAGCGAATGGATCACCCGTCGATAAACAAAGGTTAATTGCTCCGTGAAGCGGAGGGAAGACGGTCTAAGACCACAGGGCAGACGCACAGAATTAACAAGGCGGTTTCCGTGTAGCGATTAACTCTGAAAGGTGATCAAAGGACCAGACCAGAGAAGCCAATTGCCCCCCGGGGACACTGCCTCCCCCCTCCCTGGTGGACGGAACCGCGTGGCACAGACTGTTCCCTGAGGGACCCACGGCGGCCCCGGCGGCCCGCTGAGTGCAGGGTTCGAGCCGCTTGCTGCTCAGCACGGGGCACGCAGGCCCTGGCCAGCAGCATGGGCACCGCCTCGGAGCCGGAGCTGCAGACACGTGACTGCGCCCAGACTCACAGAGTTGGCCTGCAGGCCTCCGGGGCCTCCGGGGGGGTCGGCGGTCACAGCCCCGGCCGGCCCGGCCCAGCCGAGCCGCACACACCACGCCTCCGGGGTGTCTGTGTGGTCAGGCGGCGGAGCCGGTGAGCACGGTGTGGCTGGGGGTGCAGAGGCTGCCGGCGCCTCCATCCTTCCAGCGTGCTGGCCTTGCTCACTCGCTCCGCCTGCTGCTGGCACCTCCCTGGGGCCTCTGAGGCCCACGCCCACTGCCTGTCTTGGGGGGTCGGGGAGCAGCGGCCACCTCTGCTCAGCGTGTCCCAGAAAGACCCGGTGGTCCCCCGGCAAACCTGGAGCCCAGGGGAGGGTGCCCGCGGCGTACTGGGGGCACGTCCTGCTCCCCTCCCCCCGGTCCGCTCTCTCAGCGGGACGACGGTGAGTCCGCACAGCGGCGTGGGCAGAGGGACGGAGACTCCTGCACACAAGCCTGATGGAGCCAGTGCTTCGGGGGGGTGCGGGACGGGGTGCCACTCAGGAGGGTCCGTCCTAGGAAGCCCCCCCCCCGAGAAGCAGCCCGCCCTGGAGGAGCCGCCAGGCCCCCTGTCACCCGGTCTGGGGGAGCACCAGCAGCTGGCTCGGCCCAGGTGCCACCGGAAAAGGGGGGGAGGCTGGAGAGGCACCCACTGCGCCAGGACAGCCAGAGCCAGACCCACGGGGGACGGAGCGGGTGGGAGGGAGCGTGGCGACGCCCTGAGACGCCCCGGCGGCCACACCCTGACCTTGGACCCCCAGACCCCAGAGCCGTGAGAAGGGCTTCCGTGTAAGCTGCCCAGTGAGCGTGATATTTGTCAGAGCAGCTGGAACGGGCCCGGACAGGAGGCCGGCGGAGGAATCGGGGTCCCTCCTGCGGCTCTGAGGTTTGCGTGGGTCCCCACGGCGGAGGGGAGGGGTGTTAAGCCACAAACAATCCGTGGGATGTTGCTCAAGTCGCTGCATCTCCCTTTCCTCATCTTTGAAAGAAAGGTATAAATGGGCAGCGTTTGCCGTGTAGGGAGTGGGACAGAAATGTTTTGTTGCCCTGACCGGTGTGGCTCAGTGGATAGAGCATCGGCCTGCAGACTGAACGGCCTCGGGTTCGATTCTGGTCAAGGGCATGTACATTGGTTGCCTGTACATCCCCTGTAGGAGGTGTGCGGGAGGCAGCTGATGGATGTTTCTCTCTCATCGATGTTTCTCTCTCTCTATCCCCCCCTCCTCTCTATAAAAAATCAATAAAATATGTATATTTTTAAAAAGAAATGCTTTGTTGGGAAGGACAGTGAATAAGACCCGGGTTTAGTGCCCCCAGGTGCAGCACAGAAGCGGACACAGGTCCCCCGTGGAGGAACGCATCTCCACCCGCGCCCCCGAGAGCTCCCACGGGTTACCGTCAGTCAAACGTGAGCTCACAAACGGGAACTGCACAACCCATGAAGACACGAGCCCCGTGCAGCGGAGTCAGCAGACACAACACCCAGCAAAACTAGACCTGCAGCGCCTTCCCCTCTTAGAGTGATCAGACGCCGAACAGGAAGCCGATGCTTTTAAAGGCTGGAAAACAGGAACAGATAAAAGGAAGCATTCAAACAGCCACCCAGATTGGTAAAAGGGCCAAATGGGTGTGAACTTAAACACCTGAAGTTTAAAATCCAATGAACTTGTTTCTAAAAAAAAAAAAAATTTTTAAATAGATCCGGAGTGATTACCCAGAATGCCATACGGGAGAAAGAGAGACAAAGCCGAGAGCCCCAGAGTCCAAGGTCAGACGGAGGACAGAGGGAGCGTGAGCACTGAGCACCGAGGAGGAGCTCCGGGAGGGCCAGCAGACCCTCCATGTGGGGAGGTGTGGGGTGCCCCCCCAGAGGAGGGGCTGGATGGGTCCCCGGCTGGAACCACCCAGGACGCATTTAAATGCTAATTCTCAGCCCGGCAGCGCAGAGAACCCCGAGCAGAGCTCAGTGAGAGCCACACGCCACGCGCTCGTACGGAAACCAGAGAACGCGAGAGGCTTAGAAGCTACCGGGGACGAGAAGATGATCAAAAAAGTCACATCCATTGTCCTTTTATAACAAAAAAAACCAACAACAACGAAGGCCAGATAGCAGTGTGAAAACATCTTCAAAATGTGCCCTGGTGGCGTCGTCCCAAACTCCGGGGCCGGCAGGCCCGAGCGCGGAATGAAAACACGTTGGACAAATGATGGGGGTGATGCTGCGCGTTTCCATATTCTCCACGCAGCCCGGGGGAGGGCCGGCGTGGCTGCTACAGGCCCGTGTCCTGGAGGGGTTCGGGGGCCCAGGGAGCTGGCGGGGGCAGGGGGGACCCTCCTGCTCACAGGAAGGCAGGAGGGCAGGTCTGGGCCGGCGGGTGAGGTGGGGAGCAGGGGGTGTCCGCCTGGGGCACTCGCTCCCGCAGCGTCTGCTTAACCCAGCGCCCGGGCGGGAGGGAGCGTTTGGGGGAGGGGGTTGGAGGTTTGGGGAGGAGGGGTGGGGGGGTCCCTCCGGAAGGGGGGGCTGGATGGGTCAGGGACCAGGACTGGCCTGTTCTTGGCCCCTGGAGGCTGCTGCTGCGTGTCATTCCCCTTCCCTGGGTGTGGTGTGTGTGGCTGGAGAGAGGGGGTCAGCCAGCCGGGTGAGGGCTCCCCAGGGTGACCACAGAGAACATGCATGTTCCCACACACGCGTGTGTGTAGGGCAGATGTAACCCCCCCCCCCAGTCTATGCCCACAGGGGTGTGGCCACAGGGGTGAGTGAGAAGGGGTGAGTCCACGTGGGACAGCTCGCAGGACTCAGAGCGGTGTTTGCAGGACGGGGCGGCCCGGGGTGACTGGGGCGGCTCCTGTCCGCTGCGCCCCTGAGGCCGCCGACGCGGGGGACAGCGGCCACGCACTGGCCGCCGGGATACACTGGACACGTGGACCGCCTGGAGAGACAGGGCTGAACGCAGGGTGCAGGCGGAGCCACGCCTGGGAACATGCTCCCCGAAGGTGGACGTGCTATCGGCTCTGACTGCAGGCAGCCCGGTGTGGGCCGGGGGGGCTGGGTGTGGAACCCGGGCCCAGGAAAACAGAGGCTGCGAGGCTCATCGTGGTCTCCCTGCCTCTCCACCGGAGAGAGCGGACAGAGTCCCGCCCGCTCCCAGCTTGACGTCTGTTTCTACGTCTGCTCTCCTTCCAGTGTTTCTCCGTCCCGGCCGCCTCCACGTAGAACCGGTTCGTTCATCCCTCTTTCCACACTGGACGCGGAAAAGGGAGATCCCCGCCGCATCAGGTCACCACCGCTGCCTCTCTGGCCTTAGGACACCGTGAGGGTGGCCGGACCGCGCCACGGGCCCCGGGGAAGGTCCACCTGGGCTGGCCCCGCTGGGCGCCCACCGCAGGGGGCTGCGGCCGGCTCCGTCCCCTGTGGCTGCTGCCTGCCCCCAGGGCCACGGGAGGAGCCACGGGGGAGGCCTGGCCTCGGAGGAGGGAGCTCAGGTTGCAGACGGGAACAGCTGGGCTCAGCTGACCCGGCTCTGTGTCCCCATTGCCTCAGGGACTGCTCCTCCCTCACCCCGCCGGCCCCTCCCGCCAGGGCTGTTTCCGCTCCGTGGAGAGGGCTGTGCGGTCTCCCACGGAGGAGAGGGGACCCGGGCCTTTGTCTCCGTCCGGCCACGACTCTGGCACCCACAGGCCAGCCACTGTGGCCGCCGTCCCTGTCCACAGCGCTGTCCCCGCCACCTGGCTTCACACCGGGGGCTGGAGCTGCTCAGACTCCGCCGCCCTCTCCTGGCTCTCATTGTGATGGTCAATCCCCGACCTGCTCCCCCCCCTGCCCGGCCCTCTCTCTGCCGTCCACCCAGGCCAGGTGCTGGGCTGTGGTCCGGCCCGCCCTCCCCACCTGCCCGCCTGCCGCAGGCTCTGCCTCCACTGGGATGTAATTTTCCAGATTACGGCTCCATCCGCCAATTCATCACTCAGGTTCAAGTGCTATTTAGTCAAAGATCGCCGTGTCACTCCTTCCGCCTCATTTGCCTTCCGGCCTGGAGTTATTGCCGGAGCCCGGGGGCCGCCCCTCCCGGCAGAGCCGCCGCCGGGCCAACGCCGTTAGTTTTCATTAGTTTTACAGGCTCGGCATCTGCAGCGAGGGCGGCCCTGACCTGGCTGCCCGCTCCGAGGACTCCCGGGCTGCCAGCCCAGGCCCCGCCCTCTCGGTCAAGCCCAGGTCCCTCCCTCTCAGTCACATGCCCAGGCCCCTCCCCTCTCAGTCACATGCCCAGGCCCCTCCCTCTCAGTCACATGCCCAGGCCCCTCCCCTCTCAGTCACATGCCCAGGCCCCTCCCCTCTCGGTCACATGCCCAGGCCCATCCCTCTCAGTCACATGCCCAGGCCACTCCCTCTCAGTCACATGCCCAGGCCCCTCCCTCTCAGTCACATGCCCAGCCCCCCCCCTCTCGGTCACATGTCCAGGACCCTCCCTCTCGGTCACATGTCCAGGACCCTCCCTCTCAGTCACATGTCCAGGCCCCTCCCTCTCAGTCACATGACCAGGCCCCTCCCTCTCAGTCACATGCCCAGGCCCCGCCCCCTCCATCACATGCTCAGGTTCCACAGACAAGGGCAGGGCAGGGAGGTCCTGTGGCCAGGAGGGCAGCCGGTGTTCGGGACAAAGGTACCTTCCTGGGCCTTGGAGTAGCCCCCCAAGTGTAGGGACCCCAGGTCCACAGGAGGAGCCACGGGGGTGGGCCTGGCCTGGGAGGAGCCCGGGCTGTGGAGCCAGATGTGAATGTGCCAACGTGTTCACACCCATCCGACCTGCCACCTCCTCCTCTCTGTCTCCATCCATCCTAACTCAGATGCTTCCTTTTTCCTTACCCTCCCTACCCCGCACGCATGTTCCTCCACATGCATGCTCCTGCATAAACATATTTTTGTACACACGTTTCACTCATGTTTGTACCCATACATGTTTGTATACATTTGTTCACATGAAAACACAAGTTAATACACAAGTTCACAATGCAAGCATGTGGTCCTGCACACACATCTGTCCACACACAAACATGTGGTCATGCACACACTTGGCCACATGCAAACACGCGTGCGTTCATGCACAAGCATATTCACATGCAAACACGTGTTCATACACACACGTGGTCACGTGCAAATATGTGGTTGTGCACACATGTGTTCATGCGCACACACATTTCTACACAAAATGGAGTCCAGTTTGGGAGCCTCGGGCCAACTAATGTCACTTCTGTTTTCCAACCATCAGCCTTGTTCTGACAACAACCGCTCAGGGAGTGAGTGCCAGCTCTGTGCGGGGCCTGGGACAGCTCCCGCCCTCCGCGGCCTCCTGTGGGGTCCGCTGTCCACCGTCCCTGCGGGCCACCTGGGCCCTGCCCTGCCTCCTCCCGCCGCCCTGCGCCCACGCGTGCTCCGGGGGTGCCACTCCCCCAGCGGGCGCCCTGCACGGGGGCGGAGCTCCTGGGAACTGGCTGCCGCGGGGACCCCAGGCTGAGGGTCTGGGGGAGCCGGCAGCGCCATCCTCCCACTGAACCCCAGGAGAGCCACGCTCCGTGAGGGCCCCTCGGGAGCCGCCTCTGCAGGTCCGTCCCCTCCACAGCTCCGTTCCTCCCCGGGCATCTCTGCCTGGACCCTCGCCACTGGACCCCGCAGGCCCCCAAGCTCCCAGGCCCCCAGACCCCCAGCCCCCCGCCCCCAGGTCCCCAGGTCCCCAGGCCCCAGCCCCCATGCCCCCCAGGCCCTCAGACCCCCCAGGCCCCCAGGCCACCAGCCCCCAGGCCCCCAGCCCCCCCCCAGTCCCCAGACCCCCAGGCCCCCAGCCCCCCCCAGCCCCCAGGCCCCAGTCCCCAGCCCCCCAGGCCCCAGGCCCCCACCCCCACCGGACCCTGCAGGCCCCCAGGCCCCCCTGCTCCCTCGTCAGCACGGCTTCCAAGCCAACAACACCCTGATCTCTTTTCCAAGTTTTCGGAAAGAAAAAAGCCCTAAACCTGTGATCAGCAAACTGCGGCTCAAGAGCCACCTGCGGCTCTTTGGCCCCTGGAGTGTGGCTCTTCCACAAAACACCACAGCCTGGCCGAGTCTATGTTGAAGAAGTGGCGTTAGAAGAAGTTAAGTTGAAAAAAATGTGGCTCTCCAAAGAGATTTCCATGGTTGCGCTGTTGAGGTTTGGCTCTGTGGACCGATGAGTGTGCTGACCCCTGGGCTAGACCAATGCACCGTTTGGGCTCCTGCCCTCGGCCCCCCCCAGAACCCAGCCCCTCGGGGCCGCAGCCTCTCCCCACACCCATGGGGAGGACTGACCCCTCCCACCCCCAGGGCCCCGAGGAGGCAGGGGGCTCTGTAGGGGGACAGGCACCGGGACCACCAGGGCGTCTACCGTCAGGAAGGAGTTAAGGGCGACAGGTTCTCTGTCCATCGCCCCGGCCGGCTGACCTCCACGCGCCGGCCTCGCCCCCTGGGCCACAGGCACGGCGGCACGCCCCGGAGCGGAGGCGGGAGGGGGGGGTGGCCAGCATTAGCTAATGCTTCTGGAAGCCCGCACCCCGCCGGGAAGATCGCCCGAACCATCACCCCGAGGAACCATCACCCCGAGACGCTCTCCCTGTCCCCACAGCAGCCGGGCGGCTAATGGTCCGGCGCCGGGACCCTCGCAGGGCGGCAAATTGCCCTCGAGGCCCCGCTCTGATGGGCCTGTAATCACGCAGGACGCGCGGGAGAGGGAGGGTCTCAGCCTGCGGGGAAGCGGGTGGATGGGGTGGGACATGGGGTGAGGGGGTGCATAGAGCAAGGAGCCGGGTCTGACCACAGCTGGGAGGGAAGCTTCGGCAGCCCGTGGGGGGCACGTGACGGGAGCGGCTGGGCAGGGAGCCCCGCTGTGTCCGCTGTGTCCGATGTGCCCGCTGTGCCCGCTGTGGAGGAAAAGGGGCCCGTGCTCACCTCCCCGGCGCAGGGGCGGCTGCGTGGCAGCCTTGCAAACGCAGAGGCCTGAGGTCTCCGTGCAGGGTGGTCTGACGTGGACGGTGGGCGGCTACGGATCGTCCCTGACAAGGTCAGCCTGTTGTCCGGCATCTCAGGTAACTTATAACTCCCTGCACAGATGTCAGGGCAACTTATAACCCCTGGGTCCGGCCCCGCGGGGCACGGCCAGGCCCTGGACGCCGGGGCGGAGGCCACAGCCCCGGCTTGTCGTCGAGCCGGCGGTGGACTGTGCACGTGCTACCCTGCACCCGCCGAAGTAACAGGAGAAACGACGTGTGTCCATCGCTTCACTCTCACCCCGTCCCAGAGCCTTCCCGCGTTGCTTCCCCGCCTCCCTAGTCCGTGGCCAGCGGGGCTCCTGGGCCCTCAGACGGACGTGCCCTCCTTGGACGGCCGCGTGTAAAGCACGGCGAAGACCGCCGTTGTCCGGAGCACGAGCCCGGGGCTTTGAGGCTCTGCCCCCTGGCAGTGGCCGGCGGTCCGGCTCGAACAAGCCCACCGCCGTCTGTGCCGACTGGAATGCTTTTCCGTGAGCACCGCCCGGGGCAGGCCTGCGTGGCGCCCTTCGTGGATGTGTGTGTGAGCCGCCGGCCGGCAGCCTCGCCCGCATCCCCCGCGTCCACCAGGGCCCCCCGGGGACCGGGAGCGTGGAGGGCACACCTCGGGGGGTCGGAGGGGGGGAGCCGGGAGCGCCTCGGTGACACCTGTGTGGCTCCGCGGGGCGTAAACGGCTGACAGGATCAATCCAGCTCCCGGCGGCACGCTGGGCAGGCCAGGGGCGGCTCGGACATAGCTGCTCGGCCCGAGTCCCACGCCCCTCCCCGGGGACGTGGCCACGTAGCCACGCCAGGCTCCCGGCCAGTCTGCCTCCCTCCCTCCTGCTGCTCGGCTCCCCAGACACGCAGGAAAGACACCTCCCGGACCGCACACCTTGCTTCTGCACCCCCAGCCACGACCCTCGCTCTGGCTCCCCTGCTCAGCTGGACTCTCCGCCCTGACCCCGTGGGCTGACCCCGCCCACTGACCCCTGACCAGAGCAGCTGGTCTCAGAGGCCAGACCCGGGTCACCCGTCCGCCCAGAGCTCCAGCATATCTTCCAAGGACCAGGTGCTGGCTGGGTCTCTCAGAGCAGGAGGAGGAGGAAGAACCAGAGGACAGGAGGCCACTGCGCTCCCACATGAGCCCGCCACTGGGGACGAAGCCCGCTGCCCTGTGGGGCGGGGGGGGCGGGGGGGAGGAGATGAGGGCGATGCCTGAGGCGCGATGGGAAGGACATGGGGAGAATGCTGGGAGGACAGCATGCCAGGTGCCTGGGAATGTCCCACAAGCCCCTCCCACAGCTCCTCAGGCCAGAGCGTCACCCATGTCACAGGGAGGACCCAGGCTCCCCACCGTGACACCTCCTGGAAGTGGCACCACGAGGAAGTGACACCACGTGGAAGGAAGGCCCTGCAGCTAGGAGGGGAGTCAGACCCGACCCGAGCTCAGGTTCAGGTCCCTCTGACTCTACCCCCTGCCCGAGCCTTGGCCGTGGCCTGGGAGGGAAATAAAGAGGAGAGTGATGGGGTGGGGTGCAGAAGGCAGGGCGAGCCTAGCCCTTTGTCCCCGAGGCACCCCCTCCCGCTTTTGGCAGAAACGACAGGGAACCTGCGATCACTCTCCGTTCCGAGCCTTTCCGGGAACAGCCCGGAGCGCGCCGAGCGGCAGATGCCAGGTTCCCTGCCCGCAGAGATGATGCTCGCGGTGTGTGACAGCGATTAATAGCCCCTCTCTCCTGTCGGCTGTAAAAATCATCCCGCCGGCCCCCGTGGCCCTCAATCCCACTGGAGCCCAGCGGCAAGGCGGGCGCGCCCGAGGCCCCCAGGTGCCCATGAGCGGGTCTGTGTGCAGGGAGCGTGGTCGCTGTGGAGGGACCACACTGCCCAGCGGCCCAAGGCGTCCCAGGCAGGACCGCAGGGGACCCAGCGCCTCCGGGACACGGGGACTGGGTTTCCTCCTCCCGCGCCGAGGGGCTCCATCCGGAACCGGAATGTGATGCCCTGGCCCCCCAGGCACCCCAGGGGCGGCGGGCATCTCGCCACGGCCATCGGAGGGCTCCGACTGCACGGACACGGCCGGAATGCAAAGGAGATGGACTCTATTCCATCATCGTCTTTGAACGCTCGAGAGGCAAGGCGCCCCCTAGTGCCTGCTCCAGGGAAGACGACTCCCACTGCCCACACCCACCGCCCTCCCCACGGGCACTGCCCTCCAGGGAGTGGCCACTGCAGGCCACCACTACCCTCCAGCCACAGGCCCTGCAGGGTCCACAGGGCAGAAAGGAGGGCAGGCTGCAGTCAACCTGGGAATGCATGGATGGGGCACAACAAATCAATGTCTCTCTCTCTCTCTCTCTCTCTCTCTCTCTCTCTCTCTGAAATCTTATAATAAAAGAGAAACATGCAAATTGACCGTACCTTCGCTACGCCCATAAGCCACACCCACCATCCAAACAGGGCGGGTATGCAAATTAAACCAGCTAAGATGGCGGTCAATTAGCATATCCAGGCCAGAGAACGCAGACCAAAGACAGCACAGAAAGAAGCCAAGAGCTGCAGAAGGGAGTGAAGCTGCCGGAGGCCAGCAGGCAGGGCGGGGAGAAGGGAGAGAGGCAGGCGGGGGGGGGGCGGCCGCAGCAGGGAGCCCTGTTGCAGGAATCTCCCTGCAGGGGGCCTCTAGTCTATGAACAAAATTTTAACAATGTTCAAAGTTGAACATCGATAGGGTTACAGCTCAGGGAGGAAGAGCTCAGCTGCTCCCTGCGCCCTCTGAGCAGCCCTTAGAGGAGCCCGAGTCCCATTTCAGCCGAGGGGACCGAGGCCGAGGCCCGGCCGCTCCTGCCTCGGGGGAGGGAGAGCGGCTCCGGAACCAGGGGAGCCGGTGCCTTGGGAGACGGGTCAGCCCCTGCCCCGCCTGCCCGCCCACCGTGTCACAGCCTAGCCATTTGCACGGAACTTTCCTTCTGGTGCGTCCCAGGCCCCGGGCGGGAGTCCTGCTGACAGGGCTGGGTCGGCGAGGACCGTCGGCAGGCGCACCTGTGCCCGGCCTGGCCTCCTCGCCCGTCTCCTCCCCCGGCCGCCTGCCCCCCAGCCCCGCCACCCGTGCCCCAAGCCGAGGAAGGGATTCAGGCGAGAGTGCCTGCATTGCACAGAGAGGGGACCCCATCGGCGAGAAGGCGGGAGAGAGCAGGCAGCCACGAGCCTGTGTCCTTTCCAGAGGGAGGGGCGGGGCGGGGTGGGGGGGGGTCAGAGAGGCTCTGTTGCTTTCCCGGCTGCGTGTCCCGGCCTCTCCCACCGGTGGAAGCCTCCCGCCCTTTCCCGGGAGGCCCGGGAGGAACGTGGAGGCGAGCACGGGCCGCGGGTCTTGGGGCTGGAGGACCCGCCGGGGGAGGCAGCGCGGGGAGGCCCGGTGAGCGATGGCCCGCCACCCGCAGTCTGTTTTCCTAAAACAAAAGTGACTGCGGCGAGCGGCTTTTATTATTGCTCCTATATTGTTTAAATATTTCATCGGAGACGCCGTGAGGGAGACAATAGCGGGCTGACACAAGACGTATTGGAGGAAGTTTGCACAGATATATTTGTCGGGAGCGAAATGTGTTTGCAGAGACGGGTCCGGATGTGGGTGATGAACAGCAGCGGGCGCGCAGGCCCGGCTCTCCCGGCGGGCGCCCGGGGCTGGTCAGCACTCGCCGCGAGCTCCCCTCTGCTCACACAGCGGCTGGCCCAGGGGAGCAAAATGAACACCAGGCTTTCGGCTCAAAAAAAGTTCCGGGCTGTCCAGCCAGCGTGGCTCAGGGGCTGAGCATCGACCTTGGAACCAGGAGGTCACGGCTCCATTTCAGTCCAGGGCACAGGCCTGGGTTGTGGGCTCGATCTCCCAGTGCGGGGCGTGGAGGCAGCCGATCCGTGATTCTCTCTCCTCATGGATGTTCCTGTCTCTCTCTTCCTCTCCCTTCCTCCCTGGAATCAATAAAATATACACATTTTATAAAAAGTGCCAGACTACGGAGCTGAACGCTGACTAGCCGCTGGGCTCCGAGCCAGGTGGCATCGGGGCCGGCCGGGCAGGGCTCCCGGGGCCCGAGGCGGGTCTGCGCCCCGGGGACGGGAGGAGGCGGCAGAGGTGGGGGGTGAGGGGAGTCCTGGGCAGGCCCTCTCGTTCCTCCTCTCTTCAGCGGGGACCAGGCCCCCCGTCCTGGGTGGATGCTGGAGGCCACACCAGGAGTTAGGTCCCCACTTGAGTGAGGCCTGAGGGCAGCAATGGCCACGCAGCGCCCACACGCCGGGCGAGGAGAGGGATCCGCGTGCTTGTCCTTGGAGCTCAAGAAGCCCCCCGAGGCGGCAGCCTCAGCTGGGAGCTCCGCCACCTCCCTGCAGGCTCTCTGCTCTGCGTAGGGGAGGGGCAATGCGGACAGACCCCTGGACCGGGCGGTCCCCCCAGAAGTGTGGACAGACCCCTGCCTAGGCGGTCCCCCAGGAGCATGGACAGACCCTGGCACTGGGCAGTCCCCCCAGAAGTGTGGACAGACCCCGACACCGGGCGGTCCCCCAGGATCAGGGACAGACCCCAGAACCGAGCAGTCCCTCCAGGAGGTGCCCCGCTCTCTGAGGCACAGGCAGGTACACCCCCACCCCCATCCCACCCCGCGCTAGCCTCCGCAGCGCCATCCATCTCGGGCGGCAGCTGCTGGAACGCCGCCTGGTTAATAAAATCTCCGTGGCCCGGGGTCGGGCTCACAGCCCGCAGATGCAATCTCACCGCCCGGGCCAGTGGCTCGCTGAGAAGGACAGCCTTGCCCATCTGCCCGCGGTGACAGATGGCTCGCCGTCCCCCTTGGCGAGGAGCTCTGCGTGCCCTGGGCGGGGGGCAGGGGGGCGGCACCAGGGGCAGCAGTGGCCATGGGGTCCCCGTCCCCCCCCCCGGCCCGTTGCCATGGAGAGGGAGCTGGATGGCTGTGAGGCTGTGTGATGTCTCCCCCGAGAGGCCCCAGGACTGGTGGTGGGACAGGAAGTGGCGAGTGGGAGGCTCCGATCCTCTCACAGCCGCGGGCGTGAGGGACGGGCACCGGCGTGGACAGCACTGCGCCCGGCAGCAGGAGGCCGGGCGCCCAGAGAGGCGCATGGCGCCCGCGGCCCCCAGCCTTCCCCGGCGCAGCGGCCGGAGCCAAAGACTGCCTCCCGCTGGCCCGCCACAGCCAAGCCCCTCCGGGGCTGCTGGCACTTTTTATTTTTTAAAAAAAAGATATTTTATTGATTCCAGAGAGGAAGGGAGAGGGAGAGAGAGAAACATCCGTGATGGGAGAGAACCATGGATCGGCTGCCTCCCCGCACGCCCCCTCTGAGGGATGGACCCTTAACCCGGGCCTGTGCCCTGGCCGGGAAGCGAGCTGGGACCTCCTGGGTCGTAGGCCAATGTTCAACCGCTGAGCCAGGACGTCCGGAGGAGAGCACCCTTTTCAAAAGCAAACCCACCCTGCAGGGCCCACGCCCTTCCCACCCCCGCCTCCCCCTCCCCTGTCCCAGCAGCCTCACCAGATAACTCCCCACCCGCCCACCAGCCTCAGGCGGGTGCCGGACAGCGGGCGCTGCCCTGGAACCCAGGAAATTACCCCAGGGAGCTGGGGGCACCAAGGCTCAGCCAGGAGGGTGAGCTGAGGGGCCGGAGGAGCGGACACGGGCGGGCCGGGCGCTGACTCAGGTCTGACAGCGTCTGAGGCGGAGGGGACAGATGTGGGAGCAGAATCTCAGGGGGGCAGGCGCTCCGTGTCCACGGCCAGACCTTGAGCGAGGGACCTCGCTGGTCACCGTCAGAGAAGGGGGGTGCAGCCCCGAGACGGGAGGGGGCCCCTCAGATACGGCGCAAGGCCGGGAGGAGAAGGGGCCGGCTCCTGGTGCCACGTGTGCCTGCGCACTCCCCAGACACGGACCGGGAAAGGCCCAGAAGGTTCCGGCAGCGCCGCGCCACGGCCGGCGGGGGACGCGGCCCGCTGGCTGGCTGTCCGCCGGCGGGGAGACAGCGGAATCCATCGCGGCCTGTTCTGACAACCAGCGGCGGAGAGAAAGCCTGCTGCCACGGCGAGGGACACGGATTAATCTCACGGATGGGCGGTAAATCAAAACAGACAGGCAGGAAAGGGTATGGACTCCGTGGTTATCTCCGCGTGACGTTTGAAGAAGCAGGAAAAACAAGCCCATCATTCTGGGAATGAGTCAGCCAGCGGCCGGGAGGGGGTGGCAGCGGCCGGGAGGGGGTGGCAGCGGCCGGGAGGGGCGCCGGGCTCCTGGGCTCCGGCCAGTCAGCCGGCGGGCGCAGGTGCACACACCATCCATCCGCCCAGCGGCACAGCCAGCGCCCCGCGCCGTGCACGCCGCCCTCCCTTCGGAAAGCCTACAAGCACGCGCCCGCGTTCTGCGCCCAGGTGGCCCCGGGCACCTCGCCGGATTTCCGGGAACAGAGCGAGCCGGGCGCTCAGCCCCGTGCTGTCAGTCTCTGAGCCTTTATTCAGCCAGGCTCTCCTCTCTCCGGGACTCAGCGCCCCAGTTAGGAGGGGTTTTTCTTGCCCGGCCGGCGGGGCTCAGTGGCTGAGCGTCGACCTGTGAACCAGGAGGCCACAGTTTGATTCCTGGTCAGGGCACACGGGCGGGTTGTGGGTGGCTCAATTACCAGTGTGGGCGAGCAGGAGGCATGAGATCAATGATTCTCTTTTACCACTGGTGTTTCTATCCCTCTCCCTCTCTGAAATCAATAAAAATGCTTTGTTGTTTTTGTTTTTATAAAAAGAGGGAATTCTCCTTCCTTGTCGGAATTCAGTGGCGATGACTCCAGAGCCTGTAGATGGAGGGCAAGGTCGGGGGCACCTGCTCCGTGGGGCTGTCACTCCGTTGTCGGGCAAACTTACTCAAAACCACTCAATCGCCGATGCCCGGCTACTCTGCAGCAATGACCAGCACTGTGCTGCTGCTATTACTTCAGAGAGCAAGAGTAGCCTTGCTCTTAGCATGCGTGCTAATGGTAGTTTATCACCAACAGGACCGCTGTCCCGGCGAGAGCACCCGGGAAGGCACGGAACACGTCTGTAACGATGGTCGGCTGACTCCAGTGGCACCCGCAGAGCCGCGTCCTGGAGACAGACCTTGCCAGAGGCAGGTGAGTTGTCAGCCTGACCTTCAGCTCGGGCGCCGGGGGTGGCTTTCGTTATCTGAGTCCAGCCAGGCACCGGGAGCAGACACCACTATCTGGGCCCACCCAGAATGCCGGCGACAAAGAGGCCACAAGAACGCACACAACCTCCCTTGCCTTAGTGAAACTCCCTGGGATTCTGCTGTGTAAACCGGCTGCCTTGCCTCTGGGTCACTGTCCCTCCATCAGAGGACAGCGGTCCCCCAGGCCTCAGCTTTTTCCTTCTCTCTGTGTGTGTCTGTCTCTTTTCTTTCATTTTCTCAATCCCCAGCCGCCCCTACTCAGGAACCGGACCGCTCCCTAACTGTGCTGAATGCAGAAAAGAGAGAAATATTTATACTATATATATATATATATATATATATATATATATATATATATGGCTAAGCAACCTACTTACTTTCCTTCCATCTAACCGACTGACTGGCCAGCTGGTGCCTATGATATGCACTGGCAATCCTATATAATAAAAGGCTAATATGCAAACTGTCCCCTCGACTGGGAGTTCGACCAGGGGGCGGAGCCAGCTGGCCATCAGCCCGAGGCCCCTCCCCCTGGCCGGCCCCACCCACGATGGACCCCAATCGGGGCAGGCCGGTGGACCCTGCTGGTGAGTGTGCACCGGGCCTCTAGTTAGTAATACACAGTTCCTGTTCTTACTAAGGCATCTAGGGATTATCGCTCCTTTCTAAGCAAAGGCAGGACTGGCTCGACCCTCACGAAGCACCAGTGTGGTCCATGGACAGCCTGAGGCTCCCGTTCCCTCTCTCAGGGAATGGGCCTTTTCTCCTGCACCAGTCCTGATGCCAGGACACTGGCATCAGCTGGGTCCCGATCGCCGCCCGGACAGAGGCCGGAGGCCAGGTCCCTGGGCAGAGCCCCGCCCTCTCCACAGGGGCCTGTGGGCTGCTCGGACCCTCGGCGGGGGGCACGGGGGGCACGGGGGCTGCAGCCTCAGGGTCACCAGGTCCCAGAAAGGAGCTTTTTGGGGGACACACGCAGGTCCTGGGCTCAGCGCTCACAGGCGGCCCGTCGGAGGGAGGCTCCGTGTTGTCTGAGGGCTCACTGCAGCCGCTTCTCCTCTGGTCCGTGAGCTCCCAGCAGGCGGGCCGCCCTCCCCACGTGGCACCCTCCCCCTGAAGCACCCTCCCTCTCCCCCCCCACGCGGCACCCCTCCCCGAGAGGCAGGGGGAGCGGCACCCAGGAGACCAGGTGGCCCCGAGGCCCGCGCCCCTCATCCTGGGCTCCGGTTTCCGGTGGCCGAGCTGGAAGCTGTGGCCTATCACTAACCCATTGGCGAACGTAACTCCGTGCACAGGTGGTGTCTGCCCTCCTGCGTTTGGAGGGCGCGGCCGGAGATCTGTGCTCCGGGGCCAGGGAGCGGGTTCACTCCCCTCCACTCAGTATTGTGGGGCCGGACGCGTTCACTGGGCCAGGACTTGGGGCGCATCCCCACCTCCCGCTCCCCCCTCCTCCCCCACCTTCCCCCTCCCCTCTCCTCCCCCATCTCCTCCCTCCCATCTCTCCCTGCCTGTCTGCCCCCCATTCCTACCCCAATTCCCTCCCTCCCCCTTTCTCCCCCTCTCTCTCCATCTTGCTTCTCCAATCTCCTTCATTTCCTTTGTTCGCAGACAGACTGCCTGGGTGACGGAGGGGCTGCCGGGCCCCAGCCGCCCCCCCAACGCTCCAGACACCGAGGCTCTGGCGTCCACCGGCTGCCACAGACCCACCCGCCCTTGCTGTGGGCCGTGCCCCCTCCCCGAGCCGGTCGTGTGGCCCCGGGGATGGGACCTGGCAGCTGGCTCAGTCCGCTCCCTCGAGCTTGGACCACGCAGGCCGGAGCGGGGGGGGGGGGGGGGGCGTCAGGGTAGGGTGTTACCCGGGGAGGTTGGGGAGGGCATCCCCCCCACCCCACCCCCACCCCCAGGGCCCAGGGGAGCCGAGCGCCGAGTCCACGTCTCATGGTTAATCTCCGGCTCTGAGTTCTTAGGAAAAGGTCAGGGGTGGGAGGGGGTTTATTTAAAGAAACGAGTCGCCTCCTTGTAAATGTGTTCCTTCCACGGAGCCAAACAGAACCGGAAAGACAAACTCCTCCCGAGGTGCCCGCAGCCACGCAGGGCAAACTGCAGCAGAGGGCCTGGCCGCTGCCACCTGCCCCGCGGTGCCGCCTCCAAACCCCCTCCCCCCACCGACAGCCCAGCTCCACCCCTGTGACCTCCAGACCCCCCAACGGCCCAGCTCGACCCCCGCGACCTCTGGACCACCCCCCCATGGCCCAGCTCGACCCCTGTGACCTCCAGACCCCCCAACGGCCCAGCTCGACCCCCGAGACCTCCAGGATGCCCCCCCCCAGGTCGCTGCAGGCGGGGCCCCTGGACACACCACTCGGTCAGCACGAAGCAGATGTGTCTGTGCCACCCACAACCTGAGCCGGGGGCAAAGACGGAAGGGGAGCAGAACGTTCCGGAAGGCCTGGTGGGCACGGCAGGTCTTCTGTGCAGAAGGAGCTGACATGAGAAGAACACAGAATGGCTGGCTCAGTGCGGTCACCTCGTCCGCTGGGCCTTGTCCCTGTCGAGGAGGCGTACTGGGGGCGGCAACACCGACCTAAACACGGGTCGCGTCTGGGAGCTGAGCCCTGAGGGAAGAGAGCTATTCGGAGAGAAGCAGAAGTCATGCCTGCCTCTCTGGCTCCCTGGACCCCGAGACCCGCCCACGGCAGACAGCAGGCCGGGCCGAGAAGACAGGCTGTCACACACACACACACCTGAGACTGCCCCTCCACGCACACGGACCTGCAGGGCGTGTGGTCTCTGTGGTCACTCTCCCATGTGCTCTGCACCTCGAGCTCAGGTGTGACCGCACACACTTCAGAAGGCCCGCCCGCCAACGCCGGAGGCCAGCTCGGAGGGAAGACGGGCGGGCAGAAGGCGAGGAGAGGGGATGACACAGGGAGCGGGCGCAGCGCCGGGACTCGGATGGCCTCAGAGGCTGAGTGCGGGCACTGTGCCCTGCATGCGAGAACGGGCTCCTTGAGGAAGGAGAGCGGTCAGGGAGCAGGACGTGCTTTCGGAAAACTGTGCCCTCAGAAGTGGACACCTGAACAGGAGGAGAACATGAAGGTAAGGAAATTCCCTAGAAGGTAGAGCAGCGATATCCCGAGGGAGAAAATGGCAGGGAGGAGGGGGTGGAGGAGGGGGGGGAGGAGGAGAAGGAAGGGAGGAGGAGGAGGGGGAGGAGAAGAAGAAGAAGAAGAAGAAGAAGAAGAAGAAGAAGAAGAAGAAGAAGAAGAAAGGAGGAGGAGGAGGAGGAGGAGGAGGAGGAGGAGAAGGAGGAGAAGGAGAAGGAGGAGAAGGAGAAGGAGGAGGAGGAGAAGGAGAAGGAGAAGGAGAAGGAGAAGGAGAAGGAGAAGGAGAAGGAGAAGGAGAAGGAGAAGGAGAAGAAAGAGGCTAACCTGGGAGACTCATGTCTTACTGACAAATTCCAAAAAGGGAGCACGCACACAAACAGAGGCGGGGAGGGAGAGGGGGAGAGGGAGGGAGAGGTGGGGGGAAGCATGTTCCCCAGGGAAGGCTGAGGCTCTCGGCTGAATGGGCCGATGGAGGACGCGGCACAAGAATAAAAGGACCAACCCAGGTCCCACGGGAACACTCCAGAGCCCGGGGAGTGAGAGGTGGGCTGGAAGCTTCCAGAAGATAAAGCCATTGCCTGCACCCCGGGACCCAAAGGGCCTTGGACTCCGGGTAAGGAGTTGGGAGCACAGCTCCAAAGCCTAGAAGAGCAGGGTCCCGGGTCCCATCGGCCCCCCCAAGCTCCGACTCCGGGGGAGTGGGGGTACGGGTTTCCGACCTGACGGGGCTCCAGAACAATTAGCTCTCTCGGCCCCCCTTTTTACATAATTCTTTTTAATATTTTTACACAATTTTATTGATTTCAGAGAGGAAGGGAGAGAGAGGTCGAAACATCCGTGCTGAGCGAGTCATGGGTCGGTGGCCTCCTGCTCGCCCCACACTGGGGACGGAGCCCGCAACCCGGGCCTGTGCCCTGAGCGGGAATCGAACCGTGACCTCCTGGCTCCTAGGTCGAAGCTCAGCCGCTGAGCCCCGCCCCCTTTTTGGAAGCTATTCGGAGAGAAGCTTTATCAAAACCTGGCGGAAGTCGCGAGAGGGAAGCCACGAGCATTGGAGGGAGGCCGAGGGGAGAACTGTCAGATGGGGGGGGGGGGGGGATGAGATGGAGCTGTTAGCCTCCCTGGGGTTTTACCAAAGCACCAGGGAGTCTGTGGCTCCGGCTGACAGTGGGGGACATGCTGGTGACGGCCACGCAGGCCTCGCCCATTAAGACGCGGGAATCCCGCTCCTCATCCCCGGAGAACCCAGAGGTGATCCGGACGGAAATGCAATCACGGAGCCGGCGGCGGCTCAGCTGTGAATAATAATTACGTAATTATGTGCATGCCCAATATTGATCCCCCCACAGACGGCACCGTGGGAGGGACAGGGGGGGGCGCCTGCCTGGGCTCTGGTGCTGCTGAGCGAGCGGGTGCGGGCACAGCGGACGGGCTACAGCCGGACCCTCCCCGCGGGGCCTCGGTGAGGAGCCACCGCCGTGAACGAGGAACCGTGGGTGAGCGTGTACGTACCCCAGTCGGGGTCGGATGGCAGCCGGGGTGCGGAGAGCTGCGGGGCGGGCTCCGGGTGGGGGGGGGGGTGCGACGAGGAGCAGAGGGAGGAGCGGAGCCTGGGATTTAGTCTGATCTGCGCGGGACGTGCTGGCTTTCCAAGGCAGCTCAAAGGTGGGACGTGGGAGAGAAAGACGGCCCACGTGGCCGGAGAAGGCATGGGGAGGACGGAGGGAGCTCAGAGCCAGGCCACGCGGGGGTCTGGGGGTTCAGAGAGTCGCTGAGAGAGTGGCCAGCGGGGAGGGGGGGGGGAGCTGGTTGGAGGGGGGTTTGAACAGTGCAGAGGGCGTGGCGCAGGTGCAGCGTCCCGGGTGCCTTGGTGACTTGGGGCTGCACCCCCTCCCCCGGGGTGCTCGGGGCCGAGCCTCCTGGCCCGCGGGGAGCTGGATGTGGGGGTGGGAGGGAAGGAGGAGGAGGAGCTGGCTCTGAGGCTGACCGAAGCCGGGGAGGGAGGGAGTGGGCGGGGTGGTCCCGGGTTCGGGCGAGGTCTGAGGAGACCAACTGGTCCCCACAGCGCCTGGGCCGCCCACGGCCACTGCCCGGCGGCTCCTCCCGCAGAGCCCCCGTCCCCGACACACACACACACACACACACACACACACACATACACACACACACACTAACACACACACACGCCGGCCGGCTGCACGGCAGACACGACTCAGAAGCCGCATCACAGAGGCGGGCAGTGCGTCCCCTCCTGCCACCTCACCTGTGAAGGCCCGGAGCCCATCACGGGTGACACGGGTCCCCGAGGGGCACGGGCTCCCACGGGGTGAGAGGTGTCCAGGAGGACAAGCGCCCTGAGGCCAAGGGTCACCCAGCCGCTGCCAGGTGGCTCTCAGAGACCGCGTCTGCTCCGGCACCTCCCCAGCCCACCTCACTCTGGGTTCCAGAGTGCATTCCTGTTTTGTTTTGTTTTGTTTTGTTTTGCTAATATATTTTGTTGATTTTTTACAGAGAGGAAGGGAGAGGGATAGTTAGAAACATCGATGAGAGAGAAACATCGATCAGCTGCCTCCTGCACACCTCCCACTGGGGATGTGCCCGCAACCAAGGTACATGCCCTTGACCGGAATCGAACCCGGACCCTTCAGTCCGCAGGCCGACACTCTATCCACTGAGCCACACCAGTCAGGGCTGGATTCCTGTTCCGTGGGGAAGCTCCCGGCTCCCGGATGGTGCTCCGTGGGATGGAGAGGCGCTGCCCACCCCCTGGTCACTCGTGGGCACCGTCCGGGGGAGGGCGGGCTGGGGAGGGGGGAGGTGCCGGACAGGACCGTAAGGCCGGTCAGTCCCTCTCATCACTAAAGGAGGAAGCGCTCGGTATGGATTTTTCCGGAACGGCACCCCTTCTCCGGTCCCTCCCGCGGCCTCCGGGGGCCTGGCTCTCTCCCGGGCTGACCCCGACGCCGCCTCCGGAGCGGCTGTTTCTTCATTCCGGGCCGTTCCGGGCCATCCGGCGCTGGCACCCCCTCCTGCCTGCCTCAAAGCCAGGGAGTGTTTGGGTTTTTCCCTTTTTGTCGCCGTGTCCCTTTCATCTGCGTCTCAGATCTGGTGGCCAGAAAGGTGGGTAATGAGCAAAGAACACCGCTCTTCACAGAAAAGGAAATTAAACCGAACCGAGCCCGGGAGAGGGCCGGCCCATGTGCCTGTCCCCGGGAGCAGGGCCAGGAGCAGTCCCAGCCAGTGAGGGCGCCGGCCCGCTGTCCCCTACCCCCCACCTGACCCCCCCTGACCTCCCCACCCCCCACCCTGACCCCCCCCACCCCCCACCCTGACCCCCCACCCCAACCCCACCCTGATCCCACCCCCTCATCCCAACCCCACCCCCCCTGTGACCCAGCGGCTCCCTCCCTCCCGCACCCACACCAACCCGTTCAGAGAGCCCGACCCGCCGCCACCCGAGGGCACCAATGCCCTCCCCACCCCTGCGGCCACGGCCACGCACCACGGACGCTGCTTCAGGAACGCCGGTGTTCCTCCAGAATCCAAACTGAATCCAAACTCAGAGGCCCTCCCCGAGCAGCTCTGACGCCCGGCCCCGGAGCCCAGACGGGCAAAGCTGGTTCCGGGAAGGCGGGATGGGTCACCCCAAGGGTGAGCAGTGCTGGGCGTGGCCCCCAGACGGCAGGAGGCTCCCTCCCCTGAGGATGAGCTGGTCGGGGGCCTCGGACACTGGGGGCCCCGGGTGGGGGCTGGCCCGGGCCCACTGTCCAGGGATACAGCCCCCCCCCCAACTTCTGCTGGGGAGAACCCCGTCTCCAGGAAATCCGCTCACAGACACGGACTCGGACCCGGGCTTCCATGCAACCCTCGCCGGCCCAGCCCCCGGCGCAGGCGTGGAAGGAGGGTGAGGTGAAAGGTTAGGGCCCTGGTGTCGGGGCTCGCTGCCCCGCCCAGGCGCACCGAGGCCTCGGTGACAGCCCTGAACTTTCCTTAGTCTCACTTCTTTATAAAACACATGTGTTTTTACTGATTTCATAGAGGAAGGGGGAGGGAGAAAGAGGAACATCAATGATGAGAATCAGGGATCGGCTGCCTCCGGCACACCCCACACTGGGGATGAGCCTGCAACCTGGGAATGCGCCCGACTGGAGTTGAACCCGGACCCCTCGGTCCCCAGGCTGTCGCTCTAGCCCCTGAGCCACCCGGCCGGGGCGGCCGCACCTGTCATTGAAGTGGAAGTTCCGCCATGGTGACCAGAGGAGGCTGCCAGTGGAACAGGAGCGCACAGCGCACAGGGCTGTGGGACAGGCTGTCAGCACTCCTGGTCCAAATGTCCCCCCCACCGCCCTGTGGAGGCCCCACCCCTGCCCTCCTGAGTGAGAGAGGGAGGGAGGGAGGGAGGGAGGGCCCCAGAGACCCGCTCGGCCCACAGAGCACCCCTGGGACCTGTGGGTGCCGGCGCTGTCAGGGACACAGCCGTACGTGGAGTTCGCGGTGAGATGGCGAGGATGTGAACCGAGTCCAGAGCTGCCTGGGTATCATGACAGAAGCGGGGGGGGGGGGGGGGAGAGGGTCTATGACAGATAAAACCAGGGACATGGAGGCGTTCCCCGCCCCCCGCCCCCGTGCAGCTTGGTGTGGTCCCAGAACCTTCCTCAGGAGATGGCCATTAAGCTCAGTCCCGTGAGGAGGGAGTCCAAAGGAAGGCTCAGAGAGGAGATGCCACCTGCGCTCACCCAGAGGGGGAGGGGGCGGGGCTCACAGGGGCGGGGCTCTCATAGTGGGTGGGGCTCTCGCAGGGTGGGGCTCTCCCGGTTCCCTCCTCCCCCACCGCTGCTCAGGACCCGCAGGTGCAGCTGTACTCCTCTGACTTTGACAAAGGCCTTTCCAATGTCCATCCTCCACCTTGACCCCCAGGTTCCAGTCGAGTGATTGCAGCCATGGATCCCCTTCCCCTAGGAGGTCACCCACAGCATGGAGGACCATGCCACACCCACACCCCCTGCCTCTCCTCTGCAGGACCACACAGCCGAGGCCTCTAGAAAGACAGAGCCCTGTGCCTTCCCTGCCACCAGCCGGCGGCACCCAAGACTCTCCCATGGCACCCAGGACTCTCCCATGGCACCCAAGACTCTCCCATGGCACCCAGGACTCTCCCATGGCACCCAGGACTCTCCCATGGCACCCAGGACTCCTCCATGGCACCCTCTCTCTGAGGGCACCAGGGCTCTGGGCCCAAGGCTGTGCTCATGGAGGAGCTGAGCTCGGGAGGACGGCGGGTTGGCCAAGGGGACGGCCGGCTAAGAACGGGTCACAGGGGGGACGGCGGTTTGGCCAAGGGCACAGCCGGCTAAGAACGGGTCTCGGAATCTGCGTCTCGGAGAGCACGAGGCACAACTCGAAGGTCCGGCCAGGAGACCTCATTCTTCCCACTCTGAGCAGCCATGGGAATGGTCTCCTCTTCCTCCCCCAAACCTGGCGTTGTGTGAGCAGCCGGCGACCTGGGTCCGGCCAGGAAGACGGATGGCCGCCCCGATGTGCGGGTGCCGGCAGGGCCCCCGCGGCGTGCTGCCCTTTATAGATGGCCGGTAATAGAACACTGTAATGGCAGCGGAGAAGGGCGCGCGCCGGTGAGGGTGACAAATGTCCGCGGCCCGAAATGGAACCCCCAAAGCAGGAGGACCCATCCTTCACGAGGCTTGTCAACGGCCAGGCCCTAAATAATTCAGCACCCCAGATGAAAGTACGGTGCTCTCCGTGGCCTAATGGCACAGAAGGAACCGTCCCCGGCGCTGCCGTCTTAAAATTAACACCCTCTGAAGTCCCGAAATCAATCAGTGGCAGTGACGAGCGCCGGGTCTGATCTTTTATTGATGGCGCAGCCACAGGAGGGAGGAGGGGCCTGGGGAGCCAGCGGTGACTCACGCCGTCCGCATCCTGGCCACAGCCACGGCCACGGGGCCTCGGTGGCCGGTCAGTCCTGCCTTACCCATCCGTTTGGGCACCCCTTCACCCCTGCGTGAGGTGGGCTGAGCCACCTGCGGTTCAAGCTCTTGGTGGCCCTTTATTGGGAATCAGTCCCCTTGAGCCCTCAGCGATCACAGGAGTTAACAGCGTGTAGCTGCATGTCGGTTATTCTTGGGGGCCTCATGACCTTGAACCCCAACTTTGTCATCTTACACGTTAAGCTTGTTTGTCTTGCCCGGAAAGATGAAAAGCTCAAGGAGGGTAGAGAATGTTTTCTTGTTTATTTTGTTTTTTTATTGCTAAAGCCCTGGTACCTGAAAAAAAATGCTTAACATGTAGGTTCTCGTGGATGGATGGAGAGATGGAAGATGGATGATGAATGATGGATGAGAGGATGAATGAATGGGTGGGTAGATGAAAGGGTGGTGGATGGATGGATGGATGGATGGATATATGTGGGCAGACGGGTGGTGAATGGATGGATGGATATAGGTGGGCAGATGGGTGGTGGATGGATGTGTGGATGGATGGATGGATGGATGGATATATGTGGGCAGATGGGTGGTGAATGGATGGATGGATATAGGTAGGCAGATGGGTGGTGGATGGATGTGTGGATGGATGGATGGTGGATGGATGGATAGCTGGGTGGATGGGTGAATGAATGGACAGGTGGGTAGTTGATGGATGGGTGGGTGGGTGGGTGGCTGGTACCTGGATAAACGAGTGCTTCCCTCCTTACATTCTCACCGCAGAGAACAATGCCCGGCAGGTATCTGTTGGTGAAATGAATGAACGATCCCAGTGGCCTCGCCTCTGAAAACCCCCCACCCCTGAGCGTGCTGCCACCTCCACCACGGCTGGAGCCCTCCTGCCCAGCACCCCATGGGCCGACCGCCTGGACCGGGGTGCGGGCCCCGCGACCTCAGGTCCTGTGAGTGTCTGTAGCCTCACGGACCGAGAACTTGTCCCACGGCACCCCGCATTCCTGGGCGCCTCCCACAAGCTCGCCACACTCCACACGGCGGGCTCAGCCTACCGCTGGGCCGGCCGCGGGGAGAAGGCCTGGCAGCTGGGGGAGCGGAGAGAGGAGGCCTGCTCACTTCCACACGCAGCCTGGGCCCGCGCCTCCCCCCACCCCCCGTGCCGCGCGCGCGCTGTCGGCTGAACGCGGAGGAAACAGAAAATGAGAAACTGCGAGAAGCCTCTGTATGAAGATTACAATCTCCTGGTGATAAAACAGCCCCTGCGTCCGCGGCGTCGGCGTCGGGAGGAAATCAGAAAATCCAGCCAGCAAATTGGAGCCCGGTCGGAAGGGCCGGGAAGCCGCGGTGAGCGGTGAGCGGTGAGCGGTGAGCGGTGAGCGGTGAGCGGTGAGCGGGGAGCGTCCTTCTGTCCCGGGAGGACGTTGACAGCCGCTCCAGGGGCGGGGCCGGGCCGGGCCGGGAAGCGGGCTTGTGGCTCTCCCACCTCACCTGGGGGGGCAAGGCCCGTGGCCGTGGCGTGTGCAGGACCCGGGAGGGCGGAGCCTACGGCGGGACCACCACAGGGAGACCCCAAGGAAGACCCCACGGAAGACCCCCTGAGGAGTAAGCGAGGCCCTGGAGCCAGGATGCACCCGCCTGGCTTCAGACACACACACCCCCCCCCGAACCCAGGCGGGGGGTTGGGGGGGGGAGCAGGGCCAGCATGACAGGCCGGGGCTGCGCCTCTGGGGCACGGCCACTCCTCTCTGGGGCTGGGGAGGAGGGTGAGTGGGGGACCTGCTCCTGGGCCCCCGGAGAGGCGAGCGTGGCAGCCGAGAACCAGTAGGAGGCTGGAAGGGGCCGGAAGGGGCCGGGAGGGGCCGCCTCCTGGACAGCGGGGGTGCGGGGAAGGGCGGGCCGAGCCTCCGGACCTGCCTCTGCGAGGGGAACCCGCCGTGCTCTCCTGGGGGCGGAACCTGCTGGCTTCCTGGTGCCCCAAACCCCCAGACGCCTCGGCCAACGCACAGGGCCCCGGGCAGCCCCCAGCGCTTCTCACCCTCTCTTCCTTCTGTCCACCTGCCTGCCCGCCCTGCCCAGAGCCAGGCCGGCCCCCCAGGCTCCTCCGGCACACAACGCCCATTCCTGCCCCGGGACCTTGGCACCTGCTCCCCCCGCTGCCTGGCTGCTTCCTTCTGGGCACTCAGGTCTCAGCTCAGCTGTCCCCTCCTCAGCGGCCACCCTGACCTCCCTCCACCCCCCCCCCCCACCGCAGGATCCCTTTCGCTTTGTTAAAACACCTTCCACGGGGGATTTGCCGGGTGCTCGCTTCCTGCCCAGCGCCGTCCCTCCACCACAGCGGACGCTCCGTGGGCCCCGGCCCTCCGCTGGCCCCTCCTGTCCCCCCGCACCTGGAGCCGGGCCTGGGCTCCGGGCGGCAGCACAAATATGTGTTTGGCAGGAACGCGGGGAACGGAGCAGGTGCACGGCCCCCGGGGCCTCTCGCGGCTCCACCTGCCGGGGCCCCACTAGCCCACAGGGGCTCCAGGTGGCAGGTGCGCGACGCCCCTCCTCCTGCAGGTGGCGCCACAGAGCCTCGGGCTCACAGCTCCCTGGGCCGGGGAGAGGCCACCACAGGGTGAGTGACCAAGGGGACACAGCTGGTTGCCCTGGGTCTCCTCCCCGGCCCTGGCCCTTCCCTGCCCCCCCAGAGCCCCCCTCCAAAGCTGGGGGAGTAGGAGAGCCACCCCACCCTGCCGGCTCAGCCCGTCCCCCCCATCCACCCTGGCCTCTTTGGATGCCCTCTTGGGGGAGACGCATGGCCAGGCCGAGGTCGGTCCGCACCCTGGCTCGTCCCTCCACGGGGGACCCCTGTTCTCCATGTGCTTGAGCAGAGCCGCATGGCACTAGACGCCCCATTTCTCCTCAACCCCCCCACCCCCGCCGTGAATGGCCGGGTCCCGGTCAGAGGTGTGCCCACCGGGGTTCACGGTGGGGCCTGGGCTCGGGGTGGACCGGCGGCCCCAGGGGAGCCGGACCTCAGCGCAGCCGGATGGGAGCGGCGTCCAGGGGACCCACCGGAAGGCCGGCCTGGGGGTGACGGCCACTCCGAGGAAGCCGTCCGGCTCCTGAACGGGCGGAGCAGACACCGCCCCCCTCCCCCCCCCCCCCGGAAAGAGGGACCGCAGGGCACTTTGTGGGCTGAAAAGAGGGGAACACACTGGCCACCTGGTCCCGGTGAGCACCCTGTTCTCACAGAGGAGGGGCAGCGGTCAGAGGGGCTCCAGCCAGCTTTTCGCCTCCCACGGTCTCTCCCCCGGGACGGGCCGCCGGCCTGTGGCCAGCAGGACGAGGGCGGGGCTTCTGGACGTGCGTGTGCTGAGCCAGCCCCCAATTCTCTCCCCCTCTCTAGAGCCCTGGGCGTCGTGTGTTTCTGGAGCGGTTCTTGCCTGAACCCCAACTTCTGTCTGCAGGGCAGCTCTGAGCAGGGTGGTCCGTCTTCCTCCTCCCTCCTCCCTCCTCCCTGTGAATGGAGAGCAGTGATCCGAGGAGAGGAACCGAGGACGCTGCCCCCTGGGCTTCAGGCTAGGAGGGGGCTGCCCGGCTGTCCGGCCCAGGGCAGAGCGGACCCTGGCCCCCTGGCCCCTGGCTCCCCGGCCCCGGCTGTGCAGACCTGCCCCCCCTCCCCCGCCTCCGTGCAGACACTGAACCGGCCCAGAGTGGCTCCCGCCCTCAGCAGCCCATTAGGACTCGCAGGAAGCAGGTGACTTATCAAGCAATTTTCTCCCCCGGCCGGTGGGAGATGGAGATGGTAATTATCCCGCAAAGGACGGCCGCTGTCCGCATGCACGTGGCGGCGGCAGCGGCGGCGGCGGCGGCGCTGTGACCGGCCGTGCGAACACGCGCCCCCATGCGTGGCGGGGCCGGAGTGCCCGAGGCGGGGCCGGAGCGGGATTCCCTCCTGCAGGTGGCGCCAGGGGGCCGGGGGGCCAGGGTCTGCTCCCCCTCCTAGCCTGAAGCCCAGGGGGCAGCGTCCTCGGTTCCTCTCCTCAGATCACTGCTCTCCATTCACAGAAAGAGAAGCGGGGGAGAAAGAGAGGGGGAGAGGGGGGGGAGGAGAGAGAAACATTGATGTGAGAGAGAAACGTCCTCTTGTGCCCCCCTGACCTGGGGGAGCCCTGGTGGGAAGGAGCTGTAGCCCCGGCCTGCGCGCTGAGCAGGAGTCACACCCGAGCCCCCTCGGTGCACAGGGTGACGCTCCAACCACGGGGCCAGCCCCACAGGCAGGGCTGCAGCGACGGCTCTTACCACCCCACTCAGCACCCGTGACGATGGCAGCGTCCACGGCCAGGCGTGAGGCTGTATGAATAAGGGGACATTCGCCCCACCGCGAGGCCGAAGCCACCACGGGAGCCTCAGGGGGGAGAGGTGGAGAGGCCAGCGCGGGACAGGCCTCTGGGTGGAGGAGGGGTCCCCAGAAGCTGCACCCAGGGGAGCCCCCGCCTCCACTGCAGCCCGTGAGACCCACTTTGTACAGAAGGCCCCGCCTGGGGTGGCTTTCCGCAGGCGAGTCCCGGGATTTGCAGAGGCAGCCGCGGGGCGGACAGGCCCCCCAGCCCTCCGGAGAAGCACGGCCCCCTGAACCCCGGGAAGCGGTGTGGGCGGCCCTGCTCCCTAACCTCCGCCCCACGGGGTGCTGGGTCCCCCCAGCCAGAGACCCTGACATCAGCCTCGGCCCCACGGAATGCTGGGTCCCCCGGCCAGAGACCCTGACCTCGGGCTGGAACCCAGAGCTCCCGGCCGCACCTGCCCCCAGGGAGCCACACGTGCAGGCCTGTCCTCTGGACCCCACGGCCGGGAGAGCGGGCACCGCCCCCCCCCCCCTCGCGTCTGCTTTCTGTTGATGAAGTAATGCCACGCCCGGGCACAGGAGGAGCGTCTCCGACCGGCTCGGGCCACGTGTCGGTGCAGCCGGCGGTTTAAACGGAGCACGCCCCTCCTTGAAATCCCACGGCATCACCCACCCCAGCGGTCCCTCCCCCGAACGTCACCAAACAAACACTCGTCAGGGCGCCGGCTCACCACACGCACGTCCAGAAGCCCCGCCCTCGTCCTGCTGGCCACAGGCCGGCGGCCGGTCCCCGGGGAGAGACCGTGGGACGCGCGAAGCTGGCTGGGGCCCCTCTGACCGCTGCCCCTCCTCTGAGAACAGGGTGCTCACCGGGACCAGGTGGCCAGTGTGCTCCCCTCTTTTCAGCCCGCAAAGTGCCACGCCCCGAAGTCTGCCCCAGGCCCGGGAAGGCAGCCCCCTGTTTCCGTCCCCCCAGCGGTGCGGGCGCTCAGGGAGGCCGGGATGGCTGTGTCTCCGAGGCCCCTCCGGCCTCACCTCCCTCCAACCCGGCTTCCCCCCGGGCACCACTGGTCTCCTCCCCGACCCCGATCCTTGGAGCTCCCCACTCTGGATGCACGGCTCCCGGACCCACCTCCTTCCGGGGGCCTCCCCCCTCCCACTCTCCCCAAACAGCCCCTGGGCCTGCTCCCGGCCGGTCCCCCATGGGTCTCAGCCCAGAGGCTCGGGCGAGAGGCCGCCTTCAGCACCTGGGGTCCCCCGCAGGGAGAAGGGCCCCTCTGATGCACTGAGGGGTCGGGGTGAACACGGGGGCGCCCCCACACGTGCTGCAGGCCGGTCGCCTCTGGATCGCGTGTTCACAGGTCATATCTTCCAAGCCCCCCCCCCTTGCAGGTGCAGACAGCAGCAGAGGGGTGTGGGGAGGAGGGCACCCCGCTTCTGTAAGCCTCCCCTCCCCCCCCCAGTCTGGCCTCTGGTTTCCCGGACCCTGAGCCGTGGGTCCCCGAGCTTGGGGACCCCACCTGCACAGGCTCAGTTGCCCGCACGCCTTCCTCTGCGGGCACCCTCCTCTCGCTCTGTCCACTGGGGGTCCTACAGCCCCCCCCCGAGCTCGTCCAAATGTCTTTGTAATTCGGGGGGGCCTGGCTGCTCCAGGTTGCATTTCAGTTCGGAATGATGGGGGGTAGGGGCTGCCTCTGCCTGTCCCCCTCACCCCCCAGCCTCAGTCCCCCTCTCCTCGCCTGAGTCAGAGGCCTGCACTCACCCCCTCCCTCTCCCTCTCTCTTAGGGAGACTTAGAGGGGCTGGGCCCCCTCAAGGCCATGTGGGCGGTGAGCCTGGGGGGGAAGGGTTCCCTCCCCTGGTCTCAAGGAAGCCCCTCGAATCTTACGACGGAGTCCCGGTCCGGGCCGAGCTCTCCGGCTCAGGCGAAAGGAAAACAAATCTGGGATATTCCCTTGCTACCTTAAATATCGCATCCTTTTACTCTCCATCAACACCGTGCAGTTCCCCCAAGTTTACAGAAAAGATAACAACAGCAGAGCAATCCTTCTAGCCGTGTCGGCCCCGGGGGGGGCGGCGGAAAGTGCGAGCAGCCGTGAATGTCACCGCCTCATCGCGGCGGCGGCGGCCGCGGGCCGGGCCGCGTTATCTCCGCATTAGGCAGATTGGGAGCGAGGGCCTGTCACGGCGGTAATTGCCCTGGCTCAGAACCCGTCTGCGCGGAGCGGAGAGCCCCGACCCCATTAAGGGCAAAGCCTCTACCTGCGAAAATCAATCGCGGCCTAAATCATAACGACAAAAATCAATGCCAATCACACTCCCGGCCTCAACGAGGGCGGGGGGGGGGGGGTGCCTCACTCTGGAGGGAGCCCTGCACCCCAGGAGCCCAGACGGCGGGCGTGGCCAGGGGGCCGGGCTCGGGCTTTGAAAACCTAGTCTGCAGAAGCCTCGTCGAGAGCGGAAAGAAGGCAAAAGGCGCCACGCGACGTTCATTCACCGAGACATTAACTGAGCGACCACTGCGTGCCTGGCCCGAGGTGGGGGATTCGAGGTGAATGACTCGGCCTCTGACCCCCTGGGGCGCAGGTGGGCAACGTGGTGGACCCACACTTGGACACTCGGCCTGAGTGGGGCTGGGGGCTGCAGAGGGCCTCTCATACAGGGGTGGAGGGAAGGGGCAATTTTTAATTTAAATTTAAATTCTTTATCGTTTGAAGAATTACATAAGTCTCCTCCCCCCCCCCACTAACCAGTCCCCGGCCGCCCCCACCTCCCAGCACATGCCCTCACCACCACCCCCCGACCCTGGGAAGGGGCAATTTGCATTGGGTATTGGAGGATGAATAGGAGTTTGCCAGGAAAGCTGTCCTTCCTGATAGTGTTGGAAGGGATTGTTTTCCTCTGACGGCACATTGTGTGTGTGTGTGTGCACGTGTGTGCGTGTGTGTTCACACACATGTGCGTGCATGTGTGTGCGTGTGCGTGTGATGCCTGACACACGTGGATTCCCTGAGTCGGCACAGAGGACGTGAAGGCGGAAACCCCATCACTGATTCCAAGCAGTTCTTTGTGGCCCTGCATGGGGAGTGAGTGGTCACCCCAGAAAGACACGGAGACCCCTGGCCCCTCCCTGAACCTGGAATGTAACTGAGCGGCACCTGCTTCTTTCTGGGGGCTTCCTGGGAAGCCCACACGCGTCCACGGCCCTGGTCCTGGTGGCCGGCGCCATTTCTTCCCGCTTCTCAGCTCTCCCGGAGGCGTTCCTCGGGGAGGGTCCCTCCTCCCCCGTCTCTATCTGGGGAGCCGCCCTAACGCCAGCGGCTGAGCCCCTAGGAGGTGGGTCCGGGCCGAGCTCACGGGGCTGAAGGCAGCCCCTCAGCCACTGGGTTTCCGAGGGGCTCCCAGGCGGGGACCACTGCCATCGTGGGACCTGGAGGAAGGGGTGTGAGCACCCCATCCCCTCGTGCAGAAGGGAGTCCAGCCACACCCCACGTCAGCAGCTCGCAAGGGCAGAAGGGCAACCTGAACCCGGGACTTAGGGTCCCAAGCCTGCCCCCTCCTGGGTCCGGGCAGCTGAGGAGCGAGGGCCCCTCTGACGGTGTGCACCCCGTCTTGTCCGGCCTGGGCCCACCCAGCCATCGGCCTGGGGAAGGGGCGCGTGTTTGCTGACCACTGGACCCGCTCCACCCACAGCAGCACTCACGCCCGCCTTCGGACACAGACAGGCTCACAGCCCATCACTGAGAGAAGCAGCGCCCTCCTCCGACAGGGGTGCGGGTGCCCTCGGAGAGGGGGGTGGCCAGCAGGGTCACTCAGGGCCGCCCCGCAGAGCTCGGCTTCCGCGCCCCGCTCTCCCTGCCAAGTGGGAAAACAAAACGCCGCGCTGGCTGGCGAGGAGGTCCCGGCGGTGCGACTGACTCACGGGCGCGGCAGAACTGGGTTAGGATGAGTGATGATCAGGCGGGATCTGGGCCGGAGCTCAGAGCGCAGGCCCTGCAGCCGGGGCAGGGAGCCCCCTCCTGAGGCCGGCCCCTCCTCGGGAGCTCTGCTCCCCCTGAGGCCAGCTGCGGGGACAGGCCGGCTGCGGGGACAGGCCGGCTGCGGGGACAGGCCAGCTGCAGGGGATGAGGCTGCGGGGACAGGCCAGCTATGGGGACAGGCCAGCTGCAGGGACCAGGCCAGCTAGAGGGACCAGGCCAGCTGGGGGGACAGGTCAGCTATGGGGACAGGCCAGCAGCGGGGACAGGCCAGCTATGGGGACAGGCCAGCTGGGGGGACAGGCCAGCTGCGGGGACAGGCCAGCTATGGGGACAGGCCAGCTGGGGGGACAGGCCAGCTGCGGGGACAGGCCAGCTGCGGGGACAGGCCGGCTGCGGGGGACGACACTGAGGCAGCACCTCGGGAGGGGGCACCATGCCATCGAGCTCAGCCCCCCTCTGGTTTGCTGTGTCCCCGTGTGGCCTCCAGCAGGAACCACACTCCCGGCCTCAGTTTCCCTTGGTTTGAACATGAGACCATCCTCCCGGGACAGAGAGGGCGGGGCCTCTCCTCCATCAGCCATCAGCCTGCCGGGGGACCGATTCCGGTCACACCCAGGGGACCCCTCAGTTCCCACCGTCCCCGCCTCTCCGGGCAGGGCGGGGGGTCGGTGCGGTTTCCTCGCTCCTGTTGCTGCTGCAGCCGATGAGAGCCTGGACCGTCCTGGAGGCCCCGAGGCCAGAACAGCTGGCAGGGCTGGAGGCTGACGGGGCCCTGGCCTCACCACTCTCCCCCGCCATCACCTGCCCCCTCTCTGGCCCCGGCCCCTCTTGTGTGAAGACCGTCCTGGTGATGACCTCGGGCCGGCCTGGCTGACCCGGGATCGCCTCCCGTCGCCGGGTCCTTACCCCGGTCCCGCCCGCAGCGTGCACACGAGGACCCAGCTTCCCCGGCTCCGGGGCGAGGACCCACGTGGGTTCCGTGGGGAGGGCGAGCTCGGTGTCCACCCACTCAGACGCTCACCCGGCCACGTTCCCAGAAACGGACAGAACAGAGTCAGGACGGAGTCCCGGGGCACAGCCCGTGGGACCCCGAGGCCTCCGGGGTGCCTGAGCAGCGGCTGAGGCCTCGGGGTCCCCCCACCCCCACCCCTGGGGCTCGGACCGCGAAGGCGCGGCGGTTCTGGTCCCGGTTCCGCACAGCCGGGTGTGTGAGCTGCACCCGCAGCTGGTGCTGGCGGTGCGGCTGGTGCCTGGTGCCTGGGGCCTCGCCGAGCCCTCGGCTGTGCCCGGTCTCGGCTCCGACAGGCGCCTGCGGCGGGTGGGCACCCGTGGCCGGGCGGTGGTTAGCTGGCACGGACCTGGGCCGAGGCCGGGGGCGGGCTGTGTTTAGGGAGCACAGCGCAGGCGCCGCCTTGCGGACGGTCCTCGGGCGGAGAGGCTCTGGGCCCGCGGGGACGGGGCCATTCATTCCCGCTGCTGCTCCTGCGTCTCAGCCGGGCGGGCGGGCGGCCAGGGAGCCGGGCCAAGCCTGCAGACCTGGGTCACCGCCCGCATCCCCCCTCTGCTGCTGCGGAGCGCCTCGGCCGCCGCGCACCCTCCCTGTGCCCCGGTTTCTTCACCGGCAAAGCGGGGCTGGGACGTCGTCCTCGCCGCAGGCCTGAGGCCCAGTTACACGCTGAGGGTTTGCAAAGCACAGGGCGCGCCTGGCATCTGTCCGGGCCCTGCAGGGTCAGCCCACCATCCCGAGTTCAGGGGGGCGGGGCGGGGCGGGCGGTGAGAGGCCGGGAGGCCGGCCTTGGCGCGTCTGGTTCTGGCCGGATTCGGGGCCACGCCGCAATGCTCCGCGTCGGTAAGGCCACGGGGAGATCTGTGTGGCCTGTGGGTGGACTAAGGACTTATTGGCCTCATATTTCTTACTGCGGGAAGGCGTCCGAGGAGACGACAGAAGAGCAGAGCCGGCTTAGCAAACAGAGGAAATGAGAGGGGCCCTGGGCGCCAGCGCAGAGCAGGCTGGGAAGCTGGGGGAGGGGGGTTGAGGCAGGGGGAATGGGGGTTCGGGGGGCGGTGCAGAAGTTTCCTGGGCCTCCCGGGAGGAGGGAAGACCTGCAGAGAGGGAGGGAGGGAGGGAGGAAGGGAGGAAGGGAGGGAGGGAGGGAGAGGGAGGGAGGGAGGAAAGGAGAGAGGGAGGGAGGGAGGGGGAGGGAGGGAGGGAGGGAGGGAGGGGGAGAGAGAGACCCTAACACCCTACCTCCCGGCCCCTGTGGCTTGTTCCATTCCCAACTCCATTAATTAAAATATAAAATTCAGAGCCTCCGTCACGGGAGCTGCAGCTCAAGCCCAGGGCCTTAGCGTGCTGGGCGTTCGGCTACAAAGTCCTTCGCCGAGGCTGCCACGGACAGCGCTGCCAGGATGCGAATCCGTCCTCACCCCGTCCGCGGAGCAGGAGGCGTCTGACCCTGAGCCGGCAGCTCTTTGGCATCCTGTGCCCCCCCTCAGGCCCCCCCAGCGCAGGGAGGAGGGCTGGCGGGAGCAGAGCTCCTCTCTCTAGTTTTGGGGGACATTCCTGCCCATTGAGAAGGAGCCCTCAGATCCTTCCTGGTGGGCCGTGATTCCGGGGCCGAACTCCCGTCCTGGCCGCAGCCTCTAGGGGAGCCGGCCACCTGGGGGAGGGCAGCTCGCTGGGGCCCCCGGAGGAGGGGGGCCCTCGGACTGCAGGCTTGTGTCCCCCATCGCACCCTCGGGAAGCCCTAATCCCGAGTGGGGTGGGAGGCGGGGCCTTTGAGGGACGAGGAGGCCAGGAGGGTGGGGCCCACGGTGCGGTCAGCGCCCTCCTAAGAGGAGAAGCGGTGTGGAGCCTCCCGGGGCAGCCGGGAGAAGGCGGCGTCCCCGAGCCAGGAAGAGGCCTCCTGGGGCTCGGCTGGCCGGCCAGGCGGCGGGGTCCAGGTGAGCCGCGGTCGGTGCAGTTTGCCGGGCAGCTGGAGCCGATGGAGACAGGGGGCAGCCGGGGGTGAGGCTGGGGCGAGCTGAGTGGGAGCTGAGTGGGCCCCTGAGACCTCCCTGCTGGTGGCCCCCGAGAGGAGGCTCTCCAACGCCCACATCGCCCCACATCCGGTCAGTCCCCAGGATCCAGAGCCCCTCCCCATGACCGCGGGCTCACGGCTCCGGCTGATGGGCGCACCCCGGGCGGGCGGACAGGCAGGCGTCACGGCGCCCCGGCCGCCCGGCCTTCCCGGGAGGGGACCCGTCGCGGCTGTGGAAGGACACACGGCGGAGTCCCTGCCACCCTCCCACCCGCCTGCCCGCCCCGTGCAATCCTGAAGCCCATCCATTACCCCCACCCCACCCCCGGCGGAGCAGAACTGGAGACTTTTCATAATTTAACATCGGATCGCATTCTGGGCCCGAGGAGCTGGTGTTTAAATATTTCAGCCGCAGCCCCGGCCGCCGGCACCGGCTTCCGCTCACACCACGCGGCCGGCCTCGCTCCGCCGGGAGGGAGCGGGGAGATGCGAGGGCCGCTGCGGGGACGGGCCCATCGCTCCCCGTGAAGCGATGGGCGGACCAGCGGTCAGGAAGCCGTGGGGCCGCATCCAGGCTGGTCCGTGTCCCCCCACGCTCCTCCCTCCCCGTGGGAGCGGGGGTCCAGGCCCGTGTCCACGCCTTCTCGGCCTGCGGGTCGTCCAGGGGACTCGGGGGCGGGGGAAGCGCGGTCCCTTAGGGTCTCTGCTCCCTCAGAGGAGTGGGTGCTCCTCCTCCTCCGAGGGTGAGCAGGGAACCCGGCCAGAGCAGCTCACGGCTCCTCCCAGGGCTGGGCCCCCGGCTCCCCGGCTCCTCAGCCCCCCATCTGACCAAGGCGGCCTCACGCCGAACAGACGGGACCAGATAAACCGGCTCCAGGCCGCCCCGATGGCCTGGGACACAGCCTGGTCGGGCAGAGCGGTCCTGGAGGGAGGGCCGGTCCCGTTAGCGGTGGGCATTGGAGAGCCGGCCCAGCAGCCCCGGTGGGCTTCTGGCTGGAGAGGACGGGGCAGAAACACTGCCAGCCCCACCCAGGGCAGCCTGAGGCCCAGAGAAAACCCCCGAGACGAGACGAGGAGCAAATGCAGAGAGCCAGGCCTTCGGGGCCCTCCAGGGGGAGGGAGGGACCCTCCCGGACCCTCCCGCTGCGCACGCAGCCCCCGCCAGCCCGGGCTGTGGCCGCACCTGAGCGCCCACCTGAGCGTGAGCACACGGCTCGGTCCGCCTGCTTCCCAGACGCCCGGGTGGGAGCAGTCGTTAGAAACTTGTAAATGGAGTTGCCCGGGAGCGTGACAGAGTGCCACGGCCGCTCCCTTCCTCTCAGACCGGAGCCTTCTGTGGAAATTAAGCACCAAATGGCTCAAAGCGGCAGCTGAAGACCAGCAGGCTCAGCTCACAGCGGCGGGCAAGGCCCCACCCCCCTGCCTCCCCGCCCTGCAGCCTCCGGCTTCACGATCCGGCCCCTCCGGGGCAGCCCACGCCCCTGGCCTCCTGCCTCTGCCTCCGCGGCCATGGCCCAGGGCCAGGAAAGGGGCTCTGTCACGTATGGCACGGACAGCCCCATCCCACTGGGTCCACGTATCAGCCACACCCCCCAAAGAGAAGGGGTTTGGTCTCAACGAGAGAGGGGAGAAGAGCGTCTCTGCTCTCCGTGGGCCCTTCGCTCCTACGGCCGCTGTTTGTGCATTCAGTGAGCACCCACCCACGGCGTGCGGGGGCTGCATCGGTGCTGCGGGCACGGGAGCAGCCACGTCTGTCCCCGCCGCCACCGTGGGGACCCAGTGCAGCAGACACACACGGAGCCACGTCTGTCTGTCCCTGCCACCACGGGGACTCAGTGCAGTGGACACACACGGAGCCACGTCCTCCCCACCAGGACGAGAGCAGCACAGGGCGCCGAGAGCCCAAGGACGGCGGAGCAGCTTCCTGGGGGAGGACAGGAGGGCTCCTGGGGAGAGGACACGCTGAGCTGGTCTTGAGCAGGAGCAGGCATCCACCATGGGGGGCGCTCCAGGAAAGGGCAGCCGTGTCCCACATGCAGCAGCCAGACCCAGGCCCGAAGCCGGACACAGCCCCCGACCGGGTGTGTGTTGGCGTTGTCATGGGTCCGTCACGGCCTTCCCTGAGCGCTGGGCCTCTAGCCACGGAGCTCCGACTTGAGGTCGGTGGTCACACACAGGAGTGGTTATTGTTGTTGTTGTTATTGCTGCTGGTTATTATTATTATTATTGCAGGCACAGGTTCCCGGAGCTGCAGGCCAGAGGTTGCTGGGGCCCAGGCGGTGATGTCCGCGGTGGGTGCTCCAGAGGCTGGAGAAAACGCAAGAGCTGGGAGGGAATGGTGGGCAGAGAGAGGAAGGAATGAATGAATGAATGAATGAATGAAAAGACTCTGGCCCGGCCGGCGTGGCTCAGGGATTCAGCATCAGCCTATGAACCAGGAGGTCATAGTTGGATTCTCAGTCAGGGCACAGGCCCAGGGTGCAGGCTCCATCCCCGGTGTGGGGCGTGCAGGAGGCAGCCGGCCACGGATTCTCTCATCACGGGTGTTTCTAAACCTCTCTCCCTCTCCCTTCCTCCCTGAAATAAATAAAACAATACTTTAAAAGAAGAAAAAGAATGATTCTGAGGGTGCTGCCCTAGGATTCCTGGGGGACACCAGTGGGCTGCCCAGACGTGCGTCGTAGAAATCTGTGTGTGTGGGGGGGGGGGCCTTCCACGTCCTCGTCCTGACTGGCATCTCCAGGCTCTGGGTTGACTCCCGTCTCCCACCGAGGCCCTCCTCCCAGGGCTCCCGGGGCCTCCTTCCAGACGCCAACATCTCCCATGGAGACTCCATCCCTTGGCGATCCCACAAAGTGGTCCAACAAAGGACAATTGGTGGCAAGGGCTGCAGGTGCTCGGCACAGCCAGCAGGGGGCACCCAGCCCAGGTCTGGTGTTGGCAATGGAAGGAAAGGGCCCCTCTGAGATCACGTTTACCAGCTCCTTCCAGGGCGGGTCCACAGCCGGACCTCTTTGGTGAGCCGCTCCCCCCACGTCCCCCTCCACCAGCACGTCCCCGACCGACCCAGCTGGTGCTGTTGACCTCCCAAGCCTCAAGGTCGGCAGGATCAGCGCCCCCCGCCTCCCTCCTGGGGCCACCTTCGGGGTCCCGAGGACACGGGGACCTGCCCCGGCCCCTCCCCAGCCGGGCGTCCCCTCTGGGACTGCGCCCGGGGCTGCGGGGCCGCCAGCAGCTGGCTGGCAGGCGGCGGCGAGATGCCAGTCTGCGGCCCGCGTCGTCGGAGGAAGCTATTTCTAAAACAGCAATTACCGGGAAGGGGAACAAATCACCCCGCACTTCAGAGGCGTTCACACATGGAGAGCCGGCCCCGCTCGGTAATCAGGGCAATGTGTTTGCGAAGCGGCGTTATTTATGCCGAAGTCTCTCACCCGCAGAGGTCGGGCGGGCGCGGGGAGGGGAGGGGAGCGGGGAGTGGCCGCCGGAGCCCGCGGGGGCCGATCACTGCGGCGTTAGGCTCATCGGAAAACTATCAGAGAAACCGGGGCCGGGCCGGGCCGGACTTCCAGGAAAAGCGCGCTCCGTCGTCCCAACCCCGCGGCAGGGGCGGAGGAGACCCCCGTGGGGGATCCAGGAGCCTGGGACGCAGCCCGAGGCCCGGCCCTCCACCGGCGCCTGACCGCCACCGCGGGGGGCTGCCGAGCAGCGGCCCCTCCATGGGCTCCGCCCGGGACCCCGAGGAAGTGAAGGAGTGACCGGGTGGGGGGGGTGCAGCTGGCAGAACTTTGATGGGACCCCACAGCAGGTCCTGGAGCCGAGGGGCCAGAGCAGGGCCCTTCTCTGTACTGACCCTCCCCCTGCACGCCCCACCCCTGCTGAGGGGAAGGAAGTCCCGGGGAGGATCGTCACTATTGCTTTAATCACGCCCGCACACCCCCTTATCTAAGCTGACCCTCAAAACACCCCCTGGGGCTGAGGAAGATGCTCAGGCCCCAGGGAGGGGGTGGGAGGAAGGGGGCTGGTCCCGGCCTCTGTGACCTCAGGGCCTCGTCCCAGAAGCTCGGGGCCTCACACTGGGGAGGTCTGGTTGCTGTGTGCGTCCTCACCCCAAGCACCACCCCATCCTCCGCTCTGTGGTCCAGCGCGGACTCCCCGAGTGAGGGCAAGGCTCCCGGGACAGTGACGGCAAGATGGAGGCCAGCACGGGGGCCGTTCCTGGGTTTGGGCCACACCTGCCTGGGAGACACCCCCCCACCCCCACCCCCACCCCAGGCGGGACCTCCAGTGTGTCCTCTGCTTGGGGTTGGCAGAGGGAGAGGATGGCTCCCTGCTCGATGGCGGATAGAGAGAGGGATGGATGGATGGGATGGGTGGATGGGTGGATGGATGGGTGAATGGATGGGTGGATCGATGGGGGTGGATCGATGGGGTGGATGGATGGGTGGATGGATGGGTGGATGGATGGGGTGGATGGATGGATGGGTGGATGGATGGGTGGATGGATGGGTGGATGGATGGATGGGTGGATGGATGGGTGGATGGATGGGTGGATGGATGGGGGTGGATGGATGGGGGTGGATGGTTGGGTGGATGGATGGGGTGGATCGATGGGGTGGATGGATGGATGGATGGATGGGTGGATGGATGGGGTGTATGGGTGGATGGGTGGATCGATGGGGTGGATGGATGGGGGCGGATGGATGGGGGTGGATGGATGGGTGGATGGATGGGGGTGGATGGATGGGGTGGATCGATGGGGTGGATGGATGGGGGCGGATGGATGGGGTGGATGGATGGGTGGATGGATGGGGGTGGGTGGATGGGTGGATGGATGGGTGGATGGATGGGGTGGATCGATGGGGTGGATGGATGGGGGCGGATGGATGGGGTGGATGGATGGGTGGATGGATGGGGGTGGGTGGATGGGTGGATGGATGGGTGGATGGATGGGTGGATGGATGGGTGGATGGATGGGATGGGTGGATGGGTGGATGGATGGGTGGATGGATGGGTGGATGGATGGGGGTGGGTGGATGGGTGGATGGATGGGTGGATGGATGGGTGGATGGATGGGGGTGGGTGGATGGGTGGATGGATGGGGTGGATGGATGGGTGGATGGATGGGGGTGGGTGGATGGGTGGATGGATGGGTGGATGGATGGGGTGGGTGGATGGGTGGATGGATGGGTGGATGGATGGGGTGGATGGATGGGGGTGGATGAATGGGGTGGATGGATGGGGTTGATTGATGGGGTGGATGGATGGATGGGGTGGATGGATGGAATGGATAGATGGATGGGTGGATGGATGGAATGGATGGATGGGTGGATGGATGGGGTGGATGGATGGGGTGGATGGATGGGGGTGGGGCCCTTTCTTAGGGACCAAGTGTAGCTCCTGGACCCTCAGCCTGACCACAGCCTGCACTGTCCTCACCACCACCCCCCTCCGCTCCAGCCAGCCCCCCCCCTCCAGCCAGGCCCCCCGTCCATGAGCAAGGCCTCACCCACCACCAGCCAGCATCCTGCACCCGGCACCCGGCACACAGGGCGCCCAGCTCCTCTCAGTTTCCTGCCGCTCCTCCTGTCACGTCCCCCACTCCACCCCACCCCACCCCCTCCTGAGGCGTCCCCCACCCCGGATGGACATGACCCTTCTCTGCGCCCGGAGCTCCCGGTCTCCTCACACAGCACGGCGCCCCCCTGCACAGCCCACGTGGGGGCTCTGCCTCCCCCACCAACTTCCATGAGCTCTTCCTGGGACCAACACGGGGTCGTCCCCTCGTTTTTCGTTCACTCGCTCTCTGGGCGCTCGCCTGGGGCAGAGGGGCTGTCTGTCCTGTTCTCCGATGGCTCCTCTGCACCGAGGACTGTGTCCGTCACAGAGCGGCTTCATTCATTCATTCATCACCCGTCCATCTGTCCATCTGTCCGTTCCCACTCATCATCCACCCACCCATCCATCCCTCTCCCTATCCACCATCATCCATTTATCACTCACCCCATCCATCCATCCATCCCTCTCCCTATCCACCATCATCCATTCATCACCCACCCCATCCATCCATCCATCCCTCTCTCTATCCATCCATCATCTGTTCACCTGTCTGTCCATTTCTCTCTCTATCTATCATACATCCATTCTTCCACCCCATCCATCTAACCCCCATCCTTCACTCTCTCTATCCATCTATATGTTCACCTGTCTATCCATCCCTCTCTCTATCCATCTATCATCCATCCATCCTTCCACCCCATCCATCCACCCCTCTCCCTATCCACCATCATCCATTCATCACCCACCCCATCCATCCATCCATCCTCCCCTCTCCCTCTCCACCATCATCCATTCATCATCCATCCATCCATCCCTCTCCTTATCCACCATCATCCATTTATCATTCACCCCATCCATCCATCCCTCTCCCTATGCCCCATCATACACTCATCACCCACTCCATCCATCCATCCATCCACTCCTCTCCCTATCCACCATCATACATTCATCATCCACCCCTATTCATCCCTCTCTCCATCCACCATCATACGTTCATCAGTCCACCCCCCATCCATCCATCTGACCACGCACACATACACACATACACGCACCAAAACCTCCCTGAGCAGGCCGGGGGGAGACCCCGCCAGAGAGAGGAGGCCCACAGCAACAGAAGCGCTGGAGGAACCTTTGCCATCAGCTCCAGGTGGCACCCGGTGCTGCCACGGGGTAGGCAGGAGTGGGCATGTCTCGTTGACCCACCCACAAAGGCCGTGCCCTGTGCCCGGGGGCGGGAGCCAGGTGGACTGTCTGCTGGGGCACAGGAAGAGGGTCCTCACAGTCGTCCTCAGAGACGCTCGGGGGCGGAGCGGCCGGCTGGGCCGAGGCACGGACAAGGCCTGCGGGCGGCCGAGCGCCGGGCAGGAAGCCGGGCCAGCGCAGCCGCACGCCTGCAGGCCCCGCGCGGAGAGCAGCGTGCTTGTCCTGCGGAGAGCAGCGCGGCCACCAGCTCCGGAACGCACCTCCCGCCTCCGCGCCTCCCAGCCCTCCGAGAGGTTCTGATTTGTTAGGGGCATCCATCATTCTGAGTAAAGAACAATTTACATTTTAAATTATTAGCATGGATTTTGCCATTCATCTTTCTAGCGTGCAATGCCAGTTTTAAATGCAAATGCGAGGGCATTCCATGCGGAGGCAGAATCGCTGAAATTGTATAATTCATGTTTTATGGCTTGTGCGTGAATATGTATTTCCTTCTTCCCGGAACGGGGAAGCGCACTCAAAACCAACTCCACGTCCTCCTCTCCGTTTCCAGCATCTTACCTGCATGAGGAGGAGGAGGAGGAGAGGGAGGATGGGGAGGATGGGGAGGATGGGGAGGATGGGGAGGATGGGGAGGAGGAAGAGGAGGAGGAGGAGGAGGGGCGGGGGAGGCGGAAGAGGATGGGGGAGGAGGAAGAGGATGAAAAGGAAGAGGAGGGGGAGGAAGAGGGGGAGGGGAAGGAGGAGGATGGGGAGGAGGAGGAAGAGGAGGAGGAGGAAGAGGAGGAGAAAGAGGAGGAGGAGAAGGAGAAAGAGGAGGAGGATGAGGAGGAGGAAGAGAAGGAGGAGGAAGAGGAGGAGAAAGAGGAGAAGGAGAAAGAGGAGGAGGAGATGGAGAAAGAGGAGGAGGAGATGGAGGAGGAGGAGGAAGAGGAGGAGGAGGAGAAGGGGAGGAGGAAGGAAAGAGGAGGAAGGGAAAGAGGAGGAGGAGGAGGAAGGGAAAGAGGAGGAGGAGGAGGAGAAACGGGCTTCTGTGCTGGCGGCAGCGTGGACACTGCACAGACAGAGGGCAGGACGACAGGCACACGGGAACGCGCATCTGCCTACACCCACGGGCCCCGCGCCCACCAGACCAGCTCACAAACAGCGTTTAGAGTTTGGAAGGTCAGTAAGAACGGAAAGATGGCCGCAGCCGCTGGGGCTCAGAACCAAACCTGCAAGCCACGTCCATGCCCTTGACCGGGAGTCAAACCCGGGACCCTCTGGACCACAGGCCGGAGCTGTAACCACTGAGCCACGCCAGCCAGGGCAGGCAGCCGGGTGTGATCTTACGCTCATAACCCTGTTCGCTGCGTGACCTGGACCACCCCCTCCCTCCTGGACCCCGGCCTGGCGGGCTGGGCACGGCCTCCGAGCTTTAGCAGACCCCGTGTGCGGCCGGAGCACGGCCTCTGCACGTGGCAAACACGGGGTGCTACCAGCCACTCCCACCCCACCCTCCAGGACAGACGGATGGACGGACGGATGGGCAGACGGGCGCGGGGGAGCAGCTCCAAGGCCACGGGCTCCACAGGAACAACTGGCCACGGGCAACCACGGGTAGCAGAGTGGGTGTTCAGCTCCCGTGGGCTTGGGTGGATTTAAATACAAAGCCGTCTGCCACTAGCGGGCGTGAGGTTTTTCATTGTGGGGAGGAAGGGTTCTCTCGGGCAGGTGTGGGAGGGGGGAGCTCTCGGGGTCAGACCCGGGGAGAGGCCCTGAGAAGTCCTCATCGGCTGAATCGTGTTCCCCACCACCACCCCCGATGTTCCCCAAACCCGCTGGCTGCAGACTCTTTCTGTGCAGACCTGTGCAGCTCCCACGGACACCCGGTGGAACGTTCCAGAAGGAGAAGGCTGTGTCCACAGACCAACGAATGCTGCTTCGACTTTGCGAAGCTCTTTTCACCCGGGGGGACGGTTCCAGTCCAGGAGCCAGAACGAGCCGCTCAGACATCCACTCAACGCACACACACCCCCACTGGCCCTGCGGCCAGGCAGCCGCTGTGTCCTTCGAACCCGGACATGCAGCATGGGGTGGCTGTGCTACACACACACACACACACACACACACACACACACACACACACGCCTGCCTCCCGGCGGGGCCGTGTTTCCAAACGCTCCCCGGTGCTGCCGAGGGAGCGGGTTAGAGCCGGGGGCGGGATGGCAGGGGACGGCCACCCCCTGAATCCAGCTCAGGAGGCTCCTGGTGCTGCTCCGTGGGGGAGGATGAGAGTGGGGGCCAGCTCCAGCCCCTGATGGCGGGCAGGACCCACGGGGAGGGAGGCACGCCTTCCTGTCCGCCCTCCGCCCAGCCCTCCACCAGAGCAGTGAGCACCGGCCCAGGAGGGGGCGTGGGAGAGCGTGTGGGGGCTCGGGACCCGCTCTGCCTCCCACGAGCTGCCAAGGACACACGGAGGCTGCCCTCTGGCGCACGCCCACCCAGCACAGAGCCCTCAGAGGATTTAGGAAAAGCAGCCGGCGGGCCCCGAAGAGGCGGAGCAGCCCGTGGGCGCCACCAGACCCGATGGCGGATCCGGGCCTGCTCGCCGCAGAGCGGGTCTGAGGCAAACCGTGGGGACGCCTGGGCGTCTCCATGCACCGAGGAGCTCGCAGCGTGTCCCCCGGGGCCCTGGGAAGAGACGGGGAGCCCGTGTCCCTCTCCGAACCAGGCGGCCGGACGGGGGCGCTGCAGCCCTGCCCAGCCCCAGCTGCCCCCGGCGACCTTCCTCACTTAAATCCCAGGTGACGGTTAACACGCGTGTCCTGTGTCTCTGCCCGAAGGCCACACGAAGAAGGCGCTTTCTCAACACGGAGGCCCAGGCGCTGAGGTCGTGAACTCTGCCTTGGGCGGCTCCGAGGCCCCGGCTGCCAGGTGGCCCCATCCGTGGCTGACACCCAGCACCGCCGTCCAGGGGGGCTCCCGGGGCGGCCATGGGCCCCGATCGGCTTCCTGGACAGCGTCTGCCCGGCCAAGGGCAGGATGACCCCACAGTCCCAACGCGGAACTGCTACAGGCACACACAGACACATACAGGACACACACACATGGGACACACACACACACACACACACAGGGGACACACACACATACACAGGACACACACACATGACAGACACATATGGGACACACACACACGACACACACCGGACACACACACACACACAGGGGACACACACGCACACACATGACACACACTGGACACACAGGACACACACACACACGGGACGACACACATACCGGACACACAGGACACACACACACACACACACACACATTCACACAGGCCTAGCCGCCCTCCCGACACCGGCCAGCTCTTCCGAGCTCTTCGACCTTTCCCGTTTGGCCCCGACCGGGCGAGTCCACATAAAAGCAAATACAAAGTCCTTGAAAGGAGCCTTCGCCGCCGCGGCGCGTCCACCTGTCCCCGGAGCCAGAGGGGAGGCGCGTCTGTCGCCGCGGCAATAACTGCACATTGAACAGAGACCAGATTTATTGGCCGTGAGATCACACGAGAGGCCGCCATTGACGAATGGCAGCAATTTCAGACACCCCAGCCAGATCAATACCCTTTAATCGAGTCAAATCTCAACAAATTAAATTAATGCAACATTCCAGAAACCGCCCCAAAAGAGGCAAGCGGGTGCGCGACGTTCCCCGCGGGCCGGACGGCACTGGGGTCACTGTCGTAAGACCAGCAGGAAGTTTGTTTACTTACTGAAGCATGCGGATGCGTGTCGGGCGATGCCGTCAGGCAGGTGCCGGGTCCACGTGAGCCCCGCAGCTGGAAAGTGAGTCAGGGCCCCCTCAGTGGCCACTTTGGAAGCAAATGTGTCCCCTACCTGCTCACCACAGCCCACCACAGGCCCTGGTGAGGACATAATAGGCCCAGGACTCCTTGAGACTAACACAGATCCCACTACGTCCAGGTGACCAGGTGACCAGGAGATCAGGTGACCAGGAGACCAGGTGACCAGGTGACAGGAGACCGGGTGACCAGGTGACCAGGAGACAAGGTGACCAGGTAACCAGGTGATCAGGTGACCAGGTGGTGACCAGGAGACAAGAAGACCAGGTGACCAGGTGACCAGCTGTCTAGGTGACCAGGTGATGAGACCAAGTGACCAGGAGACTAGGAAACCAAGTGACCAGGTGATTAGGTGATCAGGTCACCAAGAGACCAAGTGGCCAGGAGACCATGTGACTAGGTGACCAGGAGACCAGATGATCAGGTGACCAGGAGACTAGGAGACAAGGTGACCAGGTAACCAGGTGATCAGGTGACAGGTGACCAGGAGATCAGGTGACCAGGAGACCAGGTGACAGGTGACCAGGAGACCGGCTGACCAGGTGACCAAAAGACCAGGTGACCAGGAGACCAGGAGACAATGTGACCAGGTGACCAGGAGACCAGGAGACAATGTGACCAGGTGACCAGGAGACCAGGTGACCAGGTGACCAGGAGACCAGGAGACAATGTGACCAGGTGACCAAAAGACCAGGTGACCAGGAGACCAGATGATCAGGTGACCAGATGATCAGGTGATCAGGTCACCAAGAGACGACGTGACCAGGAGCGCCCACACAACCACAGGGAGCTCTTCCTCACCCACAAACAGACATGATGGTCGCCATTGCCGCCTCCCAGCCCACTGTGACATCACACAAAGTAACACATTTGGAAGACCTGGTGACCTTTCTCACTTAAAATTCAAAATGATGTATTAACCGGGAAGAAGCATCCGGATGTGAGCCACAGGAGATGCCCCGTGGACCACAGCTAACGAGGCTGCTCCACCCCAAACGCCTGAAGTGTCCGTGACAGCACCCCTGTCGGGCGACCCCAGGACAACAGGGTCCCCGCTAAGCTGGAGGTTCCCACGTAACCAGGTGGCCGCAGCTGTTCTCTGGGGCTCACTTTGGAGATTCTTTTTTTTTTTTTTTTTCCCAGAGAGGGAAGGAGAGGGAGGGAGGGAGGGAGGGAGGGAGGGAGGGGGAGAGAGAGAGAGAGAGAGAGAGAGAGAGAGAGAGAGAGAGAGAGAGAGGGACATCAATGGTGAGAGAGAATCATGGATGGGCACCACGCCCCCCACTGGGAATCAAGCCAACAACCCGGGCATGTGCCCTGACCGGGAATCAAACCATGAACTCCTGGTTTATAGGTGGATGTTCAACCACTGAGCCACCCTGGGCAGGCTGGAGATTTTTTTCACGCCTGGAATTTTCCGGTGCCTCTGCCTCCCTCCACTCAAGCATGAAGCATGGCCTGTCTTAGAAGCTCAAGGACGATCAGCGGCTGCTGTCCTTGCTCAGCAGCTAGAGATGCCAGAGGCGTGGAGACAGCCCGCGCTCACCCAGCCTGGGCTCGGCGCCCCCTCCCTCTATCGCACATGTGTCTAAATGGGTGCAGGTCCATGCATGTGCATGCATGTTGCGTGAGCAGGTAGGTATCTGTGCAGGCGTGCATGGCAGGCACGGGGGCTTGTGTTTGCATATTTAAGTGGGTCAGGAAACATTCTCAGAAGACTGATGTCTTCTTCAGCCAGCGTTTCCTGTCTTGTCAGGATATTAATACTGAAAATTATGAGACATAAATGGGGCTAGTTAACACAAAGGCCATAAAATATGTGTTTCTAATGGAGCCTGTGCGCAGGCAAATCTGTCTTAGGGCTGCTGAGGGGCCCCTGAAAGGAGAAGGGTGTCTTCTCAACTCCAAGCAGCATGAAGCACCCCACCCTGATTTCAGGGTGTCCCAACTGTCTCCCATGCCGGGCCTTGATCTATTGCTCTCTCTGTGAACTCTCCTCTGTCTGTCCAGCTATCTATTACACATGTATGTACCCCTTCCTCTAGCTATCCACCCACACATCCACCCATTTATCCATCCACTTACCCATCTATCCATCCATCCATCCACCCACCCACCTATCCATTCATCCATCCACTCACCCACCTATCCATCCATCCACCACCTACCTATCTATCCATCCATCCATCCATCCATCCATCCAACCATATATCCACCTATCCATCCATCCATCCATCCATCCATCCATCCACCCAACCACCTATCCATTCATCTATCTATCCATCCACCCATCTATCCATCCATCCATCCATCCATCCATCCATCCACCCAACCACCTATCCATTCATCTATCTATCCATCCACCCATCTATCCATCCATCCATCCATCCATCCATCCATCCATCCAACCATATATCCACCTATCCATCCACCCATCCATCCATCCACCCACCAATCCATTTATCTATCTATTTACCCACCATCTATCCATCTATCCATCCATCCATCCACCCACCCACCTATCCATTCATCTATCTATCCACCCACCCATCTATCCATCCATCCATCCAACCATATATCCATCCATTCATCCATCCATCCACCAATCTATCACTTAGTATCATCTATATCTCATCTATCTATACATCCATCAATCATCTGTCTAGCTAATTAGCTAACCATCCATTATCTATCATCTATCTATGTATCTCTGCATCTATCGATCAACAAGCCATGATTTACCTCGGCCCACATTCCATTCGCCTAATTGGAACACGAAATGGACCCAGAAGCTGAGGGGACGCCCTTGGCCACGTCTGATCCAGGTAGACCTTCCTTTGTTTTGCTAAAACTCTGAGAAGAAAGAAGCCATTGCAGACTGCTTCTCCCTAGCAGGCACGCTTCCCCCAAAGTCTCTCATCCTGATTGGAAGAATGTTCCGGACAAAAAGAGCTGGAACGGGGTCCGAGTGCTCCTGGGGTGTGGACGGTGGTGCTGGGGACGTGACCTCTGAGGCCCGGCAGCCCCTGCCTGCGCCGAGAGCAGGACCCGACCGACTCCTTAGGGACCCGCCCGTGTGAGTGGAGGTGACTGGGAATGACGCCAGGAGGCTGAGCTGGGAAAATGGGTGTTGGAACCCCAACCTCCCCTTTCTGAAGCAGCAGCCCTCCGGGGCGTTTTCCGGCCCTCCCTGTCCACAGCTCCACCCGCTGCTAAGGATGCCGCTGCCTCACCCCATACTCCCGGTCCCCGTGAGCAGCCAAAGCCTCTGACTCACTGTGTCTCCCTGCAACCACCCCCTCCCCTCCCTTCCCCGCCTCCCCACCCCCCCTGTCACCCAGGGCCTCTGGGGCTTCCCCTCAGGCTGGTCTCTCCTTGTCGGTTTCTAAAGAAAGACGCCAGGGCCTGGCCAGGCGGACCCGCCCGCCCCGGAGCCGGCCACCCCTCTTGTATGGAGCCGCTGCTCTCACAGACAGACGGGGACACAGCACGGCCAGCCTCGCCGTGACCACGCACACTCCAGGGTCACAGCCCGCTGCGTGTCTGGGGTGGATGCCGGGAGGAGCCGGGAGGCGTTCCCACCGCATCTGGCTTTCCCGGGGCCCCAAAGGGCTCCTTTCTGGTTGGAAACACTGGCCAGGGGCCTGAGGACTAGACCTGGGCGTGGGGTCCCAGGGGCAGAGCTCAATCCCGGCCCCGGAGGTGGCGGCCTAGGGCCCTCACTTGCAACGAGGAAGAAGGGGGTCCTCGGGGATCCCTGCCTGAGACACAGCTGAGGCCCAGCGCGGGGAGGTCAAGGAAGGTCACGGTCCAGGGCGGCACCGCTGAGAGGAAGGAGCGAGGCGGTGTCGCCAGCGCCGGGGAGCCGAGTCAGACTGCAGACGCAGCGCGGCGTCTCGGCCTCATCCATCTCCTCCGCTCACCCCGTTTTGAAATATGACCGTCGCCGCGCCAGCGCGCGCGCACTCGGGCGTGCCGGCCGCGGACGATTCATGGAGGCATCCCACCCGTCACGGGAGACGCGCGGGCCCCATAAAGAGGAAGGATGGCCCTGCAGATCCCCCCACCCCCCACCCCGCGCTCAGGCTGCGGGGCCGCGCCTGGGCCGGGCCCAGAGGGTGATTGAGTGCGGCTTCTCAAAGTTTTGTTTGGATTTCTTCCCAAACGCTCCTTCCTTCCCCGGGGACGGAGACGCGGCGGCTCCTCCTGGCACGGACACTGCGGCCGTGAATCAGGGCCGGATCTGAGCCACGTCCCGGGGACGCGGGGAGGAGGCGAGCGAAGCCGCAGGACCGGCAGCTCGGGTGCCGAAGGAGGATCCTCGGACCCGTCCCCGGAGTGGGGGTAACAGGGCCCGGAGCCACCGATGCCTGTGAGAGGCCGTGCTCCGTGGCCGCCTCCACGCCCGCCCACCCTGGGCATGGGCCTGACGGGGTCCCCGGGGGGCTGGGCAGGCGGCACACCCGGCCGTGTGGGGGCAGCTCAGATGCCGCAAGTGACCTGGTGACCTCAGGAGACCGAAGACCCTGAGCTCGGACGCGCAGCCAAGACAGCTGAGGGTCAGGGCTGAGTTTTGTTTTGTTTTATTTTCTTTGATTGTTTAAATATATTTTATTGATTTTTTTTTTTTTTACAGAGAGGAAGGGAGAGGGAGAGAGAGCCAGAAACATCGATCAGCTACCTTCTGCACACCCCCCACCGGGGATGTGCCCGCAACCAAGGTACATGCCCTTGACCGGAATCGAACCTGGGACTTTTCAGCCCGCAGGCCGACGCTCTATCCGCTGAGCCACACCCTGGTTTCAGCCAGGGCTGAGTTTCAGCCATTAAAAATGGTGTCCGTGAGCCCATTTAGTTAAATGCATTTTAAAAAGGAGCGGCTCAGCTGGTGTGGCTCAGTGGGTGAGCGTCCACCTAGGAACCAGGAGGCCACGATTTGATTCCTGGTCAGGGCACAGGCCCGGGTTGCGGGCTCCAGCCCCAGCGGGGGGCGTGCAGGAGGCAGCCGACCCATGATTCTCTCTCATCATTGATGTTTCTCTCTCTCTCCCTCTCCCTTCCTTTGTGAAATCAATAAAAATATATGAGGGGGGGGGCTTTATCTCCCTCAGCTGTCACCTGTGCCACCTGGGGAGGAGAGCACCCTAAGATTTCCATAAGCACCCCAACTCCCCCACCCCTCATCTCCATCCCCCACGCGGGCACCTCAGAGCCGTGCTTTCTTCTTTCCCGGAAGATCTCAAGCACATGGACAGCCTTTGCATAAAGGAATTTTGCTTCTAATCACATCGATTTTACCATAATTAATTTTTAATGAATTTCCCAAAGCACGTGTGTGTGTGTGTGTGTGTGTGTGTGTCTGTGTGTGCACGCGTGCGCACCCCAGCCCCTCCGTCTCCCCGCGGGCACACGGCCATCTCCATCTGAGAGGGTCAGTGGGGGGTAATGTATTGGCACCCGGGACGCGCCCACGTCAGCCCATCACCATCTGCATTTGGCGTCTGTGCTCTGACTGTGCCAGGACACCCGCAGCAGAGGCGATGGGTGGGGCTCCCCGCCCGGACGCGGGGCGTCTGCTGAGTTCTAACACAGCGCCACCAGCGGGCGGGACGGACGCCCATCGGGGGCCAGGGCCCGTGTCCCGCTCCGCCTGACCGTGGGAGCTGGGCGCTGGAGCCACAGCCCCACCTGGTCCAGAGCCGGGAGGGGACGGCCCGGCCCGGCCACGCCGCACCCAGGCCAGCGGGGAGACCGGGCGGGGAGACCCAACGGGCCGTCGGGCAGTGTCCTTTGCTCGTGGGGACCCAGGGGGGCTCTGTCCCCCTCCAGCCGGGAGATAGGGAGCACGGAGGGACCCTGTCCGGCAGCAGGATCTGGGGAGCGGCCGGATGGGCAGCAGGAAGGGGAGGGGCGTGAGAAGTCCATCCAGGAGAGACCCTGGAGGGTGCACATGCGTGGGATGGGTGACCGCTGTCCACGGAGGCATCGCCGCCACTAGGTGTGGCCCAGCGCAGAGAACAGCTGCCCTCCTCGCCCCTTCCCGGCAGCCGGCGAGTCCCGTGGCATCTCCGGTGCCAGGACACGGGAGGTGGCGAGGAGAGACCTGGTGTGGAGTCCATGTTGTCAGGGACACAACACCCTCACCCCCCATTGCCCCCCAAAAGGAGGCTGGCTCCCTCCTGCCAAGCAGGGCACCCCTGCGCCCTCACTCGGGGGCAGGCAGACACCCTCCTGGAGGCAGACTGCGCTGGGGAACCCCACTAAGCCCCCCCCTTCTCCTGAGGGGGGCACCCCAGACGGAGCCCGGTGAGCGGGAGGCGGGCAGGGGTGTGTCTCCCCGAGGTCAGGCCGCCGGCGATGGATGCCCCGCCCCCGTGCTGGTCACAGGATTCACACCGCGGAGAGGACACTCAGCCCCGGGCCCCGACCTCATCTCCTTGGGAGCAGCTCCGCACGTGGCTAACGGCCGATGGGCAGGCGTGATGGACAGCCGGGTGCTCACCACTTCCCGGGACAGTCCTGGCCCCCCTCCCCCCAATCCGGCCTCCTGGGATCGGGGGAGCAGGTCCTCACGGAAGCTGGCCCCCCGGCTGCCCCTCCCTGTGGGGGTGGGAGCGGCCGGGGGCTGCTCAGAGACGCTGCCCGGTGGCCACTGCCTGGAGCTTCTCGGGGGGGAAAGGAGCTGGCCCGCCAGCAAGGGCCGGCACTCGGCTCCCAGGGAAACGCCCGGACAGCCCCCCTCGGCCAGGGGTGCCCGGACCCCAGACGTCAGTGAGGCAGCCTGGCCGAGGGCGAGGGTAGGGGAGGGCTCAGAGCAGGCAGGCCACCCCAGGGCCCGGGGCTCTGGCCTATGCCAGGGCGTTTCTCCTCCCTCCCCCACTCCCCCCACACATCTCCCCCCCCCCCTCCGCCTCCACGCCGTGGGCAGCCTCATAAATCTGCCCTGCGTGCAGCCGGGACCTAATTGAGCCTCCCGGGCGAGCGGGGGGAGCCGGGAGGAGGAACCGCTGCGCTGACGGGCCTCAGACGGGGCATTAATGGAGTGTGTCCACCGGCTTCCAACAAAACAGGCCGAGCGCCAGCCGCAGAGCGTCCGCCCGCAGCGCTGGCTCCTCCCTGGGCTCCGGCTCACCGTGCCCCTCGGGGCCGCAAGAGCAAGCGGGCGGCAGCTGTGTGCGTGTGCCTGTGTGTGTGTGTGTGAGTGTGTGTGCATGTGCATGTGTGTGTGCGTGTGCGTACGTGTGTGTGTGTGTGTATGTGGGGGGGGCGCGTGTGTGTGAGAGAGAGAGACAGAGACAGAGACAGAGAGACTGAGAGAGAAGGGAGAGAGGGGGGGGGCACGTCTGTGGGAGCCAGGCCCTGAGAGAGAGCCTTGGCCTGCTCTGGGGGCCCCCTGTCTCGGGGCCTGTGGGTGGGGCTAGAGGCAGAGGGAGTGGAGTCAGGATGGGCCCCATGTTGGGGGGAGAGGGCATCATTCCATACAGAACCCCAGCGTGCCTGCAGGCCCCCAGCCGCCCCTGCTGTGGAGATATGGCTCCGCGGGTCGGACGGCTAAGGGGACCCCACCACACGGGGACCCACCCACACGGGACAGTCCAGGCCGAGCCGCTGCGGGAAGCTGAGCTGAGCCCTGCGTCACGCTCGGTCTTGTTGGCTCCTGGCTCCCACAGGGCAATGGGCTCCAGGGGCGGGCGCCCCACACCTACCTCGGGGCTGGCACCCCAGAAATACCCTGTGAGTGAGGTTTGCCACGTCCGAGTGCGTGCGGCTCTTCCGGGCAGGTGGCATCTGGGACTTCGTTTCCTCGTCCCACGGCCCTGCTGAAGTTGGGGTCCACCCCAGCGACCGAGAGGGCTGCACCCCAGTTCCCCAGGCTCAGGGGTGTCAAAGCCGCAGCCATGGAGGCGCCTGGCAGATGTCGCCAAGGAGGCCTGCTCTGCCTGCCCACCCCTGTGCCCCCCGTGTCTCTCCCCCACTGCCCCCCGTGCCCCCCACGCTGCTGCGATGGCTCCCCGTGCACCCGTCAGCTCACGCCGGGTAGCAAAGCCCCACCGGGGGGCTCCTGCGGCCTGGCCCCCGGACACAGTCCCTGGTGCTGGGGCTGGTCCCCCCCCCCCCCCCCAGGCCTCTGTCTGTGGCCGGTGTGAGGGTCCGTCTGAGGGTGCGCGTCCTGACCTCGTCCTGTGAAGGACGCCAGGCTAGTGAGTTGGGGTCGGCCCGGCGACCTCGTGTGGCCTCAGTCACCCCGAAAGGCCCAGCCCGGCGCAGCCCCGCTGAGCGTCGGGGCCAGGCTTCGGCACGTGGATCGTGGAGACGCAGTGGCTCCGGGAGTGTCCGGCCCCGGCCCGGCCCTGCTTTCCCCGGAACGGTCTCCGGAGCCGTGCTGGCCGGCGCATGGCGTCCTGCGTGCAATTACTTCTGAGAGCCTGTCTCGCTCGAAGCCGCCCCCCTGGGAGGTCTCAGGAGGAAACAACCCACTCAGGCCGCGTCGGAGCCGGTGAGGTCTCATTACACTGGAGCCTCGGACCACGAGGCCTTCCCGGAGAGGACTCCGGAAGCCTCCTCTCGCCCCCGCTCGGTCCTCGTCGGCGAGACCCCATCCGAGACGCAAATGCCAATCGCTGTGACGGGGCATCCCTCAGACACAAAGAGCATGCGCATCTTCTTCTGTTTTATATATTTTTATTGTGTCAGAGAGGAGGGGAGAGAAGGGGAGAGAAACATCCATGATGAGAGTCATGGATCGGCTGCCTCCCGCACGCCCCCTAGTGGGGATGGAGCCCACACCCCGGGCCTGTGCCCTGACGGGATTCAAACCGTGACCTGCTGGTTCACAGGTAAACGCTCAACCACTGAGCCACGCCGGCCGGCTTCTTCTTCTGGTTTTAATTATTTTTTGTGACACTAATTGCCCTGATGGGGAAGACCACCTCCCTCCTGTTCACCCGCATCCTCCTCGTGTGGAGGGGCCCCGGGTAGAGGGGTCCCCGTGTGGGTGGGTCCCGTGTGGGTGGGTCCCGTGTGGAGGGGTCCCGTGTGGAGGGGTCCCGAGGGGTGGATCCCATGTGGAGGGGTTCCCTGTGTGGAGGGGTCCCATGTGGGTGGGTCCCGTGTGGGTGGGTCCCCGTGTGGAGGGGCAGCCTCCTCAGCACTGCACCCGTGTTCTCTCCCGCTCGCGGTCTAACCGGCCTCCGGGGAAGCCCAGGCTGCACACACTGCTGAAGCCGCGTGGGGGACCTGGTGACCAGGCCTGTGTGCCAGCCCTCACGCCTCCCCTGGGTCAGCGAGGGCAGGCCAGGCAGCGCCAAGATCGGCCAGCTCTTCTCCGAGGGGAGTGGAACGGGGCGGCGTTTCCAACGGAGCCGGCCCACCCTGGCCTCCGGTCTCCGCCACTGAACGAGGCTACCACGTCCCCGGGCGGCGATGAGATGTGTCAGCAGAGCGCCCGCTGCCACCGAGGCACTTAATTCTCATTAAGAAGTGGCACCGCCGGCAATTACCCGGCCGAGCCGAGTTGCGGGGACTGGCACTCACAGCACAGGGGGACCCCAAGACACCACCTGCCCAGGTCTGTGCCCCGCTTCCTCTGCGGGCCCCGGGGGCTCAGGGGGCATGCTGCCTGCCTCCCCATCTGGCACGCGTTCACCCCTCTGCACCCCCGGGCGACAGTCATCCCCGTGTGAAGCCAGAGGCTGTTTGTCACGTACTCACTTCCTCCTCTCACACCCCCCACGGGGCGCCGCTTAACGGGGAACACTCTGGTTCCCCACTCCTCCTGTCCCTCCTCCTCCCCTCTTCCTCCTCCTCCCCTCTCTCCCCCGTCCTCCTCCTCCCCCCTCCGTCCCGCACTCCTCCCCCACTCCACGCCTGTGAGGGCTCAGCGCTGCTGAGGACAACACAGGGCAGCCTGGATCCCCTGGACAGCCAGGCCCCCACAACCCGAACCCGAACCCGAACCCGAAGCCGAACCCAAACCCCAACCCCTCAGCCAGCAGAACCACCACCTCAGACCTAACCCTAGCCCCAGCCCCAACTCTAACCCTGACCCCAACTCTAACCCTGACCCCAGCCCCAATCTAACCCTGACCCCAACTCCAACTCTAACCCTGACCCCAGCCCCAACTCTAACCCTGACCCCAGTCCCAACTCTAACCCTGACCCCAGCCCCAACTCTAACCCTGACCCCAGTCCCAACTCTAACCCTGACCCCAGTCCCAACTCTAACCCTGACCCCAGCCCCAACTCTAACCCTGACCCCAGTCCCAACTCTACCCCGGACCCCAGCCCAGCCCCGAGGGTGGGTCCGAGCTCTGGGCAGCGAGCATGGCTCTCAGGGCCGAGGCTCCAGGCAGAACCGTGACAGCCGTGCAGCCTGGAAGCAGGAGGGAGACCCAGACCCAGGCTAGACCCTCAGGGCAGGCCAAACCAGCAGCTTGGGGGGCCAAGGGGGTCACCAAGGCCAGGCAAACGTCAGGCTCAGGGGCGCTCTGAGCCAGACAGAGCCAGCCCCCCATGAGGCCAGGCCGTGGCCCTGTCACAATTAAGAGGGAAGCAGCCCCCATAGTCTACATTTCTTCTTCAGGGGCCTTTGACTGCTTTTGGACCTTTATTCTTTCACATAAATTCTGAAGTCACAGTTCCTCACAGCACCCTACTGGGGTTTGGACTGAACGTACACGACACTTACAGGTCAATTTGGAAAGAAGGGACATGTTTATAATATCGTAGTGAACCATCTACACTAAGAAAAGAGAAAGATGAAAATTAACCATACCTCCATGGCACCCACCAGCCAATCAGGTGAGTGTATGCAAATTAGCCTGACAAAGATGGTGGGTTAATTTGCATATGCAGGCACAGAGAGAAGATTGAAGGGTCTGCCAGAGCGAATACTGAAGACTGAAGATTGAAGGCTCTGCCCTCAGCCAGAGCCAAGCCTGAAGGCTGTAGGCTTGGCTCCGCTGCAGCCCGGGTCCCAGGTGCTGGAGGAAAGCCTGAGTCCCAGCTGCCGGAGGAAAACTGGTGCCAGGAGCCAGGGGAAAGGAACACCTATTGCATGAATCTTCGTGCAACGGGCCTCTAGTTCATAAATACGCAAAAATTCCCATTTATTTATGCCATAAAGATGTCTCCTATGGCATTTTAAAGCTTTTGCTACAGCCCGGCCAGTGTTGCTCAGTGGTTGAGCATCAACCTATGAACCAGGAGGTCAAGGTTCAATTCCAGGTCAGGGCACATGCCTGGGCTGTGGGCTGCATTCGGTGAGGGGTTCCACTCGGTGAGGGGCAGCAGGGGCAGCCAATCGATGAGTCTCCCTCATCACTGATGCTCTCTCCCTCTCTCCCTCTCTGAAACTAAAAAAGAAAGAATTCCTGATTGGTTTTAAAATTACTACAAAGGTCTTGCATATCTTTCATTTATTCTTAGTTTCTTTTACTGCCATTGCTATTTTCACAGTGGATTTGTTTAATTCCTTAGTGCTGCTGTGCGGAAACGCAATCAACTCATGTGCTGGTCTTATGTCCGGTAACCTTACGAAACACTCTAAATGCCGTGTACAATTTGTCTCTGCAGCCGTTGGGATTTTTCTAAGGCAAGCAGGTCCCTCTACCACAGTTTTATTTACTCCTCCTGGTATTTTTCTTGTCTTATTGCTCGGTGCAGCCCCTCCAACACCGCAGCCATGCCCAGAGCAGGGGTGGGCGGACATTCTTGGCTTAAACAGAATGCTTCCGTTATTTTGCTGCAGGGGGTGATGCCGACGAAAGGTTTTTAGGATCCCCCTGGCTGCTTTGGAGGTGGAGAGAGGCGAGCTTTGTCACAGCGGAGCGCGGCACTGAAGTCACTGCTTCCTCCGTGTGGAGCGGAACATACTCTTCCCTTCAGGCTGCTGATGCGGAAACAAATGAAAATGTTCTCAGAGCTCGCTTTCTGGAACAAGCCCAGCTCGGTCTCCACCGACGACGTGCCTGCTCCTCGCGGCTGCCTCCGTGAGTGCGTTTTTAGCGTCTCTGTACCCGCGCTCACGCGTGCGGTTAGCCTGGAGTTTCCCTCCCTCCGGCCGCCCTCCGCTCGGATGGCAGCATCTCACAGAAGCGCGCTCTGCAAAGTTTTGTGGGAGAATAAAAGCATCTAGTCCTCGAGGCGTGAGCCTGCCTGGGTGCAGCGTGTTCTTCAGAGGAAGATAAAGGACTAAATCCCATTTCCTTAATGGTTATGGGAATATTCAGATTTCTCATTTGTCTCCGGCCCGTCGGGGGCATTCATCATCCCCGAGGAGTCTGTCTGCGTTTTCCGATCTGCTGTCTGCAGAGGGCTCGCCGCTCCCTGTTAACCTCTCCGTCTCTGCGGCGACTGCTCCCCGATCTGCGGCGGGGTAGCACGGGCCCGTAAAACACCCCAAATTACCCACTGAGAGAGGGAGGCGCGCTTACGGCCGAGCAATTATGTCCGAGGTATTAATGGCTGTTGTCATCTTGTGTACACTTCCTTTATATTTTCCAATTTTCAGGATGAACATGTAATGAACCGGGGAAAACACACCGATATTTCTTCGCCCCCAAAAGAGAAAAGAGAAACCAGGCTGCGCGAGCCAACGCGTCGGCTCTGCCTTCTCGGCCTGCTTCTCCCCCTCCTCCCCCCTTCTCCCTTACCTCTCCCCCCACCCGGTCCAGCACCGACCACACAACCCCCCAGCCTTTCTCCCTGCCCCCTCGTACCGTCCTGTGGGCCCCCGCCACCCCAGCAGGGATGGGTGGGTGGGTGAACATCTACCCTGAGCTAAAGAGGCCCTCCTTCTCCCCCCCCCCCACCCACCGTGTCCCTGTGGCCGGACCCGGTCCCTCCCCATCCCACGCTGGCCTGACCCCGGTGGGGGCAGCCGGGGCTGGGACAGAGCCACCCCCGGGGGAGCGTCAGGAAGTGATCTCACGGGAACTCCACGGGGCCGCGGGACAATGACACGCGTGGGGCCAGGCCGGGGACCGAGGGCTTTCCGTGGGCGGGGCTCCATGTGTGTTCTCATTTAACCCCAAAACTCCCCGTAATCCTGTTCGAAAGTGGGGGTCGGCGGGGAGGGGATGTTGGGGGGCCCACAGCGGGGGCAGCAGGGAGGGACTCAGAGCTGGCCCCTGGGTCCCTCTCTCTCCATCGTGAGCCCGTGGGCACCCCGGCTTCGGAGAGCAATGGGGGGAGGGGAGGGAGGAAGAGGTCACCAACTCCCCCCACAGACGTGGCTGAGGGCGAAGCAGGCAAACCAGTGGGTCTGCAGCCACGTGCGAGGCCCTCGGCAGACGCCCCCAGTGAGAGCCGAGACCGCCCAGAGGACCCGTGTGGCCGAGCCTCCCCAGCTTCACACCACAAGGGGGACGGTGGTGGTCTCTGCCCCGACCCCGGAGCCTGTCAGGGGACCTCACTGGACAGCAAGGACCTGGGAGACGGACGAGGTGACGGATCCAGAGGTGACCCTGAGCTGGGGGCGGGCACTCACACCATCCACGTCTTAGGGGAGTGAGAAAGGAGAGATCACGCACAGAGGCGGCGGCCGCGGGAGCCCGGAGACACAGACAGGGATGGGGTCACCGGCCGAGGGAAGCTGGAAGGAGCGAGGAGCAGAGTCTTCCCTGGAAGGAGCCCGCCCCGCCCTCGCCTCGGCTCCAGTTCATCAGACCCAGTCCACCCCTGACCTCCCGGGCTGCTGTGGACACACACCGCCACGTGTGGGTCCTCTGTGACAGCAGGCATGGGAGCTCACGCCTCCACCAAGCCGGCCTGGCCCTGCTCTGCAGACCCCAATCCAGCCACCGTCCCACCCACTGACACAGGAGGGCGTGTCCCCAGCCACGTCCGCTCACGCCGGCCAGGCACGTCCGCAGGGGCTATCAGCCATGCTTACAGCAGCCGGCACGCAGAGAACTCCACGGAACCCGAAATGTGGCCAAACTGTCCGCTCTCTGTGCCCTGGGAGGGGGGGGTGGGGGTTGGGGGGGATGCCCCGGGAGAGGAGGGGGTGTGTCGGGGGGGGGCATCACTTGTGAGACTCACCGCCCCCTTCATTTTGTCCCTCAGAACACTCACAGAGCGGGAAGAGACTGGACAGAAATCGTCCACCTGTGGATGAGGACAGTGGAATGGGGTGAGGGCAGAGGGTGGGGTGGGAACCGGGTGGAGGGGAGCGATGGGGGGAAAAGAGGAACAATTGTAATAATCTGAACAATAAAGGTTTATTAAATTAAAAATTTTAAAATAAGTAGGAAAAAAAAAAAAGAAAAACTAAAAACAAAAACCACTCAGAGACAGCCCGGCCGGCTGGCTCCGGGGCTGAGCATCGGCCTAGAGCCAGGAGGTCGCGGTTCGATTCCCGGGGAGGGCACCTGATCAATGGAGGCAGCAGGTCAGTGTTCTCTCATCGGCGATGTTTCCACCCCTCTCTTCCCTCTCCCCCCCTCTCTGCCATCGATTGAAAACACCTCACAGAGCAGCTCCCCGCGGCCTCCGCGGCCTCTCCGGATCGCTGGGAAAAGAGGGGTAATTGTGCGGGGCCGAGCCCTCAGCCCATCGTCCGCCCGCCCGGAAGCCGGGGTCGGAATGGGGGTCGGGGACGGGGAGGCGGCGCTCTCCGCTCCGCTGACCGCAGGTCTCCCTCCGGCGGGCGGCCGGGGTGAGGGAGCTGGACCGGAAGTGCCCGGCCCAGCTCCCCGGGACTTCGTTCGTGGAGACAAATGAGTGGACCGCGTGCCAGCGGGGCCGCTGGCGGCTCTGGGCGGGGGACGGCCCGGGAGCAGGGAGGGAGAGGGCAGCCCCCAGGGAGGGCATGAGCTGGGCACACTCGGCGGGGATGTGCCCACCCCAGGATGCCCGCCACACCGGCCCAGGGCGCCAGCCCCCCTGTGGGGACGGCCAACACAGAGTGCCCCCCACCCAGTCCTTAAGGGACAGATTCACGTTCTTGGGGTTCTGGAGGCCGGAGGGCCGAGGCCCAGGTGTGGGGGGTGGCGTCCTCGGGGCTCCCCCTGGTGAGTGACGGTCACCCTCCCTCCATCCCTCCCCCTCGCCCCCCGGGCTGCCAAGCCTGTCCCCTGGTCCCAGGCTGGCGCCCCTGCTGGTCCTTCCCCCACAAGGCACCGCCCAGGTGGACGGGCCGGGGCCTCGCTCACTAGCCCTGTGACTTCCCAACGCGGCTGCATTCCGAGGGCCTGGGGGTTGGGGCTTCGGCCTACTGACGTGGGGGGTGCAATTCAGCCCAGAGCTGAGGCGCACCCCTGGGCTCGAGGGAGCCCCGTCCGCGGGTCCCCTGTCCAGCCAGGAGCTGCCCTGCACGTGGCTTTGCTGCCCGTCCACACCGGGGAGAAAGGGGGGAGGCAGGAGGCCCACACCGGGGCCAGACCCCCTCGGGCCCGGGACCCGCACCCTGCCCTGCTCCAGGCAGGGGGAGCGGACGGGGAGGTCAGCCTGTCTCGGGCTTGTGGGAAACTGGCAGAGCTCATGGGTGGGTCCCAGGCCGCCCCTCCCGCGGGTGGCCCCCCAGAAGCAGGCACTGCCCGGGGCACGGGGACCCCAGACTCCGTCCCGTCCCGCACAGGGCTCACAAGCAAGAAGGGGAACCACCCCGCAGAGGCTGTCACCCTGAATCTGCAGGGAGGGCGCTCCTCACCCCATTCACCCCAAGGTGGCCCGACAGCTAACCAGGCAGAACCCTTCCCCCCAGCCCTCCTTTCTCCTCCCTCCCCCCTGCCCCGAGCATTCCAGGGACCAAAGGGCAAACTCTCTGTGATGGGGGGTCTCGGGGGGCCCGGGGTGAGCTGTGTGTGGTGACTGAGCCCCGGTGCCCCCGATAACCTTTCCTTCCCTCCTCCGCCCTCTGCCCTCCAGAGCGAGGCCCGGAGGAGGAGCTAATATCTGCACAGAAAGGCCCTCTCCAGAGTAAACAGGAGGGCGGCGCTGCGGGGCCCTGGTGGCCGGAGCCCATGGTGGACCTGCTGCCCTTTCGGGGGACTTGGCCGGGAACTCAGAGGAGGTGCTGGCTCTGGGCTCGCCTCCAATCCGGAGCGGCCGGAGGTTGCCCTGCGGAGCGGAGCGGGCCGCCGGGGCACAGGGAGGGAGGCGCACACTGCTCCCGAGCCCCAGGCGGAGAGGAGGCCGAGGCCGTCCCAGCGCCGTCCGGCGGGGCAGGCCTGGCGGGCAGTCCGGCAAGGGAGGCCACGGGTGGAGCCGGAGACCTGCTCCGGGGCCTCGGCCTGGCTGCCCGCCGGCGACGGCCCGGGACACGGCGAGAACTCCCTGCACCCTGCACCCCGCACCCCGCACCCTGCACCTGCCACCCCGCATCCCGCACCCCGAGCCCCGCAGGAGCCAGGCCTCCCCTGGCACCGGCGCCGGTGCCCAGTGGGTTAACGTGCCCGGAGCCGGGAAGGTTGCACTCCTGTCTGTGAGACTCACAGCTGTATGCGGGACACAACAGACTGTGAGATGCCATAAATCTGGAGCTGCCTCTCAGTTTGAGCAATAATAATTAGCAAATTAAAATAGAAATGTCACCACAAGCCCATAAACGTTCGTAAGTGCAGGATGAGGGAGTCTCCCAGGAGCAGAAACGGCTTCTGTCCGTGCAGGGCCCGGGGCCGGCGGGCTGTCCAATGGTCCTCGAGGCGGCCATTGGGCCCGCAGAGCCCGCGGGGCGCCGGCGGGTCCCGGGTCGGCGGCCGTTCCGTGTCAGCGAGCTAACATAACTGTGCAATCAAGCCTGCTTTATGGGCCCTGGAACGCGCGGACAGCGGCTGCCGCCATCGCTCCAACAAGGCCGGGGGGAGCGGGGAGCGTGCCAGCCGCCGCAGCCCGGCTTCCTCGTGGCCAGCGCCCTGGCCGCCAAGCATCCGTGCGGCCAAATGAGGGGAGGCCTGGGAAATCACGGCAAATCGGGCACCATCTGGCGGAGATGGCCCCTGGCTCGCTCCGGCGGCCCCTCCCTCGGAGGTCCTCCCCTGGGCACCTCTGACGCTCTGCTGCGGGGCTGTTTCTGTTTCCCGAGTCCGTCTCCATCACAGAAAAGGAAACAGTCCGGTTCCGGAGTGGAGGAGCTGGGGATTAAGAAATTAAAGGAAGAAAGAGACCAAGAGGCAGAAACAGATTCATCAGGCTGGGCGCCAGGTGGGCGCCATCCTCTCTGTTGGAGAGGCAGCCAGCACTGAGCCACGCACACAGCAGGTGTATTTATAGGGTCAAAGGAGCTTGTTTGCATTCTTTTTTTTTAATATGTATATTTTTAATTGATATTTTACAGAGAGGAAGGGAGAGAGATAGAGATCTAGAAATGTCGATGAGAGAGAAACATTGACCAGCTGCCTCCTGCACACCCCCACCGGGGATGTGCCCGCAACCAATGTACATGCCCTTGACCGGAATCGAACCTGGGACCTTTTAGTCCGCAGACCGACGCTCTACCACTGAGCCAAACCGGTGTCGGCTTGTTTGCATTCTTAACTGGGCCCTGGCATCACTGGATTTACATATCTAGACACGTCTCTGCTGACACCTGGACAAAGGTAAGTCAGAAACTGAGTAACACCCCCCTCTCCGCCCTCTTGGGGGGGGGGTGTAACCGGGACACAGACTCTGCCAGCGCCTCGGGCTCAGCTGACAATTTAAAGGATGCCCCTGGGCCTTCCCCGGAGGCCCCTGCACTCTGCTCCGAGTGCCGGCCGCGCTCCCGACGGCAAAAACCCCGTAGGAAACCCCGTTTTCCTGGGACCGTCCAACGGTGGCGCGGCCGTCCCCAGGGTGAAAGGGTGGTTTGTATCCGTAAGTCATCTGGCTGCACAGCGAGGGCGGGCGGAGCCTCCTGCCGGGAGCCAGGCCCGCGTTGCTCGGGGCTCCCCAGAGAAGCTCTCCCCGTGGGGACCTCCACACCGACGTAAGCAGGAAGGGATTGGTTGTAAGGACTCGGCCCGCAGGACGATGGAGGCTGACCCGCCCCGGACTGTGCAGCGTGAGGCGCAGGCTGCAGACCCAGGACCCCACGCGTAGTTCCAGGGTCAAGGCCGGAAGCTCAAGACCCAGGAAGGACCAGTGTTTCAGATTTAAAAAAAAACAAAACACCAGACTTTTCACGGTCGCCGGTGTGGCTCAGTGGGTAGAGCATCAGCTCGTGGACTGAAGGGTCCCAGCTTCGATTCCAGTCAAGGGCACGTCCCTTGGTGGCAGGTTCTCCGGCCCTGGCGGGGGCACGTGCAGGAGGCGACCCATCGATGCGTCTCTCCCCCATGGATGCTTTTCTCTGTCTCTCCCTCTCCCGCCCGCGCTCTCTAAACATGAGTGGGAAATACCCTCAGGTGCGAGTAGCTTTTGCTCGTGTTTGTTCAGGAGTGGACTCTTCCGTGGCCCGGGGCGTGGTTCGTCCAGGGATGGCGTGAGCAGGGTTGTTAGGAATGACATAGCGTATGTGCTGAGGACGGTATGTGTCTTTCTCTGCTCCATCTCCTTGTAGCTCAGGCTTTGCTGCATTAGCTTCACCCCCCCAGAGACCCCACTGCCTTTGAGCCAATCAGAGGCCTGGGAGGGGGGCGCTCTCCGTGGTCCTGAGGGACAGTGGCCACCTTTGGGTTCCAGCCCTCCCAGTGGCTGGGCGCTCTCCGTGGTCCTGAAGGACAGTGGCCACCTTTGGGTCCCAGCCCTCTGAGGGGTTGGGGTGCTCTCCGTGGTCCTGAGGAAGGACACGTGACCGCCTTTGGCCCACCCCGCGGCCTAGGCCCTCTCCGCGGTGCTGACGGACAGGTGGGGATGGGGGTAGCTGTTTCCTGTCTCGGCTGGTGCTGGCAGGACTGCCTCTCGTTAACCTCCCCCTTTGGTTTCCCAGATGCTCTGGTAGCTATAAAGCCGCCCTAAGAGTCTTCCTGGACCCAAATCAAGACTGTATTGATCCCCCATAAACAGCGTACCTGCCAGGAGAGAAGGGATAAGCGTGCCATCACCCTCAAGCGTCACTCACAAATGTCCCAATAATGCCCGTCCTTTTCAAGAAGAGACTGCCGGGTCCCGGATCCGATTCTGGTCGAGGGCACATGTCTGGGTTGCGTGCTCAATCCCCAGTCGGGTGCGTGCAGGAAGCAGCCGGTCAATGATTCTCATCATTGGTGTTCCTATCTTTTCTCTCTCTCTCTCTCCCTCTCCCTCTCCTTTCCTCTCTGAACTCAATAAAAAAATTTTTTTAAAAAGAAGAGATTACCCCTAACTGGTGTGACTCAGTGGATAGACCGTTAGCCTGAGGACTCAAGGGTCCCAGATTCCATTCTGGTCAAGGGCATGTGCCTTGGTTGCAGGCACATACCCAGTAGGGGGTGTGCAGGAGGCAGCTGATCGATATTTCTCTCTCATCAATGTTTCTAACTCTCTATCCATCTCCCTTCCTCCCTGTTTAAAAAAAATCTATAAAAAATATTTTTTTAAAAAAAGAAGAAGAAGAGACTGGTGGCTCTGTCCAGATAGCTCAGTTGGTTAGAGTGTCCTCCCAATACGCCACGGCTGCAGATTGAATCCCCAATCAGGGCATATAAAAGAATCAACCAATAAATGCATAAGTAAGTGGAACAACAAATCTCTCTCTCTCTCTCTCTCTCTCTCTCTCTCTCTATCAATACAATTTTTTAAAAAGAAAGAAAAGGCTGACGTTTTGCCCATTCCCACTCCTCTATCCATCCTTGCCAGAAGGTCTCGCTGCTCCCCACTTTGCCTGCATCTTGCATCTTTGGGGCGGGCACCTACCCAGGCGTTGGACAGGACCGCGTGGAGGGCCTCCTCTCAGGCATGCTGGGATTCCCCTTAGCCTGGAGGTCATCGAGGCTCAGGAGAGCAGTGAGCCTCGGAGAGAAAGCCCCGTCCACGTCCAGCCCCCAGCCGGCGAGGCCCGCCTTCCTAAAGCAGCCGCCCCCCGATGCCCGGCCCTGCCAGGCTGAGTGCCTGCAGAGCACTGACCACGGAACGCCCGCGTCACTCACTCGCCGCCGAGCCCCGTGGCGCGGGGGCCTTGCTTTTCGCATCCGTTGAAGGATTCCAAATGCCTAACAAGGCCTGACATACCGTGGGCAGCCAGTAAACGTTGGGTAAGTGAATAGATTGGGCTGTAAACGCTTGTGGGAAGTCCAGAGCCGCTGGAAGCCTCCTGCCTGGAACACGTCCCACGCACCGCTCCCCCCCCCCCCCCCGTGCTCGGCGTGGCAGGCTCCCAGGTCCGTCTCGGGCGCTGCCCTCCATGCCAGGGGTGGGCACCGGGACCTGGCCCCTGCTCGGCCAGAGGAAGTCATTTCTGCCTGCTTTATATATCGTGATGCCACGGCAATTTCTGTTTAGAAAGAAAAAGGAATACCATGGTTGTTTTTTAATGTCTACAAGTCTCTCATCTAGGCTTAAATTGGGAAAGAAGCGGTGCCATTTTAACTAGGCATTTTTTGCAAAGCCAAAGCGGACACCCTTGAAGATCTCACACTTGGAGCCCGTGGGATGCCCCTGCGTGTTAGGACAGCGTTGCGAAGCGGCGGGTTTGTTTTGTTGTATGTTTTCATCGATTTTAAAGAGAGAGGAAGGGGAGGGTGGAGAGATGGAAACACAGACCCGCCGCTGCCTCCTGCCCATCCGCACCGGGGACCAAGCCCACCACCCGAGCCTGTGCCCTGACCGGGGACCCAGCCGGTGACCCCGTGGCTCATGGCCGAGCCTCCACCACACGCCGGGCCAGGCCGGGCAACGCATCTGTTGATTCCAGAGTCGCAGGTAGGAGGCTGGGCGAGAGAATCTCTGCCTCGTTTAACTGGTGCCTCTCTCTTCTGCCCTCATCAAAGGCTGTGCGGAACCGCGCTGCCCACAGAGAGAGCAGAAGAAAAGCACCGAGAACAAAAGAGGTGGCCGCGGCGGCGGGCGGCTGAGCAGCGCGGCCCCTACAGAGAACGGAATGTGCCGGAGGCCGCGGCGAGACGGGCAGGTGCGGGTGCCGGAGCCGGCGGCCACACGCCCCCGCCGCGGAGAGGGGGGACGGGACCGGCGGCCAGGGCTCCTGCTTCCCCGCTCTGCCTCCGCCGTGGGGGGCCTGGGCCGCCCGAGGGACCAGCCCATCGCGAACAGCACAGACCCGCTTCCCTTTCCGGGTGATCCAACTCACGGACAGGACGTCTTTCACAGCACAGGCTGCTGACCCACCTGTGGGGGTGATAGGGGGACTTAGGCCACGCCCCTGTCTCCCCCGCTCAGTCCCCCGGAAGACGGGGCACGCAGGCGTGGGACAAAGTGCCCCAAGCGCGGGGTCCACGACAGGGTTCTCAGCGTGGCTCCTGGACTCGCTGACCTTTACAATGCGGTGAATTCGGTGCTGAAAACAGTGAACAGCTCTTCTCAGAGGAACCTGCGCCTCCCCCACCACCCCCCACTCCCCATGAAGGCAGGGGTCGGGAGTCCAGATGGGGCGTCAGATCCACAGAGGCCGGGCCTGGTCCCCTGGGAGAGAGCACGTGGCTCACTGCTGAGTTTCACCACCACGTGATCGTCCTTCGCAGCCCCCAGGCAATGCCACGGGACAGCAGCCACCAGCCGGCAGCGGGCGGGAACCGGGTCAGGTCCTGGGCTCCCGCGGGGAGATGCCAGCGCCGCCCTTACAGACGCAGGAGAGAGGACCTCCTGTGTCCGCGCTCCTCCACCTCCGATCTTCCTGGGGAGCGTGGCCAGCGTGGACCCCAAACCCCGCGGCCCCATCCAGCATCCACGGGGTCTTAGCACGCCCAGCCAGCCTTCCCCCCCCCGCCACACACACACCCGCTGTCCCATGGGGTGGCCCATTCCCTCTCTAAATGCCTCTCGCTTGGAGGATCACCCGCCTTTTATCAGAAGAAAACGGCTCCTCTGAAACCTCAGTCCTGCCTCCGGGGTCACAGAGAGCCCGCGGCTCCCCCCACCCCCTCCAACGCTCAGAGACAGCCCCTCCCGCCTTTCCTTCCCGGCGAGCACTGCTGTGCTCCTCAGAGACTGGGGGGGGGTGTGATGATGGCGTCACGTGTCCCAGAGCCCCGGGCATCGCAAATATGCCCAACGCAGCAGAGTGCGCAGTGAGACTGACCAGTATGGAGCATGGTAGGACCCATTGGTGTGGAACACAGTAGGACTGATCAATATGGAACCTGGTAGGACCCATTGGTATGGAACACAGTAGGACTGACCAGTATGGAACCTGGTAGGACTGACCAAGATGAAGAATAGTCGGACCAACTAGTACGGAACACACTGAGACCGAGCAGTGTGGAGCACAGTAGGACCCACCAGTTTGGAACACAGTGAAACTGATCAGCATGGAACATAGTAGGACTGGCCAGTATGGAACACAGGAGGACCGACTAGTTTGCAACACAGTAGGACTAACCAGTATAGAGCACTGTGGGACCAACCTGTATGGAGCACAGTAGATCCGACCAGTATGGAACACAGTAGATCCAAGCAGTATGGAACACAGAGAAACTAACCAGCATGGAGCACAGTGGGACCTACCAGTGTGGAGCACAGTAGGACCCACCAGTGTGGAGCACAGTGGGACCCACAAGCATGGAGCACAGTGGGACCCACAAGCATGGAGCACAGTAGGACCGACCAGTAGGGAACACAGTGGGACCGTGAGCAGCCAGATTCAGGCACTCCGGCTCAAATGCTTTCCGGCCCGCTGAGTTTCTAGAACCTGCTTTTCTCCCACAGGGAAGGGCTTCCTCCGGAGCCTCCCCCACGCCCATGACTCCCACGCAGCCCTGTGCTGTGCGTCCCCAGCCCGCCTCCGGGTGAGCCCTGGCTGGACGTCAGCCGGAGACGGGCCGTGGCCCCGCAGCCCCCAAGGGCTCGTCCCTGCTTGACTCACAGCAAACCACTGGCTCCTTCCCTTCCAGACCCGCTCCGTGGCCGGCGGCCACGCCCCACTTCCCTGAAGACAAGGCCCCCCGAGTCCTAAGGGGCTCCCAGTGGGCGGGGGACCCCCATTCACACCCCAGACCCCCCAGGCCCTGCAGAGAGCCTCGTCCCAGGAAGACCGCCTCCCTCCTCTGGACGCCTCTCCTGGGGCAGGGCCCAGAGGCGGCTGTCAATCACGGTCCATCCTGGCCCGGGGGGGGGGGGGGGGAGGCACCAGCAGGTCTCAGAGGAGGCCGAGCCAGGCTGCTGTCTGAGCGCGTCCCTGCCTCAGCCCGCCCAGTGCTCCCGGGACCCGAGTTCACTCCTCTGCTCGGGGCAGACCTCCCTCTCCGGTCTCAGACCCCAAGGGCAGCCACGTCCCTCCCGGGCTGGCACTTCTGAACACGAGTGGGTGGCGCTGTGACGTCCAAAACGGGGCCCAGCCCTGGCCGGTGTGGCTCAGTGGACAGAGCGCCGGCCTGTGGACTGAAGGGACCCGGGTTCGGTTCCGGTCAAGGACACACGCCCAGGCTGTGGGCCGATCAAGAATGCTCTCTCATCCTTGATGTTTCCATCTCTCCCTCTCCCTGCCTCTCTGAAATCAATAGCATTATATATTTTTTTTAAAGTTAAATTAAGCCAAAACCGGTTTGGCTCCGTGGATAGAGCGTCGGTCTGCGTCGGTCCCGGGTTCGATTCGGGCCGGGGGCGTGGACCTTGGTTGCGGGCACATCCCCGGTGAGGGGTGTGCAGGAGGCAGCTGGTCGATGTTTCTCTCTCATCGATGTTTCTAGCTCTCTATCCCTGTCCCTTCCTCTCTGTAAAATATCAATAAAATATTTTTAATTAAATTAAAATGGGGCCCAGAGGTGGCAGGACCCGCTGTCCCGTGACTTTGTGTGCCTTCGGGGTGGCGGCAAGGAAAACAAGCCGTGACATTCCCCGCCGCGTCACGGCTGACCCGTGGCCGCTTCGCCGCCGTGACCACGGCTGTCCTAGCAGACCTCCCGTCCCCCGGGGCTGGAGGAGAGCTCTCACCAGGAGGAGACGCCACGGAATCCGGAGGCGCTGGAGGGCTCCCCCTGCAAGGTCAGGGGGCTGTGGGCTTGTCCTGTGTCTGAGGCTTGAAGGTGCCTCTAGCCCGGAACCCCCCCAAAGGGGAAGCCAGGGGGGCCCTCAGGTTTAGAGCTAAAGGATGACCCCAGTCCCAGGGCAGCGATGGAAATAAAGGCGGGGGGGGGGGGACATGGACACCCGGCCTCACCGGGCGCCTCCCGGCCCCCACACAGAGCCCTGGCTCAGAGCCCTCCCTCCCCCTCCCACGCCACCACCTAGCCCAGCACCTGGCCGCTCCTCAGCACCGGGGGAAAGTGGCCACCGCTGGGTGGATTTGGCGCTTCCTTTGTCATTTATCCTACGTAATAAAAGAGTAATATGCAAATGGACTGACCAGTGGAACAACTGGTCGCTGTGAGGTGCACTGACCACCAGGGGGTAGACGCTCAACGCAGGAGCTGCCCCCTGGTGGCCAGTGTGTCTCCATAGGGCCGTGGTCGGCAAACTCGTCGGTCCACAGAGCCAAACATCAACAGGACAGTGACGGACATCTCTTCGGAGAGCCACGTTTTTTAAACTTAAACTTCTTCTAACGCCACTTCTTTAAGATAGACTCGCCCACCCAGGCCGTGGTGTTTTGTGGAAGAGCCACACTCAAGGGGCCAAAGAGCCGCATGTGGCTCATGAGCCGCAGTTTGCCAAGGGCAGCCATAGGGGGCGCATCCCCCAAGGGCTCCCGACTGAGAGAGGGCACAGGCTGGGCTGAGGGACTCCCCCTCCCCCTCTCCCCCCACCTCATGCATGAATTTCATGCACCAGCCTCTATTTTTTTATATAATTAGGGATGGAAATCATCTGAAACCTTTACCAGTACACGATCTAAACGTTTAAACCACCTGCAAGCATCTCATTTATTTACTGCTATTTATATTTATATGGATTTATTATTATACTAAATCCAATTTCGTTTTAATATCAATTAAACAGAGTCAAGAAAATGCATTAAATGCTAAGGGGTGTGTTAAGTGTTGAACTATTAGATTACATTTACATTCGACATCATTACACGCTCACAGGGCAGCTGGCCCCTCCCCGCAGCGGTGACTCCCGTCAGAGCTGCAGTCCAGAACCCTCCGGAGAGCGCCCACCCCTGCCGCCGGCCCCTGGCGCCCCCTGCCGTGTGCCAAACGCGTGACCCTCGGCACGCGGGAACGCCTCACCAGCTTGGACGAGGACGGATCTGGGGTGGCCAAGACTGGCACCGAGGGTGAGACCCGGGGAGGGTGGCGGAGGCTGCGGGCCACCTTCCAGAGCTGAGGCCGGGCTCCCCTAACTTCGGAGCCACCCCCAGACCCCACCCACTCCGCTTCACCCCTCCCCACCTCCCACAGTCACCGTCCTGGCCTCCCGCCTCCATCCATCCCACCACGCCACGGAGAAGCCCAATCTTGTCTTCATAGAGAGTTCTTATGTCCCCCCTAGCCGGTGTGGCTCACTGGATACAGTGTCGGCCTGTGAACTGAAGGGTCCTGGGTTTGATTCCGGTCAAGGGCCCGTGCCCAGGTGGTAGGTTTGATCCCCAGGAGGGGGCGTGCAGGAGGCAGGCGATCAATGGTTCTGTTTCATCATTCATGTTTCTTGCTCTCCCTCCCTCCCTCCCTCTCCCTTCTTCTCGGAAGTCAATAAAATATATATTTTTAAGAGTTTCTGTTTCTCAGTGAGATGGACAATGGGTCTCCAGGAGGTGGGGCCCACTCCCCAGGTGACCTCAGTACAGGTGATCAGTGGCAGCAGGGGACCCCTTCTTTGGGTGTGAGCAGAGTGACCAGAAAGAAGGAAGCAGCCACACTACTGTTTTCCCATTAACGCCCGCCCCCACAGCCACCCCATAAACATAACGTGTTTGGGGACCAGTCCCCCTCTGCCTCCTGCTCCTGGGGCCACAGTGGGACACCCCCGCCTCCTGCCCTATAAATCCCCGCCCACCCGTCACGGCCTGGGGGAGCCCCGCCTTGGCTCAGGCCTAGTGGTGCCCCCCCCCTCGGGTCCCTTTGCCTCCTTCTTGAACCTGCTGGGACCCCGGCTCATGTCCCCCCTCTCCCAGGCTCCCCACGGCACCCTGAGAACGGAGTCCCGGCTTCTCCCTGTGGCTCAGAGACCAGCTGATGGTTTCGGATCCCCTCGGCCACCCGTGTCCATGGCAACAGGAGCCGGCAGCCTCCCACCTCCGCCGTCTTTTCTGATCCGGCTCCAACGGGAACAAAGACCACCGGCCTCCCCTGGGCCTCGAGCGTCCTGAGGTCACAGGCGAGGGAGGTGCGCGACGCTGCCCTCCGAGCCGCCATGGGGCGGGCCGCCAGGTGGGACACCCAGGGTAAGGAGCACACGAGAAGTGAAAACACAGGTAAACTCTGTGAGCGTCCCACCCCTGTTCTGTGGACCGGGAACCACTGTAGAATAAGATAGAGTGCAGACGTGATAGTAAATGATGATAAATAAAATTTAAAAGTAAGTACAGTTAAAGCCACACAGCAGGGGCTCCATCGGTGAGAAGGGGGTCGTTGGGGGGCCTCGCCATCCGTACTGAGCAGCGCAGATCTGACGGCCTTTCCCGGGGCCGCTGGACTCCCCGAGGTGCCGGAGCTGAGCTCCAAGACCCAAGACCCTGGAGCATCAGTGAGGGCGACTGTGTCCATGACAGTGACTGTGTCAGCGGTGGTTACTATCAGCAATGATGACTGTGTCTGCGACGGTGACTGTGTCAGCGATGGTAACTGTGTCAGCGGTGGTGGCTGTGTCCTCAGTGATGGCTGTGTCCTCGGTGGTGACTGTGTTGGCAATGGTGACTGTGTCAGCGATGGTGACTGTGTCCATGATGGTGACTGTGTTCGTGATGGTGATTGTGTCGGCGATGGTGACTATGTCCAAGATGGTGACTGTGTCCATGGTGGTAAATATCAGCAATGGTGACTGTGTCCACGATGGTGACTGTATCCGTGATGGTGACTGTGTCTGCGGTGGTGACTGTGACCTCGGTGGTGGCTGTGTTGGCAATGGCAACTATGTCTGCAATGGTGACTGTGTCCGCAGTGGTGACTATGTCCATGATGGTGTCTGTGTTCGTGATGGTGATTGTGTCGGCGATGGTAACTGTGTGGGCGGTGGTGACTATGTCCAAGATGGTGACTGTGTCCATGGTGGTAAATATCAGCAATGGTGACTGTGTCCACGATGGTGACTGTGTCGGCGATGGCAACTGTGTCCATATGGTGACTGTGTCCATGATGGTGACTGTGTCAGTGATGGTGACTGTACCCACGGTGGTGACTGTGTCCTTGGTGGTGACTGTGTCGGCAATGGTAACTGTGTGGGCGATGATGACTATGTCCGCAGAGGTGACTGTGTCCGTGGTAGTGACTGTGTCAGCGATGGTGACTGTGTCGGTGATGGTGACTGTGTCCATATGGTGACTGTGTCCATATGGTGACTGTGTCCTCAGTGGTGACTGTGTCCGTGGTGGTGGCTGTGTCCACAATGGTGACTGTGTCCATGGTGGTTACTGTGTCAGCAGTGGTTACTGTGTCCACGATAGTGACTGTATCAGTGAGGCTACTGTTTCAGCTTCGGGAGCAACCCCTGCTCTGCAGTTCACAGCCCTTGACCCCGCCCCAGCGACAGCACCTATGATTCCAGAAGCTTCTTGAGAGCTGACCTTCTACCCTCACCACCTTCCCCCATGTTTTACATGCAGAATACCTACACTTAACAATACTCCTTTGCGTGTTCTTACCAACATCGCATGCGTGTGTGCAAACACAAGGGAATTTTTGGAGGTGATGGATATATTCAGTGCTTTGCGGGAATCAGGGGCGTCTGCATATGTCCACGTTCGTTAAAACACATAGACCAAAAGTGTGCAATATTTTGTCTATCGATACCACACACACACACACACACACACACGAAGAATGTCCTGAAAACGTGTGGTGAGCGATGGCAGGCTGGTGAGCCAGCCAACCAACGGGGCAACTTAACGTGGAGGCTGGAACAGACGCTCCGGGACGGGTGCTGGGTGTCCAGGTCCGTGTCTTGTCTGCCCAGCCCTCCTCCCCTCCCCCACCCCACCCCCGAGCCTTCCCGGCGACGCCAGGCCCCGGCTGAGCTGGGAAGGCTCTCCAGTCGCCGGAGCGCGGCCCTGCCCTCCCAGGACACTCCCTCCCCGGGGGCGCTGATCCGCGTCACGAAGCTGTCCTCCGCGCATTGTGAACCACATCTGACACCCGTGGAGGCCCCACGCTGCTGCATTTCGGGGAGGACCTAATCCCATCGTCCGGTTCGCTCACCAAGAGGTCATCCGGGAAGGTCTCGGGTTCTCTCAAAAACGTCCGGCCGGCTTTTTTCTTTTATTTGAACGCTATCCTTTGCCCCTTCGGAGGAAGGGCTCTTGTCTGTCTGAAGCCGGGGGTTACTGCCCCTGACCTTCTCTTCACGGCAGGTGATCGCACGGCCGGGCGAGGACAGCGTGGGGTTGGAGGACGGCAGGACGATGGGGGAGGCGCGTGGCGGTGACAGGAGCGGGAGAGGCGGGGGCAGAGGGAGGAGGGGAACGTGGCCGGGGCGGACTCCCGGCTCCTCGGCGCGCCCATCCCGCCGTCGCTGCGTGGATGTGGAACAAGGACGTGGGCGAGCGAACGGCTCCAGAGCCGGGCAGCCGTGGGCCCAGGGGTGGTCCCCGTGAAGCACCTCGCTCAGTGCCGGACACGGGCCCCTGCTGGTCACCGCGGCCATCTTCATGGCTAGCACCCTCGCCCAGGACACGGTGGCTGAGAAGGAAGCGCTGTGTCCGCCTCCGGGTGGCTCGCCCCTGACCCTTCCGGTCCACACCCGGCAGGCACCCGGCTGCAACACCCGCCTCCCTCCTCCGGCCACGTGTGTGTGCACCGGGTTGTGGGCTGAGCTGCATCCTCAGAAGGGTTCGTTACAGCCCTAACCGTGTGGGTCAGTGGGTAGGGCCTCGGCCCTCAGGCTGAAGGGTCCCGGATTCAGTTCCTGCCAAGGGCGTGTACCTCGTTTGCAGGCCGGACCTCTGGCCTGGTCGGGGCGCCTGTAGGAGGCAGCTGAGCGATGTGTCTCTCTCAGACGAATGTCACTCTCTCTGCCTCTCCCCCACCCCTCCACTCTCTTTAAAGTCAATGAGAAAACAGCCTCAGGTGAGAGTAACAAACAAACAAGCGGAATGAGAATGTGTCCCAGCCCGAAGCCCGCTCCGTGCACATGCCCTGGCGTGGAAGGGGGGTGTCTGCAGACGTCATCAGGCGAGATGCGCCCCGCCAGGCCTGGGGGCACCTGCCCAATGATGGTGTCCTTACGGGAAGAGGGAAACTGGGACGCAGACAGACGCACGGAGGGGCAAGTCCGTGCGAGGATGCGGCGGAGGCCGGAGCAGGGGGGGGGGGGGGGGTCCCGGCTGCAGGCTCCTCGGGGGCCCGGGTTCTGGGCTCCGGCCTCCGGGACGGACTCATTTCCATGGTGTCAGCCACCAGCTCCCAGCGCTGAGCCCCGGCTTCCCCTCTGCACCCCCCACACACTCACACACACACACACACACACACACTCACACACACTCACTCACACGCACACTCACTCACACACACACACACACACACACACACACACACACACACGGTACATACAGAAGAGTGGCAGGCTGGAGTGTTAGTGCCACCAGGAACCCCCATCCCCGGTGTGGCTTAGAAGCCGTGGCACCTGGGAGGGGGAGCCAGCTTCCAAGGTCTCTCCCCGGGTGAGGGGCAGAGCCGGATTCCACCCAGGAGCCCCCACCAGCCCCTGCCTGTCACTCCTGCACCCTAAGTGGCTGGGAGTGCGCGTGGAAGGACCCACTCCTGAAGCCTGAGGCACCCGGCTCCTCTGGGGACACGTGCTGGCGGGGGGAGGGTGCCGGCACCCCCACATCCCCACCCGAGCTGCCCCCGCACAGCCCGCCGAAGCCCATCTTCAGTCGGAATGAACCGTGATCAGTGCACTCTCCGGGGCATCCATGCAGCAAAGACCAGAAAAACATCTTCACGCCCCGACAACTCCTTAACCACTCGGTAACCACTCAGTAACCACTCCGTAACCACTCCATCACCACTCCGTAACCACTCAGTAACCACGCCGTAACCACAGGCACGGAGGCTGGGGCTGCTCAGACCCGCTGCCAGTGGCTCTGGGAGGAGGTGGAAGGCCTGGTGGCGCCCCCAAATCCCCACCCACCAGGTCAGGCATCCGTGTGGGACCCACAGAGCAGGGTCCAGGAGCCAGGAGGGAGGTCAGCTGGGAGGGAGGTGGGCGGGGCTATGATGGGGGTGGGGCTGTGATGGATGTGGGCGTGGCTATGCTTTGGTGCGGGCGTGGCTTAGGTGATGGTGGGTGGGGTTATGCTAGAGGTGGGCGTGTTTTGTGTTGGGTGTGGGCGTGGCTTGGATGGTGGGGGTTGTTATGGAGGTGGGCGTGGCTAAGATGTGGTGGATGGGGTTATGGTGGAGGTGGGTGTGGCTAAGATGTGGTGGATGGGTTATGGTGGAGGTGGGTGTGGTTGTGGCAGAGGTGGGCGGGGCTTAGATGGTGATGGGTGGAGTTATGGTGGAGGTGGGCAGGGCTATGGCAGATGTGGGCGGAGCTTAGGCAGAGGGGGCGGGGCCATGAGTGAGGAGCATCTCCTTTCTGCACCCAGGCCACCGTGTTAGTCTAGCAGCACTGGGGCCCAGGGCCCCTCAGGTCACCACTCCCGGCACCGGCACCGGCACCGGCACCGGCACCGGGCCCTCAGCCCGCGGGGGCAGTGCCGGTCACCCTGTCCACTTCCGAAGGTGGCAGTGACCTCAGAGCCGGAGAGCTGGGTGGGCGTGGGGGAGCCTGGGAGGGTGTCGGTGGAGAGATGTCGGGTAATGTAAGTCTGAGACCAGTCCCCTCGCTCTCCTCGCCCCGAGCCCGCCTGGACCAGTCTCGGCACACCCAGCAGCGCCCCCTCCTGGTCCTGCCAGGCTTCCAGGAAAGGACAAGCCGAGGGGCGGGGTGGGGGGCCCTCCGGGAGGGCTTCCCAGGCAGAGGGAGACGCGGGGCCGGGCCCTCGGGGGCGGGGAGGGCTGCAGGGAGGGCGCCCCTAGCTGGACACCCGCCTACGGGGCGCAGAGGTGTGGGCGACCAACCCCCATAAACACGGGCTCTGTCCGCGGGACGGCGGGGGACCAGGTTTGGGGACAGGGTGTCCCTCGTGGGTGTGAGACTCGGTTTCCCCAATGGCCCCAGAGGGGAGCACTGAGGCCCCAGCTCCGTGCCCGGGCCAGACGTGGTGGTGGGGATGGGGACTGTGGCTCCGGAGCAGCACAGTCGGGGGCATCGCCACGGAGGAGGGGCGCCATCCATCCACGTGGGACCAAGAAGGGCGCTGACTGTGTCCAGCCCCGGTGCCACCTCATTTTTTTATTTTTTTATTGATTTACTGATTTTTTATAGATTTCTGAGAGTCAGGGAGAGGGAGAGAGAGAAACATCCATGATGAGAGAGGATCATGGATCGGCTGCCTCCTGCACGCCCCACACTGGGGATGGAGCCTGCAACCCGGGCCTGTGCCCTGACCGGGAATCGAACCCTGACCTCCTGGTTCACAGGTGGACGCTCAGCCCCTGAGCCCCGCCGGCCGGGCCCGGCGGCCACTTCCTGGCCTCGACAGCAGCCCCTCCTGCGTGCAGGGGCCGGCGCTCAGAGACCTCTGCCTCCTGTCCAGGTCGCTCAGCCGGCCGTGGCCGCGCAGGATTCGAACCCGGGAGAGTCTGACCCCGAACCGGACGGACGTTCGCCAACCCGCGCGCCCTGGCTCCCCGGGGCGTCCTGGCCCTCCCCCGCCTCCACGCTGCCAACGGGGACAAGGCGGCAGCAGCCTTTGGACGTGGGACCTCGAGAACGGCAATCATGGCTCGTGGGGAAGCAGCTTACCACGTGCCGGGGTGAGCCTGAGCCTGAGCCCTCCCCGGGCCGCGCCCTCCGCCCTCACAGCACCCCCAAGAGGCGGGCTCTACGCCTCCCTGTTTGCAGACGGGGAAACCGAGGCGCAGTGGCCGGATCCGCGCCCAAGGCGCCCAGTCGGCCTTGGCAGAGGCCTGGGCACGGGCTCCCGCCTGGCACGGAGGCTGCTGGGCACGGAGGCTGAATGCCAGCCTCGCACCCACCGGCCACCCTCCCCCCAGGCAGGACCCAGGAGCCAACACGTCAGAGGCCCCGGACGGACGATGGATGTGGATCCCGCAGAGACAGGGGGAGTCAGCTGTCTGGGTGCCCCGTGCTCTGCTGGCTGCCGGGGTGCCGATGGCACGGGGGCATCCGGGCCACAGGGCACGAGGGGTTGCACCCCCTCCGCTGACACCCGCCCCCCCCCATGGGTGCAGCCCATCTGGGTCGGAAGACACGCGTGCCCTTCTGTCAGGATTCTCATGGGCAGGACCGAGGGCCCTGCATGCGGATGGAGGGAGGCTGGGGGAGGCTGCGGGAGGCGTTGCTAGGAGACAGGAGGAAGGAGCAGAGGGCATCGGGACCACGGGCTCCACGGACCCTCCTGGACGCTCACAGCCTGCGGCCCGGGCAGGGGGCACAGAGAGCCGGTCCGGCCTGACCTTTGGGCGGTGGCCGCGGAGGACGGCCGGAAAGCCGACCGCCGGTGTTTGGCTCCGGCCTTAGAGCCGTTCTCTGGGTAAATAGCAGGGGCTGGACGCCTGCCTGAGCCTCTGGGCAAAGTGTGCTGGCGCCGCCCTGGCGTGGACAAAGGACACGTGGCCGGGAGGGGCGGGGGGGCCGGGGGGGGGGCAGAGAGGGCTCCTGGGGAGGGGTGGGCGGCGGAGGGGGCGCCACGTCCAGGCTCGGCCTGGGAAACACAGGTTCTAAGGACGTGGCTTCCGGGGGCCTCTTTGCAGCTTCCCTGCTCTGCGCATCCTGGCTCCCAGCCCTGCATCCCAGGGCCCACCACCCGGATGGAAAGACGGGCAGAGACCCTGGGGTCCTTGCTGTGCACCCAAAAAAGTGTGGATGGGTCAAAATGGAAGCAGAGGAAGAGAGAAAGAGAGAGAGAGAGAGAGAGAGAGAGAGAGAGAGAGAGAGAGAGACCATTAAAGTATTGGAATAAGTCATTAAAAAAAAAATCAATCTCAGAACGAGAAAGATCCTTCTAGCAAAAACACAAATCCAAGAGCCATAAAACAGAAGTGTTAGCGCGACCGCGTGAAGATGGGAGTTTGCTGCCGGGTAAAAGCTACCAAACAAAGTTTTCCTTTTTGTTTTGTTTGGTTCCTTAAGGGAAAGTGATAATTCACACACACACACACACACACACACACACAGAGACACACACACACTCACTCATCTGCAATTCTTATGCACAGGCTTTGTCCTCCTTTAAATAAACAGCCCCTATCTATAAAAACCCATAGGGAGCGGCCAGCAGCCCGGAGTGGGAGCTCAGAGAGGAAGAAACGTAAATGGCTCTGATGCACCGAAACGTGAGCGTCTCACGCAGTACGAGAGCCCCCACCCCACCCCGGGCGCAGATGGGGAGCCGGAGAGGGCGTGGGGCCGGGCTGGGGGTGGCTCGCCCGGGGCGGGCGGGGGGGGGGGGGAAGGCAGGGGAGGGGCAGGGGGGAGCTGGCCCTGCACGGCCAGCCTTTCTCCGTGAGGCTGCCAGAGACCACGGTGGCCAGGGACACGCTCCGGTTCCAGTTTCACTTCCAGACTCGCGTGTCCTCCCCGCCCCTGAGGCTGAGCCGCGTGGCTGGGGCTCAGGGCTGCGAGTTGTTGTGATGAGGGGCGGCCGGGCCTCCCCTCGAAACGCGCTCCGGTGTGAGGGGCGGCGCCCAGGGGCCGGCTGGACGGCCTCGGACCCCGTCCCCAGGCTCAGGTCGGTGCGCACACCAGCATCCCTCTCGACCCTCTGGGCCCCGGTGTGTGCGGGGCAGAGCCCGGAGCTGATCCTCTGCCCCAAGCACAGCGGCCGATCTTCCCACCCCTGCCCTCTCCCCAGAATTCCGGACAATGCGGACTGAACTCCTCTGGACCCTGTGGGCGGAGGGGAAAGCAGGTCGTGGGAGACGTGTGGGCTGCCGTGTGCACACAATTCCCGAACACCAAACAAGAAGGCGGCGGCGGCGTCCTGCCTGGCTCGGTCGGCACAGGCCCGCGGTGACCGGGTGACGCGGGCGTGGGCGCGGCGGGGAGGCAGGTGAGGGTCGGTCCTGAGCGTCCGTGGACCCGGCCGACCTGCTCTCCCCAAAGCACACGCGAGCCGTTGGGAGGTGTGCTCCCCTGTCCACCCCCGGGGTGCGGGCTGTCGGGGCGGGCCCGGCCCCGTCCGGAGCTCGGGACGCCGGACGCCAGCCCGGAGCGCGGACACGGCGGGACCGGAGCGCGCCTCCACGGTAACCATGGCGATCTCCAGGCAATTAGAGGCCGGCTCTGGCTTCTATTTTCCTCTGCCTTTATTTATCTCTCATTCTTCCCGAGAGGACTTCGCCGTTGCGATGGGAACGCGCGTCCACTCCGCTGCCGGGAGCGCCCGCGCCGCAGAGGGACGGGGCAGAGGGACGGGGCAGAGGGACGGGGCGGCGGGCGCGCGGCCCCCACCGGCCTGCGGCGGCTCTGCGGAGGGGGGGGGGGGAGATGCGGGCCGGGCAGCGGGAGGGGAGAGGGGAGATGAGCGAGGGCCGGGATGGTCCCGCCTTATCTCACTCTGTGGCCTGCGGCGGAGTCAGTTAAACTCCGGAATGAAGCCGACGTCAGCCTTAAACAAGGATTCAGTGCTCCGCAGGCTCCTGTCAAACACACGGACACTGTGTGTGTCGTGGTCTGGACGGAGGGGCCCCGGGGGCCACAGGAGGGGGGTTTGGGGGGCATGGGGGGCACGGGGGGCCAGGGGACGCTCAGAGCCTCGGAGAGGGACTCGCCGGGGTCTCTGGTCTCTTGGACGCCACAGCGTGACACCTCTTCCCGCAGGAGGGGACTGAGCTCTGTGTCCCGGGGAGGGGTCACGGGGAGGGGTCGTCAGGGAGGGGACCACCGGGAGGGGTCACAGGGTAGGGGTCACCGGGGAGCGGTCATCTGGGAGGGGTCACGGGGTGGGGGTCACAGGGGAGGGGGTCCGGGACTGAGGAAGGGCTGTGCTCGTAGGAAACAGCCCAGGAGGGACTGTCCTTCCCGGACATTGCCCCAAACAGCGGCCTGGAGTGAGAGCTGCCAGCAAGACCCTGGGTCCCCACACAGCCCGACCGCAGAGGGACCCAGGAGCCGGAGGAGAAGCACGGGGTGGGTGCTGCCAGGAGGAGAGCGGGCAGCTTCCTGGACCAGGAGGCGGGCACCTGCAGAGAGCAGATACCCCGCCCCCCGTGGTCCACGGTGGCAGCTAGTGCACAGAGGCCAGGCTGGCTCCTCGATGCCTGGACGTGGGACATCGCAGACGCAGGAGTCTCCCTGGCCCAGCTGGCTCGGTGCACTGAGTGCCGGGAGGGACCTGAGAGGGGGTGGGACCCTGAGTGCGGGAGGGAGGAGAGGGGGTGAGAGACAGGCAGCCGGGAGGGCCCTCTGACAGAGGCACGGGGTCCGCGGCCACAGGGCCAGCCGGCACGCCAGATGCAGGCGTCCTGGGTGCTGGGAGCCCGCGTGGCTGGGCCGGCTGTCTGGACACGGAGCCGGGCGATGACACCCGTGGCCATTTGCTTTCTGTTTCTCCCACCTGCTGTCTGCTCCACTTTTCCTCCTTGTGGGGTTTTTGTTTTGTTCTGTTTTGTCTTGTTTTTTGTCTCCTGTAAGGTTGAGTAAGTTTTTTATTTCATTTGATCTTCTTTGCTGGCTTGGTAGGTGTAACAATTCTGTGGGGTTTGGCTTTGATTTTTTTAAAACACATTTTAACCAGAGGCCCGAAGCACAAAACTCATGCAAGGGGTTTGGCCCTCGCTCACAGCTGAGGCTTCCTCGGGAAGGTGGTTTGGCTGTCCGGTCTCATTAGCATATCATACTGTTATTATTATAGATTATTATAGACGAGGGGCCCAGGGCATGAAGATTCAGGCACGGGGCGGGGGGGTCCTTCAGCCCTCAGGGGAGCCCTCACCGATCCGAGAGTCCCCGTCTGCCTGTGCGATCCTCTGAGCGGACTGGGAGAGCCCGCCTGGGCCGGTCTGGTGCTCACAGTCACAGGGGCTTTTCGTTCTCCGCTCCAGGGGCGGAGATGTCCTGGACGTTGCAGGATCTCTTCCCTTGAACCTTTCCTCGACCCTCTGACTCCACTTCCGTCTCTCACCTTTGCTTCCCCTCCGTCCCCCACCACAACAGCAACCTGCTCCAGGCCCCTTCCCTCGAGGGTCTAGGACAGGGGTCGGCAAACTGCGGCTCACAAGCCACATGCAGCTCACAAGCCGCGGTTTGCCGCTCTGATGACTAATGACTTTGCCGACCACTGTCATATACTAACTACCCTTTACCCCTTTGCACACAACATGCCACAGTTGCCTAATCCTCACAGCTTCCAACTACACGGTAACGTTCAGTCTGGTCCCGTGGTCGGCAAACTCATTAGTCAACAGAGCGGCAATCTGTGGCTCTCCAGCTGCAAGTGGTTTGAGAGCCGCGGTTTGCCAACCACTGGTCTAGGAGATCCATCTGCAGCCAGAACTACAATTCCCAGTGTTCCCGGTGCTCCCTGCGCTCTGGGCTTCCACTTCCAGCCCTGGGGCTGCCCCCAGAACTACTGTTCTCAGAATTCCTGGTGCTCCCTGCACTCTTGGTTTTCCCTTCCTGCTCTGTCTCCGTCCCACGGCCTCCCGCTTGCCAAGTCCTCCAAGCGGCCAGCTCTCCCCCTCTGCTCTCTGTCTGGCAGGTTGAGGAGCCAAGTTCCCGAAGCCACTCCACTCTCCACCTGCTCTCCCTCTCTGCTCTCTGCCCAGTGCCTGTGTATGCAAATTAACGCTGTTTTTGTCAGTTTAATTTGCATGCTCACTCCTGATTGGCTGGTGGGACTCCTGGACAGAGAGCAGGCCGACAGCTATCAGGGGTGATGGAGGGACGGAGGGCGGGGAGTGAGGGGGCGCAGGGGCGGGGAATTGAGCACAAAAACAAGAAGGGAGAAACTCGTGGACTGGGACAGCAGTGTGGTGGTTCATGGGGGAAGGAGGGGTGGGAGGCGTTGGAAGATGATATGGGGAGAGAAATGGCGGTGGGAGGAGACTGACTTGGAGCGGTGAACACATAAGACTGCATACAAATGGCACGTGTGGAACTGTGCGCCTGAAACCTGTTAATTCTGTGAACCAGTGTCACCCCCCCCCAAAAAAAAAAAACTCAATAAAAGGGGAAACTGAAAACATGCTTGTCCTTTGAAGACTTCTTAAAGCCTTTTTAAGGGAGAGTAGAGTAGCTTTAGCATAGGACAGTGGTCGGCAAACTCCTCGTCGGTCCACAGAGCCAAACATCAACAGGACAATGATTGAAATTTCTTCAGAGAGCCACATTTTTTAAAGGTAAACTTCTGCTAGCGCCACTTCTTCAACATAGACTCGCCCAGGCCGTGGTGTTTTGTGAAGAGCCACACTCAAGGGGCCAAAGAGCCTCGGTTTGCCGACCACTGGCTTAGGCTAGTTTCCCACATCTGGAGGCGATTGGTTTAGTCCTCTGCCCCACGCCCTGGGGACTGAGGCCTCAGCACGCTCCTGCTGGGAACACCGATGCGCTGTCCTGCGTGAGCGCACTGTTCCCGCCGCTCCTCACGCGGTGTTCCCTCCAGGTCTGGGCAGCGGACTCGTGCACGCTCCGGTCGGGAGGCAGCCGGCGGCACTGAGACTGTGCCCATAGCTCTCCTCTCTGGGCCGTGGACGCTCTGCCCTGCCTAGCGGCTTGGTCCACCCGGCTCCTCTCCGGCTCCTCAGCTCAGGCCTCCAACCGTGACCCTGGAGCTCTCTGGGCAGGAAGTTGGGACAGTCCTTTGTCTACACCCATTTCCTCCTTTCCTCTCAGGGACCAGTGCCCGGTGCTGCCGCAAGTCTGCTCTGTTGTCAGGTGAGGATTGGAGACCAGAGCTCACATTCTTTGTTTGTTTTGTTCATCCTCACCTGATGATATTTCCCCATTGACTTTTAAAGGGAGAGCGGGACAGAGAGAAACATCGATGTGAGAGACACCCCCATCGGTTGCCTCCTGCGTGGCAGGCCCCAACCAGGGCCTGGGCCGGGGAGTAGCCTGCAACCCGGGTCCGTGCCCTGGACCGGAGTCCAACCCAGAAGGCTTGGTCCCCAGGCCGTGGCTCTACCCACTGAGCCAAACCGACGAGGGCCAGAGGCCACGTCTGGGCGTCTGAGCCTCCGAGCCGTCCTCGCCCCTGGGGCGCTCTCCGGCTCCCTGGCGAGCCGCTCTGCCATGGCCATCGGCGTGCTCCCACGCACGACTGGCAGCTGCCGGCGCCCTTCTGTTCCCGCTTTCCGGCGTCGCCTCTCGCCCCCTCCACAGCGGGGCCTCGTCATCAGTAACGATCTGTGTCCTTCGCTGTCATCCCCACGGCGGCGGCGCTGAGCCGGCTCTGCTCCCGGGTCATTAGCAGCCGAGCTCCGATGTCGAACGCTCACCCCCGGAGCCAGTGTGGTGCCGGGAGCCAGCACCCGGAGGCCCTCCGGAGGCGGGGCCTGGGGGGGCCACTCTCTGCGGCGAGCACCCCACAGCCTGGTCTGGGCTCAGGGGCTCAGGGCGCTGAGTAAGGGACCCGGGTGTGAGATGTCTCAGACGCTCCCCATCCCCAGACGGAGCTTCTAATGATCACTTCCCCTCGGGGGGACGGGACCCGCGATCCCCGACGCCCCCGCACACTGAGGGAGCCGAGGCCGAGGAGGGCGGCCCGGGCCCCTTCCCGGAACACGCTCGACAGCTCCTGGAGATTAAATAATGGCCGCTAATGGGGCTCCACGGTTAACATCTCGGCTCCTGGTAAAATTAATACCCTGTTTAATATTAATAGAAGCGACAGGCCTCCCGGGGCTGTTAATCTGCTCCCTCTCCTCGCGCCGGGTGTAAAAATAGCTCCGTGATTAGCCAGGTGGGCAGGGGCGGCGGGCGGGAGCGGGGAGGCAGGCGGGGGGGACCGTGGGCTGGCGACCACAGCTCACACCGGCGCGGCCTCATCAGAATTCCGAGGGCGGGCCCTCTCCGCCAGGCCGCTCCCGTCGCTGATGAGCTGGTGCTTGCTCGGCAAATATTTACTGAGCGCGCTCCACCTCGCCTCCCTCGGGCCCGCAGACGCCCCGGGAGGAGACAGCGGTTGCCCCCGTTCTAAGGATGAGAACGTTGAGGCTCGAGGTCCGATGGGGCAAGTCGGGATGGGGCCGAGACAGCCACGGGCCCGGCTCCCTCTGGCTCCAGAGCCGACACGTCTCACTGCGCACTCTCAGGGTTTTGTCTTGTGTTTTCTTCCAAAGCACCGCTACGTCTGCCATCGCCTAACGCCACCGTCGGTAACTGAGCAGACAGGACAGAGAGCGAGGCCTGGGGGGGGGGGGGGGGGGGGAGTCAAGTGCGCAGGCGGGTCTGCTCAGTGGCTCAGGAGGCGTTCACCTCCCCCCACCCCGTCTCCTCTCGCACCTCCTTGGGGGCCACCGCCCCGGAAGATTCCATGGACGTGGACATGACCTTCCGAGGCCCCAGAACCTCCTTTTCAAAGAGGCCCCTTTAAGGTGGATAAGACGGCCGTGAGCACCAGGGTTTAGGAACGGCGAGGTCAGGGCCGCTCCCAGGAGGGCCGCCCGGGAGGCAGAGGCGGGCGTGGGGAGACAGGCCAACACGGCAACTCCACAACGCCCGTGCAGCCGGGTCCCCGGCCGACACCACCCTCGGGCGCGCAGCACACGGGTGGGTCAGGGCTGCGTCTCCGCGGGCAGCGCTGAGCTGAGGACGAAGGAAGAGGCGGGCATCAGAGGGCGAGGAGGGGCAGGTGACACTCCTGAGTGTCCACGAAGCGTCCTGACCTGCAGGTGGGGGTGAGATTCCAGAGAAAAGGCAAACCTTGCCGCTGAGACGACACGATGACGATGACGGTGATGGTGATGATGATGATGGTGATGATGATGGTGATGATGATGGTGGTGATGATGGTGATGATGGTGGTGGGGGTGGTGATGGTGATGATGATGGTGGTGACGATGGTGATGGTGATGATGATGGTGGTGGTGATGATAGTGATGGTGGTGATGGGATGGTGGTGATGGTGATGGTGGTAATGGTGGTGATGGTGATGGTGGTGGTTGTGATGATGATGGTGGGGGGGTGGTGATGGTGGTGGTGGTGGTGGTGATGGTGGTGCTGATGGTGGTGGTGCTGATGGTGGTGATGGTGGTGGTGATGATGATGGTGGTGGGGGTGATGGTGGTGGTGGTGGTGATGATGATGGTGGTGATGGTGGTGGTGATGGTGATGGTGGTGATGGTGGTGGTGGTGATGATGATGGTGATGGTGGTGATGGTGGTGGTGATGGTGATGGTGGTGGTGGTGGTGGTAGTGATTTGGAAGATGAGAAAGCTGAAAGAAAAGCTCCAGTATTGGTCCAGCCGGCGTGGCTCAGTGGTTGAGCATCAACCTAGGAACCAGGAGGTCACAGTTCGATTCCCAGTCAGGGCACAGCCCTGGGTTTCAGGCTTCATCCCCAGTGTGGGGCGTGCAGGAGGCAGCCAATCCATGATTCTCTCTCATCACTGATGTTTTTATCTTCCTCTCCCTTCCTCTCTGACATCAATAAAAATATATATTTTTAAAAAATAAAGGAGTCCTACTTCAGAGATAGGTCTCATATTAAAAAATAAAAATAAAAAAAATCAAACCCCAGCATTGGAGATGATGCTGAGCACACAGTGAGCGGCACAGACACTGCCCCGCCCTCCCGGAGCTCAGTCCAGCCAGCAAGGCAGCTATTCGTCCAGGAGGCTGCCAATCACAGCTGTGATCGCTGCTCTGGAAGCAAAGCTAGAGGGCAACGGGGCCTGGACACGGAGCCTGAGCCGGCCTGCAGTCAGGGGGGCTTCCTGGAGGAGGTGGCTCTCTCAGAGGAGCAAGAAGAGATCCGGCCGATGGCAGGGAAGAGATGATGGTGTCCGGACTCTCACCCTGAGGCCTGGGAGGTGGGCAGACCTGGTGCTGTGGACCCTGGTCGACCCCAGGGGACTGGCTCACCTATCACCATGGTGACGCCTGCAGCTTAGAGCAATTCATCTCGGAGCCCATCTGTCTTCTCCTCCTCCTCCTCCTTTTTCTCCTCCTCCTCCTCCTTTTTCTCCTCCTCCTTCTCTTCCTCCTCCTCCTCCTCGGAGGCTGGCTGAGTGTGGGGGGGGGAGGGGCTTGGATGCTGTGCCCTGTGGAGCAGAAGCAGCAGAGGGTGTCGCTCTGAACACACACCCTGTGGGGCCCGCGTGAGGCCTCGGAAGGTGGGGGGCGTTCAGAGGGTCGGCAGCTGCATTTGCTCTCCCTCGGTGACGTGTGCGGCTCCCTCCTGCGTCCTGGCGGCATCGTGAGCCACGCAGAGCTTGCTCTTCAAACGCCTCATTACTTGTGCCCGCCCCCAGTGTAGTCGGGGGGGCTGGCAGTGGGGCTGCGGATGGCGCTGTGTTACCGCTGAAGGATCCGAGACGCCAACGCCCCCGCTCCCCGCCATGCCAGAGAGACGGCGTGTTTCCATTCCACCGCCGCCGAGCCCAGAGGGAAACAAGTTATGCAACCACGTGGCTGCTGGCGCTCCCCAGGGCCCCGGTGGCTGGGGAAGGAGGCCCGTCTCAGCTGCCTCTTCGGTACCAAGTGTCACAGCCACCGGCGGGGCTCAGGGGTTGAGCATCCACCGGTGAACCAGGAGGTCACAGTTCGCCCCGTCAGGGCACAGGCCCAGGTTGTGGGCTCGATCCCCGGAGTGGGGTGTGCAGGAAGCAGCCGATCCGTGATCCTCTCTCCTCGTTGATGTTTCTATCTCTCCCTCTCCCTTCCTCTCTGAAATCAATAATCCTATATAATAAATAGGTAATATGCAAATTGACTGTCACTCTAACACACAAGATGGCTGCCCCCATGTGGACACAAGATGGCCAGCAAGGGAGGGTAGTTGTGGGCGATCAGACCAGCAAGAGAGGGCAGTTGGGGGGCAACCAGGTCTGCAGGGGAGGGTAGTTGGGGGTGACTAGGCCTGCAGGGGAGGGAAATTGAGGGAGGACCCAGGCCAGCAGGGGAGGGCAGTTAGGAATGACCAGGCCTGCAGGGGAGGGCAGTTGGGGGTGATCAGGCTGGTAAGCGAGCAGTTAGGATTTTGTCAGGTTGGCAGGGGAGTGGTTAGGGGGTGATCAGGCTGACAGGCAGATGCGGTTAGGGCTGATCAGGCAGGCAGGCAGGTGAGCAATTGGGAGCCAGCAGTCCTGGATTGTGAGAGGGCTGTCCGGCTGCCTGTTTAGGCCAAATTCCACCAGGATCAGGCCTAAACAGCAGTATGACATCCCTCGAGGGGTCCCAGATTAGAGAGGTTGCAGGCTGGGCTGAGGGACACACACACACACACACACCACTGTGCATGAATTTTGTGCACCAGGCCTCTAGTAATATTTAAAATTAAAAAGAAAGAAAGAAAGAAAGAAAGAAAGAAAGAAAGAAAGAAAGAAAGAAAGAAAGAAAGAAAGAAAGAAAGAAAGAAAGAAAGAAAGAAAGAAAAGAAAAACAAGTGTCGGGGCCACCTCCATGGCCGGAGACGTGGGTGCTCCGGGCACGGCTGCCTCACGCCCACGTCCCTGGCGGCGGTGCCCAGCCCTGGCTCCAGCAGGAAGCTGTGGGAGGAAGGGGAGGGCGGAGCCACGCTGATGACACCCCTGTGCACCGCGCCCTCGGGCCTCTCCTCCGCCTCCACGTGCTCTAGTCATTGGCTCTGGGCGGTAACTGCCCCCGGCTTAGCCGACAACACCAGATCCTCACCAGCCCGGTTTCCACGGGCAGAGTCCACGCACCCTGCCCGCCTCGTGGCTGACGCCGAGATGGCAGCCAGAGCCGCGGGCCCACGCCAGAGGCTCGGGGTTCTCTCTGGACGCGATGGCCAGTGGCGGAATTCAGCTCCTCGTGGGTGTAGGATGGGGGTGGCCCACCGTTCTCTCCCGCCTCGGGGCAGCCGGGGAGCGTCTGCGGCTTCAGACCCCGACCTCAGACCCCGATCTCTTCCTCCGCTGCCAGAGGCTTGTTCTGAAGGGCTCGCTGGGTGAGGGCAGCCCCTGGGCATCTCCCTTTCCCGGACGTGAGGCCAGCGGCTGAGGGGCCTCCATCCATCTGCAAGGCCCGTCCGCTGTGCCTTACAGCGCCCCCTCCTCGGGGGAGGACTCCGATGCTGCTCACAGTCCCTCCCACACGGGGTGGGGTCCGCAGGGCTGGCTCTGGTGGCCATGTTAGAGACCCTCCCCGACGCCCACCACTGTCTTCTGTGCGCGTCCCCGGCCCCAGGGCCGCGGCTGCCCCGGCCGCCGGGCTGAGCTCTGCTCTGACTCCCACGTGCGCTGTGTGCCCTCGGGAAAGACACCTAACCCCTCTGTGCCTCGGGGGCCTCGCCTGTAACGGGAGTGCCACGGCAGTGCCCACGTGACGCGCTGTCCGGAAGGTTAAATGGCAAAGGCGCGGGCCTGCTGGTCAGAGCCCAGGGCACCGCGCCCAGGAGATGCCCATGCTCTGCTTGCTCCCGGGCGGTGCCAGGACGGAGGCCTCCCAGGCCCCACACCCACCCCCACACCCACGCCACCCCCACCCCCACCGGGCCGCGGGGACGGCAATTAGCCCTCAGCAATAACAGCCACCGGCTGCCGGGGGATTTATGAACTCTGCGAAGCGTGCGCCGAGAGGAGACAGCTTGTCAGGGGACCACTTCCGAGGGAGGAACAAAAACACCATCCGTCACTGCCAGCGCCCGGGGCTGACATTACAGCGCTCCCCCGGCGGCTCCTCCACGGCCCTCGGTGAAGGCAGGACGCGGCTCCTCGGGACAGGCCCGCGGTCCGACCCCCGGCCGCTCCGAGGGGCCACAGGGAGCCAGAGCCCACGCTGTTCTTCCTCCAAACCACGGCCCGTCCTGCAAATGGGCGGTGACTGTTTAGAGCATCTTGTCCTTCTCGGTTAATCACGTCTCCGCGGCCCAGCGCCAGCTCAGGGAGAGACCCTCCGGGACGCGGCTCCGGGCACCTCCGAGCCTGGTCCTGCCCTGGAGACCCGTCCCCTCGCCCACACCTGCCTCGTCGCCGCCTGTGCTTGTCCCCCGATGGCTGCCACCACCGTGCACCCCGCCTCACACTCACTCACACACACTCACACACACACACACTCACACACACACACACTCACACACACACACTCACACACACTCACACACTCACACACACTCACACACTTACACACTCATACACACACTCATACACACACACACACACACACACACACACACACACACACACACGGCAACCCTGGAAGCTCGGCTGCTCCCTCCTCCAAGAGGCCGCCCGCCCAGAGAGGACCGGCTGGCGGGGGCATTGCTCAGCTGGGCAGCCGGCCCGGCGAGAGTGGCCTCCGGGCTCAGTGCCACGGAGAGGGGAGAGAGGAGGGGGGAGGGGGTACGGCTCCTGAGACGCAGCAGGTCACCTCTGTCCTCAGTCCGCTGGCCGGCCAGCCCGGGCCTGCCCAGTGCTCTGACCGCTAGCCGCCCTTCTCCGCACACCCCACTCCCTGACCCACGCCCCACCCACCTCACCCCCCCACTCCCCACTCACTCCACTCCCCATCCACCCCCACTCCCACCCACTCTTCACCCACTCCCCACTCCCCACCACTCCCGCAGCGCCCCCGCAGCGCCCCCATGGCAGGGAGGCTCCTGAGAGGGCACCCAGGGCCATAGGGGGACCCGCTGCTCTTGGGGGGACAGGAAGCCCGGAAGGTGGGGCGGCCTCTGCCCCACACATGGCTGCGCGCCCTCCACCTCCTCGCTGCCGCCCTCTGAAAGCTTCCCCGTCTCCTCCGCGGGGTCCTCGCCTGCAGCAGCGGGGAGTGCGGAGCCTCAGGCCGCACCCCGGGCCCCGGAGCCTCCCTCTGTCCGAGGCGTCAGACGGGGGGGGGGGGGGGCAGCATTTGGCAGACGCACCTCACCCATCTTTCCTTCTTTTAAAATACATTTTTATTGATGTCAGAGAGGAGGGGAGAGGGAGAGGGAGAGAAACATCAGTGATGAGAGTCATGGGCCGGCCGCCTCCTGCACGCCCCACCCTGGGGATCGAGCCTGCAACCGGGCCTGTGCCCTGAACGGGGATGGAACCCTGACCTCCTGCTTCATAGGCCGGCGTTCAGCCCCTGAGCCCGCCCTCCGACAACAGTCCTCCTCTTCACAGGCGCCAGCACAACTGCACGAGCAGCCACGGAGCAGTGGCCGCGGCTCAGCAGAGCCACGGGCCCCGGAGCCCCGAGCCACGCTCAGAGGTTCGGGCCGGGCCTTCTGGGAAGCTGCCCGGGGGAGCTCCGCTGTGGCTGGAGGAGGGGGCGGGGGTTTGGGGTGCGGAGAGGAGGGGAGCTGTGCCGGGAAGGAGGGAGGGGGGCACCCCGGGGTGGGCAGGCTGCGGCTCCCCACCGTGCGGAGGGAAGCTCTGCGCTAGAGTGAGAGCAGCGCCCACAGCACAGCACGGCCGCCGCCGCTCAGACCACGGCAGGGGCACGGCCGGGCCCACGGCCCCCGGGGAGAGCTCGGCCCCGGGCCAGCAGCGGGGACACGGCACCTGCGGCTCTGAGCCGGGGGAGCCCGGACCTCAGGCAGGAAGCAGCGGGAGGCTCTTCCCCGTGAGGACAGCGAGGTCCGCCTGCTGGGACGCGGCAGGGGGTGGGGGGGGACCACTGCCGGTGGGAGGAGCAGGGCCACGGGGGCCGGGCTGCAGGCCCCACCAGCAGGGGCGCCGGGTCCAAACATCTGCTGGGGGACGGGTCAAACCGCTGCGCCCATGCACCCTGAGTGTCCCCTCGAGGCCCCTTTCTGAGCGGAGACGGCTGAGGGGAGGCCCCAGCCCCCCACAGGGTGAGGTGGCAGGTGTCTGTCTCTTTACCCCAGGGGCCTGAGCAAGCTGGACAGGTGACCCTCGTGTGGAGGCCCCTGGGCCCCCCACCACCCCCTGCCCCCGAGATCCTGGCCAGGCCCTGCCGGCCAGGCTGGGGCCCCACTCCCGTCCTCCACCGAGAGGCAGCGGCCCCCCGAGGGGGGTGGACAGATGGACGGACGGACACGGGTTCCCGTCGTGGGCTCAGCGCAGAGCTCAGCCAGAATTCACAGCCGGAAACTGTTCTGTGGGGACAAAGGCGACGGCAGACCAGCCACGGGCCCTCGGCGTCCGGGACCGGCTCCTGCTCCGAGAGCTAGAGGGAGCCGACCCAGGGACCCCTTCTCCCCGCCTCCCACCCCCCTGCAGGGTCCCACCCAGTCGTCACCTTCAGAGCCACTTCAGCCCTCCTGGGCCTCTGAGGCCAGCCGCCCCCTGTCTCCACGGAAACCCTAATAGGGAACAACTGCCCGAGAGCTCCCAGCCCGCCACTGACTCCTCCCGGCTGCCTGCGTTCTTGCCCCACCTACCTCTCCAGGGCTTCTGTCTCCACCGATGTTGGCCCTGTGGGGGTGGGGAGGGCACCTCTTCTGTAAGTTGGTGGAGCAGCAGCTCCGGGCTCCCAGTGCCTCTTCCAGATGCAAACCCAGCGGGTGGCCGCTCCCTCCAGGCCGCGCAGGAGCCCCCGGGGAGAGGGTGCCACGCAGGACAGGACGCCGGGCAGCGCCGGGCCGGAGAGCACCCTGCCCCAGCCCAGACTTCCTGCAGAACCACTTCCAGGGCAGGAGGTGAGGCGCCCGGGGGGAGGGGCCACACCTGGCTCCCCTCCGCAGGCTGCTGGCCGGGCTGGGCTGGGTGAGTCGCTCTGACAATAGCTCCCCCTCAGGCAGGACTCGGAGCCTGTGGAGCCCAAGGGCCTTTGGGGGTTCCTCAGCACCCCCAGGTGTCTGGCTGTCACCTGAGTCTCATCCCAAAGCCGCTGGAGCCTGCCCACGCATTGGACCACATGAGAACATTGGATGGATGGATAGATGGATGGATATATGGTGGGTGGGTGGATGGATGCATGGATGGATGGATGGACATTGGATGGATGGGTGGATGGATGGATGGATGGATGATGGATAAGTGGTTGGATGGATGGAAGAATGGGCAGTTGGGTGGATGGATGGATATATGGTGGATATATGGATGGATGGATGGATGGATGGAAGAATGGGTGGTTGGGTGGATGGGTGGATATATGGTGGATATATGGATGGATGGATGGAAGAATGGATGGATGGATGGATGGATGGACATTGGATGGATGGGTGGGTGGATGGATGGATATATGGTGGATATATGGATGGATGGATGGATGGATGGATGGAAGAATGGGTGGTTGGGTGGATGGGTGGATATATGGTGGATATATGGATGGATGGATGGAAGAATGGGTGGTTGGGTGGATGGGTGGATATATGGTGGATATATGGATGGATGGATGGATGGAAGAATGGATGGACATTGGATGGATGGGTGGATGGATGGATATATGGTGGAATATGGATGGATGGATGGATGGATGGATGGATATATAGTGGGTGGGTGGATGGAAGAATGGGTGGATGGGTGGATGTGGGGTTAGGTAGATGAGAAGAGGAACAAATGAATAAGTGAAGAATGAGCACACAGGTCAGCTACAGATGCTGCCAGGATCTTGCAAAATGCAGCCCCGACCACAGAGCTCCGGCCCGTCCAGTGGTGCAGCTGGAAGGAGGACTGCCTGGCGCCCACGGGTTCCATGGAAACCAGGGCCACCTCGACTCCGGCAGAAAACAGGCCTTCCCGGCAGAGCCGCAGGCACTGCCCCGGCACGGACTGCCCCACCGGGCGCACCTCGCCCCGTCTTCTCCTCACGGCAGCCAAGGGGCTCGGAGCAGGGAGCGAAGCGGGTTTGCTGCAGGGCACTGAGCGCACCTCCGCAGGGGGGGACCCGGCAGGTCCTTCCCGGGAGACCGGCGTCCAGCCGGATCCGCTGCCGCCGGGCAGGAGTGATGAGCGGGAGGAGACGCCAGCTCGGGGCACGCGGCCCTCCTCCGGGGGAGGCTCCTCGTGGCAGTGCTGCTCTTCCCACGTGAGAGGATCCGACCGCCAAGGCGTGGCTCAGTGGCCGAGCGTCCACCTAGGAGCCAGGAGGTCACGGCTCGATTCCCCGTCAGGCCACAGGCCCGGGCTGTGGGCTCGGGGGGCCTGCAGGAGGCTGCGATCTGTGATTCCCTCTCATCGTGGATGCTTCTGGCTCCCTCTGCCTCTCCCTCCCTCTCTGAAACCAACAGCAATACAGACCTCGACGGCAGCAAGGCCCCGGGTCTGTCAGGACGCAAGTGCAGGCATCCGCGGGGTCACAGGGCACCCTCCCACCATGGGCGCCTGGAGGGGCCGCGGTTCAAGGGCCCGGCCGGCTTGGAGAGGTGCCCCCCTGTCGGCTTGACCAGGGCCAGGGTGTCCGGTGGCTCCGGGAGAAGGGGCGGGCGGGGGCAGGACCTTGGAGGAACCCCAGGAGCCAGCCGCCGGGAGACGTGCCTGCCCTCCTGCTGCCGGCACGAGGCCCCGGGGCCCGGGAGCCGCGTGGCCGAGCCCCGGCATGAAATGAACCGGCACAGTCGGCGCCAGGCTGCCGGAGACTCCGACGCTCAGCTCTGCCCGTCCCCGTGCCACCTGCCGCGGTGTCTCTCCCCCAAACAACATTAACCGGATACAAAGCAGCCCTCGGGCCCTGAGCGTTCTCGGGGAGCCGCTGCCGAGCAGCGAGGATTAATCCACTCCTTCCTGCCGCTCCGGACCCATTTGGCCCGGCTTCGGGGCGCTGGTTGCCAGGCAGCCTCGGCTGATAAGTAATTAGGAGGTAATTAACATTTGTAACGTACAAGGGGGAACAGCTGGACCTGCTGACTTATTAAAACCAGGAACCTGATTACACCATTGTGCGGCCGGCGGAAAGAAGCAGGCTCGGTTCGCGGATCCATCCGGCTCTCTGCGCCCGCCCTCCCGCCCGGGTCTCTCAGTGTCTGACACGTGTGAACTCTGTCCACACCTGGAACGCCCCCCTATCCTTCCCTGCCCTCCCCAACCCCCATGCTGTCTTCCAAGGTTAGAGGGAACCACAGACCCAGTCCTCTCCCGCTGGCCCAAGCCCCAGGACGGAGAGAAAGGTGGCACCCACGTGCCCATCCATCCCCTTCCCTCCTGCTTCTCCTGCTCCAGACAGTCCCCCGGGGGCCTGGGGAGAGAAGGAGCCCTCGGCATGGCCCCCGGTGACCCGACCTCGCACCCAGGAAGGCGGAAATAAACCAGAGCGCCCGGCCCCAGTGGCTCCGGGGTTGAGCAGCAGATCCATGATTCTCTTTCATCGTCGTTTCTGTCTCTGTCTCTCCCCCATCCCCCTCCTCTCTCTGAAATCAATAAAAAAAAATACATTAAAACACACACACACACACACACACACACACACACACACACAGAAGCACCCCTGCAGCCAGGACCCCGTGGGCGAAGGCGTGCGGGATCCCGAGGCCGGCCGTGCCCCACGCTGGTCTCCACCCGTGGCTGCCCCCCCCCCTCCACCACCCCTGCCGCCGGCACCGCAGCAGCAGGGCACACGCGTGTGTGGAAACATGCACTTGAAGAGGCTGAACGCTCTCCCCGAGAGCCTTGGTCTCCAGCCAGGAACATTAGGATGTTGCTCTGCCAGCTAATCACACTCCCTCCCTCAGGAGGCGGAAATAACGCCGCGTCTCTGTGAGCCTGGAGGGGGCCGCGCCAGCTGCGGCCCTGCTCGCTCGCGGGGGCCGCAGGGCTCGAGCCCAGGCCGTGCTTCCAGGAGTTTGTTTTCTGAGACACTAGGCCCCCTCCTCCCCTTTCTCCCCCTCCTCCTCCTCCCCCTCCTCCTCCTCCTCCTCCTCCTTCTCCTCCCCCCCCCCCCCCCCCCGCCTCCTCCGTCCTGCCCCTGGCAGGGCCCAATCGCCCGAGGTGGGTGGGGAGTGTCCCTCAGCACTGGCACTTGAAACTTGAGGCCAAGTGACTGGTCACTGAGTGGGCATGTGACCTGAGCTGCCCAATGAGAGGCCTGTCCTGGGATCTTTCTCCCTCGAGCTAAGGACAGAGGCCGGGAGGGTCCCCGGATGGGAGGTTGTGAGCAGCCCTGGCCCCTGACCGGGCCCAAGACCGGCACCGGGAGGCACAGGTGGGGTCCGGACGGCTGGCCGCTCGCAGGCCCCCACTTCCCTCGGGCCAGCTCCAGCGGGATGCTGGCCTCCCCGTCCCTCCCCCTCCCTCGGGGAGCTGGCCCCGGGGCGGGCCCCGCTGGGCAGAGGCCTGGAGGAGGGGAAGCCCCACGTTCAAGTCCAGGAGCCTGTGGCTCCCTTGTCCTGGCCTCGGGCAGCGTGGGGTGAGTCCCTGCAGACACCCCGGTTTGTCCCGTCCTTCCTGGGAAAGGCTCGGTCACCGAGCTGGAGGGATGGGCTCAGAGAGAGAGAGAGAGAGAGAGAGAGAGAGAGAGAGAGAGAGAGAGAGAAGGAAGGAAGGAAGGAAGGAAGGAAGAAGGAAGGATGGAAGGAAGAAGGAAGGAAGGAAGGAAGGAAGGAAGGAAGGAAGGAAGGAAGGAAGGAAGGAGAGAAGGAAGGGAAGGAAGGAAGCAGATAAGAGGGTGACATATAGCAGGTTCATGTGACCCCCAAACCAGCCGGGGAAAGATTTCGTCTGCAGGTGCTCCCCGATGTACGATGGTTCACCTTACAATCTGCCAACTTCACGATGGTGGTAAGCGACAGGCGTGCATTGGAAACTGAACTTCGAGAATCGCCCGCCGCCGCCGCCGCCCCCTCCCGCCAGCAGCTAGCTGTACGGCGCTTTCTCCTGGGCTGGTGCCCCCCGCTGGGCAGCGGAAACCGATCCAGCCGGGCCCTGGGCATGTCTCAGCCGAAGCCGCAGCTGCAGCCACAGCCACAGCCACAGCCACAGCCACAGCCACAGCCACAGCCACAGCAGGGGCGGGGGGAGGGCGCCTGTTAGCCTGCAAGTGGGGGGACGTCTCAGGCCACCCCAGGTGCTGACCCCCCCCCCAGTCTCGGGCAAGAAATAGGGACACGCCCACCAGCGAGCTCCATGGTCGAGCTCCCACCAGGAGCCAAGAGGCCAGCGGCTCGGTGCCCGGGCAGAGCACACGTCCCACTGCGGGCTCGCTCCCCAGCAAGGGGGATGCGGGAGGCAGCCGGTCGGTGATGCTTCTCTTTCATGGCGTTTCTCTCCTTTCCTCTCACTCTAAAAACCAATAAAAACATTAAAAAAAAAAAAAAAAGAAGAAGAAGAAGAAAGTACTGGCCGAAACCGGTGTGGTTCAATGGACAGAGCGTCGACCTGCGGACTGAAGGGTCCTGGGTTCGATTCCGGTCAAGGGCATGTACCTTGGTTGTGGGCACATCCCCAGTAGGAGGTGTGCAAGAGGCAGCTGATGGATGTTTCTCTCTCATCGATGTTTCTAACTCTATCCCTCTCTCTTCCTCTTTGTGAAAAATCAATAAAATATTTTATTTAAAGAAAAGAAAGAAAATACTGGCTGAAACCGGTGTGGTTCAGTGGACAGAGCATCGACCTGCGGACTGAAGGGTCCCGGGTTCGATTCCGGTCAAGGGCATGTACCTTGGTTGTGGGCACATCCCCAGTAGGGGGCGTGCAAGAGGCAGCTGATCGATGATTCTCTCTCATCGATGTTTCTAACTCTATCCCTCTCCCTTCCTCTCTGTAAAAAATCAATAATTTTTTTTTAAGTACTAGTAAGAAGCACAGCGAGACTTCAATCTTCGACCCACACTGTCTGAGCACCGCCCACTCCAACAGCGTTTCTCAGGCCCGGGACCCCTGCATCTGACACCTGCCGGGGAGGGGGGGGCGGTTAAAAGCCAGACCAGGGGCTCCACCTCCCCCCAGGGTCGCCCTCTGGGACCTGGGAGACTTCACTCCAAGCGGCTCAGAGGGTCCCCCAGGGTCCTGGGTGCACGTGCCATGGCGGGGGGGGGGGCATGGGCGCCACCCCAGACCTACAGTGCGACCCGGAGCCCCAGCCCCAGCCCTGACCTGCCTGGCGCCCAGACGTGAGCGGGCACAGGGCCCTGCCACCCACCGCGGCCTGCCTGTGTTTTGTTTCATTTTCTGCCACCACCCCCCCCCCGCCCCCCGGGCCTAGAAGAACGCCTGGCACAGAGGTGCTTGGAATTATGGGAGGAAGGGCAGGACAGGGAGGGGAGGGGGTGGAGGCAGCGCCCACAAGAGGGGAGAAGGGGACAGGGCAGGGGGCCAGGCCACATACTCCGTGCTCTTCAGGGCGAAGACGGGGTGGAGGCTCCTCAGGCAGATCCCAGGGGCCTGGACAGCCATGCCCCCCACAGCCACGCCACCCGCAGCCACGCGCAGCCACACCACCCACAGCCACGGGCCAGGCCTTCCCCCACAGGGCGGGCCTGGCAGCGGTCCGTGAGAGCAGGGAGGAGGGGTGTGACCGAGAGGCCGCTGGGCGGTGCGGCCCATCCCGGAGAGCTGGCAGGTTGGGGTCTGGGGGGCACCAGGTCGTGTCGCAGTGGAGAGGACACGCACACCCCGAGGCTCCCAGTGACCTGACCAGGAGGGAGTGGTGAGGGCCGGGACAGGGGCCGTGGGCGCTGACGCCCAGCCCTGCGGCTGGACAAGCTGGGGACCCGGCAAGCTGAGTCCTCAGGGGGGCCGTGGGGACCCGGCAGGCTCCAGGTCCTCGGGGGAGCCCTGTGGGGACCCGGCAGGCTGAGTCCTCAGGGGAGGCTCCGGGTCCTTGAGGGAGCTGGGGGGCGTGTGGAGGTCCATACCCGGGGCTCCGGGGAGCAGGTGTGGGCTGAGCTGTCCACCCCCCCCCACTAACGCGGGAATGGAAGGGACAGCGCGGTCCCCTCGGTTCCAGGGAGAGGGTCTGAGGAAACTGCAGAGATGCTCCCCCGTGAGTGGGGAGAGCAGCCTCCCAGCACCGAGGTCGGACGCACACGGCGCCGTCTGGAGCACGAGCTGCCGCTCCGTGCCCGCAGCCAGGCGGGGCCGGTGTGCGGCCGGGGCCCGGAGCCTGCGGTCCCCCCGACCGCCCCGCCGCTGGCCGCTGTGCGGGGCAGGGTGGCCGGTGTGTTCCAGCCGCTGACCGCTGTGCTGGGCAGGGTGGCCGGGGCGCCCCAGCAGTTCACGCGGACCCGGGGCGATGGGGCAGGAAGCACACAGTCAGTAGCCTTACTCCCCATCCTCCCCCATCACCCCTGGCATCTGAGACGACGCCCTCACCCACACTCCGCTGAGCCACGGGGGACCCACCCCACTTCCACGCTGAGCTGCGTGGCTGCTCCTTGAGGGCCATGGAGGGCTAAGGAGGGGCTCCCTGCCTCCATGGGGGCCTGAGGGGGGGACTCGCTCCTCCGTGGGGGGCTGAGAGCAGCACACATGAGTCACCGGGAAACCCCAGCCCAGGTGTCCCACCCACCAGCCCGCGCCACGGCAGTGACAGCAAGGGACACGCGTGCTGCTCCATGCCCAGCGCTGTCTGTGCCGGAGGCGGGGACATTAGAAGATGGGGAGACAGGTCTCTCCACTCTGCGCCTCCCGGGACCCCAACCAGATTCTCTCTCTGAGGTTCAGCTCAGGCAACCTGAGACACACACGGAGACACGGACAGAGGCAAACACAGAGACACGGGCACAGACACACACACAGACACGGGCACAGACACACACAGAGACACATGGACACAGGCACACTCAGAGACACGGGCACAGACACACACAGACCCACACAGAGACACACGGACACAGGCACACACAGAAAGACATGGGTACAGACACACACAGAGACACAGGCACAGACACACAGAGACACAGGGACACAGGCACACACACAGACATGGGCACAGACACACAGAGACACACACAGAGACACAGGGACACAGGCACACACACAGAGACACGGGTACAGACACACACAGACCCACACACAGAGAGACACATGGGCACAGGCATGCAGAGACATGGCACAGACACACACAGAGACACACGGACACAGGCACACACAGAGACACGGGTACAGACACACACATGGACAGACACACACAGAGACACAGAGGCACATGGACACAGGCATGCAGAGACATGGCACAGACATACACATGGACAGGCACACACACAGATATAGATACAGACACACACGACCCAGGACACACAGGCGCAGACACACATGCAGGCAGGGACGGACGCACACGCCCTGTGCTGCTCTAGAGACCTCGGGGCCGGCCCGCCCAGCACCCCCTTTCCCCCCTCCCCCCGCCGGGCTGGACAGGGCCTGGCGGCCTCGCTGGGGGACAAGGCTGCACGTAGAGACCCCCCTCCCGGCCGCTTTCGGGCAGCGGCCGCCTCGGCGCCGCATCTGGCACCCCCCCCCCTGCCCTCTCCCCCAGCTGCCAGCTCCGGCCCACACAGACCCACACACGTGTGCACACTCCGGGGGAACGTCGGGGCCCCCTCCCGTTGCCATGGCAACCCACCTCGGAGCCGCGGCGAGAGCTTTAATTGGAAATGCTTATTTAGCTGAAACCCCGGAACCGTCAACAGGAGATTAGGGACATTACACGCAGGCAGAGCCACGCCAGCGGGAGCCACGGGCGTCCTGGGGCTGAACCTCTGGCAACTACCGGCGGGAAGTGGCCGTCGCGATGCGTGGCAGCGCCACCCCAGCCGTGCCACGGCCCCTCCACCAGCCTCCCCTGGCGCAGGCGGGGAGACTGAGGCCCCGGGCGGCTCAGAGCCGCTCAGAAGGGCTCCAGAGGCCGCCAGGTCGGGGAGCACGGCCCCCAGGGCCACCAGGTGGGGCCTGGGACCCCAGAGCCGGCAGCCTTACCCGGGCAGCTGGTCCCTCCGGCTCACAGCCCCGAAGCCCGCCCCGGCTGCCCGGAGGCCTGGCACGTGGACCCCGCAGCCTGCAGCCCGGCGGCCGCTGGGTCTGCCGAGGCTGCGGGCCCTGCCACCCCCTCCGCTGGCCCCGTCACCTGCCTCGGCTGGGCCGCCAGCAGCCACCCTCCGGCCCGCCGTGGGTCCGGTGACCCCTGGTGGCGGCCATGGGGCACTGCACCAAGACCTGGGCTTTCTCCCTGATCCCCAACATGGAGAGTGCTGGCCCAGGAGGCCCCGGACAGCCTCAGGGGAGGGGGGAGCAGGTGGGGGAGCAGGTCGGGGAGCAGCTTAGCCAGCTCCCAGCACCTTTCCGGGGCTCAGGAGTGAAGAGAGAGGCAGCAGCAGGCGGGAGAAGCCAATCTGCACCCAGGCATCCAATGGGCACCCCGACGCCACCCCCGTCCACCAGTAATGGCTGCGGCTCAGGGTCCCTCTCAGAGGGCAGCTAAGTGGCACCTCGGACACTGCCCAGGACACTGCCCAGGCCCACCCCTGGCCGGGCCACGGATGCCCGCAGGCCGGGGCCGGGCCTGACCTCCTGTCTCAGGCACAGAGCGGGCGCTGATGCCCGGGGCTCTGTGGCAGCGACCCCAGCACCCCAGGCACCAGCCCAGGTCTCTAGAACCAGCAGAATCCAGTGGCAACTTGGACCAGGAGCCGAACCAGCCAGCCCTCGCTCTGCGGGGGGAGGGGGAGGGGAGAGGCCTAGCGGGGTTGGGGGGCTGGGTAGAAGGACCTCCAAGGCGCTGAGAACTGGGACAAGGAGGCCCGTTCCGGGCTGGGGAGCGGCTTCAAACCAGAGCGAGAGGAGACGGAGGAGACGGAGGCGCCGGGCGCACCGGCAGGGCTGGCATGGAGCTGAGTATCTGGATTATTCTAAGTAGAGCCCGTGCCTGCCGCCGGCATCCGGCCGCTCGGAGGGCGCGTGTGTCGGTCACAGAGAAGCGGCAGGAGCTTCAGGGACTGTGGGGGCCGGGGCTGGGGGAGCGGGGGCTGGAGGAGCGTGAAGATTTGCAAATTCCACGCAGATGCGACTCTTCCCCCCACAAACCGGCTACTTCCAGAGCCGGGAGAGCGAGCACTGCCATGAGAGGCGGCCGAGGCCTCCATTCCAGGGACGAGAGCTCCCCCCTCTGTCCCCGGCCGGCCACAGCGGCGGCGGCGGCGCCCCAACCCAGAGCCCAGCTTCAGGGGAGGCCACGACGGGTGGAGGCCAGGGCCCCCCAACCTCCCGGGCAGGGGGGGTCATGGTGGGGACCTGGAGGAGCAGTGGGAGTGAGAAAAATGCCGCTGGGAACACCTCGCCTTCGCCACGGCTCCCACGCCCGGCTCGGCTCCCCGAGGCCCCTAGAGAAACCCCAAAGGCCACAAAGTGCAGGACCCTGTGGCTCAGGGACTCTCAGAGACCCCAAACCCAGCCATCTTTTTTAATGTATTTTTACTGATGTCAAAGAGGAAGAGAGAGAGAGAGAGAGAGAGAGAGAGAGAGAGAGAGAGAGGAGAGAGAGGGAGAAAGAGAAACATCAATGAGGAGAGAGAATCATGGATCGGCTGCCTCCTGCATGTCCCACACTGGGGATCAAGCCAGCAACCCGGGCCTGTGCCCTGACCGGGAATGGAACCCTGACCTCCCAGTTCATGGGTCAATGCTCAACCACGGACGTGAGCCCAGCTGGGCTCAAACACAGCCATGTTTTAAGTTCCTGTTTGAACTTTCAAGTTCAGGCTCATTTTGCATTTTACTCCTCATCTACTCATACTTCTGTTTTGTTTTGTTTTTAATATTTTAATGATTTTTTTAAAGAGAGGAAGGGAGAGGGACAGAGAGTTAGAAACATAGATGAGAGAGAAATATCCATCAGCTGCCTCCTGCACACCCCCCACTGGGGATGTGCCCGCAACCAAGGTACATGCCCTTGACCGGAATCGAACCTGGGACCCTTCAGTCCACAGGCCGACGCTCTATCCACTGAGCCCAAACTGGCCAGAGTGATTCATACTTCTTAACATGAAAATAATGCTCAGCCTCCAAATCCTGGAGAGAAACGAAAACCAGAGGAGCTGGCTGCCTGGGGACAGACACAGGGTGGGGTCAGACACAGGGTGGGGACAGACACAGGGTCAGACACAGGGTTGGGGACAGACATAGGGTCAGACTCAGGGTTGGGGACAGACACAGGGACAGACGCAGGGTCAGGGGCAGACACAGGGTGGGGTCAGACACAGGGACAGACACAGGGTGGGGGACAGACACAGGGTGGGGACAGACACAGGATCGGGGACAGACACAGGGACAGGGACAGGGTCAGGGACAGACATAGGGTCGGGGACAGACACAGGGACAAACACAGGGTCGGGGACAGATGGGGTTGGGTGAGAGGCAGGGCTTGGCATGAGCTACTGAGAGCAGTTGCCTCCTTCCCGTCCCGTCATGCCCTCCTGAATCCCCCTTTGTCCACAGTCTTAACCGGGGCCAGCTCAGCCCCTTCCTGGCCCTGCCTGGACCCCAGGGCAGGACAGAGAGGGGGCCGTAGGTTCCACAAGCAGAAGCAGAGGAAAGGCTCTCAGCCTCCCGCTGGCCCCCACTTTCCGAGGGGCATTTCCGAAGAGGAAGTCACCTCCGCCAGCGTGGCCGCGATCTCTCCCGCGTCTGATGGCCCCGCCGCCAGCGCCCACCCCTGGGGACGGGCTGGCTCTCCCAGAGCACCCTCCGCCCCAGCTAACGCCTCCCCAGAACAGGCTGGCCTGGGTCCGCCTCGCCCTCGCCCTCACCCTCACCCTCGCCCTCGCCCACCGCGAGTGATCTGTGGAGTGATCTGAGGAGTGATCTGTCCCCTCGGGTAAGAAGTTCACTTCCAATGAGAGCAGATGCCACGCTCGCCTCCAGTGCCCACAGGCACAGACACCGCCCCGGGCACGTGTCCACGTGCAGGAGCGGCCAGCGCCCGGGCGTGTGGGCTGGACGCTGTAGGAGCCCGGGGCAGTGAGCGCAGCTCCGCACACGCCCAGAGCGGGTGGCCCGGGCCCTGTGGACACGCCGCTGCCCAGGACCGAGGCAAGCTGGACTCAGCTCTCAGCCGCCAGGAAGAGTCTGACCCACTCCACACGCACTCACCGGATGCGGTGGGGGCGGCTGCACCCTGGAGGGTCCAGGAGTGGCCTGAGCTGTGGGCTCTGGGTGGAGCCCTCCGAGCCAGGGAGCTGCCCTCAGTGAAAGCAGGAGTTAGCCGAAACCGGTGTGGCTCAGTGGATAGAGCGTCGGCCTTCGGACTGAAGGGTCCCAGGTTCGATTCCTATCAAGGGCATGTACCTTGGTTGCGGGCACATCCCCAGTAAGGGGTGTGCAGGAGGCAGCTGGTCGATGACTCTCTCTCATCGATGTTTCTAGCTCTCTATCCCTCTCCCTTCCTCTCTGTAAAAAATCAATAAAATATATTTTTTTTAAAGAAAAAGAAAATTTAAAAAAATAAAAGAAAGCAGCCGAGGTCGGTTTGGCTCAGTGGTAGAGCGTCGGTCTGCGGACTGAAAGGTCCCGGGTTCGATTCCGGCCAAGGGCATATACATTGGTTGCGGGCACATCCCCAGTAGGGGGTGTGCAAGAGGCGGCTGGTCGATGTTTCTCTCTCATCGATGTTTCTGGCTCTCTATCTCTCTCCCTTCCACTCTGTAAAATATCAATAAAATATATTAAAAAAAAAAAAAGAAAGAAAGAAAGAAAGCAGGCGTTAGCGCGCCCCTAGAAGTCACATATGCAGGATGTGCTCAGCACAGCACCCGGCGATGTCAGAAGCCCCCCCCCTCCGCTCCCCCCCCCAACACACACACACAGGCTGGGCCGGAAAGGGGTACATCAGCTTCCATGATTGGGACCCACAGGAGTGGGACTGGCCTGGAAGGCTCCAAAAATGCCACTGTGCACGTGCGCGCACGTGTGTGTATGTGTGTGCGTGTGTGTACATGCTCACGTGCAGACTCTCTCTCTCTCCAGCTCTCTCTGATCTCCCAGCTCCCCGTTCCTCTGTGTCGGCTGCATTTCCAGGCAGGGTCTCCCCACATGGCAGCAGGATGGCCACCAACAGACTGGCAGTCCTAGAGCAGGGGTGGGCAAACTTTTTGCTTCGAGGGCCACAGTGGGTTCTTAAACTGGACCGGAGGGCCGGAACAAAAGCCACCTGACCATGCTGGCACTCTCATCTTGGGCTGCTGGTGAAGGAGCGGAGGGGAGAGCAAGAGAGCCCTCCGCTCTTTCGGCTCCAAGGGCCGGATAGGACAGCCGAATGGGCTGGATCCAGCCCGCGGGCCGTAGTTTGCCCGTGGCTGTCCTAGTGTTTACTGTCTTATGGCTGCTGATGAGAGAGAGAGAGAGAGAGATCAGGTCTTCCCCCCATTTCTCCAGATAAGATCCCAGGACTGAATCTGCTAGGTCCTGCCTCGGTCACGTGTCTTCCCCTGAGCCAATCACGGTGCCTGAGGGACGACACTCTGCCTCAGCTGAGGTCTGACCACCGGGCAGCACTGTCTGGCCCTCGGTGCCTAGGCCCTGACTCGCCCTCGCCCGCGGGCCCAGGGGAGCGGCAGGTTCCGGGGGGAGAGCCGGGCTGTGCGCCAGGTAAGGGGCAGCTCTCCCTTCCTGTGCGCGTGCCGGCGGCTGCGGGTGCGTTCTAACTCACATCGCGTTCTGTTACAGAGCACGATCGCTATGCTGTTCATCACGTTATGATCACCTAAATCATGCTATCACGTTATAATTGTTATGTATTGCAGTGTTACCGCATAAATTATGTGGTTAACGATAACTGTGATACACAGAGTTGGCATCACTACCACGTGGCAGACAGGAGCCTCACTGCCAGCCGTAGGCAAACTACGGCCCGTTCAGCTTTTCTAAACTATTGAAATAAAAATTTAAAAAAAGACCATACCCTTTTATGTAATGATGCTTACTTTGAATTAATATTAGTTCACACAAACACTCCATCCATGCTTTTGTTCCGGCCCTCCGGTCCAGTTTAAGAACCCACTGTGGCCCTCGAGTCAAAAAGTTTGCCCACCCCTGGTTCACACCAATCAGGATCGCACTGAGGCCTCCCTACAGCTCTGTGAGGCTGGGGGCCAGAGCCCATGGCCCAGGTGCAGGCTGAGGTTCTAGAAGGTCCGGGGATGTGTCCTCAGGCTCATCCGAGGCTCTCGGCAGAATCAGACTCCGGGTCCAGGCCATCAGCTTCCCCCCGACTCCGTGACAGAGAGCTGAAATCTCACAGGCACGGAGCCGGCCACGCCGATGACAGGTCAAGGTCGGGTGATAACGTGCAACAAACATGGGGGTGCCATGGGGTGCCATGGTGGTGCCATGGGTCGGTGACCGCATGTGAGCCAGAGTGGGCGTCCAGTGGGGAGGACACAGCTGCCTCTCGGGTCAGGTAACTGGGGCCGTGGAGGACACAGGCCACTGTGGCCAGACCTTCTTTTTAACAAAAATGTAGGCTCTGTTTTGGTTTGTAAATGCTGGTTTGAATGATTTGCATTTTTAAAAACACACCGAATGATGTATATATTTACTAGAGGCCTGGTGCATGAAATTCATGCAGGGGGGGGGGCATCTCTAAGCCCAGCCTGCACCCTCTCCAATCCAGGACCCCTCAAGGGATGTCCGGGGATCGGGCCTAAACCGGCAGTCGGACATCCCTCTCACAATCCAGGACCACTGGCTCCTAACTGCTCACCTGCCTACCTGCCTGATTGCCCCTAACTGCCCCCCCCCCCGCCAGCCTGATCACCCCTAACCACTTCTGCCTGCCTGCCTGATTGCCCCTAACTGCCCCCACCCCTGCCAGCCTGATCACCCCTAACCACCTCTGCCTGCCTGCCTGATTGCCCCCAACTGCTGCCCCTGCCGGCCTGATCGCCCCATGCAGCCTGCTGGTTGTTACTGTTTCTGTGACACGTCCTGGGCATTTTACATATTCCTCTGTTATTAGATACATACGTGTGTGTGTGTGTGTGTGTGTGTGTGTAGGTGTATATGTGAAAAGCCCTCTATGGGTCAGACTTGGCACTCAGACCCACAGCCTGGGATCCCTGCAGTGGGAGAGATGCGGGGGACCCGATCCCCACACACAGGGCCCCCGGCTGTGCCCCCACCCCCCGGCTCTCTGAGGAGCCAGTGAGAAGCCCAGTTTGCCTGGCGGGAGAGCCTTGAGCCACAGCTCTAGCCTGGAGACCAGCCCCGCACCCTGAGTCCACACCTCGCTCCCGAGCGTCTGCGGGAGCAGCACCTGGCCCAGCCCCGGCCCCCAGCCCCCAGGACCATGAGTGCCCAGCAGGGCAGTGGGCAGTGAGCAGCCGTCCACCCAGAGTCGGCGAGCAGGAGGGGCGGCCACCTGCCCCAGGGCCACAGAGCAGGCGGCCTGGTCTCGCCTCCTGGCTGCAGGGGACTGAGCGGCCCGCACCCTCCTCCAGGAAGCCGACTAGACTCACAGTGCCCCCCCTCCTCTCTCTCCCCCAGCCTCCCCCCTGCACACACACACACACACACACACACACACACACAGACACACACGCACATGCGCACACACACACGCGCACACACATGCACACAGGCCAGCCGTCACCCGCCAGGCTGCCTGCCCGGCAGACTCCAAGGAGACGCCGCTCCGTATCAAAGACCACGGCAGCGCTTTGAACATCCCCGCTTTGAAGCCGCGTCGGCCGCCGTCCCGGCTGCAAACACCGGCAGGAAGACAGCCCGGGTCGCCGCGGCGCGCCTGACATGCGTGTGCGGCCCCTGATCCTCCTCCGGCCGACCACAGCTCCCGGCGTGGCTTCGGATGAGCACGTCCACCAGGGACAGGAAGCGCGGGCGACATGGGGAGTCACCTCGCAGAGAAAGAGCTTCCATAAATGAAGACAGCTCTGCCGATGGCACTGGGGCTGTCCCCAGGTGTGCTCTGCGATCCTGGGGAGCACAACCAACCGTTTCTCAAAGCCCCGCGTGCCGGGCGCTCTGCCGGGCACCGGGCTGGAGGTGCCGGGGCTTCTGCCCAGAGAACCTGCCGCTCGGGGAGGGGATGGGCCTGGAACCGCCGCTGGCTGTGGCCGCGCCGGGCGCTGGGCGCCGGGTGTCGGGTGCGGGTGCGGGGTGGGAGAGGGCCTGGGGCAGAGGAAGGGCAGCTGGAGGCTGGAACATTTTTTTTTAATATATTTTATTTATTTTTTACAGAGAGGAAGAGAGAGGGATAGAGAGCCAGAAACATCAATGAGAGAACCATCGATCAGCCGCCTCCTGCACACCCCCCACCGGGGACGTGCCTGCAACCAAGGTCCATGCCCTTGACTGGAATCGAACCCGGGACCCCTCAGTCCCCAGGCCAACGCTCTATCTACTGAGCCAAACCGGTTTTGGCTGGAGGCTGGAACAGTTGAGGCTCTGACAGATGCAGCCATTTCTCTCCATTTCCCCCGGGGACCCCCGGGCTGCGGGGCGTCACAGGTGGGCAGGTCCCCCCGCCTCCGCCGCCGGGGAAGCTGCTTCACCTGGGACCCGGGAGCGAACGGCCACTCTGGGCAGCACGGGATGTGATGCCGACTCCCCCCCCCCCCCCGCCATCCCTCGTGCTCTGTCCACATGAACCGGCAGGAGAGACGGGTGGCCGGCGGCCGCCTCCTACGCTCTCTCGTGGGACCAGGACACGCCCTGAGCCTCACTCCCGTGTGGCCCATCTCCCCCAGGTTGTGTCTGACGCGCCGGTGTGCGGCTCTGCCATTCCCACCACGGGGCATCCTTTTACTCCGGGCAGCTTGGCGCATGCGCTCCTGGCTCGGCCGAGATTTCCTTTGGGGGGAGGGGGGCGTCCGGCTGCAATTGGAGCACCTGACAGAGCATCGTGTGGTCCGCCCTGGTCAGCTCGTGGACCCTTTAATCCAGGACCCACTAGGGGGCGGCCCCACCGCCAGTGACAGGGCCGCGTGGATACCCTGCCACTTTTCCAAACATGCAGGGCGTGACCTCGGTGGGCCCGCATCACCCACGACCAGGGTACAGCGAGCAGGTCAGAGACTGGGGTCCCCGCACCGCCTTCCGGCTCAGGAGGGTGGGGTAACGTGGCCGGCGTGGCCATGGGCTTGGCCCGAGAGACCCGCTGAAGCCGAAGCCGGGCCAGTTACGGCCGGGCCATCGTGGAGCACGAATACCACCCGGACTCCGAGGCTCCGGTGAGCCGGTCGCCGCTACACGTCTGCGGGCCCTGGAGGGTCTCAGGTCGAGGGGGTCACACCGAGGAGCGTCCAGACCGAGGGGGGTGGGCAGCCGACCGGCCTCGAAGGAGCCCAGCGCCTCGGCCCCGAGTTGGACCGTCAGAGACTCTGAGGGTCTTGCAAACGCTCGCCCACGGACCCTGCTGCCCGCGAGGCAGAGACCATGGTCCCCTCGGGGCGTTCCCCCCAGGAGCCAAATCTGAGACGACGTGAGCAGGAAAATAATGACAAGAACGGATGATAGCTCATTGAAAATGTAGGTTAAGCCACGAGACCATAACACATAAATCAATGGAAAAATAAATGAACTACATGAACATTTTATAGACCGCATAAACAGATTTAATAACTGCTAATGTGATCATCTTAATACACTAATGGGAGAGAGGAGAGCATTCTTCCTCGGGGAGAAGGCTGGCATTAGGAAGCATCACCTCAGGCTGAAACCAGAGAGCCCTGGCCCGTGGCTCAGTGGTTAGGGTTCGCCCACACACCGAGGGGTTGAGGGTTCGATTCCCAGTCAAGGGCACGTTCCAGGTTTGCAGGTTCGATCACTGGCCCCAGTCAGAATGTGCAGGAGGCAACCCATCCACGTGTCTCTCTCTATGGATGTTTCTCTCTCTCTACCACCCCTTGTCCCCACTTGTCCCCCCTCCCCACCCTCCCACCCCCGCCTCCTGCCTTTCCTCCCTTCCACTCTCTCTAAAAACCATGGGGAAATAGCCTCAGGTGAGGATTAACAGCGACAAAATCCTAGTGGCTGTAAAGCTTTGTCTGGAAGTACAGTACTTACCTTCTCAGAGTGTCTCCCCCAAATGGCCCGGGAGGCACAACGGGGAAGGAGTCGCGTGCAGGAAGCAATGAAAGACCTGGTGGGCGCCAAGGGATGGAGGTCAGTGTCCCAGAGGCTGAGGTCGCTGTGCCTCCGCTGTGAGTGCCCAGCCTCGCCTTGGCAGTCTCTGCCCAGAAAGCATCGCCCACATCCGAACGCGAGGAAATGGTGGGAAACCCAAATTCAGGGGCATTACATCAACACTGGCCTGTTGTCCTTCAAAACGTCAAGGTCAACATCCCTGAAACCTAGCCGGGTGGGAGGAGACTAGACAAGACGGTGACCACGTGAACTGCAGGAGCTGGACTAGACCCGGGCAGTGGAAAATGAAGCCGGTCTGGAGGACATTATTGGGATAGTTGGAGAAATTGGAACATTTATGTCTATATATCCAGGGAGATAGGTAGATGACAGATGGATAGGTGATAGATGATAGATAGATAGATATAGATAGATATAGATTGATGATAGAGGATGATAGATGATAGATAGGTAGATAGATTGATAGTTAAATGATAGATGACCAATAGAGGATGATAGATAGATAGATAGATAGATAGATAGATGATAGATAGATAGATGATGGATGATAGGTAGATGATCGATAGAGGATGATAAAACCAAAATGGGCAACATGGGCGCGAGGGTGCTTTGGAGGGTGAACACAAGAACCCCTGACTGTGCTTGCACCTTCGGTGTCGATCCGGAATGGCATCCGGACGTTACGGGAATCTGTCGAGGTTCTGCCCACCCCCAGAGGCACGTGGCTCTCGGGGGTCTCCGACTGTCCTCAGGTTCAACCATTTTCCGGAAGGATCGCAGAGTTCCGAAAGGGTTCTTTCTAACGGGAGGAAGTGGTTCGGTTTCCCAACATCGCCTCCGGAAGGAAGGGGGCTCGACAACTGAGGTCCCGCTGCGCCCTGGGATGCTCTGTGGAGAGCCACAGGGCTCTCTTCCCGGCTCCCGTGTGCACAGGGGGGAGGTGCCGGCCGCCGGCTCGCTGGGGTTATGCTGCTGACTTGGGGGCTTTTGTCGCGTGCACGGAATGCCAGGCCCGGTGCCACATCCAGAAGACACGGGCTGGCGAGAGGAACAGGAAAAGCGCCGTTTCCGGTGTGCAAACACAGCCTCGGAGCTCCTCTGGCGCCGGCTCAGGGATTTGGAGGGCGTTTAGCTCGCAGAGAGAAGCGTCCTCTTGAATTAGTAAAGGGGCAGATCCAGGTTTCTCTGAACCTGAAACATGAAGTAATTATGCAACCAGAACTCACAGCAGGAGATGTTTTATGGAACCTAATTAAGGCGAGGCAGGAGAAGCGAGATATTAGAACCGTGGGAAGGAATGCGCCTGAGGCATGGGGCATGGGGTGCCCAGTGAGCTGAGCAGAGCCAGCCAGCAGGCGGCGGCCGAGCAGGGACAGGAGCTGGTCTCTCCATGCCGACTGCACGGGGCAAAGACTCCAATCCTGCCTCAGTCACTTACTACCGTGTTTCCCCGAAAATAAGACACCCTCCGAAAATAAGACCTACTTACAGGTTTCCTTTTGAGTGAACTATAAGGCATCCCCCCGAAAATAAGGCCCCCAGGCTCTGTCTCAGAATGAAAATTAATTTACCGTAAACTGGTCGCTAGGGCCGCCCCAACTGGCGTCTAGCAACCAGTGACGTTACGCAGAGTCCTGACGTCACTGCTGTGTGAATGGAGAGAAATCAGCGTGGAAACTTTGTGAAACCTAAACTGCAACAAGTTGTGACTTGGGTGAAGAATTCATGGGAGAAAATCAGTGACAGTTGCATTGCAGATGCACTGCGAGCAGGCTACCTTGACAAGAAGGACTCATTTAAAGACAGTGCTATTGCTAAACATGAGAGATTTGGTCCACTGATTCTGAAAGACATGGAATCACAAGAAATTCACCAGGAAATTCAGGAATTGGATTGTCATGATGATGTTCCAGAAGATGATGACATGATTGTCATCGAATAAATGAGTAAATTCTTGATACTGTAGGATTCACAGTTTGTCTGGTTTGACAACTACCGTTCTACCGTACTGTATACAGGTAATAAATTTCCTTTATTTTCAATAAATTAACAATAAATGTGTACCATATTCTTCTTCATGGAAAAATAAGATCCCCTGAAAATAAGACCTAGCGCATCTTTGGGAGCAAAAATTAATATTAGACACTGTATTATTTTCGGGGAAACAGGGTAGCTGTGTAACCTTGGGTAAGTTGCCTACCTTCTCTGTGCCCTAGATTCTTCATCTATAAGTTGAAAGTGATGATGATGATGATGATGATGATGATGAAGATGATGATGATTTCACAGGGTTGTTGTGGGATGCCTTAATATTTATATGGTGATTATTGAGCACAATCCTTGGAACACAATCCACAATAAAGAGTAGCTACAACCTATCATCATCATCACCATCATCATCACCATCACCATCACCATCACCATCACCACCATCACCATCACCATTGCTTTCATCACATCATCCTCATCACCACCACCATCATCACCACCATCATCGCCATCATCATCACCCTCTTCACCATCATCCCCCCATCATCATCGTTGTCATCTCCCTATTCATACACATTGGGGACAATGGTGTCTTTCCCATGGACCTCATGGGCTTGAGGGAAGGCCACTGAAATGAAAACCTCACAATGCATTATTTGATCATTTCTAACCCAAAAAAAAGTTAAGCTGTGTTTCTTTCAATCCCTTCTCAAAATACAGCTTCTCAAAAACAGGTTTTGAAATCCTTTATCACTGTTATTAAGATATTCTCCGTTCGATTCGCAGCTCCATGGTCCAGAAGTCTCAGACCTTCCTCAGTGTAGAGTGCATTACCTCTCTGTCTTAAAGGGCTAGGGGCTCATCTGTTCCCCAGGATCCTGGCATATAGCCCCAGACCCCAATGGGCCAGAACCAATCCCCACCAAAAGAAAACACCCATTGTTGTTACCAAGCCTCTAAGCATTCAGTCTTCCTCCACCCCCCACCACGGTAAACTCACACACACACACACACACACACACACACACACACACATGAGCACACCACCCCCTTGGTCAAGGAGCCCAGGAGTAATTAGACCCATAACCTAAAACACCTTAACATCTCATGTTCTCTCTGGCCTGCCACAACCAAATGCCACCCAAGTCTCTGACCCCTCCGCCGTGAACCCCTCCTGTCAGTGACATGCATGTGGACATCAGCTGGCACCACATGATACTTCTGAACATGCCAGGGTTCTCAGGTTGGATGTGAGCAGTTTAGAGGAAGCTGAGTGAGCCTATTCAGAAGCCCCCTTCCCTGCTGGAGCCTCCCACGAGCAGAGGCGGTCGCCATCCTCAGACAGCAGTCAGTGCTTAGGATGCTAACAGCTGAGCTCCCCCAACCTCCGGCAAGCACTTTCTCAAAGCAGAAGAGAAGTAACGGGAGGGGCTAGAGTCATGGATGTCCAGGTTCTCATAAGAACCTTGGGGTATAATGCATTTACTATAGTCCACCAAAGAAGTCATTCCATCCTTCCACCCACCCGTCCATCCATCCTTCCACCCATCCATCCATCCATCCCACCCATCATGCACCCATCCATCCATCCATCCTTCCCTTTCAATCCATCCATTCATGCATCTTTCAATCTATCATCCATCCTCCCATCTACCCATCCTCTCTCATTCATCATCTCTCCATTTCTTTGGTTCACACAGCATCTTTCCCCAAGGTTTTGCAAGCAGACTGGAGCTTCCCACAGCAGGGTCCTTGTAGGAGATTCACCCAAATGCAGACATATCAATTTGCTATTGGACTTTAGAATTCAAGCTGAAAATGGTTCTAGAGAGCATTTTTAAACAGTGGTTTTAAAAAATGCAAGATTAGACCCTGGAGTTTCCTTTTGTAAAAAAAAATAAATAAAACAGAGAGAGATAAATAGAGACTATTTTTTTTACATATCTCAACAATAAAGGAGTTGTTTGGAATAATCCCACAGTGTTCCTATTTGACCCAGTTCTTACAGGATTGGCGCTGTGTTTGGAACAGCCTGGGGGCAGGTCATTCAGCAAATGCTAAGATTTGCTCAGAAACCTCATCCTGTCTCCAGCGGTGGACGCTGAAGACCTCGCCCTCACCGGGGTCCCCTCCTGCCCCTCCACACACGACCTGCACCGAAGCATGTTAATCCTGCAGGTGGCTTCCCGCCTGACCTTGGCGAGGCATCCCTTAGAGCAATTCTAGGTTGTGAGGACGTTGAAAAACTCCCAGGCCCAGTTTTCCCCCAGGAATACAGCGATAATTTAAGCATATTAGGAAATGAGGTGTCAAATGCTGCTGTGTGTAGATTTTTTAAATTCCGAGGCTAGACAACCAAGTTTTCATATATCTTTTAACCAAAAAAAAAAAAAAGAAAAAATCAACGTACGTATATTTCAGGTTGCCTCTCTACATCTTGGCGGGTTGAATATCAAAATAAGCAGAGCTTGGCGATGCCCCATTCCATATGTCACCTCGGAGAAAGAGAGATCAATTTTAAGAGACCGGAATTATTGAAAGAAACCCCAAAACTACCCTTATGTTTTATGAGGTGCACCCTCTCCCAAACTTGGCAAAATTAGCCGGCCTGAATATATATATTTTTTTACTACATTCATCTGTCTCCCTGCAATTTGGATCGACTTCAGGAACCCTTCAGAATCCATTTGATGAAATGCTGCTCTGTGTCATTATTGATTTTCGTTCCCGTGTAGAACAGGAAGTTTATGTCCACATTTCGGACATAAATACAGCCACGCTGTCTAAATGTTATACCTCCCTGTCACAGAGCGGCCGCGGAAGCATAAACATGCTTTTAATTGACCTTCAGGCACCTAGTGTAGATGGCATGCCTGGACACGCCGGGGTTGGCGTCTCCTTCCACCGGCCATGCAGCTTCCTCCGGCCGGGAGCGCGCTCTCAGCGCCATTCCTCTTCATTAGGAAGCAGAGGTGTGCGGAGCCCTCCCTCGCCAAGAGCCACCTCCGCCCAGTCCCTCCGAGAAGCCTGGAGAGGCGCTGAGCTTAGGTAGTGCGTCTTCACCTGCTGAGAAATCCTCTCTTCTCTCGGGTTAACAACGCTTTCAAGCCAGAACCGGTGTGGCTCAGTGGACAGAGCGTCGGCCTGCGGACTCGAGGGTCCCAGGTTCGATTCCGGTTAGGGGCGTGTACGTTGGTGACAGGTGCATCCCCGATGGGGGGTGTGCAGGAGGCAGCTGGTGGATGTGTCTCTCTCATCGATGTTTCTAACTATCTGTTCCTCTCTGTAAAAAGTCAAAAAATATTTTAAGGCCGAAACCGGTTTGGCTCAGTGGTAGAGCGTCGGTCTGCGGACTGAAAGGTCCCGGGTTCGATCCCGGCCAAGGGCATGTACCTTGGTTGTGGGCACATTCCCCGGTAGGGGGTGTGCAAGAGGCAGCTGGTCGATGTTTCTCTCTCATCGACGTTTCTAGCTCTCTATCTCTCTCCCTTCCTCTCTGTAAAATATCAATAAAATATTTTTTTTTAAAATATTTTAACAACAACAACAACGCTTTCAAGAGTGGAGGCCAAGCGAGTTCAGTACCGTGGACAGCGCCGGGCTTTGGGGGGCATTCCGGACCATGGACAGCGCACCAGGTTGCAAGGGCGCCAAAAAAGAGGGGGAAGTTAAATCTAAATTACTCACTTTTTCTTTCAATGCTTTAAACCAGAAGACAACAAATGTTTTCTTCAAAGACCAGATGTAAATATGTTGGCTTGACAGAGACCAGAGAGTCTCTGTCAAAACGACTCAATCTATGCCTTGCAGCCCAAAGCCACCAAATTAATGGGTGTGGCTATCTTCCCCCCACAAAAAAAATGTAATTTACAAAAGAAGGCATATTTGGGCCGAAACCGGTTTGGCTCAGTGGTAGAGCGTCGGTCTGTGGACTGAAAGGTCCCAGGTTCGATCCCGGTCAAGGGCATGTACCTTGGTTGCGGGCACATCCCCGGTGGGGGGTGTGCAGGAGGCGGTTGGTCGATGTTTCTCTCTCATAGACGTTTCTAGCTCTCTATCTCTCTCCCTTCCTCTCTGTAAAATATCAATAAAATATTTTTTTAAAAAAAGAAGGCAGATTTGGTCTGTGGGCTGTAGTTTGCCAACACCTACTCTGTGTTAGAAGTGAAGAGCTGAGAAAAGATGAGGGGCGTCAAACAGCTGGAAATCTAGGGGTGGCTCTGGCGGTGTGGTCCGATGACAAGGCTCCCCAGCAAACTCCCAGTCAGAAACCAGCCTTGTGCGTCAGCAAAGGGGGTGTGTTTTAGTTCTCCTGCGATTTGACCTTCATAGCTTTGCTTTACATCCTTGACGACTTGAAGAACTGGAAGAATCAAGAAGGTTTGAGATACCAGTGAGCATCTACCCCCCCCTCCCCAGGCAGTCTTCCCGGGGCCACAGGGAGACCCCCGAGGGATGGGAGCCAATCCCCAGGGACCGGTCCCTCCCTGGCATCTTGGGATGGAGCAGCTCGGACACCCCAGCTCACCTCCAAATGGCCAGGTCTAAGCGGGAGGCTGGTAAGGGAAGCTGTTCTATGGGACATGAGACTGGGGAGGGGGCGGGGGCGGGGGGACGGGAAGAGCGGGCAGGACTGAGCTGAGATGCGGCGTTCGGAAGGCTCTGCTCAATTATAGATCTGAGTGCTTCTCTCCTCCTGAACACATTAGCTGCTAATTGGCTTCAGCAATTTAAAGAAAAAAGACTGGATTCAATTTCCACTCCCTTAAAATGCAATCTAGACAATTTATGAAAAGCAACCAAATATACTGCAGAGATGAATAGACTTTCTATTTTTTTTGGCTATAACCTTCCTTAAAAGCACTTGAAGAGGTAAGAATATTCTTAAATCAAAATGAATGCCACACTTAATAAAATGCAAGTTGGCATAATTAATCGAGCGGTTTCTTTATCAGAGAGGACAAATGAAGAGTTTCGTTTGCAGCGGTTAGGGCTCGTCCTGGGTGAATCCTTTTAGAACGGGCAATTATGAAATGAAGAGGCTCTGGCTGCCAGAGACGGGCAGGCCCCACAGAAGCTCCCGCCACTCAGACCGTGCACCGACCTTGGCAGGAAATGGCCCTCGGCCGGAGCGAGGCTGCGGGAGGCCTTGGGAGGGAGTGGGGAGGCAGGGAGACAGCCACTGCGGTCCGGGAACTGAGTGCAGAGCCGAGGTGGAAGTTTCTGGAAGAGGGATAGAGGGCCCACCCGCAGGAAAGGAGGCACCGAGGGAGACGCCCCCGGGAATCCCCACGTAGACGGGATTTCACCTGTCAGTGACCGAGCATGCATGCACACAGCTCGGCCGAGGTACACAGAGCGGGGGAAACACAGGCAGACACGCACCTCACATACATACACATACACACACACACACACACACACACACACACACACACTATCTCTGAAAAAGCAATGGGAAAAAATATCCTCAGGGAATGAAAATAACAAAACCAAAGGCAAATGCCCGACACCACCCCCTCCCCACCCACCCCCACTCACACCCCCCACCCCCCACCAGGCCTTCTTTCTCCATTTCACACCAGCTCTGTGAGGTGAGATGCTCAGGCCCCCTTCCCTCCCCCCACCTTCAGGGGCTGGCCCAAGGCTCTGAGCAAGGAGCAGACAATGTGTTCCACCACTCGAGAAAGATCAAGAAAAATCGAAAGACAGAGGGGCCGTGGGCTCGCTTGGTAACCTCCCCAACGCCACCCCAGGCCCTGCAGCTGCGGACGCCCTCGCTCGGAACCTCAGCGGTGAGCCCGATAAGCAGGCAGCTTCTAGGGGAGCAAAACCAGAGGCCGGGGTGCGAGGTCGGCTGAAAGGATGCATTTCCATCGTTCGCCACGCGGCCTCCATTCTCTCTCCATACCGCCATGTACCCCAGGCCCTGGGGCACAGCGCGGCCGCCGCCCCCCAGCCATCAACCACCTCCCAAAAGCCAGGCGCCTCTGGAACCCGCGAGGTGGCCGCTCAGAGGCAGAGCGGGGCGGGTGCCCTCGAAGCTGACATCTGCACACCCTCTGCCCGCGCCTGCCTGCCCGCTGGTGGGGGTTCCACACCATGTCCACAGGAAGGAGCCGCGGGAGGGTGGGGTCGCTGACTAGAGACACCCACACAGGGACTGAGACCCCATTTCCCTCCACCGGGCCAGAAGGGATAAGGACACATTTCGCGTCTTTGAGTTCACACATTTTGTTAACTTGGGAAATTAACAGTTCTAAGTCAGGCCCGCCGGTGTGGCGCAGTGGTTGGGCATCACCGCAAGCATCAAGAGGTCCCAGGTTCAATTCCCAGTCAGGGCACGTGTCTGGATTTCGGGCTCGATCCCCAATAAGGGCGTGCAGGAGGCAGCCGATCAGATTTTCATCTCCCTGAGTAGGTGGGATGCCCGGTGGGTCCGCGGCCCGGGCTGTGACTCCTCCCATTTACGTTTGTTCCTGGGGCGATTCCACCGAGGCTGGTTTCTCCCGTCCCTGGGCGACAGCACCAAGCAGGCCACCTGGGGCCGGCTGGGCTCACTGCCGCCATCGCCCCGGGCCGGCTGGAGGCAGGCACGCGGGGAGCTCAGCGCACTGCTGAGCGGGTGGGTGAGTGAGCCCGGGAGGACAGAGCCACCTGCTCCCATGTCCTGAAGGGAAAGTCCCCAATGGCAAGAAAGTGAAAATGGCCCTGACCGGTGTGGCTCAGTGGATAGAGCGTCGGCCTGCGGACTGAAGGGTCCCAGGTTCAATCCCGGTCAAGGGTGTGTGCCTTGGTTGCGGGCACATCCCCAGTAGGGGGTGAGCAGGAGGCAGCTCATTGATGTTTCTGACTCTATATCCCTCTCCCTTCCTCTCTGTAAAAAATCAGTAAAATATAATTTTTTAAAAAGAAAGTGAAAATGGGCAAATTTCAGTGTGTGTGTGTGAGTGTGTGTGTGTGTGTGTGTGTCTGTGTGTGAGTGTGTCTGTGTGTGAGTGTGAGTGGGTGTGTGAGGTGTGTCTGTGTGTATGTGAGTGTCTGTGTGTGTGAGTGTGTGTGTGTGTGTGTGTGAGTATGCGAGTGTGTGTGTCTGTGTGTGTCTGTGTGAGTGTGTGTGTATCTCTGTGTGTGTGAGTGTATGAGTGTGTGTGTCTATGTGTGAGTGTGTGTGTGTGTGTGTGTGTGTGTGTGTGTGTGTGAGGTGGGGAGCGGGAACCTGGTAATGCCCCAAGGACACGAACTTAGAGCTGAGTGGAGGTCTGAGGAATGGATTCCCCAGCAGATGGGGGGGAGAGAAGGATCTCCAGACAGAGGAGCGGGGGGGGGGGGGTGCTCTGTGGCTGCGGGGCAGAGGGCACAGCTGCAGGGAGGGAGGGAGGGAGGGAGAGGGCAGTGGGGCCAGACGCGTCAGGAGCAGGGGCCTGGGGGCGGGGCGGCCTCACAGGGCCTTGTCTGCGTCCACTCAGCACTCACTCCTGGAGCACCTGCGGCATGCGGGCCCCGTGCTGGGCCTTCAGGTCATGTTGCAACCACTGGCCTTGACCCTGGAGGCAGTGGGGAGGCCTGGGGAGTGTCAGCAGGGGTCAGGCCACCACCGCCAAGGGACCAGCCGCCGCCATGGGCACTGGATCAGAGGAGGCGGGGGGGGGGGGGGTAAGCAGACCTGGTAGCGGATGCTCTTTTCTCTCAGGCTCACTCACGCACGCAGTCAACAGGTTTGCTGAGCTCCTGTGTGCCCTGTACGAGCTGGGGAGACGGGGGCGGGGAGGGGGGGAGGAGAGAGAGTGAGAAAGCGGGGGGGGGGGTACAAATTTGAGTGTCAGGCGGGAGCAGCTGGAAATACCCTCAGGTTCCTGGGACGGGAGGGGGAGCGGGGGGCAGAGGGTCCCTGTGGGCAGTCAGGAGCCGCTCCGGAGGCTGAGCTCCGGGGCACCCCCAGGCACACTGCGGCAGAGCGGGGCTTGTCCGCGGGCACTGCCATAAACAACGCTGGTCGCCGGCTGGTCCTGAGAACTCCGAGCTTGGGAGGCCCCAAAGGGAAGCCGCTGCGCCCAGAGGCTCTGAGGCAGGGCCAGCGCGAAGGGCAGGTGGCCTTTGATATGGTTTTCTTTGTTTTTTCTTAGTGGCCAGCACTCGCCTGGCTTCTGGTCCAATGGGCTTCCTGCGGCCACAGCTGTCCTCTCCCCTGGGGTCTGCGTGGGCAGCAGCACGCAGGAGCAAGGCCTGGGAGGGAGCGGGGTCACCGCCGGGGAGGTGACTGTGTCCGTACCCCTGTGTGTGCATGGGGGGGAGGGAGGGAGGAGTATACACGTGTATGCCTGTGTGCAATGTGTGTGCATGATGAGGTGTGTACACATGTGCCGTGCCAGTGTGTGCGCGCACATGTGTGGGTGCATGCATGTGTGCACACGAAGCCTGCACGTGCCCTCCCTCACTGCCAAGGGCGACCCCACCTGACATCTAACTGCAGGTTCTCTGAGGGGGGCAGAGCTGGCAGTCCTCAGGTGCCCTCACTTGTCTGCCCTGAAGGGGCCTCAGCTGGATCCCCCGGCTCTGAGGGAGTCATGCCACGGGAGCAGTGGACATTACAGCTCCCGGGAGGACACGACAGGAGGACAGGAGGCGCCGCGCCGTGCAGTGAAACAGTGCGCAGAGGGCGCCTCCAGCAGCGCCCGAGGCCAGACAGGACACATGTTCCAACCTTCACAGCTTCACCGCAAAGCGGATGCTCCTGACAAAACGGCCTGACCCCACCGCTCTCCCTGTAAGAGAAGACAGGCACAGGGCAGCCCAGCGCCTCTGTCTGCAAAGCACGCTGGTTCCCGGAGCAGCCGCAGCGTCTGGGCTGTCAGGGCAGGGGGTCCTGCAGCTGCAGCCCGGACCGGTCTGGAGCCCGCCATGTCCCTTCCGGAGGCACGTCCCAGAGCCCAGGCGCTGGAGGTGGGTGGCTGGGTGTGTGCGGGCACGGCTGGGGGCACCTCTGTGAAGTGTCAACACTGAGAAGCACCACCCCCGGGCTGACAGGAGCCAGCACATCGCCAGGAGCTGGGGAGAGGGGGTCTGAGGGACAGGAGGGGAGGAGAGGAATGTGGGGTGAAGGAGTTAGGTTCCCTCATAATAGAAGCAGAGCCTCTTTAAAAATGGGAAAACTGCCTTGCACACCTTGTGCCCCGAACCTCTGGGATGTCAAAACGGAGCAAAATAACCTTGGGTCAGGGCTTAAGCTCAAGTCCCAGAGAACTGTGTGCGAAGATGACAACAAGCAGATTATTATGGCCCAGGGGCTGATGGCTACAGGGCTGAGGCTTAAAACAGTGTCTGGAATTAGCGTCACGCCGCCAGCACGGCTCAGCTGGCTCAGTGGTTGAGCGGCGACCTGTGAACCAGGAGGTCAGGGTTCGATTCCCGGTCAGGGCAGAGGCCGGGTTGTGGGCTCCATTCCCAGTGGGGGGCGCGCAGGAGGCAGCCGACCCATGATTCTCTCTCATCGTGATGTTTCTCTCTCTCACCCTCCCCCTTCCCCTCTGACATCAATAAAAGTGAATTTATTTTGAAAACACACTGGCATCACTGTCAGCTGATCTGCACCTGCAGAAAAGCCTTCCTCTGATAGATGCTGTTAACGAAAAAAAAAAAACACATCGAAACCTGTGAAGAATTTCTGTGAATTTATTTGAGCCAAACTGTCGACATGCCAGGAAGCTGAACCTCAACGGATTGAGATAATGCTCCGGAGAATGATGGGTTACATTTCTATATTTATACATTGCAATCAAAGGAAAAGGATGTAGGTGAGTTACATGAAATTCACTGGTGACAGATTAGGGAGGTGGGACAGAGCAAAGCCAGGAAACCTCAGGGATTGGATAAAAGGTAAAGTGAAGGACAAAGACCTAGGTGGGTACAGCAACAATCAACATGATAATGAAGGAATTTGTGGTCTCCTTCCTGGCGCCCTCTCTTGGTTGTGTCCCAGGGGCTCCAGAAAAAGGAAAGTTAACCAGACATCTCACAGATATGTTATCTTAGAGGCAAAAAGGCAAATGGGCTCAGTAAAGATCTAAGTTGAGCCAGAACTGGTGTGGCTCAGTGGATAGAGCGTTGACCTGAAGACTGAAAGGTCCCGGGTTCAGTTCCGGTCAAGGGCATATACCTTGGTTGCAGGCACATCCCCAGTAGGGAGTGTGCAAGAGGCAGCTGAATGGGTGTCTCATTGATGTTTCTAGCTCTCTGCCCCTCTCCCATCCTCTCTGTAAAATATCAATAATATATATATATATATATATATATATATATATATATATATATATAAATTTTAAAATCTAAGTTGATCTTTGTCAGGGAAAATATCAGCCTAGGACATGACTGCCCACCATAACCTGTTTGTAGTTAAATACTTAATTTTCAAACCATCTTTTGTGGTTCCTTTAGGTCTGAGTTTGCAAGACCGCCAGGCAGGGCTCCCCTGAGCCTGTCAGGTCAGCAGGTGGCTCCTTCCCTCCACCATGCGCATGTCGCCTTCCCTTCTCCCGGTGCCCTCGCCTTTGTCACTGAGCGGCCACTGGATCCACTGAAATGCCCTTCTTTGATCTCATGCACGTGCTGGTCCTCTTCCGCTTTGAAAGGTCTTTCATTTAAAATATATATTCTTATCGATCTCAGAGAAGAAGGGAGAGGGCGAGACGGCGGCATCAGGAATAGATTGGCCGCCTCCTGCACGCCCCTCCGGAGGACGGAGCCCGCACCCCAGGGTCAAAGCTGGAGTCCACGTGACCCCGGTTCACGGTCCCGCCCGGCCACGGAGCACAGGGAGGGGGGGTCCTTCCCTCCAGGCCAGCACCGGCGGGACCGGCCAGGAAGGGCCGCTGCGGTCCTTTCCCCAAAAGGCAACGCCACGGGCGGGCCGAAGGCGGGCTCACTCCTCGACCCCACGGGCCCCAGGCCGGTCCCGCCAGCGCCCCGCTCGGCCCCGGTGCTCGCGGCCTGCAGCGCGGGGTGCGGCCGGCCCAGGGCCCGGGCGCGGAGCCCCTCCGGCGACCGCGCGCCCTCCTCCAGGCCCGGCCGCGGGGAGGCGCCCTCCTCCAGGCCCGGGCCGCGCGCCCTCCTCCAGGCCCGGCCGCGGGGAGGCGCCCTCGCCGCACGGCCGCGCCCCTGGAACGCGGCGGCGGAAGTGCCGTCACAAACGCGGCGCCGCCTTCCGCTCCGCAGAGCGCCAATATTGGGGGTCACGTGACCTCGGGCCCCGGGCTGTGATTGGTCCGTCCTCTGGTGACGTCAGACATCCGCGCGCGCCGCGGGCTGCGGAGTGGCGGCGGCGCGGAGCGTTAGGCGGAGCGAGGGGCCCGGCGGCGGCGCCTCCCTCACTCATGCGGAGCCGGAAGGTGCGGCCGGGCCGGGCGGGCGGCGGAGCGGGGCGCGAGGGCGGGGCGGGGCGCGAGGGCGGGGCGGGGCGGGGGCGCGGCGGGTGCTGGGAGCGGAGGGGGCGGACGCCTCGGGCCCGGGGGCGACTCTGCTGGGCCTGGTCCTCCGTGGGCTCGCGGGCCACGCACCCTGCGGGGGCCCCAGGCCGCACCTCCCGGAGGGGTCCCCCAGGCTGAGCTTCCCGGAGGGGGGCCCCCAGGCCGCTCCTCCCGGAGGGGGGCCCCCAGGCCACGCACCCTGCGGGGGATCCCAGGCCGCGCCTCCCGGAGGGGGCCCCCAGGCCGAGCTTCCCATGGGGGGCCCCCAGGCCGCGCCTCCGGGAAGGGGACTTGCGGGCTCCGTCTCTGAATGGGGACGAGGTCCCCCTCCCCCAACTGGTCTGGACCCCGGCGTTTCCGGCGCTGCCAAGCCAGGGGTCCCTGTTTTTCTGTTGGCACGACTCAAGCCTGGGTGACCTGCAGCTTGGCCCCACTTACCCCATGTGAAACGGGGGGCGACGTGGGATCCACCCGGAGAGGGGTGGGGTCCCCTGGCCTAGCCCAACGCCACGCAGCCCTTAGGTCCTCGCTGATGGCTCTTTAAGGCTCGTCCTGGGAACGGGTCCTCTGTTGTGGGCACAGCCATCTTGTGACGGCGGACCGTCATTAGCATGTTCCCGCTTTGTTAGGCCTGCACCTTTCTGTGTGCGTTGTGTGCGTGTCACTGTGTGTGATTGCTTTTCAAACAGGTCCGAGGAGGACTGGTGCCCGCTTAGGACACATGTGCGGTCACTGCCTTGCTTCCCTGTGATTTGGACTGCCCTCGGGATTGCTTCCCCAGCCTGAGGGCGAGGTGTGTGTCTCCTGTGCGGTGGGTGCTGCCGCAGGTTCTCTCGGTGCTTGTTACCGGAAAGGGTCTGTTTTGCCTTCATTTCTGAAGAACAGCTGTGCTGGGTGAGAGGACTCTTGGTTGACAGTGTTTTTTTCTGAGAACTTTGAATATATTTGAATGTACCCACTGTGCTGTGGCCTCCTGGGCCAGCAGCTTGTTCCCGTGTCAGCCAGGAGCCCTTTCCTCTGCTATTTTCAAAAACCATCCCTCCTTGTCTCTGAGGCTCACCTTTCTCACAGGGATGTCTGTGTGTGTGGCTCTCTTTACCCTTACCGACGACGTAGAACTCCGTCCTTGGAGACGCTGATGTGCAGGTGGTGATCAGCCATCCTTGCTTTGACTAGCTTCCTGCCTCCTTTCTCCCTGGGACCTCCATTGCACGTATGTTGTACGCACAGTACACGTGTGTCGTATGCCCAGTACACGTATGTTGTGTGCCCAATGCTGCTCTAAGATCTGCATTCTTTTTCCTCTCAAGGTTGCATATCTATCAGTCTGTCGTCAAGTTGGCTTATTCTGTCCTGCCGGTTCATGCCCTCGGTTGAGCCGCCAGTGAATGTTTTATTTTAGTCCTGCTTTTCAGCCACAGAACTTCCACTTGGTTCATCTTTATAATTTCTTATCTTTTTATTGATATTTTGTATTTGATGCGACATTACATCAAATGTGTCTTTACTTTTTAGATCGTGGTTTCTTTTCTCTTTTTCACATGTTTATAATGGCTACTTTGAGTCTTTTTCTGATAAACGCAAGAGCTGGTCACTCTCACAGGCAGTGTCATCTGCTTTTATTCCAGGCCTGGATCTGCTTTCTTGTTTCCTTGCATGCTTCATGATTTTTTGTTGAAAGTGGATATTTTAGAAACCATATTGTAGCTGTTCTGGGTACTGCTCTCCCAGCTCGCTGCTGTCAGTGACTCGTTGGGTGGTTCTGTTAGAGTCTGCTTCCCCCCCCCTCCCTCCCCCAGAGCAGCCTGGGACGCCCACAGTCGCCCCAGGAGGCCTGCTTCCGGCCCGCCTTCCTCCGACCACTCCCAGCTGGTCCCGCCGATTGCTCCGTTGTTTTCACCTGTGACCCGGGGCATGCATTGCTCCGCAGACCCCCACTCATTCCGGCTCCTCTGAGGGCTGGTTTCCAGGCCGGTGCCTGATGTTGTTCCGGCCCCAGGGGCTCCTCCAGCTGTTGCTCTCCCCCCCCTGCGAGGAGCTGCTCAGGACCCCGGCTGCCACTGCCCGGAGCCCTGCGGCTGCGCTGACCATGGCAGAAGCCAGCTCTCCTGGGAGAGGTGACAGAAGGGCTCTGCTTGGATGCTGCCTGCCCCCGGCGGCGCCCTGAGCCGGCTCGGGAGCCACACGGACCGGCCTGGGCCTGCGCTGGGGCTCAGGGAGGGCGTGGTGGCAGCCACGAGCCCTCAGGAGCCTGGCGGGGTGGATGAGGTGCCCCGGAGCAGTTTCTAAACTCCCTTCTTCCTCCTTGATCTCTTCCTCCGAGTGTGTGGCCTTCCTTCTGTCCCCGGGGGCTCCAGGGCGTGTGGAGAGGACAGCTTCCTAGCCTGCCGCCCAGCGTCCTGGGTGGCTCCCTCCTCTATGGCTCACGCCCATCAGCTCCTCAGTCAGGAAGGATTCACAGGAAAGGCTGTTACACCTGCAGGGAAGCCAGCCGCGCGGGGACCGTGTGACGTCGGTCAGGGCGGCTGAGGGCGGCGCACAGGAGCCCCCTGAGCCGAGGCTACACCCGCCCTGAGTACAGTTCTCCCAGCTGCTCGTTTCATTAGCTTCTCCTTGTTACCGGGAGGCGTCTTTAGCACTCAGAGTGAAATGGAGGCAGGCCTGTCTTACTGTTGAGGGGTTCGGTCCTGGGTGGGGGTTGTTCATGTTCCCACTCACCCAGAGCTGGCACCACATGGAAGGACCTTCTGCGGAAGAAAGAACAGTTACCTAAAAATGGAGGTTCCTAGAGACGTGTTAGGGACAGATCTCCCCAAGTTTCCAAGACAGAGGGAAGAGAAGGTCTTTGCATCTTAAACCCAGGATCGTTGGAATTCGCACACTGAGGCCACCAGCGTCCTTCCATAGCGATGGGAAGGGGGGGACCGTGGCCAGTGTCCTCTTGGTTAGGAAACCGCCCTGTGCCCACATTTCAGGGCGCAGCCTCTGACAGCCTTGCCTCCTCAGCTCACAGGGGCAGTGCGGTCCTCGGAGCGTCTGCGGGCCCGGAGCTGCTCGGCCAGGTTGACCTCTGCCCAGGAAGTCCGGGCCGCCGCGTCTGGCAGGGCAGTATGTCAGGTGAGCCTCTGCCAGGGGGACACGGGTCAGGGCTCGGTGTCCGCACCTACACAGCATGCGTTCCGAGGGGTGCTGATTGGGAACCCGAGCAGAATGTTGGGTCCAGGGAGTCAGCAGCAGGCCTGTCTTGGGCCCTATCGCCTTTGATGCAGCCTTTTTTTTTTTTTTAATCCTCACCAAGGAGCGAGGATTTTTTTCCGTTGGTTTCAGAGGAGGGGCGGGGAGAAACAAACACAGTGGCTTGTTGCCTCCTGCACACACCCAGTGGGGAGGGAAGGTGGGATCGATCGGTAATTGCTCTTTTTAAAAATATATATATATATTATTGATATTTTACAGAGAGGAAGGGAGAGAGATAGAGAGCTAGAAACATCGATGAGAGAGAAACATCGACCAGCTGCCTACTGGGGATGTGCCCGCAACCAATGTACATGCCCTTAACCGGAATGGAACCCGGGACCTTTCAGTCCACAGACCGACGCTCTACCGCTGAGCCAAACTGGTTTTGGTGGTAACTTGCTCTTGACCAGAAATGGAACTGGCAACTCTCCAGTGTGTGGGCTGAGGCTCTAACCACTGAGCATGCCGGCCAGGGCTCAGTGCAGCCTTTTGCGTGCACCCTTTTGAGTGATGGTAGCATAGTGCCCTCCTACCCCCCCCCCCCCCCCAGGCTTCAAGAGAAAGGCAGAGTGGGCTGGGGAAGACCCACCATGTCTGCGTGTCTGCGTTCCGTGCAGTGCGGCCGCAGTGGCTGGGGCCCGGGGCGACAGCAGCACCCGCAGTCCCGCTGCTCCGTGGCTCCCGGAAGCCGGGCTTGCACAGCCCTCCCGGTCCCTGCCTCAGCTGCTCGCCCTCCAGCAGGAGCCGACGGGAAGGCTGCGGTCTGTCGGGACCGGCTTCTGAACCTGCTCAGAGGCGGGCAGCCTCGAGCACAGGCGTGTGGGAGCGAGCTGCGGTTCTAGGTTCTTCCCGCTGTCCCGTGGGTGGCAGCAGTGACCGGGCCGTACCGTCACAGAAGGGGGGCTTCACGTCCAGGTGGAGGCGTGAGGAGGGGCCTCGGGGTTGGGGCTGTTTTGTTTGCTGTCCGCTTCATAATCCTAGACGGGCCTGCTTTCTCGGCATCTTTTTCCTCGACAGACTTCCTCACACAAGGCCACCGACAGGCGAACTTCCAAGAAGTTCAAGTGTGACCGAGGTCAACCTGTGAAGTCGGAATTACAGAAGCTGGTCCGAGAGAGCGAGAGCGAGAGCGCTGCCCCGCCCCGCACGCCGCCGCCGCCCGAGAGCCCTGCTGGGAGTGAGCCCCCGGCGCCGCAGGAAGCTGGCCCGTCGCCCCCGGGGGAGGACGCCGCCATCTCCGCTCCTCGGGGCACCGCGGGCCTCCCCTTCGGGCACGGCCGGGTCGTGAGTGACGCGTGCTCAGCAAGGACCGTGGACGGCCTCCCCGGAGGGGAGTCGGACAGCAGCACGGCCGCGGGGGGCTCCGTGCTGCAGCTGGACGGCAGCGCCCTCCTGGATGACGACAGCAACCAGCCCATGCCCGTGAGCCGCTTCTTCGGGAACGTGGAGCTCATGCAGGTGAGTGGGCGCCGTCTCCTGCCGGGGGGGGGGGGGGGGGGGGCATGTGAGGCCTGCCTCAGCCCAATAGCAGGTGCTCCGTCACCTTTCAACCGGGAGATGACGGACAGTTCCTCACTGGCCCGCCCGCCTGTCCCCTCCACCCAGAGCCTGCCGCCTTTCCTCCATGTGGACTTACTGTCTGCAGGCCCAGCAGGCCCTGAGGCAGAGGGAGGGTGGCTGACGAGGGCGTGTTCTCTCCCCCAAGGACCTCCCACCAGCGTCTGCGTCCTGTCCCTCAGTGAGCAGGCGGGAGTTCAGGAAGATGCACTTCAGAGCCAAAGATGACGACGACGACGAGGAGGACGCAGGGATGTAGGAATAAAGTTCACACGGTGGCTGCCTTGCATGTTCAGTGCCTGACAGGTGACAGGTTACGGGACTTAGGAACGTGACCTCGGGAGGATGCGTCCTTGAGCAGACTCCCAGGGACTCCGCTGGGAGCCGAGCCGTCCTTGCGGGGAAGCTGCTGCTGCTGCTGCACCCAGCGCCTGGTCCCCATCGGACAGGTGGGCGGTGGTTGGAGGCGGCCATGGGCCGGGTTAAGGAGGATGTTTGTGAAGGAAACGCCCCGGAGTGTTAGCCCTTCACGGGCTGACTCGGGCGGTTCCGAGAACTCTCTGTGAGGCCTAGGTTGACCGTGGACATTCTGCAAGAGGCACAGGGGAAAATAAAATCTATTTTGGAAATATTTTAAAGAAGCCTGTGTCCCTGAAACGACTCCTTTCTGAAGTGTTTGGGACAGCGAGTCCTGCCCTGCCTGGCCCCGAAGGCCAGTCAGCCTCCCCCCCAGCCAGCAGCCCACCCAGAGGCCCGGCGGGCGGCGGCTCCTGGGGGCGGGCAGGGCCTGAGGCCGGTGAGCAGCGTGATCATCACCTATGGGAGCTGCCATCTTGTGGTTTTTAGGATCTACATCCTGGGCTCCTGCTCACAGCTCTGCAACCCCTGCAGCTTCCTGGCTGCTTGCGTGCTGTCAGTTAACCAGGTGGCTTTGGGACCCTGCGTCTGGGCTGGGCCTCCGGGCAGAGGAGAGGCTGGATCTGTCCCCAGGGGCCAGCGACTTGGCCGGTCGGGACTGTGATGAAGACACAGTGAAACCGGAGGGCCGCCGGCGCGTCGGTCTTTCCTCGGAGACCCTCCTGTGCGCGGTGAACACGGGGGGCCTGGTGAGCCTGGCAGGGCCAGAAGCTCCACCAGATCCCGCCGCCCTGGCCTGTGCACCTCTTCCTCGAGCTGCCGGAGTGTAACCTTCGCAGCAAACCAGCAGCACGTTTCTCCGCGGGGACGGCCAGGGCTGCGCGGTGAGGGCGGCACTATCCGAGCTGGCTCCATGCAGTCGCGTGTTACCAGGCACAGCTGTCGTCGTCGTCCCCCCCCCCACACACACACACCTTCTCCTAGTCGCCTGACCACAAGGAGCATCTGTGTTGCATTCTTGCCACCGGAAGGGAGCGCCCTAAGACTGGTCTTCGCGAAGTGACATACAGTCACACACGGAGCCCTGTGTGTCCAGCCGGCTGGGCGGCAGGGTCTCGTGCTGTGTTGCAGGAGAGGCCATGCGACCACCTCTCCTAAGACCGCCTGCACCAAGGGGCTGCTGACACCGACACAGGAAACCCGCCCTTCTGTGACTGGAAATTGAACCGCCACCCCCAAAACCCGACCTTCCCCCATGCGCGGGCCGGGAGGGGACCCAGGTGCCCTGTCCGTACTGCCTGGCAGACAGGGAGCTCCCCCACAGGCCGGCTCAGCCCACGGCGCTCCAAGGCGCGTTCCAGTGGGGACGGTTTGGGTCAGGTTTTTGAAAATCACTGACCCCTTTTCATCCTCATTTCCGTCAGTGAGTGCAAACGTTTCTGACATGTCTATTTGAAAAACCTTTATTGCTTTTCCTGGTTCTATAAGAAGTGTAAAAATTCAAATGTTACAAAAAGGTAAAAAAAACTAAATTTTCAGAATTCTGAAATAAATGCTCATTTTAAAAATTCAAGTAGTCATTCCTTGATCCCCACAGGAGACTGGCCCAGGAACCTCACCCCACCCAAAAATCTGAAGGTGCTCGGGCCCTGATATAAACTGAGGAAGCCGGCTGTTCTAAAACACGCTTGGAACATTAGTCCTCCGTAACGGCTCGCCCACGCTGTCCCCAGGATTACAGCTGTGCAAACTGCTACCTCACACCAGCACGTGTGACACACTCATGGCCTCAGCATAGGCCACTCGCCGGTGCATTTAACAGGCAGCTCCTGTGTCGTCACACACCTGCGCTTCTGCACAGCGTGGCAGGTTGACCCGTGATATCAGCAACACCTGCCCGCTAGCCTAGACGCCAGCGATCTGGGCCGAGCGCAGCGCCATGATCACCACGCCCACGATAGGCGTGTTGGCCGCGTCCGGCCATAATGGCACAGCAGCGAGCACCCCTATGCTCCTTGTGGGATGTGAGCATTTCACCCCGAAAAGGTCACCATCCCCCAGCATTTGGAAGATTCCAGAGGACGGAGCTTTGGTCTGGGGAATGGAGACCTGGCAGAGCTGTCCTTCAGGCAAGCGGGGCAGCTGTGCCACACAAGCAAGCAGGGTGGGTAAAGTCCGGAACTCCGGTCCCTGACCCGCCGACCGGGCCCCAGGCCCTCTTGTCCGCAGCTCACAGCACAGGAAACGCGAGCTGAAACGTGCTGAGACCAGAAATCTGCAGGGAGGCTGTAAACGTGTTTTTTAGAAGCTGTCGCAGCTGAGACCGGTTTGGCTCAGTGGATAGAGCATCAGCCTGCGGACTGAGGGGTCCCGGGTTCAATCCTGGTCAAGGGCATGTACCCGGTGGGGGGGTGTGCAAGAGGCAGCTCATCGATGTTTCTCTATCCCTCTCTCTTCCTCTCTGTAAAAAATCAATAAAATATATATTTTTTTAAAAAGAAGCTGTCGCAGTGGCAAAAAATAGCACCCGTTAAAATTCCGCACGCACCAGGACTCGGCCCGTGTCACTGGCGCTTGCGCACAGCCCGCCTCCTCGTGGGCTTGGCCTGGGGCCTGTAGATCCTGCACGGGTCACAGCTGAGCCTGTGGGTGGTCTTCTTGTGGCAGGCGACGTGCACCAGCTTGAGGTTGTCGCGGGTGAAGAGCAGGCTGTAGAAGTACTCCCAGTCCACCTGCCTCCCGGCCAGCTCGCCCACCGCCTCCGCCAGCGCGGGGATCACCGTGCGCTTCTTCTCGATTCTGCAAGGGAGGGAGGGCGCTCGTGCCTGCTGGCGCCCCAGGCCCGGCCTCCTCCGGCACAGGCGCCGTGACACCGTGACGCCGTGACAGGGCGACACCGTGGGCTCAGGCAGCTCACGGAGCAGTGCGTGGCCGCTCAGAAGGTGACTGGAAAGTGAATATTTCAGAGGCAACCACTTGGCCGCCTCCAGGAGCTGGCAGCGGTGGCAGCGCCAGGGGGGAGGCTCGGCGCTGTCATGGGTCGAGCTCTTGGACGTCCCTTCACTGACCGGACGCTGAGCCGCACTGAGCGTGGCCACGGCTGCGGGTCGGCTGCCCGGCAGGGCCCGGTGATAGCAACTTGGCCTGTGTCCCCGCGTGGTGCCTGTAGTTGTAAACACGGGAGAGCCCCGACCCGCGGACTCACATGTGGTCCAGGTTCCATGTGCTGAAGAGGACCCGGCTCTCCCGGCTCCCGTAGGGGTTGATGGAGTGTCTGGACGCGCAGTCGGCCATGTCGAAAGGACCCTGCGCCGAGAGGACAAGGTGACCGCCGCGGAGTGAGCCAGGAGGGCCACCTCTGTCCCCGCCAACTCTGCAAAGCCCGGGCGTCATCGGCACCTGGGGCCAGCCACACCTGACGCCCCACAGCGGTGACGGCAGGACGGGGTGGGACGGAGCCCCCAGTCCTCCCGAGGGTGGCACCTGGGAGCGCTCAGGTGATGGGGCAGCTCCTGCAGCAGCATGTCTGCCTGCGCAGCTCAGTGCCGGCTCCGGCCGGTGCCCTGGCCAGGGGCTCGGGCTGCCCAGTGCCCGAGATGTCTCAGTGGCCGCAGCCCCTGACATCCCTGGGCAACAAAACGCTTCCCAGAGGCTCCGGATGGTCCCTCCTCGCCCAGCCCCCCCAAAGGAACCGGGTGCTCCTACATGCTGGTGAGAGCTCGGGTCGGCAGCTGTGACTCCCCCCCACCCTCCGCCCCGTCAGTGGGAGGCCCCAACCAGCAGGAGCGCCACCAGAACTTGTCAGAAATGCAGGTTCCCAGGCCCGTGTGACGGGAGCAGGCGCTCTGGGTGGGCCCAGCGGCCTTTCAGCAGCGCGGGGTGCCAGGCCTGCTGGCCGGAGGCCCAGGGCGCTGTCCCGCTCACCTCCCTGGGAGGGCAGCTCGGCACCCGCCGGGTGGCCCCCGGGAACGGCCCCGCTCACCTGGCAGGAGAACCAGCCTTCGGGCGTGCAGAGCCGGCCGCCGGCCTTGGCGCCCCTGTCGAAGTAGCTGCCGTTGTACTGCGCCGCCCTGAGCTTCTGGGCCATGGCGTCCACGGCCCGCGCGTACTCCTCCCGAGCCTGCGCGCCCACCACGGACGCGTGCGAGCTCACCTGGAGGGCGGCAAGGACGCGGCTGGGGCTGGCACGCAGCGGGTGCCCATCCCAGGCCCCGGCCCTCGGAGCTCAGACGGGCCCTGGCTGTCCAACCCGGGAAGTGTCCGCAGACGGAGCTGACGTCACGGGCGGGCAGACACACCCTGCCCACCACCCGGTCTCCTCGCACTGGCCGCTGCTGCCCGGGGAGGCTGAGGGGAAGAGGGCTGACCAGGAGCTACCATCGCGCTGTGTCCCCGCCCACCCGCCACACCGTGTGCTCAAGCACAGGTGGAGACTGGCCCGGGTGCTCCAGGCTGGGCCCAGCGCCGGCCCCTTCCTGAGCTGCCCAGGCAAGGCGCACCAGGCACGGCGGGCTGGGGTCGGGGCTGCCCCAGGAGCCCGGGAAGCCCGGCGCAGCCCGAGCCCAGCGGCCTCACCTCCCTCCACGGAGCCCCGGGTGCCCGCCCTCCGCGCCCGGCCCACCTCTCTCAGGTAGGTCCGGATCCTGCTGGCACAGCTGAACCTCAGGTAGGCCGACTTGTTCCTAAACCGCGACTCCAGACCTGCAGGGGGAGCCAGGCCAGGGCCTGAGCCATGCCGTCCTGGGCGGGAGGGGGTAGCAGGGGCGGGAGAGGGGTCTGGGCTTCGTCTGAGTAATGTTGTGCCGGGTGCGCCTGGGGGTGTCTCTGTGCACGAGGTGGATCTCAGCAGCTACTCTAGGGCTCCTGCCTGGGGCCCCTTCTCAAGATGTCTCAGGGTAAAACACCGTAGAATAGGCTTCACGCCACTACGGCCACGAGGGACCTTGCAGACGGGAGGCTCAGTGAAAGCGGCCAGTCGCAGAGGCGAGTAGTCTGACTCCACCTCCGTGAGGTCCCTGGAGGCGTCAGGTCCACAGAGACTGGAAGGAAAGGGTGGGTGCCAGGGGCTGGGGAGCGGGTGGCGGTGAGCGTTTAATGGGGACCGAGGTGCAGTGCGGGAAGATGGAAAGTTCTGGAGTGGCACAGCAATGGGGATGTAATGGAATGACCCCGAGCTGTGCCCCTAGCAACGGCTAGGATGGTGAGCTGGGTGTCATAGGTTCCCACACCGTCCTGGCTGCCGACCAGCCCCGGGAGCAGGGAAGCTGCAAGCCCCTAGTTTGGGCGCCCCTAGTTTGGGAGCCCCTAGTTTGGGCGCCCCTCGTTTGGGGAACTGAAGCAGGACCCGGCCCCTCCCAGGGTGTCCGGCTCTGGGGAACCCTCCCAGGCCCAGCTCCCCAGGCCCCGAGTCCCAGGCACCTTCGAACCAGGGCGGGTCCTCGGCCCTGGTCTCGGCCGCGATGTTCTCGCTGACCGTGTGCAGGAGGTCGGCCAGCAGCTTCTGCCGCAGCGGCGCCTGCTCGCCGGCCAGCAGCTGCCGGGCGGCCTGGATGACCCCCACGTGCGGCCTGTGGAACACGCTGAGGAAGCGACTGATGTCACTCACGTCTGCCACCGGAGGGGGACAAACAGAAGCCATCAGTCCTTGGGTGCCCCGCAGGTCGGGGCACCGCCTTGGGAAGGCACAGCCTGACCGCCTCCCCCAAGATGCTTTCGCGTCAGGACTCCATTTTCCTCACGGCATTCCCCTGTTTGCACCAATGCACACGGGGCTGCTTCCTTCCGCCCTCTGGCCGTGGTGCATAAAGCTCTGAGCACATGAGGCTCCCAGCCTCCCTCTGGCCACGCCCCCTATGCATCTAACATCCTGAGGCCTCCCACCCCCACCCTGTGACAGAATTCTTATTATTCACAAAGTGAGCTCCTATTCATGTGGAGGAAGCCGAAAAGGCCATGGGCTTGGGCTGAACAAGCTTCCAAATAACATGGCATCCATTAAAGAGGAAAATAAAAGAATGAAAAGTCCTGAGGAAGAAATCACTAAGAACTTGTTAATAATAATATGAAGTGATATGAAAAAATAGCAAAGTTTCAGAACATAATAGAGAACTGAAATTTGTAAGGATGTCACAGTACATATTTATATACTATCAGGTGCCTAGAACCATAATAAATGCAAAAAATTCACTGTTAACTAATCTGGACCCTCCCCTGTGGGGCGTGGGGCCCACGTGGGAAGCCCAGCTATAACCCTCGGTGAGGCCGAGAGCTTTCACTTTTCTTGGGTTCGCACCAGGAGAGACTGCCAAGGCACCTGGTGAGCGAGCATCTCAGGGTTTCAGGAACCACCGGCGCCCACGGTGGCTGCACATCCCTCCACCTTCTCCCTTCCCTGTCATCTAGAGCTGAGGGCAGTCTCCCCGGGTGGCTGGCATGTCCCCGATGGCTAATGACCAAGCATCTTTCACCCGCTGGCGGACCATTTGCACATCCCGCTTGGAGGACTGCGCACAGACCCTTCCCCTCAGCACCAGGCCCGCCACTCACAGCCCTGCCAGGCCTGGCCCTCGGCGAGCAGCACAAGCTCCGCGTTGTCAGGGACGCTCCAGAAGTAATCCGCAGTCAGCTCCGTGCCATCCTCCCAGAGGCACAGGCGGGAGCCGGGCTCGGGCACCTGGAGGAGAGAGAGGAGAGGGCAGGGCGCTGGCTCAGGGCCGCAGGCAGGCCCCCTCCGCGCAGCAGCCGCCTCACGAGGAACAAGAAGCGCGCTCGGCACGCCGCCAGCACCGCAGGGTGCACACCTGAGACAGGCACGCGTGTCTACAGATTCCGCGTGTGTGTCGGAACAAGGGCTCCTCCTGCAGGTCGTTCTAAAGTGGCGGCACGACGCCGACCCTCTCCAGCTGCTGCTCAGAGCTCTTACAATCCAAACCCATGTCCAAACATGCGAGTGACTGCAGCCCCTGTGCCAGCAAATGCACCCCCCTCCAGATATAAGGGGCCAGGACTGCGGGCCTGGGGGGCACCGTTTCCCAGGCACCGACTCATTAGGAGGACATCTCACTGAAATGGCGCCTGGCTTCTGTCCCTTGTGGAGGGTGACGCTCTGTTGCTCCACACTGGTTGGTTTTATGAATTTTGGGGGGACCTCCTGTGTCACCCCCACCTTACCTGTGTACACACCCCAGGGCTGGCCTAGGCCCAGCCCTGGAAACAGTGAGAGCAAGACAGCAGCTGCATGGGCCACATTCGTGCTGCAGGGCCTTGAGGGGCCCGGGAGCCCAACCCCTACGTTCCACACGAGGGGAACCTGAGTCCCAGGGCGGCCAGAGGCGAATGAGCAAGTGTGCACTGGAAACAGGGTCCCCGAATCTCAAGCCAGAGTCAGGGCCCTCAGGGTCAGAAGGGAGATGCCCCTCCCCCTCCACAAGCCTGCACCCTGCGGAGCAGGAGGAAGATGTGCCTTTTGGGGTCTCAAGGAACCAATGGCAGGAAATGGTGTTTCCCTGGACCCTCCCCCATCTCTGTCCCCCTCCCACCACCACAACTCTGCACCTCTGATTCCCCCAAATTCCTCCTGTCAGCACCTGTCAGTGCCTGAGCCGGGCAGGGGCAGAGGCTTCTAATGCTGTGTGCTGTGCCCAGGGAGTAGTCTGAGGACCCCCCCAAGTCAGAACCCCTAGAAATCTGCGGATTCCAATTCCACCAGCTCTGCAGCACCCCCTGCGCCCTTCCAGGCTCTGCCACCGGCTCCTGCCCTGACGTGAAGGCGTCAGCACAGAATCACAGGGTTTTGTCGCGGACCGCCGAGGCAGTTCACGTGGGGGAACGCAGCCGGTGCCGCCCCCGGGGTCCACGGAGGTCCTGCTCGGGTCCCCGCCTCCCGGGGCATCTGTCAGGACACTGGGCTGATGTGACCGGTGCTGCTGGTGACAGATAACGGGCCAGACAGTCCCATCCCGCGCAGAGCCTCCGGGCAAGCTCGCGTGGCCGCCCTCGCCCGCCCCGCCGCACCTGGAAGCGGAGGCTCCGACCCCCGGCCCCGCCGCACCTGGAAGTGGAGGCACCCCTTCCGCAGCACCTCCTGGCAGCTCCTCCCCGCGATCCCAAACTTCTGCTGGCTGTGCAAGGCCCGCAGCTTGAACGTCTTGGGCTTCCGGGAGCCAGACATCTTCAGGGCCTCCGGCCCCGCGGGCAGCACCTGCTGGGCCCGCTGCGCAGGGAGTCCGCACCCGGCGGCGGGCCGGCTCCAGGAGGACTCCGCGGAGAGGAAGAAGGCCGGAGCCACCCCTCTGAACTACATTTCCCAGAAGGCCCGGGAAAGGGGCCCGGGAAAGGGTCCTGGTGCGCATGCGCCACTCCCCGGAAACCCCGCCACCCGGAAGGCCTGGGACAGCGTTGCGCATGTGCGGCGCCGCGGGCAGGGTCGCGCAGGCGCGGAGGCCGGGCGGGCCGCCCGGGCCGGTTGTCATGAGAGCGGCGGCCGCGGCCCCGGCGCTGGGCGCCGCCGCGGAGAGTCGGGGCGGCGGAGGCGGCGCTCCCTGAGCCCCGCCGAAGGCGCGGAGGTCGCGCGGACGCCGCGGCCCGGCGGCCCTCCATCCTGACAGGTGGGCGCTCGGTTCCCGGCGTGTCGCGTCGGATTCCGCGTCCTGGTGGCCGGGCCTGCGGGTGCGGGGCGCCCGGCGGCGGCGGTGGCTCGCTGCCCCGCGCCCGGGCCTTTCGTGGTTCCCGCGGGCGCCCTCGCCCCCACGCCCTCCGAGCCCTGGCCGAAGGCCACTCGGCTTGGGACACTGGCTTCCCGGGACGCGGGGACCAGCTCTCCGGTCCGGCGGCGGCAGAACCGGGACAAATGGGCCACAATGGGCCCGTGGGCTGTGGCGGTGCCAGGGCCCCCGGCGCCACGGACGAGGCTTCGGGAAAGGCGCCTGGAGCCCCCTTTTCCCGGCGGGACCGGCCTGTGGAGCGGGGGGCCCGGGGACACCTGCTGGCGGGCGCTGGCCGGGGGTGACCTCTGACCTGTGGGGGTCCCAGTGCCACTAACTGGGCGCTCTGCGGCTCTCCCCCCAACTGCCGGTGGTTTCTATAGAGGGCCCTCCCGCAGCCCCGCTCAGGGCTCGGCCATCCCGTCCTCATCGGGAACCCCTCCCGGGCTCTGTGCCCGGGTTGTGGGGCCAACTTCGTGTGGGAAGCCAGGGTGCTGTCCCGGCCCTGCCCGGCCAGACCTGCCCCTCCGCTCGGGACCCCCAAGGCCGCTCCTCTCCAGGAGCAGGAGGCTTCCTTAGCCCATCTTGAAAACGGGGGTCTTCTCCTGTCCTCTGCTGGGTGTGACCGTGGCTCTTGGATCCGTACAGATTTGAAGTCCTATTAGCGTGGCCAACGTGTGTGTGTGTGTGTGTGTGTGTGTGTGTGTGCGCGCGCGCAGACTCACTCCTTCACCCAGCACTTGGGACTACGGTGGGCAAGGCCTTGAGGGCCTGTCCTTCGAACCCTCGTGACAACGGACACAGGTGCAGCTGTCACCCCCACGCCAGAGACACGGGAACTGAGGCACGGCGAGGCCCAGGCTGTGAGCCATGCAGGCAGGGTTTGTGCTCCGCAGGCAGGGTTTGTGCCCCGCCGTCAGCGGTCAGGTTCCAGCACTCTCCACCGTGCACGCAAAGACGGGAAAAAAAGGACCTTGTAGGCCCATGGCCACGGTACCGTGTTGTCTCAGTACGTCCGGAACCAAGGACTGGCACGTAGGGACCGGGTGGGGGCAATGCCTGGGCACAGCAGGGGCAACCTCCCCTGGGTGTCCGAGAAGGGTTCCCTTCTGGCCACCCCCTTCCAGGGCCCTTCCACCTTGTGCCCCAGGAGCCGGGGTCTTGTCCAGCATCTTAGAGGGGCTCGGGGATCTGGACGAGGGGCTGCTGTAAATTATTAAAGAGTCTGGAGAGACAAAACATAAATGTGGAAGGCATTTGGGGGCCAGAGGAGCTCGGCTGTAGGAACCAAGTTCTCTGTCTCTCTGGACCCCTTGCTTTCTATTTTTTTTTATTTTTCTTATACATTTTATTGATTTTTTTTTTCTTTTTACAGAGAGGAAGGGAGAGGGACAGAGAGTTAGAAACATCCATCAGCTGCCTTCTGCACACCTCCTACTGGGGATGTGCCCGCAACCAAGGCACATGCCCCTGACCGGAATCGAACCCGGGACCTCTCTATCCACTGAGCCACACCAGTCAAGACCCCTTGCTTCTTACTAACACAAATTGTCCTAAGGCAAAGTAGATACACATCACAGGCCAGGTTTAGTGTACGGATTTGGGGGAACTGGCTGCGTCTGTTCCTGGGTGTTTGGCCAGCAGGAGGCAATAACAGGCAGATTAAGATGCCCTCAGCTGTCGGGCAGCAAGCAGTCATCCCTGCAGATCCTTGGGTGTGGGGAAGTGCCCTCAGCCATTTCCAGCAGGCGGTCCTCAAGGTTCCATCAACCTGTTGAGAAACGTCTTGCACTTATGACACCTGGGGTCCCCTGTATAAACCAGGAAGTGTCCTGTGAGATAGTGGGTGTGGCTAAAGGACGCCACTGTAACCAGCGCTTAAGGAGGAACAAGGTTCTTTCTCAGTGGGAACATCGTGAGTTACTTGGCTCGCCAGCAAGGCTGGAGCTGGCGGTTCCGGTTCCGATGGACAGAGCTGTGACGGCACGTGACTGAGTTCTTCTGTCTGAAACCAGCGCTTCCTCTCTCTCCAGCCTTCCCGCCACAGAATGCCCCACAAGATCGGATTCGTCGTGGTCAGCTCCTCTGGGCACGAGGATGGCTTCAGCGCCCGGGAACTCATGGTCCACGCGCCCACCGCCAGCGGGTGGAGGTCGCCAAGGTGGGCTGGGCGCGGGGCCTGGGGGGCGGGGGCGGGGGGGCCTCCGTTCCCTCTCGCTCCTCGAAACTCCGACGTCCGAGCCGCGGTTGTCCGCGCTGCTGTGCGCCACCGGTGTGGTGTCTGCGTCTTCCTGCCGCTCGGGTCGTTAGAGAGAACTTGGGCCTCTTCCCTCCGCACGTTACCCACGTTCACTAAGGAAAGTGCAAACACAGGAGGGGAGACGGCGACAGCGCCCGCCCTCCGCCCGCTCACGCCCTCTCTGTGCTGAGCTCGGTGCGGTTTGCGGGTTTCCTGGTTTCGCCTCTGACCCCGTGGAGGTCACACCGAGCTTTCACCAAGGAGGGCTCTGGGGTTTGTCCTGGCGTCTGCACGTTTACGTGTGTGTGTTCTGCGGGAAGGGTGTGGTCCTGGACACTGTGTTTCTTTTTATTCTTTTTTTTATTTTATTGATTTTTTACAGAGAGGAAGGGAGAGGGATAGAGAGTTAGAAACATCAATGAGAGAGAAACATCGACCAGCTGCCTCTTGCACACCCTCTACTGGGGATGTGCCCGCCACCAAGGTACATGCCCTTGACCGGAATCGAACCCGGGACCTTTCAGTCCACAGGCTGACGCACTATCCACTGAGCCACACTGGTTTCGGCTAGGCACTGTGTTTCTGACACGGTCTGGGGGGTCTTCATCACTCAGCAGAGGTGGGGTGCCTGTTGAGAGCCGGGTCAGACCACACATGGTCAGCATCGCCAGTCCCTGGGTGGCTGTCCCCCCTCAGTGTCCCCGCCCCTTGTCCGAGTCTGAGTAGAAGGTACTGCTTACTCCTAGCTCGTACGTGTAACATGCATCGCAGTATAATGCCCGTCATCTGCCTGAGACTCACCTGTTCTGCGGACAAGCTGAATACAGAGCCCACTTTAAATGAAAACATTGTTCCTTTGGCTGTATTTGAGGGAACCCCATAACCAGTCTCCCGCCCTGCCAGGGCTCTGGAGCAGCTGAGAAATGAAACGAGTTGTGTCTGCCCGGGGCGTGGGGGGGGGGGGGGAGTGATGAAATGGCTCCCTTGTTGTGGGTGAGGCTGGTACTGGGGAGCCAGGGCTGTGTCTGCGGGCAGGACTCGGCCTCCCACAGCCCGGCCGCCGCCCCGGGGCCACTGCGAGGGGAGCGGGGGGGGGGGGGGGGGGGGACGCCTCTGGCTGTGCCTTCCCCAGGCCCCGTCACCCCAGGACTGCTCGGCTTGGGCCTGGGCTGGGCCCCAGGTCCCACCGAGACCCAGCCCCACTCCCTCCCCCAGAGTCCTTCGTGCTCAGCGTTTGTGGGGGGACGTCGCACATAAGGAACGAATGCAGCGCTTCTGGGCCCCGAAGGCGTGAGCTTGTCCCCTGCGCGGGCTCAGGCTGCGTTGCGTCTGTAGCTGTCGCCCGAGTTGGCGTAGCCCCTCCTGGCTCTGAAGGGCTGTAAGGCCACCGCCCAGCGCTTTGTCAGCCGCCCCCCTTTCCCGTCAGCAGCTGTGCAGGTTGGGAACGCTGGAGGGCTCTCTCGGGCCGCCGAGAGGCTGTGCCCCCTTCTCCCCGCAGTGAGCCCCGCCGTGCGGTGCGGTGCGGGCAGCACTGAGCTCCCTCAGCCCCGCGGCCACGTCTGACATGCACGGGGACACACACACACACACACACACACACACACACACACGAGGGAGTGTGTGTTGCAGCTGCTGGTTCCTGTGTTCCTGCCGCCCTCATTCCCGCTCCCGACCTTTGCTTTGCAAAAACTAGGCGTCAGGAAATGCCAGGCGAGGTGCCCCGAACCAGAGCCCATCCGATCGCCCCCTGGTGGCCAGCCACCCCCTTCCTGGTCTCACTCCCCCTCATCCCTCAGAGTTCAGCCTGCAGCCTTCCCCCTGGGCCAGGGTCTCGGTTACCGCGGTTCAGTAAACAGGAACCTGGAGCCCGGAGAGATAAAGCGGCTTGGCCCACACTTGGTTAGCGACAGAGCCTGCCCGGTGCTCGGCACCCCAGGGAGAACCCCTGCGTTCAGGGCTGCTGATGGGGCACAGGCCACCCCGTGACAAAGGGCAGAATTCCCTTCTCCACCCCCCGCAGCAAGGCAGCAGCAATGGGAACCGACTGTTCTTCTCCACCTGCTCCTAGGTATTCGGTCTAAGACGTAGCGAACAGTCCTTTTGTCTGAGAGTGAGCTGTTCCGTGTGCATCTGCTAAACAGCCCAGGGACCAATGGGAGCGCGATGAGGAACGGCCGGTTCGCTCAGGCCGGTGCAAACCCAGCACTGAGGGAGGGGAGGGGGCGCTGTTGCACTATCGGATGTGGGTCTCTCTGTTGTTCGTGGATGTTGAGCCGTTTGCCAGGAGGCTGTCTTGTGGACGGGGTCTGAAGTACAACTGGAGTCTACTGAGAAACTTCTTTGTAAAGGCTATACTTAATTATTGCCATTTTCTTACAAAAATGTATTTTTGAAAACTGTATATCGTCCATTAAAGTGCTTTGGTGTTAAAAAAAAAAAAATCCAGAAGTAAACAGGCACACGTTTAGGCGCCTGCTGCTCTGAGGCGCGTGATGAACCCGGAGCTGCCCTGGGGACGTGAATCACCCTCTGTCCGGCCCCCGCCCCCCGTCACGCATCGGCACTGTGTCCAGCCGCCCTGGTTTCCCTGGCAACGGGCCCAACGCGCAGGGGGGCTGCTGGCGGCTCAGAGTGCTTCCTGGGTGACAGGGGGGGGTCTCTCCTTGGTGAGTACGAACCCTGTGCTGAGGCTGCAAGGTCTGCCCGCCGGGGGCCTGAGGAGGGAGAAGGGATTCCTTCCTATTCTTTTTCTCTTTTAAAAAATACTTTATTAATTTTTTATAGAGAGAAAGGAAGAGCGATGGAGTTAGAAACATCATCAGCTTCCTCCCACATCCCCCACTAGGGAAGTGCCCGCCACTGAGCTCCATGCCCTTGACCGGAATCGAACCGGAGCCCCTGGAGTCTGCAGGCCGACGCTCTATCCACTGAGCCACACCGGTCAGGGCTTCCTATTCCTTCCTTTGCCGGCTCGCCTCGGCCCGGAGCGTGCCGAGCACCCATGGGGAGGGAAGCGGCGGGATTTGTGGGTGGGAGATGGAGTGGAAAATGTGTTCGGCCCACAGCGAGGGGGTTCGGGAAGCAGAGCCTCTGTGGCCCCGGCAGGAGCCCGAGACAGGCTGCCCTCGTCGCTACACCACAGCGACCGACCGTCAGAGCCGCTCAGTGCGACCCCTCACCCTTCACCGGCCCGGCCCACTGCCGAGTGGCTGGCACCGCAGGCTCAGCTCCCAGATTCACACCCTTCACTGTCCTCCTCTGTCCCCAGGGACCCCACCTGCTGGCATCAACCTGGGGTGGGGCTGGCCTGCCCTGCAGGGAGCCACGCGGGGCTGGAGGGGGAGACCTGCTCCCATGTCGGAAGCTCAGGACAGGCTGGGCCACTGGGGGATCCGCGGCCGCCCGAGGGCCTGGTCCGTGATGCCGCTCAGGCGTCTGGTGGGAATAGCAGTCACCACTGGATTTTTGGGTGGGGTTCAAGGGGAGGGTCCTTGGTCAGAGGAGGTTTTTAAAGCCATGACTGACAGGACACCGCACAGAGGGGAGGAGGCTGGAACCCAGCCCAGGGCCAGGTCAAGTCTCAGGGAGGGAGGGGAGGCCGGTGGGCTGAGCCCTGAGTGTGGGCAAAGCCAAAGCCGCCTGCGGGGCTCGGGCAGGGCCCTGCTCACCAGCTGGCTGAGGGCGGAGGGCGGCTCCGCAGTGGGGGGACGGAGAGGCAGGGGTCACGGAGCTTCTCCTCACCCGGGGTTCCAGAGTCTTGGTGTGCTGACGGGAATGATGGCAGAGTGGCGGGCCTGGCCGGGCGGCTCTGCTGGGTGCTGGTGGGTGCGGCTGGATGCTGCGCCTTGTCAAGAGCGGCCGCTGGGAGGAGTGGCCCGTGGGCATGGACGCCAAAGGCAGAGACTAGCGGCGTGTCCCCTGCTCAGACGCCCTGTGCTGGCTGTGAACCCCAGGGGGCCAGCTCAGCGCATGCCGTCCCTCCGTCCTTGGCTCGGTGCTGCGTGGCCAGGTCACGGTCACGGTCACGGTCACACCCATGAGGCGGCTGGCGCTGTGGCTCTCCGCCTCGCGTTCAGGGCTGCATGTGCCGTTCACTCCCTGAGGGATGGGCTGCAGCGTGGGCGATGCAGGTGCCGCCTCCAGGCCGCTGCGCCTGCGCGGGAGGGGGGCACACATTGAACTCGGGAGGCTGCTGCCAGCCGGGCAGGCCCTCCCTCGCAGCCAGGCTCCGGGCTATCGGCTCCGGGCTGTCGGCTCCTGCGGGAAGTCGGAGGCTCCGTCTCACCTGCCCGCACAGCCCCAGAGGCCCTGTCGACCTCGTGACAAACTTCAGTGTCACTCGGAGCCGTGTCCGCGCTGCTGTTCCCGGCGGCAGCAGGCAGACCCAGCCCTGGCTCCCAGCGCGGTCCACCGTGCGGCTCCCCGCCGAGGGCAGAGCGGTGGCCCCGTGGCCCGGCGCCCTCGCAGCACAGCGCTCTGCCCCAGGTGCTGCCAGTTCCCGCAGGAGATCGTGGTGCAGATGGTGGAGCGGTGCCGCGTGCGGAAGCTGCAGCTGCTGGCGCACCAGTACATGATCCCCAGCAAGGTGGAGTTCTACATCAGCCACTGCCTGCCCGAGTACCTGGGCGCCTTCCAGGCCGAGCGCTTCCGCAGACTCGGGTGAGCGGGAAGGGCCTCCTTCGGGGACCCCTCCCCGGAAGCCCGAACTCCTGAGCCCCGCTCCTCTGAGTCCCGGGCTCCACACTCGGATCCGGGTCCTGTGGCCCACCACCCCAAATCCCCACACACCCCCACGCCCGGATCCAGGTCCCGGGGGCCCCCCCACAACACCCCCCCTCACACCCCACCCTCTCCCCGGGGTTTCCTGCGAGGCCCCGAGTGGGTGGGGCTGCCCTGGCCGCCCCCCAGCCGCCTGCTCGTGCCCCCAGCTACGTCTCCCTCTGCGACAACGAGAAGACGGGCTGCAGAGCCCGGGAGCTGAAGTCGGTCTATGTGGACACAGAGGGGCAGTTTCTGAAACTGGTTTTCCACCAAAATCACGCCAACAAGTACAACATCTACAACCAGGTGACGCCTCCCCGTGCCGCCCCGCTCTGGCTGGGTCCCGTGTCCCCTGCCTTTGCCAAGACGCACCTTCAGTCTTCCGTGGGGTGGCGTCTCTACCTGAAGGGAGCCGCTGGCCCTTCGGCGCAGGGCAGACGGGGAGCCGGGAGGGAGCTGGGGGGTGGGGAGCCGGAGGGGGAACAGGGGAGCTAGAGGGAGAGCTAGCTGGAGGGCTCCTCGCCTTGTCCTTCCTCCACACGCCTCCCCCGTGTTTTCACCGGGGACGGGGGTTCCTCCTTCAGCACAGTGATTCTCAAGAAGCGGGTGGGGAGGGGGCGCCTCCCCTCCCATGAGAATCAGACCCACGAGCCGTGGGGACCTTGGCGTTCATTTCTTTGTCTAATGCACCAAGTGTGTTGGTGTGACCCACATGAGCCTGAGGCAGGTCCCTGAGAGGCTGGGTTAAAACTGGGAGGCTTGCCCTGGCCGGTGTGGCTCAGTGGATAGAGCACCTGCCTGTGGACTGAAGGGTCCTGGGTTCAATCCGGCCAGGTTATATGCCTGGGTGTGGGCTCCATCCCCAGTAGGGGGCATGCAGGAGGCAGCCAATCCATGATTCTCTCTCATCATGGGTGTTCCTATCTCTCCCTCTCTGAGATCAATAAAGATAATATTTATTTTTTAAAAACCTGGGATGCTGTTAGCTGTTGTTTTCATGTCCTCTGAACATTAAAACAGTCGCTCGGTTCAGTACTGAGTGTCAGCTGTGTGACTGACAGCATGGTCGCTGACAGCCTGCACGTGGGCCTGGCTTTCCCCAGGGCGCTGCGTGCACGGCCTCCATTGGTGGCCGTGACAAAGACCATGGTGCCCGCCTGCGACGCGTGGTCTCTGCTCCCGCAGGTCGCCCTGGTCGCCATGAACATCATCGGGGACCCCGTGGGATGCAGCCATGTGAGCACCATTGTGAGTTTGGAAGCTTCGTTTCTAAAGAAGCGACTTTATTTCCAACAGGAGGGCGGGGTTTATTGTCGTCACAAAGGGTGTTGTCATAAAATCTGGGCAGAAGTGACGGAGGAGTAAGGTAAACTCTCCTCATCGCGAGAACTGGGGCTCCTCCGGGAGCCGGGCCCCGGCGCCCGCAGTCACGGTTCTGTGCGGTCCTTTCTCCGCGGAGATGCTGACCGCCTTCTCGCCCTCAGGGCTCCAGGGAGAAGATGGCTGACCAGGCCCAGGGGCAGCGCCTGGAGGACCCAGCCCTGGAAGGAGGCTCCTCTGGGTAAGAGCCGCCCCCCAGGCAGGGAGCGGCCTCGGGGGCCACCCACGGCGCCGGTGGGGAAGGCTCACACCTCACCTCTCGGTGAAGCCAGTGCCGCCCTCCCGGGCGACCTTTCTCGTGGGTTCGGGCGCTTCTCACTGGGGTTTCCAGTGCCTTCGGGAAAGGCCTGCCGCCACCGGGTGTGTCAGCGGCTCCGGCAAACGGGCAGGTGAGACCGAAGGTGTCGCTGACCCAGCCGTCCGTCCGTCCGTCCGTCCACCTGAGACTGTAAGGAAGGGGATCTAGGCCCCGTGTGAGCTGCCGGCCGCGCCGACTCCTCGGGCAGCGCCTCCAGGAGCCGGGCTGCGTTCTCCCTGCTGGCTTTCTCGGCGCTGCGCCGGGCCCTCCCCGGGGACCTGGCTCTGAGGTGCCCCCTCTCCCCGCAGGAGGTCTGACTACATCTCCCCGCTGGACGACCTAGCGTTCGATATGTACCAAGACCCGGAAGTGGCGCAGATCATCCGCCAGTTAGACGAGAGGAAGCGCGACGCCGTGCAGCAGGAGCGCTACGACTACGCCAAGAAACTGAAGCAGGCGATCGCCGACCTGCAGAAGGTGCCGCCTGGGTGACCCTCCTGCGCCCGTGGGTCCCTCCAGACGCCGGGAGGGACACGCACAGACGTGTTGGAGGTCCCACTCTTAGGCGCTGCCGCGGCCACAGGCAGCACTCGCTTTGCAGGGCGCGGCCGTTCCTCACGTGGCTCCCGGGTGCCCGTCCCCACAGGACACGGGGGTGGCCAGCGCTCCGTCCAGTGGGCGTGCTAACCGCTGTCCGTGGCAGCAGAGCGCGGAGACGGGTGTGTGCACACGCAGGTCGGGGAGCGGCTGGGGCGCTACGAGGTGGAGAAGCGCTGTGCCGTGGAGAAGGAGGACTACGACCTGGCCAAGCACAAGAAGCGGCAGATGGAGGAGTACCGCGCCCGCGTGTACTCACAGCTGGAGCTGCGCAGCCTCGTGGACACGGAGCTGGTGGGTGCGGCGTGGCCGCGGGCGGGGGGCGCCCGTGAGGGTCTGCCGAGCTGTCCGGGGAGACCACAGTGGCTCCCGCCGCCGCCGGCTCTGGCAGGCCTCGCTGCAGAGCAGAAGGGGCGGCACTTGCTCCGGGGCTCCTCGCTGGGGAGGAGGTGCCGCCAGAGCCGTGGGAAAGAGCCCAGGGTCTCCGCTGCCGAGAGCATGCCGGGAGGCGCTGCCCCTCCTCGGACCTCCCGGCAGGAGGGCAGCCGCTGCCCGTGAGGAGACGGGGCTGAGGCCGAGAGGCTGGTCCAGGTCCCGCCGCGCCGGTCCGGTTGTGTGGGCACACTAGTCCCTGCTCCTCCTGTGCCTCGGTTTCCCCGGCCCATTTGCCAGGGGCAGTGATGGGCCCAGAACGAACTGCTCTGTCTGAGGCACTGCCCGCCCGCCAGCGCCCGCGCTTGTTAGGACGGTGCGGGGAGTGAGCCGGCCGGCGGGCAGCGGTCCCGGGCAGCCAGGTGCCGGGTGCCTCTCCGCTGGCACGGCGAGCTGTGCCTCCACGCCAGTGACTCGCCGTGTGCTCGTGCGGACCCGGGCCTGCCGAGCGTCCCCGTGGCCCACCAGTGGCCATGCGGGCAGTGAGGGCGGCGATGGCTGGAGCTCCGGGGAAGGCGCGGGCGCGGGGATCAGCGTCCCTTCTCCCTAGGTGCCGAGGCCAGTGGAGTTGCCGCTGCAGCCCCTCGCTCAGTCCAGCATTTCCTCCCGGCTGCCGCCCCCTCGGGAAGACGGAGCGACAGAGAACCCCCTGGAGCTGCCCTCCTCACACTCCCTGGACGTGTCTTCGCATTCCTGCTCCTCCGACCAGCTGTCCCTCCCACGCCCTGCCGGCAAGGCCCACGTACGGACCCGGGCCCGTGGCGCCTGCAGGGGGTGCTGTCCCGAGCAGGGCCTCACGCACCTGAAAGTCCGAGTCCCGTGGACTTGTCTGCGTGTCCGTCTCCCGGGAGATGTCAGCAGGGGGGTGGGCCCACGCCTGTGGGGGAGACTGGGGCTGCTGGACAGCGGGCACGGGAGCTCGGGTGGGACACGTACCAGCCGTGACTAGGGAAATGGCCTGCTTGCCCGGTGAGCTGACCCGCTGGAGGCATCGCTTTTCATTCGGCTGCGATGGAGCGGGGCGGGGGGGTGGGGGGGGGACACTCATTGCATTCTATCAGCTGCACCTGCTGTCGTACAACCTGTCCTGACGACACTGGGACTCGGCACGTGCCCTCGCTCAGCCCATAAGGCCACGGCGGTGGGCCTGCCGCGTGGACGGTGGCGGTCCGGGTCCACACGGGACTCTGCAGCCCCTTCCTCCCTGCAGCCCAAGGCCGTGCCCTATGACGAGCGCCCCCTTCCCGCCGCCCACAAGCAGCCCCGGGCGGCCGAGGAGCCGGAGAGGCGGGACCTGGACGCCAGCGACGCCACTGGAGCGGCTGCTGCCACCGGCGAGCCCGAGCCCCTCACGGAGAAGGCGCTGCGGGAAGCCGGCGCTGCCATCGAAGTGCTGGGGGAAGGCCTGGTGAGGGGAAGCCGCGGGGTGGGGTATGTGTGAGTGTGTGTGTGTGTATATGTGTGTGAGTGTGTGTATGTGAGTGTGTGTGTGTGTGTGTGTGTGTGAGAGAGTGTGTATGGGAGTGTGTGTGTGAGAGTGTGAGTGTGTGTGAGTGTGTGTGTGTGTGAGAGTGTGTATGGGAGTGTGTGTGTGAGAGTGTGTATGGGAGTGTGTGTGTGTGTGTGTGTATGGGAGTGTGTGTGTTGAGTGTGTATGGGAGTGTGTGTGTGTGTGTGTGTGTGAGAGAGAGTGTGTGTGTGATAGTGTGTATGGGAGTGTGTGTGTGAGAGTGTGAATGAGTGTGTGTGAGAGTGTGTGTGTGTGAGAGTGTGAATGAGTGACAGCCACAGTGTCCTGTCCTTGAGCCCTGCTCATGCCCGCAGACTCCTGCCTGCAGCTTTTTTTTTTTTTTTTAATATGGAACACTTCACGAATTTGCCTGTCATCCTTGCCCAGGGGCCGTGCTAATCTTCTCTGTATCGTTCCGAATTTAGTATATGTGCTGCAGAAGCGAGCACCTGCCTGATGCACTCAGCCCATCGAATATTCGGTCTCCCTCCTTTTGGGTTTTTTTTTTTTAATATATTTTATTGATTTTTTACCAAGAGGAAGGGAGAGGGATAGAGAGTTAGAAACATCGATGAGAGAGAAGCATGGATCAGCTGCCTCCTGCACACCCCCTACTGGGGATGTGCCTGCAACTAAGGAACATGCCCTTTCCTGGAATCGAACCTGGGACCCTTCAGTCCGCAGACCGATGCTCCATGCACTGAGCCACACCAGCCAGGGCTGGTCTCCCTCCTTCCCTGCTGCGGCCCTTTTCCCAGAACGACCCTCCTTCTCCCAGAGCCCGACCCCCTGCCCGTCCGCGGAGGCCACTTCCCTTGGCTGTTCGCCTGCAGCGTGTCCGGACTTGTGTGCAGGGGCCCTCCGTGGCCTCTGGTCCAGGGGCTCCATAGAGCCTCCCCCCCCCACCCTCACCCCCCAGCTTCAGTGACCATGGTTTTCCCAGCAGCCCCCGCGCCGTCCAGCTTACGTACCCACGCCGAGCACCCAGGGTCAAGGCCGTGGATGGGCTCAGCCTGGTCTCTGATGGCACGTCTGTGCCCTCGGGACCTGCCCAAATCTTCCCTGTGGGGGTGAGGGAGGGGAAGGGGCAGTCTTGTGCCGATCACTCAGCGAGTGAGACAAGGAAACGAAAGCGAGAGTTTCAGATCTCACGAGAGAGGACTCAACACTGTGCCCCGTGTCTCAGAACTGGCCGTGAGACCAGCTCCCTGTCCCACCAGCCACCGGGAGCGACAGAGCGGGACGGGCAGCCGGTGGCCCTGGCCTGGGGGCCCAGCTGTGCCCCATTCCCCGTGCGGAGCACTCCCCGCTCAGCAGCCCAGGGTTCCCCAGGAAGGCGGTGCGCGGACGCCCAGGGCGCTCCGCAGGGCTGGTTTAGGAAAGGTTTTCCGTGTGACACGGAGGCTCGGTGGACGGTGCTGCAGGAGGTCACCGCCACCGGGAGGTCAGCAGGCCCCGCCCGCCCGCCCGCAGGTGATGAAGGCCTATTCCAAGACGTGGTCCTTCCGGGAGGAGGCCCTGCGCGCCCTGCACCGGCAGCTGGCGGACACGCCCGCGGGCACGCCGAAGGAGCACCTGAGGGGCCTGCTGCGCGCCGCCGTCTTTCTCGTCCGGAAGTCCATCCGCGACATCGTGACCCCGGTGAGGCCCTGGCCCTCGCGGCCTGTGTTGGCTCGCCATGGCGCAGCTCCCAGGAGGGAGAGGGCGCAGGAAGTCCCCGGGCACAGGAATGGCCAGCTCCCTCCGCGGGGCGCTAGGAGTGTCCGCACGCCGGATACCTGTCCCTCTGACAGCCCCCTGCCGATCTTCAGAGCCGGTCAGGGGCCTGGGCTCTGGGCTCCGGGCTCCAGGCCTGGGGCTGGGAGTGACTGTTGAGCTTCCTGACTCCGAGAGGCCTCCCGGGGTGCACCGCCGTCTGCGGGAACTTCCCCAGCTTGGGGGGCTCTGTGCCCGGACACGGGGCTATCGAGTGCTTGGGGCACCAGGAAGTGAGTGAGGGTGACCGCACGCCAGGAGCTGTGAGACAGGTGTGTGCAGAGGCAGGGCAGGGCTCCTGTTCACCCGGACAGGACGTCCACGTCCCTGCCTGCAGACCTCGGTCCGAACAGCGCCCTCTCCCGCCAGGTCTTCCAGGCGGCGCTGGGGGTGCTGAAGATGCTCGTCACGCAGTTCATCCCCAGGCACAAGCTGAGCAAGCTGGAGACGACGCACTGCGTGGAGAGGACCCTGCCCCCGCTGCTCGCCCGCACCGGAGACTCCTCCGCGCGCCTGCGGGGCATGGCTTCCAACTTCATCCAGGTGCGCTGCCTCCCCGGGCCTCCGGGGCTTCCCTGGCCTCGGGCTGTGTGGTCTGCGACGTGAGCGCCCCTTGGTTGATGGCTAGGCCACTGCTTTCCTCGTGTTTCTCTGACCCAACACACGCTGTCCACTGTCACAATAAACACGTGTGACTACTGAATCAGGAGGGAAAACTATAGCAAACGTGTCCCAGTCCTGGCGGAAACGTCTCCCTCAGGCCAGTGGGGGGCGCAGAGCTGTGGAGCCGCCCTGCGTGTGGCTCCAGAACCCTGGGCGTCTCTGGAAGGGGCCCAGAGCTTCCGCATTTCTCACGGACACGCCCCCTGTGAGGAGTCCGCTTCCTGTGGCTCGGTTAGCTTCCTGTTTGTAAACGGGGCGGCACTGAGCACAGGTGAGAACAGGCATCCTCCGGCGTGCTGTGCCTCCTGCCAGTACCGCGGCGCTGGAGGCGGGACCCGGGGGGCGTGTTGAGGGCGGACACGTCCACTTCGGAGGGTTGAGCCCGTTGGCTCTGAGTGTCGGGGCGCTGACACCAATGCTGAGGCCACCGGCGCCCAGGCACGCGCTGGCTCCGCTCTGCACGCGGCCGGGGCGTCTGCTGTCGCTGAGGAGTGCCTGGTGGTGAGGGTGCAGGCTGGGCACGAGGGAGCTGTGGGGAGAGAGGGTGTTCTCGCTGGGCCCTGCCAGCTCCTGAGCGCCGACTGCCTTCCGCGTGGCCTCTCGCTCAGTGTTTCCCTCGTCTTCTCTGCTCCCGGTTATGCGGTGACGGCCATGTCTTTCTCTAACCTTGACTTCAGAGGCGCTTACTGCGTAGGTGTAACCGTGGCGGTGCCTGCCTTTCCCATCGTGGCCATCAGCAGCCCTGGCTCTGTGCGTGTTGCACTCTGATGACCTTCAATAAATGCTGGAATGGGCCGGGTGTCCCGGGAGAGCCGTGTGCCCCGGGTGAGCCGTGTGCCCCCCGGTGAGCCATGTGCCCAGGGAGCCATGTGCCCCGGGTGAGCCGTGTGCCCCAGGGGGGCCGTGTGTCCCGGGAGAGCTGTGTGCCCTGGGGAAGCGGTGGGACCTGGGGGAGGGGGCAGTGTGAACCGGAGGAGGAGCGGATTCTATTCATGTCCTGAGTCATTTGGACAGTCTGCAGCCATTAGCTACAGAACACTCTGTTGTATTGCCCTACAAAAACAAATGAGAGTGTCCCACTTGAAATTCATATACAGAAAAAAGGAAAAGAGAAGGGAAGAAAATCTGAGGAACAGAATAAAATGGTGAATATAGTAGAATCAGGGGCAAAGAAGGGGAGTGGACTGATAATTATCAGGAGGATAAGGGGGTGGGGGAGCAGTGAGAGACTGGATTGAAATTGTATAAACAAGGGATGGAGACAGTTGGGGGGAGAGGGGGTAAGGGCAGAGGGTGGGAAGGGAACTGGGTGGTAGGGAGCTTTGGGGGAGAAAAAGGAGAAACAATTGTAATAATCTGAGTAATAAAGATTTTTTTTTTAAAAGTGAGAGGAAAAAAAAATGCTGAAATGGTCCACAAGCCAGCTGATTGCTTTCGTGATTCCGGAAACTGGGAAACCTCTGCCTTCCTTGGGGGGGTTCCAAGGGGGGAGCCCGCTCTTGGTCAGTGTCCTCTGCGGCTCTCGCTGAACTCCGGGCGGCCGCAGCCTTATTTCCTCCTTTGGGTTTTGCTCTACTCGTCCCGTGTCTTACACGCGTGTGAGCTTAGGGACGTATCTCCCACCCGTGTCACTGCCGTGTTTGATGGCTCTTCCCTCCTGGTGACTGAGGGGCCTGTCAGAGGGGCTGAGTGGCCCCCGCGTGTTCAGGGCGGTGGCTAACCGCGTGGCTCTTCCAGGAGATGGCCCTGTGCAAGGAGGTGCGGGCCCTGCAGATGGTGCCGTCCTACCTGGTGCAGCCCCTGAAGGCCAACGCGTCGGCGCACCTGGCCCTGGGCCAGGTGGCCCTACTGGCCCGGCTGCTGCGAGACCTGGGCACCGACAGCACGGGCTTCACCGTGGACAACGTGATGAAGGTGAGTGTGGGAGCGTCCTCTGGGGCGGGACAGACTCGGGGGTGCACTGCGAGGGGAAGGCACGGGCAGGCCCCCCGCGCCGCCTCCGGGGAGGCCAGCGCCTCAGTGCCGGAAGCGGACCTGTGACCCTGGAGCTGAGCCTCGCCTGTGTGAGCAGTGTGTGATGCGTAGGAAAGGTGTGCCCAAAGCCATGGTGAACACCGCGAGTGGACAAAGCAGAACCAGCTCTGCGTCCGTCCGAGGAGCCTCCTCAGCTCTGCCTGGGGGAGGCCGCTGCAGAGGGCGCTGCCTAAAGCGGGCGCTGCCCAGAGCGGGCATCAGGCAGAGCGGGCGCCGCCTCGCCCGGGGCCGGAGCCCTTGCTCCCTCTGCTCTCGGGGTGACGCGGCCCTGCCTCCGCCCAGTTCGCAGTGCCCGCCCTGGAGCACCGGGTGTACCAGGTGCGGGAGATGGCGGTCTGCGTGATCCTGGACCTGTACCGGCAGCACCACGCCGACGTGCTCGAGTACCTGCCCCCCGACGACAACACCTCTCGCAAGAACATCCTCTTCAAAACCATCTTCGAGGGCTTTGCAAAAATCGACGGCAGACCCACAGACTCTGAGGTCAAGGTGCGTGGACGTGGGAGTCCCGGGCTGGTCCTGCGAGGAGGAGGCCAGGCGGGCAGTGAGCCGGGGGGAGTGCAGGCGCCGAGCCCTGCGCCGAGCCCCGCGCCTCCCCGGGCTGCCAGGCCGCCGTTCCCGCCTGGAGAGACGGTGGCCTGAGGACAGTGCGTCTGGGCCGCCAGGAAGCAGCCCCGACACCGGGGCGGTCTTAGCGATGACTCAGCGTCTGAAAGGCGACTGACGTGTCACGCGTCTCCCAACTCAATGGCGACTCCATGAGCCCTGCTAACAGGCACCGTGTTCACACAGGTGCAGAGAAGAGCGGCCCCGGAGGAAGCAGAGAGAGGGAAGAAGGAGGAAATCAAAGCCCTGCAGGGGCAGCAGCTGGCCACCCTGAAGGACATGCAGGCGGGGGCCCAGGTGAGCCGGGCTCCGTGGGCCCTTCACGCGGGGCCGGGGTCGCGGGAGGTCGGGTTCACAGGCTGCTCTTGGAGCCCTGTGACCGTGGACTCAGACACAGACGCGGGCCCACGTGGAGTGTCCTCTGTGCTTTACCCGGATGAGCTGAAGGAGCCTCCTCAGCTCGCCGGCACGCTCCGTGGGCGGAGGGGCGAGCTGTGCAGAGGCCGGGCCTCCGTCAGGAGGGTCCAGGCCCTCAAAGAGGAGGTGAGGGCGAGGGCGGGCAAGCCCCCGGGTGCTGAGGCTCTGCAGGGAGGGTGGGGAGAGCACCTGCCTGCCCAGGTTTTGAGGCCTGAGGGTTTGGACGGCTGAGGACACTGGCCGAGGCAGAGCCCGGCGGAAGGCTCGCCCAGGGCTCCTGGCAGAGACCGCCAGGCCTGGGCCCGGAGGGGACATGCTGGAGGTGGGCAGCGGGCGGGCCGGGCGGGCAGGTGCCGCCTGCAGGGCTGCGGAGCTGGCCCGGGAGGGCTGGGGGCCTGTGCTGTGAGAGCCCCGGGGGGCGGGCGCTGGTGACGGTGAGTGATTGGGGGGGTGTCCTTGACAAAGGGGTTTCCCTAGAGCCCTGGGCAGGCCCTGGAGGGAGGCCGGAAGGGGGCGGGGGAGGGGGGACTGCAGGGCTTGAGTAGGGGAGCCTCTTTCCAGAGCGGTGCCCGGTGTGGGACGAGGCTGCCCATGTGCGGCGGGCAGCGCCGTGTCGCAGGAACTCCAGAGCAAAACTCAGGAGCACTGACAGGACCGAGACGCGTCTGCACAGCCTGGCCCTGGGCGCTGGCCCGACGCTCTGCTTCTGTTTTAGGAAAAAAGGAGCGAGGCCGCCACGGCGAGGAGTCCAGGTACGTGTGTGGCGCCTGCGGCCGCGGGAAGCTCTGCCCGAGGGCGGGCTCACTGCCGCCCTCAGACGCCGGGCTGTGCCGGTCCCCTCAGTGGTTTGTGTTTAAACACATTCCACACCAGCCGTCACCAGCTTTAAAAGCTGGCTGCTAAGCTTCACGGCAAGCGAGTGACGTTGCTTTCTCTTTCACCCCCAGACCCTGACCGAAGGTGCACCCCCGAAAGTTCCGAGAGCTCGGGCCTGGACAAGTGCGTTCTCGGCCCTCGCCCGGGGAGGGGGGGGGCGCGGGGGGCTCGCTGGCACACGGGCACAGGCCGCCAGTAGTGCTTCCCCCAGTGCACTGGGTCCCACAGACCGGCCACTCCCTCCGGGACCTGCAGGCTGGCCCCGCCCACAGCCAGCCTTGGCCCTGGCGGGCAGGGGCGGCCCACTGGCCCCGAGTGCTGGCCCCGCGCCAGGGCCCCCGCAGGGCTCTCCGGCGGTGCGGGCGGTCTGCCTCTGCTGACTCAGGAGCCTTCCTGCTGGAGGGAAGCTGATACCCCGACCCCCTCCGTGGAGCCCCTTCAAGGCGGTTTCACAGGAGCCCCCAGCGCCCCACCCCTCGCTGGAGGCCCGCCGCCGCCTCTGGCCGCCTGAGGCTGGCACGGACGGCCACCGAGGCCCCTGCGCCTCACGCCGCCTCCGTTGCAGCCTGTGCATCTTCTGCGGGGAGCGGAACGCGTCCTTCACGGAGGAGGGCCTGGACCTGCACTACTGGAAGCACTGCCTCATGCTGACCCGCTGCGGCCACTGCAGACAGGTCAGGGCCGGCCAGGCCAGGCCGGGAGGGGGCGGCCACTGAGACAGCTCAGGTCAGGTCAGGGCCGGCCCACTCGACGGCCGCGTCTCCCTCCATCCTGAGCGGTCTGCGGCCGCGGCGGCAGCACGGCAGTGCCCGTAAGGCCAGGACTGAGAAGGACGTGAGGCCTTTGGCCCAGGAACTAGTGACGGGCTCAGTGCGTCCCTCACCTTGGGCGCTGGGAACTCGGACGACGCTGAGCACGGGCATGCGCGGTGGTGCCGGCGGCGGGGGCGGGCGCACAGGGCCTGCACGGTGCCCGCAGCTGCCGGCTTTGTCTGCACCGCGGCTGCAGGTGGTGGAGATCGCCAGCCTGACGGAGCACCTGCTGACGGAGTGCGACAGGAGGGACGGGTTCGGGAGGTGCTACCGCTGCAGCGAGGCCGTCCCCAAAGAGGAGCTGCCCAGGCACGTCAAGTCCAGGGACTGCCACCGTGAGTGCCCGCGGGCCGGGCCGGCTGCGGGGGGCCGGCACCCTGGATCCCTGCCTCACTCACGACCCACAGGGCAACTTAGTCTTGTCTCCCTGACGCCATTTCAGCTGCCAAACCAGAGAAGCTGGCCAACCGGTGCCCTCTGTGCCACGAGAACTTCGCCCCCGGAGAGGAGGTGAGGCTCGCGGTGCCGGCAGAGTGGGTCTGAGCAGGTTGTCTGGTGCCGTCCGTGTCCCTCCGCTGGGCGGGGCTCAGACCGGGGACAGGTGTGCGGAGGGAGCCCGTCCGCCTGGGCCCTGCCCGGGGCCGTGGCCACGCCGTCACACTCTGGTCCCTTTGACTCTGAGCCATCAGCCGGGCTGGAGCGCCTGCTTCCTGTCCACTGCCAGGCTCCCCCCCCCCCCCCCGTGGGAGCCCCGCTGCACAGGTGGAGTGGGTCAGCCCCCCTCCCCCCAGCCCTGCGGACATGGGCTGCAGCCCCGTGTTCCTGGACTTCTCGCCCACACTGTGAGCCGATGGCCTCCCAGCACACGCTCCGAGGCCGTGGCTTTCTCCATGCCCGTCCATGCTGCCCATGTGGTGACCTGCACCCAGTCTCAGCGGCCCAGGAGCCTGCACGGGACCCCAGGGCCCTCACCTGGCTACTCCCCCCCCCCCCGTGGTGGCGAGGCGGAGGGGGCCGTGTTCTCACCGGAGGGCTCCTCAGGGGAGATCCGCTCCGAGCTCCCTCCAGGGCGGCGGGCTGCCGGCTGTGTCATCGGAGGACGGAGGACCGTCCCCTCCCGGCGGTCAGCAGGCTGCCCTGCGCTCCGCTCTCACAGCAGGCTGCCCTGCGCTCCGCTCTCAGCTCGAGGCCACCGGCCCGCCCGTCCCTCCCTGAACTGCTACCCTCCGCACACCCTCCGGGCGTCTCCCTGGGCTCTCCGCACACCCTCCGGGCGTCTCCCTGGGCGCTCGGGGTGGGCCGTGGGAGGTGGGCTGAGCCTGTGACCGGCTGAGCCCCGCGGGGCCGTCCACAGAGCACCCTGAGGCCACAGACCCCACTCCGCGGCGCCTCTGGCTGACTCTTTAACGAGAGGCGTGGTCTGGGGCAGCAGCGGAGGCCCTGCCCCCTGTCACCCCGCGGCCTCTCGTTCCAGGCGTGGAAAGTCCACCTGATGGGCCCCGTGGGCTGCGCGATGAACATGCGCCGGATGCGCCTGCTCTTCAAGGTTTCGGCTCTGCCACATGGTGAGCACGGGCCCCGCCTCCCGCCACGGCCACGCGGCTTCCCATGGGCGCCAGGGCCTTAGGCAGCGGCTTAGGTCAGGCCGGAATGCTTTTCACTGGAAGACTGGCCCCGAGGCCCGGCCGCACCCCTACCGCAGCGAGAGAGGCGAGCCCGGAGCGGGAGGATGGGCGTAAACAGCGAGTGCGCATCTGCGCCGGGCGCTGAGCTGGCTGCACGCCTGGTCCCACACCGTGCTGTCAGCCAGGTCCCGGGGGGCGGGGGCGGCCAGGGAGGAAGCCCCAGCCACGCGGCTGCTCAGTCTCCGTTGCTGGAGCCGAACTGTTGAAGCCAAAACGGCAAACGGCTCGGTCTCTGAGCTCGTGGTCCTTCCTCTCCTGCCATCCCGGTGCGACCTCAGCAGCCACCTGAGGCCCCCACCAGTGACCACTGTGCTCTTCGGACCCCACACGGTCAGGCCAGCTGCTGCAGACGGTGCCAGGGCCCCTCCTGCCGTCCTCCCAACGGTGCCTGTGCTCTGTCTGTCCCCGCAGGCAGAGGCCCAGACATGGCCAAGCCGGGGACCTCGGGGCCGAGGGCTGGAAGCAAGATCCCCACCCCAAAGGGGGGCCAGAGCAAGTGCCCCGGCAGGACCTACAGGAAGCAGTGACCCCGCGGGCCCGCGCCCCTTGGAGCCAGCAGACCGAGCAGTTCCTGATGGTGCACGTCTCCTAGAACCGCCTGCGGCCGGCGCCCTCTCCGCCGCGGTCCTCACGCGCGCGTGCGGCTGGCCGAGGCAGCGCTCCCGTGTCCAGCTGGCAGGGCTGCCTCTGGCAGGAGCCACCGGCGTAGCCGCGCTGTTGGAAGAGACCCGAACCTGCGCTGGAGAGGCTCCTGGAAGCAGGTGCCGGGCTGGGCCAGCGTGTCCCGCACGCACAGTACCCTCTTCCTTCGCAGGAGCCTGGGGTCTGTCTCAGCCACGGGCTGTGGTCCCACAGCCACAGGACAGGAGAGCGCGGTGGCTCGAGCCCACCATCCCCCGCCCCCGTGCCTCTCTCGTGCCTTCTCCCGTAGGCAGCGCCGTGGAGCCTGTGTTTCCTGTCTGACAGAATAAAGGTTCATTGAGGCAATGGCGGTCACCAAGACCTGGTCCCTCCAGCACTCACGTCTGGGCTGGCCCGTCCCCGTCCCCCTCAAAGCCAGGCCAGAATTGGAGCTGAGGGCACTTTTCTCAAACATCTAGAGGATACTTACACCCAAAACATCACTCCCAGCGACGCAACCAAACCCTCATCTCCAGGGCGCCCGGGGGAGGCCACACCCAGGTCTGCCTGTCCAGGTGGGCCCCACGGGACCCAGCAGCTGTCCTCGCTGTCCCCTCGTGGCCAGGGGCCCGACGCCCCCTGCTGAGCATGCAGCAGGCAATCGGAAAGCCAGCCGGAAGGGTGGCATGTGCCGCACCGCTGGGGCACCAGTATTCCAGTCCGCAGCCTGGGAAACAAGGACACGTAAACAGCTGTCGGAGCAGTGTGCTCTGGCCGAGTAAGCAACCACGGATTCGCACTAATCTGCCACCATTTTTGGTAAATTAACACCTCGTGTGCTTGACTAGAAATACTGAGCAAGACGGCCAACAAAACTACCTTTAAAAAATACTAACGTGGGGAGACGAGGTAAAACTCCTCAACCAAGCGGAGTACAACGCCGAGATGATCACAAAATTATCCTTTTCGGCTTCACGAAGATGTTGGCCATTTTCTAATCCATTTTTGAAATACAGATAAAACTTTTTAAACGGAACAATAATGAGAAAGTTAACTAATTATTATTCTTTTATCTCCAAACAAAACTTTTAAATGGGTATAATGTTTTCTATATAACTTAAAAATAGTTGTAAAATGTTTAGTCTTCAGTGGTTGATAAAACTGGGTGCATTTAAGACAGGTTAGTCTTGCCCTGGCCAGTGTGGCTCGGTTGGGCATTGTCCCATTCACCAAAGAGTTTGCCAGTTCAACTCCCAGAGAGGACGAAGGCACAGGGGGCTGGCTCTGCAGGGGTGCACAGAAGGCAGCCGATGGATGTTCTGTTCTCATAGATGTTTCTGTCCTCCCTCTCTAAAAATCAATAAAAATATCTTTTAAATAAAAATAATAAAATAGGTTAGCCTTGCTGGTTACAGAAGCTTCATGCGTGGCAGTGGTTCGTGGCCGTGAAAGCTTACAGTCACGTCCTATTGAACCGAGAATCGGGGTAAAAGTATAAAAGGAACTGAGCTCTGTCAGCCTGAAGTAGCATCTGAATTTGGAACAGTAATTAACAGTTGAATTTTTATTAATGAATATGTTGTGGGTATTTAACAATATTCTTTTCATATTTCAGAATAGCCTATCCATCTAACTTAAAAGAATTATATGTGTAAATTGGCATTAGAATACAAATGTAAATACTCTTCATGAAAATTTGCAATTTTCTAATGTTTTAGCATAGTTTTCTATTACATTTCAGGTATCAGAACTATAAAGTGTCGGAGTAATATATTTTTGTTGCTGTTCAGGACTTGGTTAATTCACCCCAAGAATATTCATATAATAAAAAGATCACTAAACATTTCACCTTTATTTTGATAATTTAAAAGCAACTTGTAGGTTCTTATTTCCCTCTGAAAACCTGAATGGTAAGTTGCCAGGAAGAGAGTTTGATCCTTAGATAAGTTACTTGTCGCCGAAACCGGTTTGGCTCAGTGGATAGAGCGTCAACCTGCGGACTGAAAGGTCCCAGATTCAATTCTGGTCAAGGGCATGTACCTTGGTTGCGGGCACATCCCCAGTGGGGGGTGTGCAAGAGGCAGCTGATAGATGATTCTCTCTCATCGATGTTTCTAACTCTCTATCCCTCTCTCTTCCTCTCTGTAAAAAAAATCAATAAAATATATATTTTTTAAAGGAAAACTATGAATAGTTTTTAAAAAAATAAGTTACTTGTCGAAATGGATTTACTGCTGAAGAAGGGAAAAGATTTTAAACTGCAGGCAGAGCAGAGGAAGTTACCTGGTTATCCTGTACAGTAAGCCAGGTTATCCTCTACAGGTGTACAGGGAATGCTGGCCCTCCAGAGAGGGTTCCGGCTGAGTCTCCTGTTCCCTCCAACCAGCGAGGCCTTTGCTTTTCAAATAAGGAAAATGGCGGCACTTCCTCTGTACATGTGTGGGTGGGTTTAAAAAGCTTCTGTCAGCTTTGGTAATTTTACAATTGTCTCTATTTTAAGTCATGTACAGCTTTTTCCTTATACAAACAGGTCCTAACTTTAACTTGGAGTATCACAGCCTAAAACGGCAAAAATCACTTCCAAGTGCCTGATCCCACTTTGGGGGGAGGTGTGCTGCGCAGTGGCCCCTGGGGAGGCCTGGCGGGCGGTGGTCCATGAGGGCGTGATGGATGGAAGGAAACAGGCCTGTCTCCGGCGACGTCCCGGCCGGGGTGCCCTCAGCACCTGGCGCCCCTCGCCCGCCGCCCGGCCCATGGCTCCTGGCTCCTGCCCCGCGCCTCGGGCTGGGCTGGGCTGAGCGAGCACCACCGGGTGCAGCGGACTCGGCGCCGCTTTGGACGTTTCCGTGAACGGCAGCCGCTATGTCCTCGCAGCGGCCTCACCAGGCCTGCTCTCCGCGTTGGCGGGGGGCGTCAGGACCCCCCGGATTTGCCGGATTGTGCGCGGGTTCTGAGGGTGTCCGGGAGGCCCGCCGATGCGGGGGACGCCTCTCCGGCACCCCGGGGCCGAACACGCCCTCCCGGAGGAGCCACCGCCACCGCCACCGACCCCTCCCGCGCCCTGGGCCGGGGAGGTGCGCCCAGTCGGGAGGGGAGAGAGGGGACGGCGCCCGGCACCCGGCAGACGGCCGCCCTTCACCGGCCGCCCCCCCGCCCCGGCTGTAAGCCTCCTGGGCCTCTCGCGATGGGCCGGGAGGTGCAGGCGTCCACGGACTGGTCACTCCGCCTTTTGACACGGGGTCCCCGCCACGGCCCCCGCTGCTCCCCGGAGTCGGCGAGGCCCGCCCTGCGGCGCGGACTCCGGCCGGCCGGGCGGGGCGGGCGGGGCCGGACTCGGAGCAGAGGCAGGGCCGGAACCTCGGGCGCCGAGGTGGTCCGGACGCCGGAGCGCTAGCGCCGTGGCTCTTTCCGGTCGGCGCCGGAAGTGACGCCGCGCACGCCGGAAGCGCCCCGCGGGCTGCGGGAGCGGCGGCGCGATGGCGGCGGCGGCGGCGGCGGCGGTGTCCGAGGCGTGGCCCGAGCTGGAGCAGGCGGAGCAGCAGCGGCGGCGGGAGCTGCTGCTGACGGGGCCGGCGCTGGAGGAGCGGGTGCGGGCGGCGGGCGGGCGGCTGCCGCCGCGGCTCTTCTCGCTGTCGCTGCTGCACTACCTGGAGGTGAGCGGCTGCGGCAGCCTGCGCGAGCCGGGCCCGGGCCTGGCGCGGGGCCTCCCGCAGCTGCAGAGCCTCGTGCTCCGGCGCAACGCGCTGGGCCCCGGCCTCAGCCCCGAGCTCGGCCCGCTGCCCGCGCTGCGCGTGCTCGACCTGTCGGGCAACGCGCTGGAGGCGCTGCCGCCGGGCCAGGGCCTGGGCCCCGCCGAGCCGCCGGGCCTCCCGCAGCTGCAGACCCTCAACCTCAGCGGCAACCGGCTGCGCGAGCTGCCCGCCGACCTGGCGCGCTGCGCCCCGCGCCTGCAGACCCTCAACCTCACCGGCAACCGCCTGGACGCCTTCCCCGCCGAGCTCTTCCGCCCCGGCGCGCTGCCGCTGCTCAGCGAGCTGGCGGCCGCCGACAACTGCCTGCGGGAGCTCAGCCCCGACATCGCCCACCTGGCCTCGCTCAAGGTCAGCGGGGCCGCCCGGCGGCGGGCGGGCGGGCTGGGTGCCGGGCCTAGGAAGCGATGCGTCCCCCCCGTGTCCCCCCGCCCAAGTAACGCAGGCCTCGGCTTCTTCCGCTCCCCTCCCTCCCCAGAGCGGGGAGGGCCCAGGAGGTGGCCCAGACCCGGCTCCCCACTCCAGGACCTGGGGCGAGGACGCCGAGAGGCGGCGAGGTTGACCGCTTTCCCTCCCGGGCAGTGCACTCTGCCTGGGTGCGCCTGGCTTTGCCCTCCCCGGGCCTCTGACCCGTCGGCTTGGCTGCCCCCGGGGAGACCTGTGGAGTGGGAGTGGGCTTCCCTGCCCCGGCCCGGGCCCCACTGCCAGCCAGGGCTGCAGCACGCCAAGGATGGGGGGCAGCCTGGTGTCGCCGGCTGCCTGAGCGTTTAGACTGGAGGTGCTGCCCACCTGGGACTGATGGAGGGATGGGTGGGACAGACGGACGCCAAGCTTCTGGCCAGGACGAGGGCCACTGCATCCAGGGTCTCACCCTCCGGCCAGGAGCCATGCTCACTCTGCCACCCGGCGTCCCTCACGCGTGGGACTCCCCACGGCAGGTTTCACAGAGAAATTAAACTTGGAAGTGAAACCCTTTGTCCGGGGACGAGAGACATGGAAGTTAAAGAGAAAACCCTGCCTCCGTTGTGTGTGTGTGTGTGTGTGTGTGTGTGTGTGTTTTGTTTTTTCCCTGAGCAGCAGCTGGAGGTCGGGCTCCCTGGGGCCCAGTTGCCCTCAGCCCGTCTGTTGGAACCAGGACCGGCCTTTGCACCCCTCCGGGGTGGGCTCTCTTGGTGGCACTCCAGGCGCTCAGGGTCCTTCCCGGCAGCAGAATGGGGCGCCGCTGCTCTGCCCCGTGGGGGTCGTTACCTGCGGGAAGGGAGCACTTCCAAGCCCCCCTGTCAGGTCCGGGCAGTAGCCGGGGCCACTCCCATGCGCGCATCCCACTTGGGGCGAATGTGGGTTTCACGTCCTCTGTGGTTGGAGCTCCGTCCGCTTCCCCTGGGAGGGCCTTGCTCAGCCTCCTGCCCCAGCACGTCTGCCCCGCTCTCCCTCTGCCCTCCTTCCCTGCTGGCTCCTCATCCTGGAGTTGTGGTGCAGGGATGAGGGGGACGCAGGTGCCGCTGGCCAGCTGCCCGGCCAAAGCCCCTCTGGACGGCACAGGGCCTGCAGGCCGCCGTGTGCAGGCGGGGCTGCGTGCAGACCAGCCCGCCCTGGCCTGGCGCATCAGCCCTTCCCTGCTCCCAGGCTCGCAGGGTCAGCGGCTAGGGGGCCGGGCTGGCTTCCGGCTCCTGCTTCCGCGGGCAGTGTGCAGCCAGGCTCAGTCCACCCTGGCACCATTGCTGCGGGCCAGGGTTCCGGGCTGGGTGCAGGCCTGGCCTCTTGGGAGGAGCTTCGGGTCACCTGGGGCGGGTACAGCCCGCCTCGCCCTGTCCAGTCCAGCCTGAGTGGAGAACGGCCTGGTCCGTGTCGGGACAGGGACAGCCCAGGGCGTGGGCCAGCAGAGCCCCTTCTGCAGCTTGGACCGTGGGAACTGTAGACAGGTCTGGCTTCGGCCCCTTTTATTTTTTTTATTTTTATTTTTTTTTCGGCCCCTTTTATTTGACTCCTTTTTTTATTGTTATTTTAATATTTTTTATTGGTTTCAGAGAGGAAGGGAGAGAGAGACGTCAGTGATGAGAATCATCTATTGGCTGCCTCCTGCACGCTCCCTTGTGCCTCGCTGCCCTGTTCTCTGACCCCGGGAGGCCTGAGGTCGGGCAGGTGTTTCGTGGAACCCCTGGCCGTGTCGCCGGGGCGTGGGGTGCTCCTTGCCTGACGCGCTCTCGCCCTGCAGACGCTGGACCTCGCCAACAACCGGCTGAGCGAGGTCCCCGCGGAGCTGGCCGACTGCCCCAGGCTCAGGGAGCTGAACCTCCAGGGGAACCAGCTCCGGGACCGGCGCCTGGAGAAGATGCTGGCCAGCTGCCAGACCAAGTCCGTGCTGGAGTACCTGCGTGCCGGCGGCCGCGGCCGGGCCCGGGGCCGGGCCGAGCCCGAGAAGGACGAGAGCCGGCGCCAGCGGAGGGAGCGGAGGAAGAGGGAGGGCGGGGAGGGCGAGGAGGAGGTGGCCGAGGCCAGCCGGCTGCTGCTGCGCGTGCTGCACGTCTCCGAGAACCCCGCCCCGCTGACCGTCACGGCCGGGCCCGAGGTCCGGGGCGTGCGGCCGTTCCTGGTGGGCGCCGTCGTGAGGGGCATGGACCTGCAGACGGGCAACGCGCTCAAGCGCTTCCTCACCGCTCAGGTGGGTGCCGGCGGCCCGCGGGCGGGCGGGTCGGGGTGAGGAGACCCCACCTCTGCGTGCTCCAGCTGCCTCCCCGGGAACCGGGGGCTCGGCCGCCCTGATCTGGGTGGGCTGAGCAGGAGGGGCTTGGGCAGCTCAAGGGCGCCTCGCACACACAGAACCAGTGTGCCTGGTGGTGCGGTGCATTCCCGCTCCTGCCCACTCTCACGGTGAGTGTGTCTGAGGGGGCCTGGGTGCCCCTCCAGTTCCCGAGGTTGGAGCTTCTGTAAGGAGTCACCTGGTTCCACGTGAGGGTGTCAGAGCCAGCAGAGCTCGCCAGCACGTTCCCACGGAGTCCTGCACTCCGTTCAGGTTCTAGAGGGTGAATGTCCGATGGGTCGTCCGTGCCCTGTGCCCCTCCTCTAAACAGCAGGCACGTCTCTGACGCAAGGAAACGCTGGGGGTGGCTGCGGGGACAGGCGTCCTGCCGGGGAGGGCAGAGGCAGGCCGGGCATCCAGAGCGGGGCGTTGCGGGGAAGACGCCGTGGGGCGGTGTTTGAGTTGTGCTGCTGGGAGTTCAGCCGTGGGTTTCCTTCCCGTGGCTTCTCGGAAGCCTCCAGCGTCCGGGACGCGGCCCCGCTGGTAACGGAAGAAGCCGTGTGCAGAGGACAGCTTCACCAGATGGCTGCAGGGGGCAGCAGTGAGGAGCGGGGCGGGGGGGGGGGGAGGGGCAGCTGCGCCTGTGGGCCTGGCACCTCGTGGCCGAGCCGTGGAGCCCTGACCGCCGGGTCTCCTGCTGCAGACGAAGCTGCACGAGGACCTCTGCGAGAAGAGGACGGCGGCCACCATTGCGACCCACGACCTCCGCGCCGTCCGCAGGCCGCTGCTGTACACCGCCCGCCCGCCCCAGGACCTCAAGGTGGCCGCGCCCTCCCTCCGGGCGCGATGGGGTTCCGGTGCCAGAGCACCTGGAGGTGGCGGGCAGCTCCCGGGGCGGCAGCACCCTGTTGGTGCCCGGCACAGGCTCCTCAGGAGTGGGACTGCGAAAGGGATCCCCTTCACTTGCTCACTGGCTTTCAACCCAAACCTCCGTTTGCACCCCCATCGCAAAGCCCCCTCGGCCAGCTGTCCCGGCAGATCCGGCCTGTGCCACTGGCCTCTCCTGGGCGTGAGGTTGGGGTGGGGCTAAGCTCGGTTTCAGAAGTGCCAGGTGTGGGTTTGGGGGCTCCCGAGTGACCTCTGAGGCTGACCTGAGGTTTCACCCCAAAGATCGTCCCCCTGGGGCGCAAGGAGGTCAAGGCCAAGGACCTGGTGCGGCAGCTGCAGCTGGAGGCGGAGGAGCACCGGAAGCAGAAGAGGAGGCAGGCGGTGTCGGGCCTGCACAGGTGCCCTGGCCCAGCCCCGTCCCCGAGAGGATGCCCCTGAGGTGGCCAGGAACTGAGGCCTCTCCCGGAACTCCGTCCCCCTGGGCGGGGCACGAGCGGTGCTGTGTGGCCACCTCTGAGGGAGCCGGCGTCACCTCAGGACGGTGGCTCTTGGCCGGCACCAAGGGCGCAGGTGGAACCGAGTCACCCCCACCCCCAGCATTTCCCCAGATCTCGCGTGGCGGGAAATGACCCCGCTTCCCAGCCCAGAAGCCATCCGTGGAGCTGCGGGGTGTGCCCCAATCTTTCTTGGGGTCGGGGCTTGGATTTGCCTGGCGTAACTGGTTCGCTGTTCCCGGCTTCTCCGCAGATACCTCCACCTGCTGGACGGGAAGGAGCTGTACCCCTGCCTCCTGGATGCCGACGGCGACGCCATCTCCTTCCCGCCCATAACCAACAGCGAGAAGACCAAGGTGGGCTGGCGAACATCCCTGTGTGGTCCCGTGGGCACAGCCCTGTCTGAGTGTCGGCTTGGGTGGCAGCGTGTGAGGTTTGCCCAAGTTAATGTTGCCGCCGCTGGTGCCTGCTGCGGATAACGACTCCTTTCTGAAAAGGTCCGGTTTCTCTTTAAGATCAAGAAAACGACGTCTGACTTGTTTTTGGAGGTGACAAGTGCCACCAGCCTGCAGATCTGCAAAGACATCATGGACGCCCTCGTGCTGGTGAGTAGCGCGGGCGGAGGACCGCAGGGTCTCCGGCGTCTGCAGGGCCGCCTCTGACTCTGGGTCCTTCGCAGAAAATGGCGGAGATCAACAAGTACACCGCGGGGAGCAAGGAGGAGGGCTCCGACCCCGAAGCCGACGCCACTCCTGGGCACCCCTCGGAGCCCAGGCGGCCCCCCAGCACGGAGCGGGACGGGAGCGCCCCCCTGGTGGTGGAGCAGGTGCGGGTGGTGGACGAGGAGGGGCACCTGAGGGTGGTGTACCCGTCCAAGACGGACCTGGACATCGCCGCTGCCCACGTGACGGTCATCCGCTGAGACGCCGCCAGACACCTGGGCGGCCCTGCCTCGGGGGTCACACGGGCCCTGAGTTACTCGTGACCCGTCAGCTGTCTGCGTTCCGTCGTTTCCAGAAGAGTCTGCTGCAGAGGCGCGCCATGCTGCCTGTCACGTGCTTACACTCATGCCTCTCCAGCTCTGCCAGGGCTTTGGGTGGCGTGACTCGGGCAGCGCGTTGCCCCGTGAGAACTCGGGCTGTGTGGACACAGCTGCTCCCGGGGAGCCTGCGCAGCGGGCACCCCTCCACCCTGCGGTGCTGAGCACTCAGCGAAGCGGCCCCTTCTCACAGAGGGCTTCTGGGCACCTGAGCGTTGCTGGGGGGACGCGATGCAGAGGGCACCTGCCGAGGTGGGGTCGGCGGGCGGGAAGCCGTTCGTGAGAAGCCTGTGGGGAGGGGGAGGTGGCGGCCCCAGGGGGACGTGCAGGTGGTGGGGCCGCAGCATCTCACTGCAGGGGTTTCTGGCTTTAAATGTCCTGGCAGGAAACCTCTGTGTGTGTGTGCTGTTGCTGTGTGTGTTGTGTGAGCACACGCCTGTGCCCTTCCCGGGGCCATGTGCTTGGTGCCGCCTGCACCGTCAGGCCCCGGCTGGAGGGGGGAGCGGCCTCCTAGCTTCTTGTTTGGAGATGCGTGGCTCCACCTGCAGAGGACCGTCTGTCATTTGGGGGACCATCATTTGGGGGATGGGGGCCTCTAGCCATCAGAGCCAGACACGCGGGGGGCGTGTGAGCTCAGCCAGCCTGCTCTGTGGGACGTGGTGGCGGCGGCGGGTGAGGCCCCACCCAGCTCCGGACCGCCAGGCCCTCTCACGGCTGTCCTCGGCTGTCATGGGTGAGCCGGCAACAGCTCTCCCTGCCGCTCTGCCCCCTCCCTCACCCCCAGCCTGCGAGGGTCTGGTGCCCGGCTCACTGCAGGACCGCGGGCAGTCAGGGCTGACACTGGGTGGCGCGGGTTCCACGGGTCACAGTGGAGCATGAACCAGGGGCACAGCCCAGCCACCCGCCCTCCAGGCCCGAGCTCAGTGGCACGTGGTGGGACAGCTGTGGCCTGCTGAACCCCACAGCCCTCCCCCCACCCTGCTTCTGTGGCGGCCTTTAGTGGGAGCACCTACTCCTGCTGGCGGCTTTCCTGGTGGGGGTCAGAGGGTCTGCCCGCTCCCCCGCCTTCTGTCAGGAGAGGCCAGGCAGCAGCTCAGGGGCCTGAGGCCTGTGCCTCATCTTTTGGGTGCAGCTGGGGCCCTGGGGGATCAGGTCTCCGGCCCCACGGCCTCCGGACAGGCACTGGCTCTCCCGAGCGACAGGCTGCGTGTGGGTGCAGGTCTCCGGGGGGCACCGAGTCAGCCTGACATCCGGGGAGGCTTCAGGAGGCCCTCCTGCCCCAGGCTGCCCTGCTTTCGGTGTGGGCCATCTGCCACCTGCCCTCCCTGCCCTGGACGCTCGCCCTTGCCCAGGCCACTCATCCCCGTCCATCAGCGAGGCCTGGAGCCTGCGGTGCAGCTGGGACATCTGGGAGGAGTGGGCGGGGCCACCAGCACACCCTTGGCCACGCCTGGCACCTACAGGGGCCCATGCCCCTGCCCACCTCCCCACGGCCTGCCCTGGGTTGGCCAGAGGGTGAGTCTGGGAGAGGTGGGCTGGCTGCACCCCCTCCCGCCCAATGTGGCCAAAAGGTGCGGAGGCCAAGACCCGAGCTGGACAGGACCCTCGGGAGCTCTGCCCACCTCCCTCCCCGGGGTCAGAGCCGGATACCTGGACACAGCGCGCCCCCCCCCCCCCATGTCCCTGACCAGCCACAGGTGCCTGTGGGCAGCGTGGCCTGACAAGGGGGACTTCACACGGGCCCACGGGGAGTGGCTCCTCACCTCCCACCCTCGTCCTGAGGTGCCCGCCCACCCCCCCCGGGGGCAGGGGCAGGGCCGGCCTCAGCCCCTCACAGCTGTCCAGGTGCCCAGCTGGACAGGCCCCAATCACACTGGCCCGGGGACCACGCCACCCTGTCCTCCATTCACAGACGTTTAATGACCGATACACTCGTCCCCGCCTGCCAGCCGCCCCAGGAGCGCGGCCCCCGGAAAGGCGGGGTGGGCCTGGGTGAGGGCCGAGGCCACGCCTGCTCTGCCCGGGGAGTGGCTTCCAGGACAGGCCTTGGCCCCTGGGAGGGCGGGTTGAGGGGCACACACGGCTCCTCTCAACACTCCTGGGGCCTCTGTGTGGGGGTGTCTGCATACAGGTGCGCGTGTATAGGGATGTGTATTTGGGGGTGTCGGTATGTGATGCGTGTCTGTGGGTCTGTATAGGATGTGTATATATGGGGGGAGTTTATGCAGATGCATGTATGGAGAGGGTCTGTGGGGGGATGTGTGTATATGGGGGAGACGCTGTCGAGGATGTGGGGGGGGGCCTGTGCCCGCGGCCCCGGCGGCACTATTTGCACTTGTGGACGAAGTAGCCAGTGACGTAGCCCAAGATGAAGATGACCCAGAAGAGGGCCAGGCCGCCCAGCATCCTCAGGGTGGCGCCCAGCCTGCCCGAGCACAGCTTCCGGGAGAGCCTAGGGTGAGAGGCTGCTGTGAGCCCTGAGCGCGGAGGGGTGGGGGGGCTGGGGAGGAGGGTAGCCCCAGGGCAGGCGGGCCCCAAAGGAAGTGGGGGTCCTGGGGCGCTCTGCTGGGTGTGGGCAGCAGGAGGGAGCCCTCGGGAGAACAGAGGTGGGGGGCCCAGGTTTGCTCAGATGCCCGGGGAGCGGGCACCCCGGGGGAGGAGCGAGGCTGGCAGGGGGGCCGGGGGGCTGCCCCCCACTCACCTCTCCCAGCAGGAGGCCTCTTCCGGGCTAGACCCAGCCCCCACGCTGACCTCCTCCCACCTGCTGTACTGCACACCGGGGTCCTGGGGCTCCATGCGGGCGGGGAGCTGGCGGCCTCGCGGGCTCACCAGAGCAGGACCTGCGGACAGTGGGGGGGGCCTTCAGGGGTGGTTGGAGGCTCTAGGGCAGACTTCGTCCGGGGCCGGAGTGTGAGCCGCTGGCCCAGTCACGTGGGAGGCGAGTGGACATTCCAGCTCCGAGGCTGCAAGTCCAAGAGCAAAGTGCTCAGGAATGCGCCCGTCCACCCAGCCTGGGCCTCCGGGCCGGCCAGGGCCGATGACCGCTTCCTGCTGCCCATCCCTGACAGATAAGGCCGGGCTAGCTCTGGAGGCCGAGAAGGAAAGGGAGGGGGCTGCGGCTGCGGCTGGGACGGCTCGGCCTCGGGGAGAGGGGGTGGGGGCTCGCGACAGCAGCTGGGCTCCAGTCTGTAGCTGGGAGTCCCTCCCACACTGCCCGAGGGGAGGAGCCGGGCTTAGGGGCGCCTGGGCCCGCTGGGAGGTCTTGGCTCAGCCCCCACCAGCCTGGGAGACGCTGGCCTGGGTCCCAGCTAGTCTTGGACACACAGGGCGCCCTGGCCCGTGTGCTCAGTGGTTAGAGCCTAGGCCCCAGGACAGAAGGGTCACGGTTTCAATTGGAACCTGGTCAGGGCACGTGTGGGAGGCAACCAGTCTACGTGTCTCATCCATTTTTTCTCTCCCCTTCCTCCTTCCCCTCCCTCCTTCCCTCCCTCTTTCTGAAAAAGCCACGAAAAAAATGCCCTGAGGCGAGGATTAAGAAAAGCACAGAGCGGCCCTGAGCCGGAGCTGCAGCCCCAGGCGGCCGGGCCCTGGGGGAGGGGCGGGAGCCGGCCCTGCCCGAGGCCCGAGGCCCAGCCGAGCCGCCCCGGCCGTGGGAGGCCCAGCTGGGAGGGGAGGGCCGGGAGAGGCGGGCCAGCTCCGGCTCCGGCTCCAGGCCCCTTCCCTCGGCGGGGCAGGATTCCCCTCTTCCCGCAGCCGCCCAGGGACACCCGCGGAGGCCACCTGGTCCCCTGCCCGCCTCCTGCCCGGGTGCGGGGGCGCTTCCTGGACCCGGTGGGGGGCTTCAGCTCCGCTGGGGGCAGCCACCTCCTTCCCGCGGCCCAGTGGTGGCCGGGGCGTTGGCGGCTGCTGGTGACCAGGACACCCTGCCACACCAGCGGGGGGGGCGGGGGGGGGAGAGCTCTGACACTGGGGCCCCGGGGCCTCAACAGCCCGGCCCGGCCGGCGGGTTCCTGCCAAACGGACGGGCGTGCGGCTCAGTCCGGGCGGACGAAGCCAGAGGTGGCGGGGTGCTCGGACCAGGCCTCGCCCAGCCCACCCCGTCTCACCGGGTCCCACAGCCTGGGGCGTGTCTCCCCTCCCTCCCCCCTCCCCCCAGCCTGGGGTGCCTCGGACCCTCCACCCCCGAGCACCCCACAACTCACAAGGGGCGTCCGGCCGGGGGTCCGGCTGCAGCCGGGGTCCGGGAGCTGGTCAGACCTGTGGTGGCTTCAGCCCTACACAGAACAGGGGGTGAGGGCCGGGCCCGGGGGTCAGCCGTGGGCCTGACCCCCACCCCGGTCTGGGGCGGCCGCCGCCAAGGCGCCCGCACACTCGTCCCAACTCCCCAAACCCCTCAAACCCCTCAAACCCCCCAACCCCCCAACCCCGGGCGGCGAGGAGGCTGCACCCCGACCTCGCCTCTCACCGGCGCCGGCGTCCAAGTGGCGGGAGGCGCGGGGCGTGGGCGGCCGCCAGGCTCCGGGGGCGGAACCCGGAGAGCTGGCCGGGGGACCTGGGGGACGGGCCGGGGGCGGAACGGGGAGATCCCGGGCGGGCGGGGGTGGGAGGGACCGGTGGGCGGGCCATGCCCGGGGCCGGGGCCGGGGCCGGGGCCAGGGGCGGAACCCGGAGAGCCCGGCCGGGGGACCTAAGGCCGGGGCTGTTGGGCGGCTGGGGCGCCCCCCCCCCCCAGGACCCCGGGGCCGGGCCGGAGCTCCTCCCCCTGTTACAGCCCCAACCCCACGGGAGGGGGACCCGGGCAGCCGAACTCGGGGCGCCTGGGTTTGAACCCCAAGGCGAGGCGCCTGTCTGGGGCTCCCCTCGGCCTGCGGGTTGGGGTTGGCCATCCGGACAGCTGGCTTCGGGTCCGGGGCGGGGCCGGCGGGGCACCGAGCAGAGCAACGTCCAGGCCTCCGGCAGCCACACTGGCTCGGACGCCTGGACTGGGAGCCCCCGGACCGGCCTGCCCGCCCCGGCCTCCCTCCCCAGAGCCTGGGCCCCAGCAGAGCCCGGCGGCCTGGCCTTCCTGCCCGGCCCAGCCCCCAGGGGTGTGGGCTGCGCCCGCGGCGGGAGAAGTTACCTGGACATTCTTTCCACGGCGGGTTCTCTCTCTCCGATGCCCGCGGCCACGGCCCGGCTCCGGGAGGTCCAGACTGGCCTCTGCGGGAGGTTCTGGCCGCCGACGGGACGCCGGCCGCTTCCAGCTTCCCGGTCAGGAGCCGTCCCTCCTCCCCGCAGGCTGCGTTCCCTCTGCGTCTCTGCGGTGCCCGGCTCCCACGGGGGGGTAGCTGAGCCCCTTGGCGCCCACCGTGGGAGCAGAAGGTACCCCCACCCAAGGCACCTTCCTCCGGAGTGGTGGCCTTAGCAAGGCCGGGGCCCTGGCGGGGGCGGGGAGGGAAGGGTGAGTGCCGCCGGACCGGCGGGCAGGGCAAGGGCCAAGGGCCAGCCCAGGAGGTCCCGGGGGGGGGGGAGCCCCCTGTGGTGGCCAAGGACAAGGGGGGGCTCGCCCCTGGGTGACCTCCTCCCCAGCTTCTCGCTGGGCCTGAGGGTGGGACCCCTGACCTTCCTCCCTGCGGATGGCACTGGACGGGCCTGACTGCTCCAGGGAGGCCTACGTGCTGGCTGCAGACTCGGAGCTGGAGTCCCCACAGAGGAGGGGCTGGAACTGAACTAACTCAGGCGGTTACCACGGCAGTCACCCCCAGGCCAGCCTCTGCACCGAAAAGGTCCGCTTTATCTTCGCAGAGCCTGTCTGTTTGCCTCTGTGATAACTCACCCCTGAAATGTCGGGAACTTGTGACTCCCCTTTTTCCGGATCCCTGGGGCTGGGACGGCCGCCTGAGATTCCTTCGTTATCCTGTTAACTGTCCCCCCCTCACCTGGGTCTGCCTCCCCATCTCACTTTTTACCCAATCCCAGGGGTTCCCCGCTTTGCTGGGTCCCTCCTCCCTAATCTACCCCGTGGATTCCACATAACCCACCCCCGTCCCTCCTTTGATGGCGACGTGCAAATGCAGATGGCACCGCCATTCTCCGGAGTGGATATTTGTCGACAGTGTAGCGTTCTCCCCCATTTGAACGATTTTATGTTAACAGCATCCAGGCCCAGAAAAGCAGCGAAACCAGCCCAGCGGGCGGCCGGCAGGGCCTCTGAGCTCCGGCTGAGGAGAGAGTTCAGAGCCGAGACCCCACGGGAGGTCTCCTGGGCGAGAGGGCCGGCGGGCGAGAGGGGGCCGGCCGGGGCTGCCCTCTGCCCCTCGCTCGGAGCGGGGAGGCCTTCTCCCGCAGACCGGCCCTGGGGCTGTCTGTCCGGTCCTTCCCTCCAGCCCCGGTTCCCTCAGGGTGGGGTCTGCAGGGACACCCCGTGCCGGAGCAGAGGGCAGAAGGACCCGCTGCGTGGCGGGGTGTGCGTGGGGGGGGGTCTCAGGGGCGGCGCTGAGGAGGGGTCTCCAGGCTCGCTCTCCCCTTCCCTTCCTCGGCCAAACGGCCCGTCTGCCCTGGCGACCTTCCACCTGGCCACTGTCCTCGCTCTGCCCCTGTCTGTCTGTCTGTCTGTCCCACTGCTGACCGCCGCCGTGGAGACCTGGACCTTCCCCCAGGACCCCCCTGACGCCGTAAACCCTCAGGAGGAGGACCCCTGTGCCCCCCTCCCCGACTTCCCCCAGCCTTCCCCCCCCCCCCCGTGTTGGTTTGCCATCCGCTCCCGCACCCCAAGCCCCAGGGCCTTCCTGCGCCTCCACAACGTGTTTCCTGCGCCACGTCCTCACGCGTCCTTTCCACGCTGTCCCCGGGGGTGTTCTCTCGTGGTTTGTGTCTGGGCTCCGACTTTCCCCCCCCCCCCCGCAGACCCCGACCGAGTACCGAGCTTGCTGACACCCCCACCCCCGGGCAGACACCTCCCACCCCCGGGTCAGGCCGTTCCCACACCCACAACAAGGATGGAGGGGGGACTGAGGGGCTGGGGCCTCCTACCCGGGGCCACGGGAGGACCCTGCGGGTGCCGACTCCCCCAGAGCGGGTTTTGGACCCAGGCGGGGGGGGGGATGGGGGCGGAATGGGGGTGTCGCTGAAGCCCAAGCCCCCTGGGAGCCGGGAGAAGAGGGGAGACCGCGGCCAACAACAGAGTTTAATTCGGAATCGGAGCGGGAGCCGGGACCGGCTACCTGGGGGTCACCTTCCGGGACTTGCTGGGCGAGGGGAACACGTCCGCCATCAGCAGCGGCGGCATCTTGACGCCCTTGTGCCTCAGCTGGTTGTAGTAGTCCAAGCGATCCGTGATGATGCGCTGGGGGGGGGGGGGGCACCGTGCCAGGCTGCTCCCCTCACCCGCGCCCTCGGGGGGGGGGGGCGGCTAGTAAACCTTCCCCCGCTGGCTGACCGGGAGGAGCACGGAAACCCGCCTGGGGCCTCGGGCCTGTCCCCCACGGAGCCCCCCCCCCCCACGGCCTCCTCCGGCCCGGGACCGAGGAAAGGCTCCCTGGCTCCGGGTGGTGCTGAAGGCCCTTCCATCGTCCCCCCCCTTCCCTCCCCCTCCCCTCCTCCCTTCCCCTTCCCTCTCCTTCCCACTCCCTCGCCCTCTCTTCCACCCCCTCCTCCTCTTCTGTCCCTCCTCTCCCCTCCCCCCCCCTTCCCTTAAGCAGTGCCCAGGCCCCACACAGGGTCCCCTCTCCCCTGGCAGGAGCCCATGGACCAGCGTCCCCTCACCCCCATCGCCCAGGGGAGAAGCCAGGCCTCCGGGAAGTGTGGGTGCCAGGAGGCAGCGGGCACCTGCTCACTCCCAGAGCCGGGGCGGCAGAGGTGCCCGGCTCCCCACAGCTGAGCCGGGGGCTCTTCCCATCCGGCCCTGCGCCTGAGGGAGGCCCACTCCCTCCCTCCCGGGCCGGTGACCCGCCCGCAGCCCCTCCCGCAGCCAGGAGGGCGGTGACGCCCTGAGGCCCGGCCCACCTCCCCGTCCTCTAGGGATGGGCCCGGGGCAGGTCCTGGCTCAGCAGGTGGAGACCCTCAGAGGTGCTAAGGAGCTGAGCCTGGCGGCTCCTGCTTCCTCGGCTCCAGGCCCCCCCGCACTGGCCCTGCCCAGTGCCCCGAGGGCTTGTGCCAGCACAGCTCAGGGCTGAGAGCCGCCGGCCTGGGCTCCGGACACCGGCAGCCCCGGGAGACCCTCTGCCTGCCCGTCCCAGGACGGAGACCCCTCGGGGACCAGCAGGGCCGCCAGCCCCCGGCCCGGCCGCCAGCACCCAGCCACCCGCTGCCCGCCGCCCGCCGCCCGCCGCCCGCCGCCCGCCGCCCGCCGCCCGCCGCCCGCCGCCGACCTGCAAGGCGTCCAGAATGTCATTGTCGGAGATCTCGGAGGTGGAGAACTTGAAGCCGGGGGTGCTGAAGGCCGCCTGGATGATCTTGTTCCTCAGCCTTTCGAGCTGGCGGGCGAAGGGACAGCGCCCGGCCTCAGGAGGGCCCGCCGCCTGGTCCGGCGGACGGAGGCAGAACCCCTTCCCGGCACGGGAACGGGAGGCCGAGGCCGGAGGGCCGGGTCACCTGCGCGTCAGGCAGCTCCAGGCCGGAACCCAGGCCCGGGCGGGTCAGAACCCAGGCCCGGCGGGAGGGAGGGCTCGCCCAAAGAACCTCTACCTCCCCCACTTTTTGTTTGTTGTTCATCCTCACCTGAGGGTATTTTTAAATATATTTTATCGGTTGTTTACAGAGAGGAAGGGAGAGGGACAGAGAGCTAGAAACATCAATGAGACACCCATTCAGCTGCCTCCTGCACACCCCCTACTCGGGACGTGCCCGCAACCAAGGTCCATGCCCTTGACCGGAATCGAACCCGGGACCCTTCAGTCCGCAGGCGGATGCTCTATCCACTGAGCCACACCGGTCAGGGCAAGGATATAGTGGTGGGAGAGAGAGAGAGAGAGAGAGAGAGAGAGAGAAACATTGATGTGAGAGAGATACTGACTGGTTGCCTCCTGCACATGCCCAGACCAGGCAAGGCTGAGGACTGAACCTACAACCCAGTTATGTGCCCTTGACTGGGAATCACACTCCCGACGCTTTGAGTGTGCACGCCGACACTAACCACTGAGCAAACTAGCTAGGGTCTCACCAACTTTTTTTTTTTTTTTTAAGAAAGAGATCCCTTTAAAAAAATTTTTATTGATTTCAGAGAGGAAGGGAAAAGGGAGCGAGAGATAGAAACATCAGTGATGAGAGAGAATTATTGATCGTCTGCCTCCTGCACACCCCGCACTGGGGACTGAGCCTGCAATCCGGGCCTGTGCCCAGACCAGGATCAAATCTGGGACCCTTCAGGCCACAGGCCGACGACGCTCTATCCATTGAGCAAACCCCCCAGGGCCTCACAACTTTTTTAATTGAAAAAGTAAAACCGCCGAAACCAGTTTGGCTCAGCAGTAGAGCGTCGGTCTTCGGACTGAGAGGTCCCGGGTTCAATTCCGGTCAAGGGCATGTACATTGGTTACGGGCACATCCCCAGTAGGGGGTGTGCAGGAGGCAGCTGGTCGGTGTTTCTCTCTCATCGACGTTTCTAGCTCTCTATCTCTCTCCCTTCCTCTCTGTAAAAAAACCAATAAAATATATTTAAAAAAAAAAGAAAAAGTAAAACCTGCACTGGATTAATAGAATAGAATTAGCCCGGCTGGTGTGGCTCAGGGGCTGAGTGCCGACCTCTGAACCAGGGGGTCAGGGTTCAACTTCTGGTCAGCGTACATACCCGGTGGCAGGCTCGGTCCCCGGTGTGGGGTGTGCAGAAGGCAGCCGATCAATGAAGCTCTCTCATCATTGGTCTTTCTCTCTCCCTCTCTCTTCCTCTCTGACATCAATAATATATATATTTGTTTATAAATGAATAAAAATTCATAAAGCTGGGAAGGACCCCCAGGCCACCACCTCCTTCCCTAGGGGAGCCCTCCTGACCCCTGAGCCTCCTGCGAACTCCCTCCCTGTGGACACCACGAGACCCTGGGGTCGCCCCTGCGGTGCGGGCAGGGCCCGGCGGGGCGGGGCAGGGGGGGGGGGCACGTACCCGGGACTGCGAGCTCTCCAGCGCCACCCGGACCTGCTGCTCCGCCTGCTTGGCCAGCTCGATCTTGCCCTGCGCCTGGTCCTGCAGCTGCCGGCGCCGCTCCAGGTGGTCCTGGCACTGGCCCACCTGCGTCTGCAGCTGGCAGACCTTGGCCTCGGCCGCCGCGATGGCCTGGTCCCGCGTGGCCAGCTCCTGCTCCAGCTCCCACACTTTCTGGGGGGGGGGCGGCGGGGGCACCGAGGAGTCGGCCCCCGGATCCCCGCCCCCCTCCCCAAAGACAGCCTGGACCCAGGGATTGTCGAGTGGGGTGCCGCCGAACGGAGCGGCCCGACCCCCCCCCTGGGGGGCCCCCCACCCGCCCCCCTCCCCAAAGACAGCCTGGACCCAGGGATTGTCGAGTGGGGTGCTGCCGATCGGAGCGGCCCCGACCTCCCCACCCCAGGGGGTCCCCACCCGGCGGCACCTGTCGCAGGAGGAGGTTGTCCTTCTCGATGAGCCCCATCACCTCCTTCTGCTTCTTCTCCTCCCGGAGGTTGGAGAACTGACGGGGGGGGGGGGGGGAGGCGCTCAGGGGCTCCGGGCGGAGATGGCGGGAGGAACCCCACTTCCGGCTTCTCCCCCGCCCCCGCCTCAGGAAGGTGAGCGCTGGGGTTTCAGAGGAGGAGGAGGAGAAAGGAACCCAAACACCGGGGTGTGGGAAAGCGAACCCCCAAACACAGAAACCTGAGGCCATGGCAGGGAGAGCCGAGCTTGAGCCCCTAAAAGGCTGGGGGAGTGGGGGAGCGGTTCCTTCGTCCCCACCCGGAGGGACGAGTTTCAGAAACGCCCCAACCCTGAGCTGCCAGGTGCCCGCCCCTCTTCCACGCGGGCGGCAGGAGCCCGGATGGGGGGTCCAGCAGGGGGTCTGGCCCGGGAGATGCCAGGCCTGGCTAGGGGTGGAGACCCCAGGCTCCAGATGGGGTGGAGGCCGCACCCTGCTTCCCCTCTGGGCGCCGCGAGAGGCCTCACGTCCCCGGCAATGGCCCCTCCAGCGTCTGGCTCCAGGGGCATCGGCCCAGCCCCGGGGACGGCCAGGCCCTTCCACACGGGGCGCGGGAGCCGGCTGAGCCGCTGGCCGGGGAATCAGAGGTTCCAGACGGCCCCTCCCCAGACCCCCGCCCCCCAGCTTTCCCCAGAGGGGGCTGCAGGGCCCTGGCGGTGTGGCTGGGCGGACAGAGCATCGGCCTGCGGGCTGAAGTCCCAGGTTTGATTCCGGTCAAGGGCACGTGCCTGGGGTTGCGGGCTCGATCCCAGGGAGTAGGGGGGTGCGGGAGGCAGCTGATCCACGATTCCCTCTCATCACGGATGTTTCTCCCTCTCCCTTCCTCTCGGGAGTGGATAAAATATACATTTTTTAAGATGACAGCAGGCTGCACCCCGGAGGAAAGAGGGGGGATGTGGTAACAGGTTTATGAATCAAGATTCTAGTTCTGTTTCACTGCGCTACCACCACCTGCCCATAGGGGTCAGCACAGCCCACTCGGGCTGCCGGGAGGACGGGGCGCCTGGCGGTGCTGAGAGGGCACTGGGCCCTGGGACGTGGGCAGGGGTCCCTGAGACACGGGGGGCGGGGGGTCCCGTGGGGGAGGGAGGCCAGGACACTGCTTCTGGAACAAGATCGGTTCTCTGAGTGACGTGGGTGAAAACACCGACAGAATTCCACTCAGACCCTGGCCCAGGGGCGACACCCTGAGCTGGGCGGGGGGCCGGGCCTCCCCGGACTCCGCCAGGAGGTGCGGGAGGAAGGGTTGGGGGCTGGGGACAGAGGCCAGGAGAAGGATGGCTGCCGGGGTGGGGGGGGTCGGCAGGGGAGGCAGGGCGGGTGGGCCCCCCCCAACCCTACCGCCCTGGGACCCCGGAGAGCCCCATCGGCTCCCGGAACTGCTGCCTGGGCTGGGGGGGGGGAGCGGGGGGAGACACACACACACACACACACACCTGTCCGACACACTCACACACACACACATTCTCTGACACACACTGTCAGACACACACATACACACACACACACACACACCTGTCGGACACACACACTCACACACAGACACTCAGACACACACACACACACCTGTCGGACACACACACACACACCTTGTTGGGGGGAGACACACACACACTCACACACACACACACACACCTGTCAGACACACACACACACTCACACACACACACTGTTGGACACACACTCACACACACCTGTCGGACACACACACACACACTCACACACACACACATCTGTCGGACACACACACACTGTTGGACACACACACACACACACACACTCACATACACACCTTGCCGGGGGGGAGACACACACACATTGTCGGACACACACACACACACACTCACACACACACACCTGTCGGACACACACACACTCACACACACACCTGTCACACACACACACACACACACACACACTCACACACACACACCTTGTTGGGGGGGGGAGACACACACACACTCACACACACACACTCACACACACACCTGTCGGACACACACACTCGCACACACACACACACACACACACACACACTGTTGGACACACACACTCACACACACCTGTCGGACACACACACACACACACACACACACACTGTCGGACACACACACACACCTGTCACACACACTCACACACACTCACCTTGTCGGGGGGAGACACACACACCTGTTAGACACACACACACACACTCACACACACACCTTGTCGGTCATGGCCTCCAGCTGGAGCTTCCGCTCCCGCAGCTCCTTCTGCAGCAGCTCGTGCTCCATGTTCACCCTCTGCAGCTGCGAGTCCAGGTGGTCCACTTGCCGTTGCAGCGACACGCAGGCTCCTGCGGGGGGCGCTCAGGAGGGCCGGGCCACCGGGCAGCGGGAGCCGGACCCGGACCCGGACGACTCCCCACTCAGTTCAGGAGGTGGACCGGCCCGTCCTGCTGAGCGTGGGGGAGGGGGTGGGATGGGGGTGGGGGGTGAAGGTGGGGGGGCCGAGCCCGTCCTGCCTGGGGGTGGGGGTGGGGGTGAGGGGCTAACTCCTGTCCTGCCGGGGGTGGGGGGGTGGGGGTAGGGGTCGGGGTGAGGGGCTGAGCCCGTCCTGCCTGGGGGTGGGGGGTGGGGGTGGAGGTGGGGTGGGAGTGGGGGCACCAAGCCCGTCCTGCCGGGGGGTGGAGGTCGGGGTGGGGGTCGGGGGGCCGAGCCCGTCCTGCCTGGGGGCGGGGGTGGAGGTGGGGGTGGGGGTGGGGGGCCCGGGGCCCAGCGCCGCCCGCCCGCCCACCTGTGGCCAGGTTGTATCTGGTGCGGGCGACGCTGAGCTCCAGCTGGAACTCCTGGATCACCTCCTCGTACTCCTCCAGCTGCGCGATCAGCTCCGCCTCGAACGCCTCGTCCCCGGAGCTGAGCCTCTTGAGCCGGCCCTCCTGCGCCTGCTGGGCCTCCCACTCCTCGTCCAGCTCCAGCTCCCGCAGCTCCTCCTCCTCCTCCTCCTCCTCCTCCTCCTCCTCCTCCTCCTCCTGGGCCTCCTCCTCCTCCTCGCCCGCCGCCTCCTTCCCGCCCTCGTCCGCCCGCTCGGCTTCCCCCTCGGGGCCCGCCTCCTCCTCGCCTCCGGACTCCTGGCCCCCGGCCCGCTCGGCCGCGAACTCCTGCATGGGGGACAGGGGGGGGACGGGGGGACAGGGGGATGGGGGACAGGGGGGAGACGGGGGGACAGAGGGGACGGGGGGACAGGGGGGGACGGGGGGGACGGGGGGGACGGGGGGGGGGACGGGGTACGGAGGGGAGGGGGGACGGAGGGGATGGGGGGGCAGAGGGGCCGCTAGGCGGGCGCGGGCGGCCACGGCCTCACCGCGGGGGAAGGGGAGGGGCGGGGGGCCAGGGATGTGCACCGGGCAGCTGCCGGGGCTCCTCCAGCCGGGGCTGCCCGCCGCCCTCCCCCCTGCTCCCTCACAGGGGGCTGAGGGCTGCACGGGGCGGGGGTCCCAGGTGGGGGCTGCAGTGGGACCCCGGGACTCTGGAGGTGAGGCCGGGTCCCGCCGCCCCGGGGCGCCCCCCCCCCCCCCCCGCACCTGCCGCCAGTGCTGCAGCTCCTCCTCTCTGAAGAAGGACTTGAAGGCGCTGAGCCGGTTCAGGGTCCGCAGCCCCGACTCGGAGAGCCAGTCCTGCGGGCACCCAGGGCCTCAGGGCTCGCGCTCCCGCCCCCCCCCAGGTGGCGCCCCCACACCCTGCCCTGGGGGGGGGGCGTCTGCGGGGTGCCCTGGGGGGGCGGGGGTTGGAGGGGGAGCGGTCAGCAGTCAGCGGTCAGCGGCCCCTGCTGCGCACCTGGCCGGAGGAGGCCTCGAGGCCTCTGCTCTTGAGGAGGAACTTGAGCTGCTTCCTGAGCACCTCCCGCTCCCCCTGCAGGGCCCGGATCTCCTCGTCCCGCCGCTGGACCTCCGCCTTCAGCCTGGTCAGCCGCCGCACCTCCTCCACCAGCGTGGACAGGCAGTGGTCCTGGCGGGCGGCGGCGGCGGCCTCAGCGCCCACCGCCGCTCGCTCGGCTTATCTTATTTTCTAAAATGAATTCTTATTGATTTCCGAGAGGAAGGGAGAGGGAGAGAAACGTCCATGATGACAGAAGACAGTGGTGAATGTAGCAGAATCAGGGGCAGAGAAGGGGATCGGACTGATCATTATCAGGAGGATAAGGGGGTGGGGGAGCAGTGAGAGACTGGACTGAAATCGTATAACCAAGGGATGGAGACAGTTGCGGGGAGGGGGTAAGGGCAGAGCGTGGGAAGGGAACTGGGTGGTAGGGAGCTTTGGGGGAGAAAAAGGAGAAACAATTGTAATAATCTGAGTAATAAAGATTTATTTTTTAAAAAATATATTAAAAAAATAAAAAGAAACGTCCATGATGAGAGAGAACCATGGGTCGGCTGCCTCCTGCACGCCCCCTGCTGGGGATGGAGCCCGCAACCTGGGCCTGTGCCCTGACCAGGAATCGAACCCAGGACCCTTCAGTCCACAGGCTGACCGACGTTCAATCCACTGAGCCAAACCTGCTAGGGCAGGGGTCGGCAAACTCAGCCAACCGAGCCAAATACCAACAAGACAACAATTGACATTTCTTTGGAGAGCTGAATTGTTTAAACTTAAACTTCTTCTAACGCCACTTCTTCCACACAGACTCGCCCAGGCCGGGGCGTTCTGTGGAAGAGCCACACTCAAGGGGCCAAAGAGCCGCATGTGGCTCGTGAGCCAAAGTTTGCAGACCATTGGGGCTAGGGCAACATACTCTTAAAAAAAAAAATTTAAATATATTTGTGTTGATTTTAGGGAGGAAGGGGGAGGGGGGAGAGAGAGAGAGAGAGAGAGAGAGAGAGAGAGAGAGTGAGAGAAACCTCCAGATGAGAATCATTGATCAACTGCCTCTTGCACGCGCCCCCCGCCCCCTGCTGGGGATGGAACCTGCAATCTGGGCTGGTGCCCTGACCAGGCTCGAACCCAGGATCCGCAGGCAGATTATCCACAGGCCAGTGCTCTATCCACTGAGCCACACCAGCTCGGGCCACAACCACACTCTTCCTCTCCCCTCCCGGCCATCAGCAGGACAGCAGCTCCAGGCCCGGGGAGAGCAGGCCTGCTGTCCTCGGACCCGGCACCCTGAGCCTCTCGCCTGCAGCGGGTCCCTGGCCGACCACGCCTCCCCCGGAGATCCTCCTCCTGGCTCCGGCCAGCGCCCAGTCCCCGCGGACCCGTCCCTGTGCAGCCCGCGCCGGACCACAGGCCGCCCCGGGTCCTCCGCCCTCAACTCCCTCTCTCCACCGCGCAGGGGCCGGTGGGGAGGGAGCCCTGGTTCCCGGGCCAGAGGAGGGCCCGGGGCAGGGGTCAGCTGGACCACGTCTGTGGACCTGCACACACAGCATTCTAGAACCCGGCCTGGGGCGCGGGCAGAGCAACTGCCAGCACTGGGGACAGGGCAGGGGGCTGGGGGCTGGGGGCTGGGGCTGGGGGCAGGGGGCAGGGGCAGGGGGCTGGGGGCAGGGGGCTGGGGGCAGGGGCAGGGGGCTGGGGGCAGGGGGCAGGGGCAGGGGGCTGGGGGCAGGGGGCTGGGGGCAGGGGGCAGGGGCAGGGGGCTGGGGGCTGGGGGCTGGGGGCTGGGGCTGGGGGCAGGGGGCAGGGGCAGGGGGCTGGGGGCAGGGGGCAGGGGCAGGGGGCAGGGGGCTGGGGCAGGGGGCTGGGGGCAGGGGGCAGGGGCAGGGGGCTGGGGCAGGGGGCTGGGGGCTGGGGGCAGGGGCAGGGGGCAGGGGGCCGGGGGCAGGGGGCTGGGGCTGGGGGCAGGGGGCTGGGTGCCGGGGGCAGGGGGCCGGGGGCAGGGGGCTGGGGCCGGGGGCAGGGGGCTGGGTGCTGGGGGCAGGGGGCTGGGGCTGGGGGCTGGGGGCAGGGGGCAGGGGCAGGGGGCTGGGGGCAGGGGGCAGGGGCTGGGGGCAGGGGGCTGGGGCTGGGGGCTGGGGGCAGGGGCAGGGGGCTGGGGGCAGGGGGCAGGGGGCAGGGGGCAGGGGACTGGGTGCTGGGGGCAGGGGCTGGGTGCCAGGGTCCGGACCGCGGCGGGCCGGCTCGGCGGCCCCCCTCTGTACCTTCTCGTGGATGACGGCGATGTACCAGGGCACCCGCTTCCTCAGGCGGCCGCGGTCTAGCACGGGGCTGCTGGCGGCCGGGCTCAGCGGCTGGGACCCGCTCTGCCGCCGCAGGTACTCCAGCTCCCCGGCGCTCTGGCTGAGGGCCAGCAGGGGCCCTGCGGGGCGGGGGCGGCTGTCCGGCTCTCCCCGGCTTCCGAGAGCCCCCCCCCCCGCCCCCCGCAGCCCGTCCTGGCCCGGCTGGGCTCCCCGGCCTCAGGGACCCGCTGCAGTCCCCCCACCCGGCCCCACCCGGCCGCGGGTCGCCGAGGGGGAGGGGAGGCACAGAGCGCCCGCGGGCTCCCAGAGCCGCCTCGGCCCCCCCCGAGGCTGCGGGAGCTCGGGGCCGGCCGGCAGGGCTTCCCGAAAACCGGGGGGGGGGGGGGGTTTCACCCCCGGGAAGGGGAGCCGCTGTCTTTGTAGGAACCGCGCACACGGGTCTCGGACTCCGGGAGGGCAGCTTCCCGGCCCCCACGAAGGGGATGGGCCAGGGGGGGGGTCCCCTGGAGCGGGGGCGGGTGGCGCTGGGGGCTTGGGGGGAGGGCGGGCCCCGTACTCAGAGGCGCTGCCCTCACCGTCCACCTTTACGTCCGAGTCCTGCTGGCTGGACGCGGAGTCCTTGGTCGGCTTCCAGGCCTCGGAGCCCAGGCAGCTCTCCACGGGCAAGGTCAAGGTGGGGGCCAGCCCTGCAGGGGGACAGGGGGGACAAGGTCAAGGTGGTGGCCAGCCCTGCAGGGGGACAGGGGGGACAAGGTCAAGGTGGGGGCCAGCCCTGCAGGAGGACAGGGGGGACAAGGTCAAGGTGGGGGCCAGCCCTGCAGGGGGACAGGGGGGACAAGGTCAAGGTGGTGGCCAGCCCTGCAGGGGGACAGGGGCGACAAGGTCATGGTGGAGGTCAGCCCTGCAGGGGGACAGGGGCGACAAGGTCATGGTGGAGGTCAGCCCTGCAGGGGGACAGGGGGGACAAGGTCAAGGTGGAGGTCAGCCCTGCAGGGGGACAGGGGGGACAAGGTCATGGTGGAGGTCAGCCGTGCAGGGGGACAGGGGGGACAAGGTCAAGGTGGGGGCCAGCCCTGCAGGGGGACAGGGGGGACAAGGTCATGGTGGAGGTCAGCCCTGCAGGGGGACAGGGGGGACAAGGTCAAGGTGGAGGTCAGCCCTGCAGGGGGACAGGGGGGACAAGGTCATGGTGGAGGTCAGCCGTGCAGGGGGACAGGGGGGACAAGGTCAAGGTGGGGGCCAGCCCTGCAGGGGGACAGGGGGGACAGGTCATGGTGGAGGTCAGCCCTGCAGGGGGACAAGGTGCTGACGCCCTGGGGCCGAGTATTAAGCCGTTTATTTCTTTGTTAATGCTCCCCCGAGGGTATTATTCCATTGATTTTAGAGCAAGTGGAAGAGGGGGAGAGAGACCCAGTGGTCTTTTTTAAAAAAAATAAATCTTTATTGTTCATATTATTACAAATGTTCCTCATTTTCCCCCCTCCATTGCTCCCCTCCACCAGGTTCCCACCCCACCCTCTGCCCTTTCCCCACCCCCCATTGTCCTCATCCATGGGCGCACAGTTTATGTTCAGTCTCTCCCCGCACCCCCCCCCCACTCCCCTTTTCCCCCGGGATCATCAGTCCACTCCCCTTCCAGACCTCTGATTCTATTATATTCACCAGTTAATATTGTTCATCGGATTTTTGAATTCCCTTAGTTTTTAGATTCACTTGTTGATAGTTACGTATTTGTTGTTCATAATTTTTATTTTTATTTTCTTCCTCTTCCTAAAGAACCCCCTTCAGCAATTCATATAATTCTGGTTTGGTGGTGATGAACTCCTTTAGCTTTTTTTTTATTTGTGAAGCTCTTTATCTGGCCTTCGATTCTGAGTGATAGCTTTGCTGGGTAGGGTATTTTTGGCTGTAGGTTCTTGTTATTCATCACCTTGAATATTTCTTGCCATTCCCATCTGACCTGCATGGTTTCTGTTGAGAAATCAGCTGACAATCGTATGGGTGCTCCTTTATAGGTAACTACTTGCTTTTCTCTTGCTGCTTTTAATATTCTCTTTGTCTTTTGCTCTTGGAATTTTAATTATGATGTGTCTTGGTGTGGTCCTCTTTGGATTCCTTTTGTTTGGGGTTCTGTGCGCTTCCTGGACTTGTAAGTCTATTTCATTTACCAGGTGGGGGAAGTTTTCTGTCACTATTTCTTCCAATATGTTTTCGGTCTCTTGCTCTCTCTCTTCTTCTGGCACCCCCATAATTCTGATGTTGGTTCGCTTGAAGTTGTCCCAGAGGTTTCTTACACTATCTTCAACTTTCTGGATTCTCTTTTCTTCTTGCTTCTGCAGAGGAGTGTCTTCTGGTTCTTTATGTTCCAAATCTTTGACTTGATTCTTGCGATCTTCCATTCTGTTTCTAGGACTCTGTATAATATTTTTTCATTTCAGACCATGTATTCTTTATTTCTAGTTGATCCCTTTTTATTTCTAGTTGATCTCTTTTCATATCCTCATAGGTTTCATTTATTTTATCAGCTTTTTCTAGGAAATTCTTGAAAAACCTTATAACCGTGGTTTTGAACTCTATATCCAGTCACTTGTTGTCCTCCATTTCTTTCGTTTGTGATCTGTTTCCTTGTCTCGGCATTTTCACAGCTTCCCTGAGTTGGTAGGGCGGCTTTGTGTACTGACGTGTCCTATATGGTTCAGTGGGTCAGCCTCCCAGTTACCTGAGGTGGACACTCTTGGTGCACCCCTTTGTGGACTGTGTGTACAGCCTTACTGTAGGTAAGTCTTGACTGTTGTTGGTCTCACTGGGAGGAACTGACCTCCAGGCAGATTGGCTGTGAGGATCAGCTGTGTCTATGCCAGGAGACAGCCTTATTCGACCAGACTTGGAAAACTGCAAAAGCCTCTGTGCTCAGCTTGGATGGGGCGGAGTTTCAGGGTGGAGCCTACAGCCTTGGCTTCCCGTCAGCCCCGCCCTATGAGGTTCCCAAGTCTCAGTGTGCCTCAGTGTCCTTCCATACTTGCTGCTTTGGTACTCGCTGCAAGCACCTCTGAGAGAAAGGTGCCCTGGAGTTTCACCTGCTACCAGACAGTCCTATCTCTCCCCCAATGAGCCCGGACTGGGGTTCAGTGCAGTTGGAGGTGGGGTTCAGTGCAGTCCGGAGCGTTTGTCTCCTCCCCGCTAGGGCAATCCAGCGGCACAGTCAACAGTCCGTCCTCTGTGCACAACGTGTGCACCTCCGGGACTCTGCCTTTCGCCTCTCCCCTGAGTTTCCGCCTTACAGCCCAGATTCCCTCTGTATGAGCCTGGGACCCCAGGGTCTCGCCTAGAACTGGGGTTCAGTGCAGTCCAGAGCTTTTATCTCCTTCCCGCTAGGGAACGCCAGCCAGGCACTCAGCCGCCTCTCCTCTCCGGCTCCGTCCTCTCCCCACACGCGCACCGTGTCTCTCCATACCTTAGGCTTTTACAGCTCCTCTGATTGTCCTTCTGGTTTTCTCTGTCCTTCTCGTTGTAGAATCTCCAGTCAGTCAACTTTCCTGTAGTTCTGGATAATGTCCACTTTGTATTTTAGCTGTATTTTTTTGGAATTGTTGTGCGAGGCTGCAGTTAGGCATTTACCTATGCCGCCATCTTGGTTTCTCTCTCGACACCCAGTGGTCTTATCAGTCTCCTGCGGTCCATCTTTGACTAGACCCACCCCACCCTCTCTCCTGGCGTTACAAGCCTTCCGTGACCTGGCCCTGACCTCCCTGCCCTGCCTCCCTGCCCACAGAAGCCATGGAGCTCAGCTGCTCCCGCCTGGAAGGTCTTGGCTGACACTGTCTCCAGCCGGAGCTCCCTCCCGGCATCCGGCCTGCCCAGCGCCACCTGCGAATAATTCTAGTGCAGCTTCAGCTGCCTCTTCCGGGGCCTTAGAAACTGGCCCGCATTCTGGCCAGAGGTGGTCCAAGGATGTCGATTGGTTGCCTCCTGCATGAGCCGGGGAGGAGCCTGAAACCAAGGTATGTGCCCTTGACCAGAATCGAACCCAGGACACTTGGTCTGCAGGCCAGTGCTGTATTCACTGAGTCAAACCGGCTAAGGCAGCCATGGGCAAACTATGGCCCTCGGGCCGGATTCGGCCCGTTCGGCTGTTCTGTCCAGCCCGCGGAGCCGAAAGAGCGGAGGGCTCTCTTGCTCTCCCCTCCGCTCCTTCACCAGCAGCCCAAGATGAGAGTGCCAGCATGGTCAGGTTGCTTTTGTGCCAGCCCTCCGGTCCAGTTTAAGAACCCATGTGGCCCTCGAGTCAAAAAGTTTGCCCATGGCTAAGGCCTTATGCCATCTCTCTCTCTCTCTCTCTCTCTCTCTCTCTCTCTCTCTCTCTCTCTCTCTCCTCTCTCTCTCTCTCTCCTTTCTTTTCATCTTTTTAAAATTAATAACAGAGGGGAAGGGAGAGAGAGAGGGGGGAACATCCATGATGAGAGAGAATCATCGACCAGCTGCCTCCTGCACGCCCCGCACTGGGGACGGAGCCCACAACCCGGGCGTGTGCCCCGGCCGGGAATCGAACCGTGCCCTCCTGGTTCCTAGGTCGATGCTCAGCCCCCGAGCCCCGCGGCCGGCTCTGGGCCATTTCTTTATAAACCTGGGCGGGAGGAGAGACGGCGCCTCCCCTCCCGGGCGGGCGGGCCCAGTGCCCTGCTGCAGAAATGGCTCCCCTCCCGGCAGAGCCTGCGGAGCCCTAATGGTGGGCCCTGTGAGCACACCCCATGGCCGGGCCCCGGCCCCCGCCCTGCCCCAGAGCCCTGGCCCTGAGGGGTCGGCCTCCAGCCGGAGGGGCGGGCGGGCGGGGTCCTGGCTGAGACCCACCAGGCCCATCGCCCCGGGCAGGATGGCAGGGTGTGGGGAGGGGGAGCGGCCGGGCCCGGGACCCGCAGGCGGGGCGGTGCTGGACCGAGGCCTTCTGTGCCCGCTGCGCGCCCGTGGCCCTGTCTGAGCCTCGGCACGAGGGTCCACGGGACGGTGCCCGGCTCCTTACAGGCCTGGCACCGGCTCTCTCCGGAAGCTTCCCTCCCGAATCTCCCCCTCCTCCCCCGCCCGCCCGCACTCTGCCGGCGCCCCGGCCCCGGAAGGAGGCGGCGGCTGGCCCGGCGCTCACCGGAGCTGGACATGGACGTGGCGCGGGTGCAGAACTGCGGGCAGCCGGGCCTCTGCAGGAACACCTTCCGCAGCTCCTCCATCTCCGACAGGAAGGTCCGCTCCCTGGCGCTGGCGCCCCGCAGGAACTCACTCTGCGGGCGGCGGCGGTGGGCACAGGAGCGGTCAGGGGAGGGGCCGGCGGCCGGTCCGTCCCCGTCCTGTCCCCGCCCTGCAAGCCGCCCGCCGGGCCTGCTCCGGAGCCCGGTGCCCGTCCCTGGAGCGCGCCCTGGGGTGGCGGGCCCTCCAGTGGCCCTCGGAGCGTGGCGGCCACGTGAGCCCCGCGTGGCCCTTCTCTTCTCCAAGACCCCCCCTCCCACACTCCCCCCCTCTCACACCACCAAGGCAGGCTGGGGCCGAGCCCACCTCCTCTCCATCAAAACCTGCTCACTGCCCGGCCGGCGGGGCTCGGGGCCGAGCGTCCACCGTGCACCCGGAGGCCAGGGTTCAATTCCCGCTCAGGGCACAGGTTGCCTGGGTTGCCGGCGGCTCAGTCCCCCGGGTGGGGCGTGCAGGAGGCAGCCGGTCCATGCTCCTCTCTCACCATGGGTGTTTCTCTCTCCCTCTCCCTTCCTCTCCCACGTCAATAGACACGTATTTACAGAACCTCCTGGCTCTTTGTTTTTTTGTGTGGTTATATATATATATATTTTTTTAATTGATTTTTTTTTTTTTTACAGAGAGGAAGGGAGAGGGACAGAGAGCTAGAAACATCGACGAGAGAGAAACATCGACCAGCTGCCTCCTGCACGTCCCCCGCCGGGGATGTGCCTGCAACCACGGTGCGTGCCCTTGACCGGGATCGAACCCGGGACCCCTCAGTCCGCAGGCCGACGCTCTATCCACGGAGCCACGCCGGCGCCTGGGGGGCGGCCCGCAGCGCGCCCACCTTCTTCCGGTAGTACAGGTTGATGGCCTGTGCCGACTTGCTGAGGGACTGCTTCGGGGGCGGCAGCTTCCACTCGGGGGGCCGGCACTCGCGGCCGGCCACGCTGCGCAGCGCCACCAGGCCCTGCTCCAGCGGGTTGGACAGCAGGATCCGCCTCCGGGGCTTCCGGGACCCCTGCGGGGACACCGGCGGGAGCTGCGCCGCACTGTCTGCCGGCAGCTGGCACGCCGTCCCCGAGGGGCCTCTCATCGCGCACGGGTGGCAGGGGCGCGCGGCCCCCAGGTCCTCCTGACTGACGGGAGGCCAGCCCCCAAGGCCCCGCATCCCGAGGGATCCTGGGAGCAGAGTGTGGCATCACAGAGGTCTCCATGGAAACCGCAGGCCATTGTCTGAAGGTCCCGAGGCCCCTTCCCCCTTCCCCCCTCCCCCCCCCTCTCAACTTCCTGTTGGGTGGGCGTGGGGAAGCCGCCCCGCTGGGCCCCAGGGTGCTGGGAGCGGGGAGAAGGGGCCCAAGACATCGGCAGCCACTCTCCTGGTTTTGTTTGTTTATAAATATATTTTTACTAGAGGCCCGGCGCGCGAAATTCATGCGCCAGGAGGAGGGGCAGTCCTTCAGCCCTGCTTGCACCCTTTAACAATCCAGGACCGCTGGCTCCTAACTGCTTGCCTGCTGGCCTGCTTGATTGCCCCTAACCTCTCTGCCTGCCTGCGTCACCACCCCTAACCACTCACCTGCCTGCCTGATCGCCCCAACTGCTCACCTGCCTGCCTGATCACCCCTAACTGCCTCTGCCTGCCTGATCACCCCTAACCACTCACCTCCCTGCCTCATTGCCCCTCGTTTTACACTTTTAAAGGACCTGCTTGTCATAGAGTTAGACAAGTTTTAATTTTTACTCCTGATTATGGCAATTAGCCGACACAGGTGGCCACCAAAAAGGTGACTGAGCAAAGGTGCTGTTACGTCCTCTTCCTGAAAACCTCCGAGTCCTGCATTGTATCTGCCTGTGGAGTTCCCGTCTGTCTGTGCGATCCTCTGAGCGGACTGGGAGAGCCCGCCCGGGCCGGTCTGGTGCTCACAGAGTCACAGGGGCTTTTCGTTCTCCGCTCCAGGGGCGGAGATGTCCTGGAAGTTGCAGGATCTCTTCCCTTGAACCTTTCCTCGACCCTCTGACTCCACTTCCGCCTCTCACCTTTGCTTCCCCTCCGTCCCCCACCACAACAGCAACCTGCTCCAGGCCCCTCCCTCGAGGGTCGAGGAGGTCGGGCACCGCGCCCCCCACCAGAACCACGATTCCCAGCATTCCTGGTGCTCCCCTGCTCTCAGCTTCCACCCCCAGCCAGAGGCCCCTCTCCTCCCTCCACGTGGCCAGGGCACAGCTGGTGGGCTCGCGTTGCCAGGGCAACGCCGCCAGCGTCTTGCCTGGGCCACTATGGGTGCCGCCATCTTTGTCACGGAGTGATGGTTAGTTTACATATTTCTCTTTAACTAGAGGCCTGGTGCACAGAATTTGTGCACAGGGGCAGAGGGGTGTCCCTCAGCCCAGCCTGCACCCTCTCCAATCTGGAAATCCTCTCACAATCCAGGCCTGCTGGCTCCCAACTGCTCGCCTGCCTGCCTTCCTGATTGCCCCTAACCGCTTCTGCCTGCCAGCCTGATCACCCTAACCCAGGGCTGGGCAAACTATGGCCCGAGGGCCAGATCCGGTGAATAAAACTATTGAATTTTAAAAAAACCCAAAAAAGACCATACCCTTTTATGTAATGATGTTTACTTTGAATTTATATTAGTTCACACAAACACTCCATCCATGCTTTTGTTCCGACCCTCTGGTCCAGTTTAAGAACCCATTGTGGCCCTCGAGTCAAAAAGTTTGCCCACCCCTGCGCCTAACCACTCCCATGCCAGCCAGCCTTATTGATGTCTAACTGCTCCCCTGTCAGCCTGTTTGCCCCCAACTTCCCTCCTCTGCCTGCCTGGTCATCCCCAACTGCCCTCCCCTGCAGGGTTGATCGCCCCAACTGTCCTCCCCTGCAGGCCTGGTCCCTCCCAACTGCTCTCCCCTGCTGGCCATCTTGTGTCCACATGGGGGCAGGATCTTTGTCCACATGGGGGCAGCCATATTGTGTGTTGGAGTGATGGTCAATCTGCATATTACTCTTTTATTAGATAGGCTAGAAAGAGGCCTGGTGCCTGGATGGGGGCCAGCTGGTTTGCCCTGAAGGGTGTCCCGGATCAGGGTGGGGTTCCCTTGGGGTGTGGGGCGGCTTGAGCAAGGGGCCTATGGTGGTTTGCAGGCTTGCCACGCCCCCTCCCCCCACAGCTACCCAAGTGGAGGCCCTGGTATCTGGAATTTATTTACCTTCTGCAATTGAAACGTTGTAGCCTGGAGTGGAGGCCTGGGCTGCCAGGGAGTGTGGAAAGCTTGGCTTCCTCCATTGCCAGGGAAACCCAAGCCTCCCTCCTGGTAGCCATCTTGGTTGGGTTTATTTGCATACTCACTCTGATTGGTTGGTAGGCGTGGTTTGTGGGTGTAGTGGGGTGGTGGTTAATTTGCATATTACTCTTTTATTATTTAGGATTAGATAGGATTGATGTCAGAGAGGAAGGGAGAGGGAGAGAGAGAGAGAGAAACAATGATGAGAGAGAATCATGGGCCGGCTGCCTCCGGCCCACCCCACACGAGGCCTGACCAGGAATAGAACCCTGACTTCCTGGTTCATAGGTCGACGCTCAGCCCCTGAGCCCCGCTGGCCAGGCTTCTGGAGTTTTTATTTTTGTCTGTTTTTCCATCATCAATATTTCCCCTCATTTAAACCGGACACGGCCCAGGGGCTGATATGGAAGTGGACGCCCTCGGCTAAAGTCCATGGTTTGGGAGCATTTCTCAACCCCTGATGTCATTCCTCCAAGAAACAGGCGCAGACCCCTGGTGGGCGACCGCGGCCTGGAGAAACGCCCCCTGTGGTTTTATTAAAACCTCACTCTCCAGCCGAAACCGGTGTGGCTCAGTGGATAGAGCGTTGGTCCCGGTTCCATTCCGGTCAAGGGCATGTACCTTTGGTTGCGGGCACATCCCCAGTAGGGCGTGTGCAGGAGGCAGCTGACTGATGATTCTCTCTTGTCTATGTTTCTAGCTCTCTATCCCTCTCTCTTCCTCTCTGTAAAAAAAAAAATCAATAAAATATATTTAAAAACAAAACAAAACAAAAACCCTCACTCTCCGGCTCCTCTTTGGTTGTCGTTAAGCCTCACCCAACGGTATTTTTCCATTGATTTTTAGGGAGAGTGGGAGGGAGAGGGAGAGCCAGAGAGAAGCATCCGTGTGAGAGAGGCATGTGACTCGCTCCCAGGAGGCTCGGAGACCGCACCCGTGTTGGGAGGGGAGCGACCACAGCAGGGAGCGGGGCACGGAGCGGGGTGTGCTTGCCACGGGTGCCCCATGGAACGCCCCTGAAGCCGGGATCCCCGGCCCCACGGGCGGGGAGAGCGTGGCCGGGTCTGGGCGGCAGGCAGAACCCAGGTCAGCCCCGGGACAGGGGAGGGGGGTGGCTCTGCTGGACCCTGGCCCGCGGCCTTTCCGTCTGGAGTCCACGCTGAGCGCCCAGCTCCGAGGGGCAGCGGGAGGCCGGGGCCCATCGCCCCGGGGACACGGGAGAAGCCCACCTGGGAGCCGGGCCCGCGTGGGTGCGTCCCCCTCGCCCGCTGGGAGCCCACGTGGCTCGGGGTCGGATGGACTCGGAAGAGACGGTCACGGGCACGTGCTTTATTGTTACAGGAAGGACACCCCACCGACACGGCTAACAGGCCCGCACCTGCCCGGGGGACGGCACCCCGAGATGGGTCCCCGCTGCGGGCCTTCCGGCGGCTCCCAGCGGCCGCACTCACGCAAGACGGCGTCTTCTCACGCCGCGAGCAAGCAGGAACGTGGGCTGGTGTGACAGGGACACCGCGTCCCAGATGGTCCCTGGCCCGTGCGCGTGGGGCCCGGGCCGCTGGGCGGGGGGAAGGCCGCTTCCGGGCAGCGCAGTCCTGGGGCGACGTGGGGACCCAGCCAGAGCCCGTCCTGGGGCGGCCAGAGCGGCGGGCACAGGGTGGGGACGAGGGGCCCGAGGGTGGTAGCTGACGGAGCCTCCTGGGTGTGGGCCCAGAGGGAGGCCCAGAGGGGGAGGCCCGGAGGGGGGCCTGGAGGGGGTGAGTCCAGAGGGGGGCCCAGAAGCGGAGGTCCGGAGGGGGTGAGTTGGGGGGGTGGGGCGGAGGGGGTAAGTCAAGGGGGGGGGCCCAGAGGGGATGGGCCGGAGGGGGCATCACAGGCAGGTGCCCTCCAGGTCTGCTGAGTAGCGTCCCCCCGCCTCTTCCCTGCGGAGAGCCGGGCCTCAGGGCCTCACTGGGAGGCGGCAGGGCAGGCGCCCCCGGGGACTCGGGGCTCGTGAGGGTGGGAAGGGGGGGCCACGCCCAGCCCCCGAGGCCTGGAGCCCAGCACCTCCCTGTGACTGTGACCTTGGGCCTGATGGGGTGTATTTTGGGGAGACTGCAGACCCCAGCTGAGCACCTCCAGCTACTGGGCAAGCCTGGTGCCCACTGGGTGAGCCCTGCTGTGCCTGAGGCTCACCTTCCTGGCCGCCAGCCAGGGCCTCCGGGGCCCCGACAGCCCTGACATACGTGGTCCAGGGGCCACGTGCAGGGAGGGGGGGTTTGTGGACCAGGGGCCACGTGCAGGGAGGGGAGGGGCGTGTGGACCAGGGGCCTCGTGCAGGGAGGGGAGGGGCGTGTGGACGGGGGGGGGGGGGGGCACGTGCAGGGAGGGGAGGGGAGGGAGAGGAGGAGTGTAGCCCAGGCGCCTGCAGGGAGGGGCGGGCCCCAGGCCGCAGACCAGGCTCCAGCTGCGGAGGCTGCCTTTAGCCCAGCGGAGGCGGGATCCCTGCTTGGCTCCTGTGGGTTGGGGGGGGGGGGGGCGCCTGGCAGAGGAGGCCTAGGGCCTGTTCACCCGTCAGACGCCGCTGGAGGCCTCCCTTCGCCGCTGACACCCCTCCCCACCCAGACCCCCCAGAGCCCAGAAGCCGGGTGAGGAAACTGGCACGTGACGCCGCCGCCTTCGGCAAAGCGGACCCCGTGGCCTGAGGGGCCTCTCCGGCTCCAGACCAAGGGTGTCAGCCAGGAGTTCACAGCCCCCCGCAGACCCGGGTCCCCGGCTGTGTCCACCTTGCCCAGCCTGGCCTCCCCTGCTCCGTGGCATCAGTGGCCGGGCACGGAGACGGCAGTGACCCTCAGGGGCCCGGCGCAGGGCCAGGGACCTGCTGGTTGGAAAGCGCCAGACGCCTGCCCCAGCGGTGTCTCAGCTCTGCCCGCTGTCAGCACCCCTCCCCGACCCCCGGGAACGAGGGGCTCCCAGAGGCCCCATCAGGGGGTGCACAGGCCACCACCCAACCCAGGAGGGGCCTTCCTGTCCGCTCCCTCGAGGGGGGGTCCCCCTAACCCAGCCCCCAGCTCCCACGGTCTCCAGGGGAGGGGTGCTGTCTGACAGGAGGGTCCCCCCGTGCTCTCCCCCAGCCCCAGCGCCCCCAGGCGGCCTCTTCATGGCTTCCTCCCCTCCAGCCAAACCAGGGCCCCACAGGGTGAGCCCCCCCCCCGCCCCCAGCCGGGCCGGCTGCCCCGGACCGGCCCCCGGGCGAAATCCCACGGGAACGTTAGGAGGGAGGTTCTTAAAAAAGCAGCCGGCCCACGCGGGGAAGACGGTTTTATGAAGCAGCCACAGCACTGTCCTGAGGAGCCTGCCTTCCCGTCCACTGCCGGTCCCGAGGAGGCCTGGGTGCCCCCGCCCCTGGCCAGGCCCCTGGGCCCAGGAGGGACGGTGCTCGGCAGTGCTCCCCTCCCGGCGCCCCAGGTCCAGCGAGGCCCGGCCTCCTGGGGGCAGGAGGAGGCGGTTGGTCCCCGAGGCCTCTCCTGGGCTGGGCGGGCTGGGCTGGCTCTGTCCTGGGCACAGCCCCCCGTCCGGCCTGGGGGCCCGGCTCTGTCCTGGCACAGCCCCCGTCCGGCCTCGGGGCGGTGTTGGCAGAGGAAGAGGCGGTGCCAGGCTGCTCAGCCTCAGTGGGTGGCTGGCCCGGCGCGCTCCGCGGGTCCCGGGCGCCCCGGCGGCGGTCAGTTGGCCTCGGCCTCCGGGAGCTCCTCCTTGATGGGCGGCCGCCGCGCCCTGCAGTCCGGGAGGTCGAAGCCGAAGTCCGCCCACTCGTCGGGCGCCGCGCCCGCGCCCGCGCCGCGGTTGGGGATGGTGATGGTGTGGCGCACGCGGAAGTGCACGGCCTCCATGACGCGCTGGCGCGGCAGCTCCCCGGCGCCGCCCAGCGAGAAGGCGGCCGCGGCGCCGCCGGAGCGGGCCAGCTGCTGCCCGCCGCAGTCGTGGCCCTGCTTCAGGTCCTGCAGGCCCCTCCAGATGGTCAGCCGGTACTGGTCCGGGATCTCCAGGGCGCCCAGCTCCTGCGGGGCGGGCGGTCCCGGTGGAGGCGCTGCCCACCCTCTCCCAAGGAGCCCTCTGCTGGGGACCCCTGCCCTGAGTGCCCCCAGGACCAGGGGGGACCAGGGACCCCCAGACCTGCAGGGCCCCCAGGACCAGGAGGGGCCAGGGAGCCCCTGACCTGCAGGGCCCCCAGGACCAGGGGGGAGAGGGACCCCCTGACCTGCGGGGCCCCCAGGACCAGGAGGGAGAGGGAGCCCCTGACCTGCAGTGCCCCCAGGACCAGGGGGGGGGGGCGAGGAAGCCCTTGACCTGCGGGGCCCTAGACGCTCTGGAACGTGGTAGATAGTGGGGTGCAATAGAGCAGCTCTGAATCCCACAGGGACCGGAGTCTGGGTCCCCCCCCAATGGGCCTGGACACGCTGTTTTGGGGGCCCTGACAGTGTCAGGAGGGCTAACGAGTGAGGATGTGCTAGGACACGGGTGTGTGGTCACTGCGGAGCTGGGCCCCGTGACCAGTGCACCCGGCCCAGAGGACCTTCTGGCCCCGGCCCCTGGGACCAGGGAGGAGCCCAGATCCCCACCCCAACCCCGCTCATACCAATGTCTGTGCCACCCCAGCCCTCCCCGTGCCACCCCCGCCCTCCCCATGACACCCCTGCCCGCCCCATGCCACCTCTGTCCTCCCATGCCACCTCCGCCCGCCTGGTGCCACCCCAGCCCGCCCGGTGCCACCCTCAGCCACCGCCTGCACAGCCAGACTTGCCTCCGCTCATGCTTGGGCCTCAGCCAAACAGGAGGTGGGGGTGTGGACAGGCTTGGGAAGAGGCTCCCAAATTCCACAGCCCCCCCCCCCTTCAAGGACAGGACGGGCCAGAGCCCCCCGCGGGGGGAGAGCCCTGGGCAGGGCACCCGAGGCGGGGATGGGGGGGGGCGGGCGGCGTACCTCCAGGCTGAGGTTCTGCAGCTGGTAGACGCTGTGCACGCCGTGCGAGGTGAGCCGCTCGATGCAGTTGGGGCAGCCCAGGCCCGTGAGGAAGCTGCAGAGAACCGCGGGCTGGGCGGGCGCTGGCCCACAGGGCGACTCCGGGGCGCACCCCCCACCCCCCGCCACCCTGCCACCGCACGGCCCCCACGGCACCCCGCTTTTGTTGGGGACCCACTCCCTCCGCTCAGCCCTCGGCGAGGGACAGGAACCGGCCCAGGCTCGGGCCTCGGCCTGGGGCTGGGCAGCGGGTCGGGCAGGCCCCGCAGCGGCGCCTACCTGACCAGGCTGGGGTCGGCGTGGTAGGAGGGAGGCGGGGTGCAGTGGGAGCCGGAGACCATGGGCTGGGAGCTGTGGCCGCCGTTCATCTCGCCGTTGGCCGGCAGCGTGTGGCCGTGGGAGTTGAGGATCGCAGGGCCTGTGGGAGGCGGGGGCCTGTCTGAGGCGAGGCACCCCCGCCCCCGGAGCAGGACTGGGGTGAGGGTCCCCCACCCCCGCTGTGCCTCCTGCGTGGCCGGAGCTGCTGGCCGAGGGCCCCCAGCTGGGCGGGAGCGTCCTGCCCGGAACCGGGCCTCCCCTCGGGCCTCCCCACCCCAGGGTCCCGCTGCCCGGCGACTCACCCATGGGCCCCAGGCCGGGCCCGGCCGCGGAGCCGTGCGGGGGCGGCTGGCCCACCAGCTGGTTGACCGAGGGCAGCTTGCTGACCCCGGCGTGGGGCTTGTTCACGGGCGAGAGGACGGGCCCGTAGGATGGAGGCTGCAGGTGGCTCCTGCTTGGAAAGGCGCCCCGTGTGGGCAGGGGCCCAGGCCGCTGCCTGCCGCCCTGTCACCCCACCTGGTGCCCCTGCCCAGGGGGTGGGGCCCCCGACCCCTGGCCCCGAGTGGAGGTGTGAGAGACAGCTCCCTCCTCCCCTGCCCGCCTGGGACGAGGGGCCCGCGGGGCGGGAGGCCCTGGGTGTTGGTGGGTTGGCACTGCTCCGACCACCCCCTCCTCACCCTCCCTCCTTGGTGGGAGAGAAATCAGTGCTGGTCGCGGCCACTGCAGGCAGGGAAGGCTTCCTGGAGGAGGGGGCGCCAGGTGGGGCCTCGCTGCCCTGCAGAGGCCGCAGTTCGGGAGGGATGTCTGGCCACGGGCCGCGCCCCCCCCCCCCCCCCCCCCCGGCCCAGGCACTCACGGGCGCTGCAGGAGCTGCTGCTGCTGCCGGTAGGACTCCACCACCTGCTGGGGCACCAGCTCCATCAGCTCCAGACTCTCCTTCACCTTCATCAGGATCTCGAAGTTCTCGCGGCCCCGCACCTGCACGGAGGCGCCGGACCCTGGGACCCTCGGCCTCCTCCCTCTTCCCCCGGAGGGTGGGCGGTGTCACCCTTCCCTACCCTCAGCCTTCCCCCGCCCTCCACACCCCCCCCCCCAGTGCTCAGCACATTCGGGGTTCAGGGCGGAGGACTCGGCGAACAGGGGGTTTTAGGAGTCGGGGCTCATTCTTGACTCATAAGTGCAAAGCTCGCCCAACGGAAGACCGGTCCTAGCCACGCACACGGCGACGCAATCCGCCACCAGATGGTTCACGTCACGTGACACTTATGTAGCCGTGGGTGACCGTGAGGTGGCTGCCAGACCTAGACTGGGGGCTCCTGGTGCACCCCCCTTCCAGGAGCTGTGTCATCCACGCTGTATCCAAGCTCAGAGCTGCCGACGCAGACCCTGACTTGGTGGTATCGGCTCTTCCCGCGGTCCGCCCATCTGGCCCGGCTCTTTGGACAGACTCTCCCTGCTCGCACCTGCTGCCTGCAGGGTGGACCTCAGCTCCTGGTGTGACTGCCACTCAGGGCTGCCTGGTGGGTGGGTGGGTGGATGGATGGATGGGTGGATGGATGGGTGGGTGGATGAATGATGGATAATGGATGGATGGATGGATGGATGAATGGATGGATGGATGGATGGTGGATGGATGGATGGATGGGTGGTGGATAGATGGAGGGATGGGTGGATGGATGGATGTGTGGATGAATGATGGATGATGGATGGATGGATGGATGGATGAATGGATGGATGGATGGTGGATGGATGGATGGATGGATGGGTGGTGGATAGATGGAGGGATGGGTGGATGGATGGATGGATGATGGATGGATGGATGGATGGATGGGTGGATGGGTGGATGGATGGGTGGTGGATAGATGGATGGATGGATGGGTGGTGGATAGATGGATGGATGGGTGGATGGGTGGATGGATGGATGGATGGATGGGTGGTGGATAGATGGATGGATGGATGGATGGATGGATGAGTGGATGAATGGATGGATGGATGGTGGATGGATGGATGGATGGATGGGTGGTGGATAGATGGGTGGATGGATGGGTGGTGGATAGATGATGGATGGGTGGATAGATGGATGGATGGATGGATGATGGGTGGGTGGATGGATGGATGGGTGGATGGGTGGATGGATGGATGGGTGGGTGGGTGGATGGATGGATGGATGAGTGGATGAGTGGATGGATGAATGATGGATCAGTGGATGGATGGATGAATGGATGGATGGATGGATACATGGGTGGATGGATGAATGATGGATGAGTGGATGGATGGATTGATGAGTGGATGGATGGATGGATGGATGGGTGGATGGATGGATGGATGAATGGATGGATGGATGGATAGATGGATGGGTGGGTGAGTGGATGGATGGATGGATGGATGGTGGATAGATGGATGGATGGATGGATGGTGGATAGATGGATGGATGGATGGATGGTGGATAGATTGATGGGTGGGTGGATGGGTGGATGGATGGATGGATGGATGGGTGGGTGGATGGATGGATGGATGAGTGGATGGATGGATGGATGATGGATGGATAGATAAGTGGATGGATGGATGTATATAGCTTCCAGACCTAGACTGGGGGGTCCTAATGCCTGCCCCCCACTGCCCAGTCTGGGCTTGCAGATCGGACACTCACGTGCATATAGTACATGTCCTCGTCCCCGAGCCGCCTCTTCTTGGCGCTGGGGCCCAGGGCAGGGACGGCGGAGGGGCCCTGCTTGAAGGCTGGAGGGCCGGGCGGGAAAGGCTCTTGAGCAGCAGGAGGAGGCGGGACAATGCAGATACAGCCAATGGGACACCCGCCCCGCCAGCCATCCGATGGGGCTGGACCCCGGCGGGCCCCCAAGGGGTCTGGCTCTCTGCCCTGAACACAGGCTCATGACACCCCCGGCCCACATTTCACCCGAGGCAGGTCCCCCATCCTGCGGGATGGCCCCACTAAGGCTCGCGGTGGCCCCCCGCCCCCCACCCGGCCGGAGCCCTGCTCACCGCGCTTGCTGGCCGCCCCGCTCTTGGCGGCGCTCTCGTTCAGGGCCTGCTGCTCCCGGTAGTGGTCCTCATCGGCTTTGCGGTCTCGGCCAGGACACGCGCAGATGCGGCCCTCGAAGGACCGGCGGCCCAGCACCTGGCCACTGCGGGGAGCAGCGGGAGGGAGCTCAGGCCCAGCCCTGCCGCCGCCCCCCCCCCCCCCCGCCAGCTCGGACTGGGAGGGGCCAAGGGGTCGGCACTGAGTGACCCGCTGACCTCAGACACCAGGTCTCTCCCAAGGTCCAGCTCTGCCCCAGCCCCGGAGGCCCCACCCTTCCCACACACCCTCTGCAGGGCGCCTGTCCACCCCTTGGGCCACCTCTTTTTGTCTCTCTGTCTCCACCCCCCCCCCAAGCAGGTCGTGTGTGTGTGTGTGTGTGTGTGTGTGTCCCCTCCCCGTGCGCTCACTCGCGGGCCTCCAGGGTGATGATGACGAGGATGGGCCGGCGGTTCATGCCACCCACGCAGCTGCTGTTGCACATGAAGTTGTACAGGATGGTGGTGAACTCCGTCCCCACCTGCAGGGAGGGCAAGGGCTGTGCGTCAGCACGTGGGCCCCAAGCCACCAAGGTGGGGCTCCTGGCCTTCAAAGCACCGTCCCTCCCCGCTGGTTCTGGTCCAGGGAAGGATGGGGGAGGGAGCATGCTCTGTGGTCCTTTGTCATTGACCCCCCCCCCCACCAACCATCACCCACCCACCCTCTAACCATCCATCCACTATCCATCACCCATCCACCCATCCACCCACACATCCACCCACCCATCCATTCACCCACCCACCCCCATCCATCCACCATCCATCACCAACCCACCCTCTATCCATGCATCCACCATCCATCACCCATCCATGCATCCTTCCATTCACCCATCCACCCACCCACCCATTCACCTACCCACCCTCTATCCATCCATCCACCCATCCATCCATCATTCATCCATGTATCCTTCCTTCCTTCCTTCCATCCATTCATCCATCTATTCATCCTCTATCCATCCATCCACTCATCTCTCCATCCACCCATCCATCCATCCATCCATCCATCATCCATCCTTCCATCCACCCGTCCACCCATTATCCATCCATCCACTCATCCATCCATCCATCCATCCATCATTCATACATACATCAACCATCCATCCATCCGCTCATCTTTCCATCCATCCATTCATCTATCTATCCATCCATCTATCATCCATCCATCCATCTATCATCTATCCATCCATCCATCCATCATCCACCCATCATCCATCCATCCACTCATCTGTCCATCCATCCATCCGCTCATCTATCCATCCATCTATTCATCATCCAGCCAGCCATCCCTCCCCCACCCATGCACCTATTCATTCATGTCAATGCCAAGCACTGTGCTGGCTCTGGGTACCAATGAGCTCAGACCTGGCTGAGAGGCACAGAGTGCTGTGGTCTGGCTACCTAACCATGTCTCCTGGCACAGGTTGGAGGTCAAGTCCTGGAGGCTGGGCGTGAGCAGGCACGGTGTGAGTGGGCACAGGTGTGTGTGTGCATGGTGTGAGTGGGCACAGGTGTGTGTGTGCATGCTGTGGGCTCTCCTGGGCAGAGGGTGCCCTGCACCGCCATGACAGACCCCCGGCCCCTTTCCCAGGGAGTATGGGGAGCACTGAGACTTGAACCCAGAACTCATGACCACTTGCCCACACAACATGGGGGGCTGTCATGGTTCTCAGCTCAGAATGTAACCCCCAGCCACTGGCTTCGGAAAACAGCCTTTCCCAGATCACCAGCAGGGGGCAGGAGAGCCCTGCTGGCCAGGCCAAGCCAGCCCTGGCAGGTGAAGGTGGGGGGCGAAGGGGGAGAGAGAGAGAGAGAGAGAGAGAGAGAGAGAGAGAGAGAGAGAAAAGGGCCATCACACCCAACCTGGGACTTGGACCCACTGAGCTACTCGCTGCTCTTAGCCTGGGAGGCGTGGGGGGGGGGCAGGGACAGCTCTGAGGGTCTTGGGTAGGTTTCAGAACCAGAGAGAGGACGGGGGAGGGCTCGCTGTCCACCCCCTGCCCTGGCCTCAGCCCACCATCACCCTTGGCCCCTCCACCCCCACCTCTCTTCACCCCATCGGCTCCAAAATGACACCCCCAGACCGCTGCCTTCAGGACAAGGTCTGACCTCCCAGGGTCTCTGTACCCTGCCCATCTCTTGCAGCCCCCCCACCCCCTTCCAGCAGTCACCCCTCGTCTCCAGGCCATACGTGTGCCGTGCCCCTGACCGGGGGTCTCTCCTGCCCCCAGCGAACCCCAGTCCTCCGGCCTCAGCCCCTCCCCCCTCGAGTCCCGTGCGTGGGAAGAGAAGACAGGCGTGGCTCAGAGGTTGAGCGTTGACCCAGGAACCAGGAGGTCAGGGTTCGATCCCCAGTCAGGGCACAGGCCCGGGTTTGAGGCTCCATCCCCAGGGTGGGGCGTGCAGGAGGCAGCCGGTCCATGACGCTCTCTCCCCAGTGGTGTTTCTCTCTCTCTCCCTCTCCCTTTCCCTGTGACGTCAATTAAAAATGTATTTTTAAAAAGGGAGACGGATGAGGACTGAGCTCAGAGGCCGTCAGCCCCCCCCCCCCCCCCCCCGTAGACAGGGACCCAGTGTCCGGAGGGGCCCGAGGGTGAGGGGGCCGCAGGGGCAGGGCCTGGGGCTGAGGGAGGCCTTCCATGCCACAGACTTCAGGGGGGGGGGGGACACGGGACAGAGGGTCTGCTGGCTGAGGGGACCCGAGGGTCTCTCCCCGGCCCCCCACAGGCGCCCGCGGCCCTGCCCAGCTGCCCGGCCTACCTGGGGGGGCTCGTAGGGCACCACGACGCTCTGCCTGCCCGTGGCGGGGTCGTCCACGTACTGCGAGAGGCTGTTGCCCTCCACGCGGATGAGGTGGCTGGCGGGGGCAGACTGTCCTGCCGGAGGGACGCGGCCTCAGAGGCGCCCAGCGGGTCCGGCCGCCCGGGCCCGCTGTCCCGCCCTCAGCACCTCGAGGCCTGGCCCCGGGACTCTGGCTGGGACCCAGGCCAGCAGCCCTGGTGCCCGGGGGGTGCCAGGCCCAGAGCCCTGCCCGGCTCTCCCAGGCGCTGGGAGGAAATGGGGGCGCTCCCCCCCCCCCTGCCATCTACCCCTCCCGCGGCTGCTCCGGCCGGGCCGGGGCACAGGCTGGGCTCACCCTCGTTGAAGTCCCGGCCCAGCTCGTGGTTGGGGCAGCGTTTCACCACCTCCGTCACGTGCTCCGCCTTCTTGTAGACCGGCATGGCGCGCACGGCGGTGCCCGGCGGCGGCGGCGTGGACACCTGGATCTGGATGGGGCAGGTCTTGGCGATCTGGCAGTACAGCTTCTTCAGCAGCGGCGAGTACTGGACGGGGCGGGGGGGGGTGAGGCCACGGTCCCAGACCCACGCCCGCGCCCCCCTCCCCCGTGTGCCGCCCGCGGGAGGAGCCCCGCCCCAAGCTCCCGAGGACGGTGCCCACACCGTGGCCACTGAGCACTCTGCGTGGCCCCACCCGGGAGAGGGCGCCGGTGCCCTTATTTGGGTGAGGACGGCGGAGGCCAGGAGCAGGGCCCGGAACGGGGGAGGGGGCGGGGAGCCTGACCGGGTCTCTCCTACCCCCGCCCTCCCGCTACACCAGCGAACCCCCCAGACCTCCGGCTCAGCCCTCCGCCTTCCAGTCCTGGGGGGGGGGGGGGCTGTGTGTCCCGCCTCGCTTCTCCCTGGACACAGCCGGGGCCGGGGCCGGGGCCGCAGCACGGGCGGGCAGGAGGAGTGACGGGCAGCAGTGACGGGGGTCCCTGGGGCTGTGTGTCCCCAGCACAGCGGGGGAGAGGCCAGGGCGGGAGGCCACCTGGGCCTCCAGCCGCTCCCGCGGGGTGGAGCCGGGCTCCAGGCGCAGCTGAGCGATGTGCCCCTGCCCTCCCCATGCCCCCAACCCCGCAGCTCACAGACAGACCCGGGGCTGCGAGCGGGGGCTCCCCGCCTTAGCAGCCTGGTCCTGACAGGAGGGCCGTGAGGAGGGGACTCGGGCCGCTCCCAGCCGCTCCCAGCTCCGTACACAAGCCCCGTTGACACCCGTGGGTGCGGGGGTGGGCCCAGAGGTGCTAGTGCGGTTTGACTCCCCATCCTAGTCCCCAAACGCGGACCTGCAGCAGCTGGCCATGGCGCAGTCGGGGGGCAGGGGGCGCTCGTGGTCACCCCGCCCCAGGAGCAGCGGGAGCTGTCCCTGGTACTGCCTGGCCCGGAGCGGAGCCGGCAGGGAGAGCAGGCGCTGCGGGGTGTGCGGGCCTCCGAGGGGACCAGGGGAGCGGCTGTCCCTTCCTCCCTTCGTCCCTCCCTCCCTCCCTCCCTCCCTCCCTCCCTCCCTCCCTCCCTCCCTCCCTCCCTCCGTGTCCTGGTGAGGCCCGGCCCCGCTCCCCACAGGGTCCCGCCGGGCGCTCCCTGCCGCCTGCAGCCTGCTCCTCTGGCTCTCGGGCACACACCTGCCCGCCCCACCCAACAAGGGCCATGTTGCCGTGGTCCCCACTCCTGGCAGCACCAGGGGTGGCGCCGGCGGCTGGGGTGGGTAGCAGGGGAGCCTGGAAGACCAAGCCTGGGGTCGGGCAGGTGCGACCCGCAGGGCCCCCCTCGGGCACCAGGTGCCCCTCCTCGCGGAGCTCCGGGCCTGGGGTGGGCGCGAGGACACAGGGCAGAAGGGACGCTGGTCCTCGCCTGGCCCGTGGGAAAGGCCCGTGGAGACACGCCCTCCCCGCCCGCCCGCCTCTCCTTCCCCGGAACCGCTAGATGGATGTGTTTCAACAGATTCGGAGCCGATAAAATCTTATTTATCTTCGGCTGTTGACACGGAGCCGCCCAGACTTGCCTGCTCCGGGGTGCGCGCACCCCCACGCTCGCAGGAAACGCTGTGCCCACACGCTGGGGTGTGCCCCCTGCCCTCTCCGCCCCCCACCCCGCTTCCCTCCTCCGCCCCCACGCCCCTCCCCGACCCCCAGCCTGGAGGGCGGCCGGGCTGAGGGGGCTGGGGCAGGTGGCGGCCGGCGGCGGGGGCGGGCGAGGCAGGGAGCTGTTGATTCCCAGCGCCCACTCCCCAGCGGCGGGGTGCCCAGCGCCCGCCGTGGGCAGGCCCGGGCAGGAGCGGAGCGGGGAGGTGATAATAACGTGTCTGTCATTTTCCAGGGGCAGGCAGCATCTTGCAAACCGCAAATACCGTTAACCAGCTCGGGCGAATCTGTTACAACAGACTCTGGAAGACCAGGCTGGCTGCGGGGGGCAGGCGCGGGGGGCGGGGGCCGGGGGCTGATTTTAAGTGTTTTTTTTAGGACCCACTTTCATCTGCTTTCTGTGCACCACGTTCCCTCCTCTCTGAGGACCCCCCTCCCCGAGGCCCAGGCCCCTCACCCGGGGACACCCCAGCGGCAGCTCGGGCCTTGTCAGGAGGCTCACAGGGAGCCCAGGCCCCGGGTCAGGGACGGTCTCTCCTTCCTGGTGCAGAGGGGCTTCCAAGGTGACAGAGGACACTCACCGCAGCCCCCCAGGGGCCTGTGACCGGCACTGCCCAGCTCACTGCCCGGATCACTGCCCAGATCACGGTCCAGATCCTTGCTCAGCTCTCTGTCTAGGTCACTGTCCAGATCACTGCCCAGCTCTCTGCCCAGCTCTCTGCCCAGCTCACTGCCCGGATCACTGCCCAGCTCTCTGCCCGGATCACTGCCCGGATCACTGCCCAGCTCACTGCCCGGATCACTGCCCAGCTCTCTGCCCGGATCACTGCCCGGATCACTGCCCAGCTCACTGCCCGGATCACTGCCCGGATCACTGCCCAGCTCTCTGCCCGGATCACTGCCCGGATCACTGCCCAGCTCACTGCCTGGATCACTGCCCAATTCACTGCCCGGATCACTGCCCGGATCACTGCCCGGATCACTGTCCAGATCACTGTCCGGATCACTGCCCGGATCACTGCCCGGATCACTGCCCAGATCACTGTCCAGATCACTGTCCGGATCACTGCCCGGATCACTGCCCAGCTGCCAGATCACTGTCCGGATCCCTGCCCGGATCCCTGCCCGGATCCCTGCCCAGATCACTGCCCAGCTCACTGTCCATATCACTGCCCAGATCACTGCCCAGATCACTGCCCAGATCACTGCCCAGCTCACTGTCCATATCACTGCCCGGATCACTGCCCAGATCACTGCCCGGGTCACTGCCCAGCTCTCTGCCCGGATCACTGCCCGGATCATTTTCCCGATCCCTGCCCAGCTCTCTGTCCGGGTCACTGCCCGGATCACTGCTCAGATCCCTGTCCAGATCACTGCCCAGCTCTCTGCCCGGATCACTGTCCGGATCCCTCTCCGGATCCCTGCCCAGCGCTCTGTCTCGCTCAGCGGGGGCTGCAGGGTGGGCTCTGACAGGGGCCAGGAGGCTGGGACAGGGCCGAAGGGAAGCCACCAGCTGAGAGGAGGCGGGGCCCCCGGGACAACCCCCCAGCCTGCCTCAGAGTGCGCACTCGACGGCCCACAGGCAGCACCCCAACGCGCCCGGGGCGGGGGGGCCGGAGCCTGCAGGGACCCCGTCACCTGTAGAGCCAGGGCCTGGCCCCCGACATGCCGGCTCCCAGGGCCCCTGTGGTCCTCGGGACGGGGCTGGGAGGGGGCACGCGGGCACCCTCCCCGCAGGCGGACAGAGCTCAGGGAGGGCCCACGGGACGCAGAGCCACGCAGGCGCTGAGGGACCAGGAGCCTGTCCAGGGGCGTCCACAGAGGCGGTGGGCAGGGAGAGGGAGCCTGGGACGGGGGCCCTTCAGGAGCCAGGCAGCCTGACCCCAAACCCCCTGCCCCCCAGATCCCCTTGCTCGGCCTGCTCATCCCCGTGGCTCAGCCAGCAGAGACGCCGGGATGCTCGGTGCTGGGCTGAGGTCTGGCGGGGGCGGGGGGGGGGGGGGAAGAGGGTACGCTGAGCTGACCAGGAGAGAGGCCATGGGCACCAGCGGTCAGAGGCCTGGGCAGCAGGAGGTGGCCCGGCCCAGAGAGGGGAGGGCTGTGGTGGGCCACGGGCCTGGCCTCCCTCAGTCCTTGGCCTGCAGGCCAGGCGCCTCCTCGGCTTCCTCTGCACCCCGGGGAGGACGGGGGGGGGGGAATGGAGGGGGGACCAGGGGGAGCAGGGCTTGTTCCGGGGCCGCGGGGACCCGGCTGGGCCTGTGGGAAGCCCCGCTCCGGGGGCACACACGGTGGCCGTGCCCCCTCAGGCCCAGCCCGGTCCAAGGCGGGGTCACCCTGCCCACACACTGCCCGCTGACTGCCAGCTGCAGCGCCCACAAAGCCGCCCTGGGAGGCAGGCGGCCACCCTCCCCGCCGCGGGCCTCGTGGGCAGACGCGCCGGCAGGGACCGGCAGGGGCTGTGGGCCAGGCCCCAGAGCTGCCCTGCGTGGGGAGGCGGGAGGCTGGTGGCCAGTGGCGCTGCCCAGGGCAGACCGGGCCCTCCCCTGCTGCCCGGCCCCCACTCCCGCCCCCTCACGCTCTCCGGCTGGCCTGGGGCCCGGGAGGGTCGGCCCACCCGGCAGGTGCTGGGGGCCGCGGGCACTGCCTGCAGGACGGGCTCGGAGCCTCTGGCTTTGTGAGCCGTTCTGACCGCTGCTGGGCCCGGTGCCAGCGGGCACCACAGTGCCAGCGGGCACCACGGGGCCAGCTCCCTCCCGTGTCATGTCCTGCAGCCCAGGTCTGGCGCTGGCCCAGGGGCAGGTGCCTGTGGGAGAGGAGGGAGGAGGCCGGGCCAGGCCCCGCTGTGGCCAATGCCCAGGGCCCTCCCTCCCCCTCCTGCCCCGGGTTCGATTCCCGTCAAGAGCACGTGCCTGGGTTGCAGGCTCCTCCTCGGCCCGGGCGCTGGTTAGGGCTCACGCAGGAGGCAGCCAGTCGATGTGTCTCTTTCACATCGATGTTTCTCTCTGTCCCCCCCCCTTCTCTAAAATCAATGGAAACATATCCTCGAAAAATCAATGGAAACATATCCTCGGGTGAGGATGCAGCAACAACAAAAAGACCAGCAGATACAGGAGCTGTTTCTCCATCAAACCTCCGTGGTGGCCGGCCCCGCCCACAGCCCCACGCTAGGGAGCCGACGCCTGCCTCCCAGGGCTGTCCCCATGTCCCCCGCCAAGACCAGGGGGTGAGGTGGGGCTGCGAGGCCTGTGACCTCCAGGCCCAGGGGCTCTCCTGGCTGCCCGAGAGGCGGGGTGAGCCCGGCACAGGCCCCAGTGAGTGGGTCCCGCCCCCGGCGCCTCCACCTGCGGGCGGTGGGCGGCCTCCTGCGCCGCTCCCCCCTGACCCACGCTCGCCTCCACCGGAGCGGACGCTGCCTCGGCTTCCAGTGCATACTTGCCGCCGCGGTGCCAGGAGAGGGATTAGTTCCCGGCGCATTCCTCAGGCCGGGGGAGCGCACCGGAGCGTCGTGTTGGGACACCTTCCCGCCTGCAGCCTCCCGAGGCTGGAACTGTTCCCCGACCCGACCCGGCGGGCGGGCGGGCGGGCGGCGTTGACTCAGCCGCCTCCATCCCGGAGCCCGCCGCCCCCCACACCACCTCCCGACGGGAGTGTGCTGCTGCCCCAGGGTGGACACACATGCACACACACACACACACACACACACACACACACACACGCACACACACCCACATGGGCACACACACCCACACGAGCACATACCCTCATACATGCACGCACATGCATGCACACACACATGCACACATGTTGAGGTCACACGAGGGCTGCGGCCAGGCTGCCCCCCCCCAAGGGACCACACTGCAAAAGCTCCTCTCGGTGCCCCCGCTGCCGGCCCTGCAGACTGTGGGCAGGCCCCTCGCCGCCCGGAGGTGCCCCAAGCCGGGCGGGCCTCCACCCTCACCAAGGCTCTCGCCTGCCCTCCGAGCTCCGGCCCCCATCTCAGCAGCAGCCCAGCCGGGGGCAGGCAGAGGGGAGCCGGGCTGGAGGGGGTCCAGGTTCCTCCCCCCATGGCTGCTCCCCCTCTGCTTCCGTGACTCCGTCGCCATCTGTCCCCATCATGGCCCACCCATGGGGGTCGGGTGGAGGGTGTGGTACAGGGACAGACACCTGGCTTCACCCTCCCGCCGTCCCCACCCCTCGGGTCCAAGACACATGGGTGCCCGAGGGCTTCGTCGGTGCCGGTCTCCCCTCGCCCAGATGACCGGACGCAGACAGCCTCCGCCAGAATGGCTCACCACCGGGCTCCTCCCCTGAGCACCCTCCACGGCCAATCCCGCCGGCTTGGCTCAGCCCGGCCCCGGCAGCACAGTCCCTTCGGCAGCTGCTGGCGCCTGAGGCCACCTCATCCTGGCTCAGTGGCAGTGGGCTTGTCAGGACCCTGGGCACGACGGGGGAGCAGCTCCCGTCCCCCCGGGGACAGCTCGGACCTGCACGTGTGTGCGTGTGTGTCCATCTGCACATGTGCACGGTGCTTGCACACATGTGCATCTGCGCGGGGTTTGCGTGTGCGCACTGTTTGCATTTGCGCGAACACACAGACCTGCACGTGTGTGCGCGTGTGTTCATCTGCACGTGTCCATGGTGCTTGCACACATGTGCATCTGCGCGGGGTTTGCGTGTGTGCACGTGTGTGCATTGTTTGCATTTGTGCGCGCGCGTGCACACACACACACACATGCCTGTGAGCCGAGGGCTCCAGACCCTGGTGCCTCGGAGCAGGGGTGAGGCGTGAAGTCGAAGAGCAGATGCCCGCCCGGGGGGGGGTGGCTGGCGGCCCGTGGCCCCGGGCCAGGCAGAGGCCAGAGGCCTGTTCACAGCTGTGGCCCGGGGCGGGCGGGGCGCGTCCCTGAGCGGGAAGAGGAGCGAAGACAGCAGTCAGTCGGAGCGGCGCTGGAGAAAAATGCGCGCTATCTCTCAGTTACCAGCCGGCCGGCGTGGCGCCGAGGCCGGGCAGCAAGCCCGGGCAGCGCCCGTCGGCGAGACCCCGGAGCTGTGCGCGGCGGCCAGCCCGGCGGCCCCGGACTGTGCGCGGGCCTGCCCACCCTCCCGGCCCTCCCTCCCGGCCCGGGGAGCCTGCGGGGGGCCTGCTCCCTGGGCCGAGGTGCCAAAAATCTCATTATCAATGTTTGTCCCCCGCAGCCTGCACCCTGAGTGTGTGTGTGTGGGCGGGGGGGCCGGGGCCGGCCGCTCAGCCGCCGGAGCGGAGCCTCAGGCCCGGCAGGGGGGATGCCCGACATCCTCGCATGGAGGGGGTCGGGCGGGGCTGTCGCTTGGAGGCAGAGCGGTGGGCACCGGTGGGCCTTGCCCTGCCCCTGGTGGGGCTGGCGGGCTGCCTCCATTCTGGGGGGCCCACCCGGGGGACACTTGTGGCCGAGAAGGCTATGACCAAGCCACGCCCTCCGGGGCCGCTCAGCACCGGGAGGGGCAGAGGCCCGGGTGAGGGGCAGCCGGCCAGGGCGCTTGGGTCTGGAGCCCTCAGCTCACAGGCGTGTGTGTGTGTGTGTGTGTGTGTGTGTGTGTGTGTTTTGTGTGTGTGTGCGTATGAGAGCTCAAATGCAAACAATGCACTCACGTGTGCACACGCAAACACGCACAGATGCACACACGTGCAAGCTCCCGTGCCCCCGGGGCCAGCTCAGACCTCAAGGCGCCCAGGCCACACACAGCAGACACCCTCCCTCATCCTCAGCCCTCAGACAGAGGACAGGCGGGGACCCCCCCCCCCCCCCCCGTTCCTGCCGGGACTCAGGCCCTGATGGCAGAATGAGTGTGGGGGGGCGGGACCCTGACCCCCAGGGGAGAGGGAGGACGGGACCCTGACCCCCAGGGGAAAGGTGGGGTCACCCCTCAGGGAAGATGGGGGGTCAGGACCCTGCCCCCCAGGGGAGGGAAGCTCAGGGAACAAGCCTGGACTCGGGAGCCAGCGGAACGGAGCGGACTCGGGCAGAGTGGAGCGGACTCGGGCGCGGACTCTGGCTGCCAGAGGCTGCGAGTGTGAGGGTGAGGGTGCTCCAGGCCTGGCTCCCCGTGACCGGCCAGACCTCAAAGTGGGGGTGTGAGGACGGGGACCGCAGACCATAGAGGCCAGGACAGCTCTCCGGAGGCCTGCCTCCCAGCACCCCAGCGCTGCCCTGCCCACCAAGCGGGTAGAAATGAAGCCGGCTCGCCAGCTGTGCCCGCCCAGAGCCCCGCCCGGGCACCCTGTCCGCTCGGTGAGGGGCGTGGGAGACAGTTCTCAAGTGAGGAGACCGGGCACTGACCCCACGGCGGCCCTGGAGTTGGCCTGAGCAGGAACTCAGCGAGGGGAGGCCAGAGCCTGACCCGGGGTCCCTGTGGCCCGCCCACCCCCAGGAGCGTGGGAAAACCACAGCCTCCCCATGGGGCAGTGGGTTCTTAAAGGGGCAGAGCACGGGGTCACCTGCTCGCTGCTCCTGGGGGAGGGAGGACAGACACCCCGCGGGCCCTGTTTCCAGGAGGTGTGAGCGCGGCTACTCCCTGGAGGAGGTGGCACTGCGGGCGTCCCCGGGATGGGTGCCAGGGCCGGACTCCGCGCCCCTCTCAGGGGGGCCAGGGCCCCAGAGGGCCCTGTGTGCCCGGCCTCCGAGGCGGCCCGAGGTCTGCGGGGGTCTTGGCATCCCTGTGGGCGGCCGGGCCGGCGGCCCCTTCCTGTGCCCCCGGGACCCCAATGCATCTGGGAACTCAGGCTGAGCCCAGCCCCGGCTCCCCAGGCCAGCACCCCACCCGCATCTGCACCCTCTTCCGCCGTGACTCAGTTTCCTCGGCTGTAAAGCGGGGCGATGGCAGAGTCTACCTCGAGGGTGGCTGAGTGGTTTCAAGAGTTCATGTGACTTCGGGCGCTGACCCCCGGGCCAGCCTGAGGGGTCAGGTGCGCAGGAGGGCATCCGAGATGGCTCACTCTCCTCCTCCCTTCCCCCCCCCCCCGTCTCCCCCGTCCCCCTGCTCCTGGCCAGACCTGGGGTCCCGGCACCGGGTTCTCCTGATGCCCTGCCTCAGGGCCGTGCGTGGAGATGACAGCCACGCGTGGGGGCAAAGCCACATCCACCAACGACAGCTACTCTGTACCGACTGCGCTCCAGCCGGGGGGGGGGGGGTGCCTCCGTGCACCGGCCCAGGAGGTGAGGGGCTCCAGGCAGCAGAGCGCGTGCCCCCCGCCCACCCACCCAGGACGGGGTCCAAACCTGAGCATCCGCCCGCCTGCCTGCCTCGGCGAGGCCCTCAGCCCCCGCCCCGTGGGCCTCGCCAGGAGCCACGTCCATGCCCCCGGGGCCCGAGGGAGGCTGCCCGGCTCTGGCCACCGTCCGAGAGGTGGGCACACCCACACTGCCCAGCCCCGAGACACGCCTCCCGCCCGGCGCTCCTCCCACGGCGGCACGGCCAGGGGAGCTGTGCGGACCGCCGGACCGGACCGCCCTCGGCCCGGGACGTGCCTCCCGCCGCCCGCGCCCCCCCCTCCCCGTGCCCGCGGGAGAGGGCAGACAGACCCCGGGGCGGGGCACTCACGGTCCAGGTGGCGGACTTGGCGGTGCTGGACTGCTGGAAGGTGACGTCGAAGTGGTGGGGGCCGGGGTAGTCGGCGTTGGAGGGGATGAGGGGCGCGGGCGGCACGGCGTCCAGGGTGGAGCTGGGCTGCGCGTACGGGGAGTGGGTGGGCACGCCGGCCGCGTGCTCGGCGGGGTAGGGGCTGGCCGCGGCGGCCCGGCCGCCCAGCTGGTCCATGGTGCTGCTCAGCAGATTGAACTGGGCCTGGCGGGAAGCGGGGAGGGGGGGACGGAGGGAGGGGGCGCCGTCAGGCTGCGAGCCCCGGTCCTGCCCGTCCCGTCTGGGAGGTGTCCTGTTACAGCAGCCTTAAAGGGCCAGCGCCGTCATCCCACGTTTCCCGGGTCCCCCCGCCCCGCCCCGGCAGGTCGCTACTTGTGCGGGATAAGCTGGCACCATCTTCACCTCGCCCTCCCCTCCATCCGCTCCCCGGCACCTGGAGGCGGCTGTCCGGGGGTGGCCCGGCCCGGCCCCAGCCCTGCATCCTCCCCGCCGGCCCGTCACAGCTCCCATGGGAGACCCCAGACCCGGGGAACCAGGCCGTGGGCCCCATCATACGGGGGGACACGCCCCGAGCTCTGGGGCGGGGGCGGGGGCTGCCCGGGAGGCGCTGGGGGACAGACTGCCCCCCACCGCCCCGTATCCGCCATGTGGGCTGGGGGGCTGGGGTGGGGGCTGAAGGTCAGAGGCTGGGCCCACGCCTCCCGGGGCCCTGAGAGGTGGGCTCCTCCCGTGGCCGCCCCCCGCCCCCCTACAGCCGTGTCTCCTGCGGGCAGCGCCCCGTGGTCACCCCTCTGCCCGCCCACCCGCACCAGGGCCGGCTCCTCCCCCGGCTGCTCCGAGCTCACGGTGTGGGTGTCCCTGCCTCCCCCCGTGGGGCCCAGGGACCAGGGATGGGGCAGCCCCCACCGGGAGCTTAAGGGGGGCCGGCGAGGGAGGGGGCACTGCCCAGGCCACGGGGCCTCCAATCCAGGGCAGAACCGGCCCCCCACCCCCCGTGGCCCGCAGGGAAGCCCCTCCCCAATCAGGGGGCTCTGGCAGGCGGTGGGGGACCGGCGGGGCTGGCCAGGGAGAATCAAACGCTTCCCGGAGCTCGCAGGTCCGAGCCCCCCCCCCCACACACACACATACACACACACACACAGACCCGAGGTGGGCGCTGTTCATGCGTCCGTTTGACAAATGAGGGCTCGGAGTCGCGGAGTGGCAGCGACGTGTGGGTGATGGAGCAGCCCTGGGGGGGCCCGGGAGACCAGCCAGACGTCCATGGGGGTGGGGGTAAGTCAGAATCTCGGGGTCAGTGGGGCTGGTGACTTGTGGGGGCTTTTGGTCTGGGGTCTCCCTGCCCCTCCAAGTGCAAAAGCATGGGCACCCCAGCTCAGCCTCCCCCGCCCGCCCCCGCCGCCCACAGCTGAGGGCACCCTCCCCTCTGCGGGCACCCGTGTCCCCGGCCCCTCCCGCTGGGAGATGCAGCGAACCCCCCGGGGGACGGGGACTCGGGTGCCGGCAGAGGGCGGCACAGGGGGTAGGTGCTCACCGAGGCCATGACCCCGCACCCCGAGGCCAGGCCGGCGCCTTTCCCGGATGGATCTTGGCCTGGCGCCATAAGCGGGGACCCACCCCAGTGGGATGGGGGACCCCCTGGCACCTCGGTCTGACAGCTCCCTGCCCCCCCCACCCTTCACTTGTTAACAACACCCGACTGAGGCCGGTGGCTGAGGGGCATGGGTCTCCTTGGGGGGGGGGGGGCTGGAACATCCTGAGACTCACTGCAGGGGGGCACCCAGTGGTGAACACACTAAAAGTTGAAAGAGGCCCATGCGTGTTCCGTGAACTGCAGCCCAAGCAGTGCACGGGAGGGGGGGGGGGGCTCTCCAGCCCAGTGCTAGGAGCGGGGACCATGGCACCCCCCCAAGACTCGGCTGGGCCCCCGAGGAGGAGGACGTGCTCTGTGAGCCCGAGGACTGTCTGCCCGGGGCTGCGGGCCCCACGGGGGCATGTACTCACCAAGCACCCAGGCTGGGACACCCCGCCCCCCCACAGCCACGGCCACGGGCCACGCGGCACGGTCAGCGTGGCCGGTGTGACGGGAGCCGTGCTGGGGCGTGAGGGCCTGGGGCCCAGGCTGGGGCCAGGGACGGGCGGGAGGGACCCCCGTCTCTGTGGAGGACCCCCTGAGCCAGCACGTCGGGAGTGATGTACATGTGTTTCCCCTTCGCGTCCTCCTTCTGACGTGGCTGCCGGCGAGGCTCTGGACCCGCCCACCGCCACCCTGGCCTGGGTTCCGACCCGGGGCCGCCAAGCTCTCACCCCGTTCCTGTACCAGCACCCTGTGCGGCTCTGCCTTCTCACCGCCAGCATCACTCCCGGGGGCGGCTGGACGGGGTAGCAGGCAAGGGAAGGAGGAGGGAGGAGGGAGGAGGGAGGAAGGAAGGAAGGAAGGAAGGAAGGAAGGAAGGGGGAAAGAAGAGAAAGAAGGAGGAAGGGAGGGAGGAAGGAGGGAGGATGGAGGAAGAAGAAGGGAGGGAGGAAGGAGGGAGGAAGGAAGGAAGGAAGGGAGGGAGGGAGGGAGGGAGGAGGGAAGAGGGAGAAAGGAAGGGAGGGAGGGAGGAGGAAGGAAGGGAGGAGGGAGGGAGGAAGGGAGGGAGGAGGAAGGAAGGAGGGAGGAAGGAAAGGAGGGAGGGAGGAGGAAGGAAGGGAGGAGGGAGGGAGGAAGGGAGGGAGGGAGGGAAGGAAGGGAGGAAGGAGGGAGGAGGGAGGCTGAGGTGGGTGAGGGCCCAGGACAGGCCGGGGTACCAGTGACCGGGATGGGGACCAGGTGTGAGCCGCCCCTCCCTCTCGCAGGAGGCGGAGAGCCGGCGGGTCCTGGGGTGGGGGGGGGGCAGAGGTCCCACGGGTGCCCGGACCCCCTCTCTCTCCGGGGGACCCGGAGGCCCTCGGGTGCTCTGGGCTGTGTAAGAGCTTCGGCCTCGGACGCGGCGGTGACCCCGTGTCCCCTCGGGGACCCCCAGCGGGGGCTCCGGGCCCGGCCGCCCGCCCGCTGCGGAGACGGGCCGCCCACGGCCGTGCCGCTCAGATTTTGACTTGTCCGCATTCTTCACCCGCGCCCGTGCCAGGGCTGAGTCACCGGCTGGGCCGATAGGATCGGCACTGGCAGCCCCGGCGGGGGCGTGTGGCCGTGTCAGGCAGGCGAGCGAGCCCCTCGTACCCGCAGCCCGGTCCCCCAGCCTCCGCTGCAGCCCCCACCCACCCCCACCCCTGCGCGCTGGCCCGGGGACGGGCAGGCCCGGCGGCACCTTCGGCCCTGGTGCCGGGCAGTGTACCCTCCTCCCCCGGGGCACGCACCACAGCGCCCGCCCCGCTGAGCGCCCTCCGATGGCAGTGCCCCCCGTGGTCCAGCTTCCCCAGGGAGCTCTGCCCGCACCCCGGAGGCGGTGCCGGTTTGGGTGCTGTTCGCTCCGTGTGGCCCCGCACTCCCGCACGCAGGCAGCCCCTGCGTTTCCTTCCTGGCAGCCGGGGGGGTTGGCGGGGGGTCGGTGGGACCACCCCGCTGGGACCAAGGCCAGGACAGAGCGGACCCCCTCGGCGGCAGAGCCTCAGGCGGGGGTGGGGGTGGGTCCCCGCCACCCCGGTGCTGCCGTCTGGCAGCAGCAGGGACCTGGCGGAACCTGGGCTTCCTCGGTTGTTTTGTTTTCGGTGCGAACCCCGGAGAGGGGGCTGATGGGACAGGCCCGGCCCGCGGGCCCACGTGTGCCTGCATGTGCGGTGCCGGCTGCTGGCCCGGCAGGAGGGCCGGGGAGCGGGTCAGGGAGCTGGGGGGGGGGCTCCCCGGAGGGGCCGGCACCAGGCCTGCCTGAGGCCCGACGCCGGTGGACAGGGCCCAGGAGGGGCTGGGCAGGTCCTCGCTGCACCCTGCGGAGGAGCGGCCGGTACCCAGGCCGTCCCACCGCCACTGGCAGCCTGGTGCTCACAGCCACCCCTGGGCACCAGGGGCTCACACAGGGCGGGGCCACGGGTGGGGGGGGCTTCAGGCTTCGGCCAATGGAGGGGAGGGAGGGAGGAGGGAGGGGAGGGAGGAGGGAGGGGAGGGGGCTGCTGGGTGGGGAGGATGAGCCGAGGCCAGGCCCTGCACCCATGTGTTGGTTGGGCAGTGCCCCTCCCCCTTCCCCCTCCATCTCCCCCCCCTCTCCAGGAAGGGAGGGAGCAGGGGGTTGGGGGTGAGGCCTATCCCAGCTCCCACCCACCCAGCCCTGCAGCTGCGCCCCCACCTGGGGTCTCCGCGACCCAGCGAGCCCGCCGCCCACAGTACAGGCACCCAGTTGGATGCTCAGAAACTTGGGGGGGAATGAAACACACAGACCCCAAACTGCGTGGGGACCCACCACGCCCACTCCTGTTCTGGGTGCCCGGGCCAGGCCACCTGCCTGTGAGGGTGAGGCGCCCCCCCCCCCCCCCCCGCCGGTCCGCCCCTGGCCGGCTGTCGGTAAGGGCCCGCCAGGCGCTCTCCGCGGACAACGTGCGGTCAGCTCCCATGACGGGAGGGGGGACACAGGCAGAGATGGAGGGGGAATTTTTAACCCCTGTGCCCGAGCCCCTCCCGATGGCCGCCTCCCAGCGTCCAGGCCTCCGCCTGCGGCTCCCCAGGACGTCCGACAGCGAAGTGAATGTGGGTTCAGGGGCCACGGCGGCAGGGAGTGGCACCCATTTTCCCAGGGCCCAGCAGGCCATGCTGCCAGCAGGGGTCAAGCCATTCGGGGTCCAACCCCCAGGGGACCCGCTCAGAGGGCCCTGCGGCCTCCGGAGGGTGGGTGGCCACAGGCTGGGAAGCACCTGCCAGTGGCTCCCGCTGACGCCCAGGACGTGACCGAGAATGCCTCCGGACACACACTGGAGCTCGGCGTCCGCCCCTCTGGGCCGTGGCACTGCCCCGGGAGCCCCACCTCCACCCCCGGGCACTCCGTCGTCTGCACCACGGGCCTCGGCTCAGACTGCTCCCCGCCTCGCCGCCTCCCGGAAGCCCCGCTTTCTCCGTCGCCCCACGTCCCCGGGGTGCTCTCCGCGCCTCTGGGGGAGCGGCGAACATTGTGGCTGATCACCCGTGGCTGAGGGGGGCCGGCTTGGGGCCGGGCTGTGTGCAGAGCAGGGGGTGCAGGCCCTGTGGGCTCAGCCCGGGGACGGGGGACCGGGGACGGGTGGGGGGGAGGCGGTCCAGGAAGCACAGGCTCCGGTGCCTGTGGACGCGCCCGGGAAAGGCCCTCGCTGTCATGCCCTTCAGTTTCTGCAGCTCCCTGCGGCCCAGCCCGGCCCAGGCGCCCCGGAGCTCTGACCCCACGGGGACCTTGACTTCTGACCTCTGTGGCAGCTTGGCCGGCCTGGGCTCACCCCTCGGCGTCTGCTCTGACCCCCCACCCCACGCTCCCGGGCACCGTGGCCGGACTGGCACACCGAGAAGGAAGCCGCCGGCTCCCGAGCCCGCGCAGGCGTGCCTGGGCCGGGCTGCGTCTGGCTGCGGCTCCGGAGCCGGCCCCCGAGCCCCGAGCGGGACCTCCGTCCGGGGCTTCCCCGGCATCACCGCGGCGGTGATTAAACCGGTGGCAATGCCGACAAGACCCGGCCTGTGCCGAAGGCGCCCTCCCCGAAGGCTGCGCACCCTCTGCCCTCCCCGGCCCGGCCCGTGCCAGCGCCGGTGGAACTTTCCACACCTCGCACCCGGAACTCGCCCCGGCCCCCCGGCCCCCCGGCCCCCCGGCCCCCCGGCCCCCCGGCCCCCCGGCCCCCCGGCGTGTGGCTGCAGGACGGAGGCTGAGCCCGGCGCTCTGCCTGCCTCCGCCGGGACAGTGAGGACCAGGCATCCGGCCTGGTGGAGTCTCAGGGGTGTCCCCCCACACCCCATCGCCCCCACACCCCCTCAGAGCTGCTCATGAGTAGGCAAGAGGCCCCCCCATGCGTTTATTTTAGTTGCTGTCAGAGAGGCAGGGAGAGGGAGAGAGAAACATCCGTGATGAGAGAGAATCACGGACCGGCTGCCTCCTGCACGCCCCACAGTGGGGATCAAGCCTGCAACCCGGGCCTGTGCCCTGACCGGGACTCGAACCCTGACCCCCGGTTCACAGGTGGACACTCAGCCCCTGAGCCCCGCGGGCCGGGCTCCACGGACCTTACTTCACACCGGGAAGTGGGCCTGGGCCTGCCCCCGCCTTCGGGTGCCGGGGGCTGAAGGAAGGCGGGCGCTCTGGGATCGATAGGCATGGGCGAGGGCGGCTGGCGGGGTTCGGCGGGTGCAGGGGCCGCAGCCTCCCCCCCCCTGCAGCCCCAGAGCCGACCCAGGAGTCACCCCGACGCCCTTCATCCACCCGTCCCTCTGTCCCTCCATCCCTCATTCTGTCCCTCTGTCCCTCCGTCTGTCCCTCTGGCAGATGTGAATCAGGACACGGGGCCGGCGGTCTGGGGGGACCGGCAGTCTGGGGGGGCCGGTGGTCTGGGGGGACCGGCAGTCTGGGGGGACCGGCAGTCTGGGGGGACCGGCGGTCTGGGGGGGCTGGCGGTCTGGGGGGACCGGCAGTCTGGGGGGACCGGCGGTCTGGGGGGACCGGCAGTCTGGGGGGACCGGCAGTCTGGGGGGACCGGCAGTCTGGGGGGACCGGCGGTCTGGGGGGGCCAGTGGTCTGGGGGGCCGGCGGTCGGGGCGGAGCCCTCCTCTGGGGGCAGTGAGAGCGGGCACTGGAGGAGACTTGATGGTGACAAGTGGGTGAAGGGCGCGGGGAGGGGGAGGCGGGGCCGATGGCCTCTGCGAGGGGGACACTAGAGCCAGAACCCCAAAAGGGAGTTCCGAGGAGCTCAGAGACCTGGGGGCGGGGACGGGGGGGGGGCATGCCGGCGGCAGAGGAGGACAGGGCTGGGGAGCCTGCGCGTGGTGAGAGTGGGGTCCCTGCTTCGGTCGTTTGCTCCCCGATTTAGGGCTCGGGGGTCCACAGGCAGGCAGGCCCAGCCCCTCCCACCTGGCAGGTGAGGGTGCTCTGCCCGTCAGCCCCTCCCGGGCCCTCCCAGGGGCCGGAGACGCAGCCCCCACCCGCTCCCCCCTTACCTCTGAGGCCTCAGCCCAGACAGGCCAGCATTGGGGGGTCAGGGGGCTTCAATCGGTGAAGACGCAGGCAGCCGGGGGGCCGGGGCGGGGAGGAAAGGGGGGTGCTGGGCTCTGAGGTCACCCTCGGGGGTGGTGGGGGGAGATGCTGCCGTCGCAGCACCCATGGGGCTGGGCGGGCTCCCGGCTCCCTCCCTGAGACGGACGAGCCAGAGGGAGGTGGGGGTCCCAGCGGACTCCAGGCGGCCGGAGGGGTCAGTGCTGGGCCTCTGGGGCAGCGGCCAGCGGGTGGGGTGACCCTCACCCCTCAAGGGTTCTGCTTCTGAAGCGGCGGCCCCTCCAGCCCCCGGAGCCTGCGCTCCACGGCACAAGGCTGGGGGGGGGGGAGCCCCGCTGTGCCCCTCCCACCCCTGTCAGTCACTCCCAGCTCGGCGCCGTCCCTCCAGGACCCGCCCCTTTGCTGCCCGCGAGTGTCCTACCCTCAGCAGCGCCCCTGCCCGCCCGCTCCCCGCCGCCAGCCCCTCCCGACCCGCCCTCGGGGGGGGGGGGCTGGCGGCGGGGAGCCCCAGCCCGGCCACTCGCTCCCTCCCCGTCTCCCCTCCGGGCGATGGGCGAAGTGGGGTGCTCTCCTCTCGGCCCCTCTCCCTCCACGCTGCGCCCCCCCCTCGCCATGCGCCCACCGGCTGGCACTCCCACGGGTCGTCCACGCCCTCCTGGGCAGACACCAGCTGCCAGTGTCCAGGCGGCCGCTCCGCCACGCGGCCCAGACCCCCTGCGCCCTGCACGGCTCAGACCAGAGCCCCGGGCGCTGTCCTGGGTCCTCCCGCCCAGCGCCCTGAGCGCCCTCACCCCCCCACGGTCCTCCGGGGGCCCAGGCCCTCTGCTCTGCAGGTGGGCACCCCTCCCTCCCTCCCTCCCTCCCTCCCTCCCTCCCTCTCCCCTCCTACCTTTCTTCCTCCCTCCCTATTCCATCCCCCCTCCCTGCTCCAACCCTTCTCCCTCCTCCTCCTCCCCGCTGCCTGCTGAGCCTGAAGGCTGGCTGACCTCTCCCTCCTCATCCTCTCCTCTGATTAAATGTCCGCTCCCTTCACCGGGTCACTGAGATCTAAACCTGTGTCACCTCACCTCACGTCCTCCCTCATGTCCACCCTCACACTCACCCTCCGCAAATCCCTCCAGAGCCTTGGCGCTCGGCACCTGGCCCCCCACCTGGTCCAAGGTGCCGCTCCCAGCTCTGCCCTGCCCCCCTGTGGTAAGCCGCCAGCACTGCAGCGGGCGGTGTAGGACCGCGGGGTCCTGGCCCTCCTCCCTCCGCACCCCTGCATGCAGAAGGCGCTCAGTAAATGCTTCCCCCACCCCCCGGCCGGGGCCCCTGCCGAGGCTGCACAGGAAGCAGGTGCGCCCCCTGGAGGTGGCTGTGAGGACCCCCTGCCCGCCCCCCGCCCCCCAGAAGCTCCCTGCGGCTCTCAGGGACACGAGGGCCACGGAACCGCCCGCAGGTCCGGCCACTCGATCTCTCCGGTGTCTCGGGGCTGCAGGTGTTTGGGCCCAACACCACTTCCTCCGGGGGCAGTGCACCCGCCCGTCCCGCTGGCACCCCCTCCTGGCCCCACCCAGGCCCCTCCCTGGCCCCGCCACCCATCCACCCAGGCCCCCGCCCAGGCCCCGGGCGTCAGAGCTGCCGGGATGGGTGGACGCGGCACCCCCTCTGCAGGGCAGCCCGGGGGGACATGGTGGCCGTTGCTGGTCCCCAAACCCAGGGGTGGCGGCAGGAATGGCCCCCACGGCTCCTCTGCCCGAAGCTCACGGGGGAGGCGACACCCCGAGGGCCAGAGCCCAGGCCCTCCTCCCACGGCCCACCAGGCCCCTCCAGCCCTGCTTCCCCCCTTCCCCCCCACAACCCCCGGCCGCCCGGCGTGGAGCGGCTGGGCCACCTGCTCAGGTCTCAGCGGGGCCTCCCTGACTCCAAGTGAGCTCGGTCCCGGGGCCACAAGCAGGCCGGTGGGGGCCGAGGCCGTCCCCTCCCTCTGCTGCGTGTCTGACCGGCTGACCCTCCCCCGCCACCCCCAGCCCGCGACAAGCACCCCTGCCCGGCGGCGGCGGCGGCGAGGTGAGCAGCTCCAGGCAGGCCGCAGGTGTGGAGCCCCCGGCCCCGGGGAGAGGAGCGGGGCCCCGGGGACACCCCGGGGACACTGGGCTCCAGGCAGCCGGACAGGACAGGACGGGGCGGCTCTGGGACCCTGAACCTGGGACGGAGCCGCCACCCCCAGGCGAGGCGTCGGAAACCCCTTGGCCCAGCGTTGGCCGGACACCCTCCCGCCGCCTCCTCGCGGCCTTGGGCTCGCCCAGCCCGAGAGCCTGGCCACAGAGCACCCTCAGAGGGCCGGCGCCGCCTCCACCCCAGCACCTGCCAGCCCCCCCCTCCCCCCGGAGGGCGCCCCGCCCCACAGCAGGTGCCGGCAGTCAGACCAGCGCGCCCTCGGAGCCTCCGCCGTGGCGAGACCCCCTGGCCCCCGAGGAGGGGGGACGGGTCCCGCGTCGGCCCGGGGGTGCTGTGGCTCACCTACCGTGACGAGCTGGTGCACCGAGTCGCTGACGTACAGCATGGTGGGCGCGGGGCGGTGCACACTTGGGGGAGCCGGAGCTCTGCGGGGCCCGGCATGGGTCTGGGCGCGGGCGGCGGGCAGCGGGTGGGCGGCTAGCGGGGCCGGAGCCCCGGGCGCCGCGGGGCGTGCGGGCTGCGGGCTGGCATCTCCTCTCTCTCCATCTCCCTTCCTCTGTCCGCTGCCCGCATCCAACAACAAACGCGCCCACCCCTCGCCGCTCATGACTATTCATCGGGCCCAGGCAGGCCTCGGCTTGCCCACTGCTGAGCCGCCCGCCGCGCCACGGAGCCCGAGGGGGGGCCGCGCCGGCCACGCCGGCTCCACGTTCAGCCCTGCCCGCTCCCCCTGAGATGCCGCCCCCGGGGCCCTCCCCCGGGCACGAGCCTGCACCCCTGAGCGCAGGGGCCAGCCAGGGCCCCGAGACCTCGCCGGCTGGGCCGGGGCACCCCAAAGGGAAGGGTGGTGCTCCGGGCCTGGCGCCCCGGGCGGAGCCATCGGCCTCCCACCCCGCAATGTGGGAGCCCCCGGGGCCGCCCCGCAGGGGAGCCGGGTGGCAGCATGAGCGGCCGCGTGGCACAGGAGGCGGCCGAGGGAGGGGAGCCGGGGCTACGCACTCGGGGCCCCTGCGGATTGGAGACCTGACCCCTGGGGCCTGCCCATCACGGGGAGCCAGCGGGGGACCCTCAGCGCGGACGGGGTCCCACACAGTGGCCGCCCGGCGGGGACTTCCTGGAGTCTCATTGGCACAAGGGCGCAGGCCGGTCCCCGCTGGGGGCAGACAGGGGGCCCTGGGGGGCCGCAGTCCCGTGGCCGTGGCTTCCAAGCCCCAAGCACAGCTGCAACTCCCCGACCCCCCGACAGGAGGGAAGAGCCTGCGGGCTGTTGGAAAGACGGGAGACCCTGTCCTCAGCCCGGCTCCTCCGGGCTCCGGGCTCCAGGCTCCGGTCTCTGGGCTCCGGCGGCTCCAGCGGCTCCGGCAGCCGGCAGCGGGCAGCGGGCAGAGACAAAGCCGGGCAGGGCTGGCCCCAGGGGGCGCCCCCGGAGGCCATGGCTGTGAGCTCCCAACACAGCTCGGCACCCCCAGGACGATCCGGGAAACGGGTCGGTGGGGTAGCCAGGTGCCTGGGGAGGGGTCCCGGGGCCCAGGTGGGGAGCCCTGGCTGCAGCCCAGATGCCCACGGGCGGGAGGTCAGGCAGGGAGCCCCTCAAAGCCGCCGGCGGCCTGGGCCGGCGGTGCCTGTGGGGTGGGGCCGGGCACATACACTGCGGGGAGACAGAGCCAGGCTGGAGCGGAGGTGGCCCTGCCCGAACCCGCTCCCAGAGGGCACTGGGCAAAGCTGGGCGAACCCCGACCCCTCAGACCCAGTCCAGGGAGCAGCGGTCAGAGGGCACGTGGAGGGGGGGCATGGGGGCTGGGAGAGTGCGGGGGCGGGGTCAGCCTCCTTTGAACCGTGCAGAGTGCAGAGCGGGGAAGCAAAGGAAGAGGATTGGGGGAAGCGGCCGGAACAGGCCAGGGTGCATGGTGCAGGGTGCGGGAGGGGAGCCACAGGTGCCCAGCGAGGCCCCCTCCTGCAGCCCTGGGCCCCGTGGCCTCGGCCCCCCTGAGCTGCGCCCTGAACTGGAGGTGCCGAGGGGAGGGCTCAGGTGGGAAAGGCCCCTCTGCCCTGGGCCAGGGCTGGGAGAGGTGGCCCGTGAGGGCCTGAGCACCCGCGTCCCCACGGCCCCACCAGAGGGGCACCCACACCCCCACCCGCACCAGAGGGGCACCCACAGCCCCACCCCCACCAGAGGGGCACCCACAGCCCCACCCCCACCAGAGGGCACCCACAGCCCCTCCAGAGGGGCACCCGCTGTCCCCATGGCTCCTTCAGCAGTGCCCACACCCCCCCCCTCTGGAGGGGCTGTGGGTGCCCCTCTGGTGGGGGTGTGGGTGCCCTCTTGTGGGGGTGTGGGTGCCCTCTGGTGGGGCTGTGGGTGCCCCTCTGGTGGGGGTGTGGCCCACGGGGGCGGGACTGCAGCCAGCAGGGCTTACTGCGGGCTGGGGTCCTGGAGAGGGAGGCAGAGCTGAGCCACTTCCTGCCCAGCCCCACCCCCTTCCTGGGGCAGGGGTCCCTTCCCTCCCTCCCCCACCCCCCATCCCTGCTGGGGACCAGCCGAGCCACGCCCCCGCCCCCCCCCCCCCCCCCCAGGCAGGAGCACAGCCCAGAGCTGCGGCTCAGCTTGCTGCTGGCACCTGAGGAGAGGCGGGCGGGACCCTGCTGGCTGCAGCCCCCGCCCCGAGGGCCACCTGCCCACAGCAGCTGTGCCTCCTCCGAGAAAGGCGCCAGGAGCGGCGGGAAGGGGCGCGGGCAGGAGCGCTGACTCTGGGCTGCAGGGGAGAGGGGGGGGGTCCCCGTTTCCCACACCTCCGGGAAGGAACTGCCCAGTTCTCGGCGTGGGGGATGGGGAGAGGGGGTGGGAGGACATCCTCTCTGCCCCCAGGACTGTGCCCGCCGAAGCCACGCCCCTTTTGCTAACGAGTCCCACAATTGGGGGACAGAGCACCCCATCCCCGCGCCTGGGCGCTGTGGCTCCTGCCCACACTGCTGAGCCTTTGGCTGGCACCTGGGCCGGGGGCCGGGCGAGGGTGAGGGTGAGGGGTGAGAGGTGAGGGGTGAGGGGTGAGGGAGAGGGGTGAGGGTGAGGGGTGAGGGTGAGGGGAGAGGAGTGCCAGGCTCACCAAGTCCCAGGAGGGGGCCGGGCATGGGCAAGGGCAGGCGCAGGAGGTGGCCACGGGTTCCAGGTGCTCCCAGTCTGACTTGTACTGAGTGGGTGCTGCCCCCCACGGACTGGCTCTCCAGGGGCCCCCTGAGGCGGGAAGCCGCCCCCTGCTCCCCGTCCCAGACCCCCGGCGGGACACGCTCAGCCCCGGGGCAACCAGCCTCGGGGGCACGCCCGCCCACTGGAGCCGGAGTGCCCCCCCTCCGCCCCCTCCCTCACGCGGGACCCTCCTGGCCTGGGCTGTGGTCTCCCCGCCCTCTGCTCCCCAGGGGTGCACGGCGGCCCCCACGATTCCGGAGACAGGCTTCCTTGGAGGGTGCCCTCCGGGGGGCGGCTCCCTGGGACCCGGGGCAGCTCCCGTCCCACCACAGACGGGGCGGGGCGGGGGGCGGGGGGGCATGGCCAGGTGGTGAGGGCTGACCTTCGCCGGGTGACTGTGTCAGCGCCTGCCGTCGGGCCTGTGAGCGCCGGGCGCCCATGCAGACAGCGTCTGGTCACCACCCCACGAGGTCACCACCATACCCGTCCGGCCGCCCCACGAGCCCCCTCCCCTCCCCGCTGCCCCTAGAGGGCTGCCCGCTGCCTGACCCTGCCTCTCCTCCCCCCCGCCCTGCCCCACCTTTCAAATAAACCCACAGCAAACCCCGAACCTCAGGCCGTACCCCCTCACCCACTGGCCGCACCCCCAGGCGAACCGGGTGCCCTCCGGGACCCCGAGAGAGAGACCGTCTTCTCCCCAGGTCCCCCGACTCCGGCCCCCCATTGTCACAGGACCCGCGGGCCCTGATGCCGCCGCCGGTGTCTCTGCCAGAGACCCCAGGTGGGTCTGACACAGGGCGCTGAGTCCCGGGGGGAGGGGGACTCTGGGGAGCAGCTGGCAGCACAGAAATGACCTGAGAGAGGGGCCCCGCCCCCCTCATCCTGCTCGGGACGCCCTGGCCGCCCGTGCCCAGAGTGGGCCTCGGACCCCCCCTGGCCGCCGGCTCAGCAGCTGCCCCTGGAGTGCCCTGGGGGCCAGCGGGTCCCGAGCCAGCTCAGCAGCGAGACAGAAAGAGGACTCGGGGACCCCTGCCCCTCCCCTCCTCGCTGCCCCCGGCCCCCTCACCCACTGCCCAGGTGCCATAGGCGGGGAGGGGGTGCTGCAGGGAGGGGTCCCCGCTTCTGGAGGGGGGCTGGAGGGAGGGGTCCCCGCTTCTGGAGGGGGGCTGGAGGGAGAGGTCCCTGCTTCTAGAGGGGGTGCTGCAGGGAGGGGTCCCCACTTCTGGAGGGGGTGCTGCAGGGAGGGGTCCCCGCTTCTGGAGGGGGCTGTAGGGAGGGGGCCAGGCCCAGGGCCCTCCCAACCCCTGGACTTCCAGCTCTGCCCCCTCCTGGGCCGGGGCCTGGGCCTGAGACAGATGCTTGGCTTGTGGGGGTGGGTGGATGGGGGGATTTGGGGGGGGGAGGCCTCGGGTAGGGGCTCCCCTCTTGCTCTGAGCACAGCGCCCCGACGGGCCCCCCCCCCCCAGGAGCCCTGGGCAGCCAGCCTGCGGCAGGACTGAGCGGACCGCGCCCAGGGCTATGGGAAGGAAACCACCTCAGGGAACCTCAGGAGGCGGGTGCCCCCCACCCTCCCAGCAACTGGCGGCCAGAGGGGAGGCGGAGCACGGCCACCTTCCGCTGTGCCGCTCTGCCCCCTGCCCCCCTGCCCCCGGGGACGCCCACGCTCTGCCCCCCTGCCCCCGGGAACACCCAGCTGGGGGCCAGACCTCCGTCACTGCAGCCAGCCGGCGGGTGTGGCCCCGGGGCCCCTGCAGCCCAGCCACGCCCTCCCCCACCCCCACGACTCAGTCCCCTCACCCCATCCTGACCCCGTGCCGGGGCCCGGGCCGGGCAGAGCAGAGGGACGGCTCGGGGTGGGCACGTGGCCACGGGCAGATCAACGGAGGCAGGCCTGCGGGGCTGAGGGCCATGGAGGGGGTCCTCCCTGTGGACTTGGGGTGCTGGTGGAGCCCACACCGCTCCCACGGGGGAGGCTGCCTACGCGCAAAGCCACCTGGGAAAGCAGGGCATGATCCAGCCCTTCCGGAGCCGACGCCCGCCCCCCACCCGGCCCTTCCCGAACCCACGCCTGCCCCCGGTGGTTGTGAGCTGATAGTCTTGTCTGGCCAGGGAAATGTCCTGACAAACCCGGAGAACGGAGAACGCAGGCCCCGGGACAGGACAGTCCACACTCACTGCCCCCCCCCCCCCCGCCCTGTCCCCGGAGCCGGAGCCGCCCACTCACCATGACGGCTGGGGCGGCCATGCCCGGCAGCTGGAAGTCCATGCTGGCCTCCGGGGCGCAGCCCTCGCCGCGGCCCTGGCTCGCCGGGGGCAGGTCAAAGTAGGTGCTGTCCGGCTCCCTGCGGAGAGCCAGCGGCCCTCAGCCCCCCGCCCCGCCGGCTGGGGGCAGCCCGGGCTTGGGGGTGGGAGCCTCGTTTTCCTGCCGGCTGAGTCCCTGCCTCCTGGGGTCTGCCTGAAACCCCCCTCCCCCCCGCCTCCTCCCCTCTCCCTCCCACCTCCCCCCCCCCCCCCAAGCTGCCGGTCCAGGGCTGGGAGCGCCCGGGACCCATGGTCACCCGTGGGCGCCGTCCCTGGGCCTCCCCGGCCCGGGCCCTCTAAGGCTGCTCCGAAGGAAGCATTGGGCTTTAGAGCTGGGCCCAGGAGCAGCCGCAGCCCCCAGCCCGGCCCGCCCTAGGCCTCAGCCCCCCCAGCCCAGCCTGCCCCGGGGGTGTATGGGGCGGGATGTGGGGGGGGACAGGAAATACTCACAGGGAGCTCCACAGGTGCTCGAAGGTGGTCCCCTCGTCGCGGGCTGTGGGCCCCGACATCTTCCCGCGCCCGCCCGGGCCACTCCCGCTGCGGGCAGAAGGGGCAGTGAGCTTGGGGGCCTGGTGGGCCCGCTCCCGTTCCTGCCTTCAGACCCCAGGCCGGCTTCACCCCCCGGGGAGGGAGCCGGAGGGCTAGGCGGGCCTCCGTGAGGACGAATGGCCGGCCGGCCTGGGACACGCAGCCGAGCAGGCGCCGCCGCCTCACCCTCTCCCGAGGCCAGAGCGAGCCCACAGCACGCCGGGCAGGGAGGAGCACGTGGTTCGCTCGGAGTGGGGGTGACCTCAGTGGTGTCCACCCCCCCAGCCAGCAGCCCTTCGGCTCCCCACCCTCAGGGTTCGGACAAGGAGCTGCCGGCCTGGCGCCCCTCCGGCTGGCAGGTCGCCCCAGGGGGCTGAGCTGGCTGGGAGGGGGCAGGGCGGGGGCCGCCGGGCGGTCTGGGGGGAGGGGCCTTGTGAGGCTGGGCAGCAGCGCCCATTGGCGAGGCCGGCCCTTTTGGGGGGCACAGCCTCCGGGGTGGGCAGGGTGTGCCCGCGGAGACGGGACTGGCCCGGGCATCTGGTCCGGCCCTGCGACTGGCCGATGGATTCTCTGGCCCCCCCGAGGGGAGAAGCTCCTCCCCTTTGTCCCCCTCCCCTCCGCCCCACCACTCAGACAGCCCCGCCCCTGCACCAGCGACGAAGGCGTCACCAGGGTGAGGTGGGGCCAGGCGCCCTGCCCCGTGGCTGCGCCTCCGCCGGCCGATGCCCAGGGCGGGCACAGCGCGGGCACAGAGGGGCTGGGGCTGCCAGGGCTGGAAGCAGAGTGATGGGGAGGGGCTGGGAACAGAGATGGGGAGGGGCTGCTTATTGGCAGGTGGGGGAGGTGTCTCCTGTGGGCCGAGGAGAATGTTCTGGAACTGGACCCAGGCCGAGGCCGCCCAGCGTTGTGAGCGGTCTGCATGGCCTGGCAGGGTCCCCGCAGAGGTTCCTGCTCTCGCCTGTGACCTCCAGCTCAGTGAACAGCTTTAACTAAAAGCCGGAGCCTAGGGCCGGCCGGCGGGGCTCAGGGGTCGAGCATCGACCTGTGGACCAGGAGGTCAGGGTTCGATTCCGGTCAAGGGCACAGGCCCAGGTTGTGGGCTTGAACCCCACTAGAGGGTGTGCAGGAGGCAGCCGATCCACGATTCCCTCTCATCATGGATCTCTCTCTCTCTCTCTCTCTCTCTCTCTCTCTCCTCTCATCTCTCTCTTCTCTCCTCTCTCCTCTCCTCTCCCCACAGGGGCAGCCTCAACCTGGAAGCAGGTCCTAAGGCAGGGGTGGGCAAACTTTTTGACTCGAGGGCCACCATGGGTTTTTAAACTGGACTGGAGGGCCAGAACAAAAGCAGCCTGACCATGCTAACACTCTCATCTCGGGCTGCTGGTGAAGGAGCGGAGGGGAGAGCAAGAGAACCCTCCTCTCTTTCGGCTCCGTGGGCCGGAGAGAACAGCCGAACGGGCCGGATCTGGCTGGAGGGCCGTAGTTTGCCCACGGCTGTTAAGGCCTGCGCACCTGTGTCCCTCGCTGGGGTCACCCCTCTGCCTCCCCTGCTCCCGGGTCGAGCCCTGCCCCTGCCCCTGGCCTACCCGCACACAGGGCGCTTCTGCCTCTCACCCCCCTTCGCCCCAAGGGGTCCCCAGCATCTCTTTGTGACTCAGGGCTGTCCTGGGGTGCAGCCCGCAGCTCGGGCCCCAGCTCCCAAAGTCACAGCTCAGCGCCTCATCTGAGGGGAGCTCACCCTCCCACCCCCTCCTCCCGGCCCCACCAGCCCGGCCTCCTGGAGGAAGCACTGTCCCCTGTGAGTCAGGACGCGGGCTCGCTCCATCACCCCACCTTCTGCTTGTGGTCTGGGCGGGGAGGAGGGAGAGGAGGCTGGGGGCGCAGGCAGGATCCACCTGCCTGTCCCTGCCCAGGCCCCAAAGAGACACCCGCCCATGGGGACGGCGCCAGGCTGGCCAACGCTCAGGCCGGCTCCGGAGCCACCGCTCTCTCCCGCTCTGAAGTCAGCGGCAGCTGGCGTGCTCGCTCCGACATCCATTAGGGACATCCGTCAGGGGCCAGTGCCCGGCCCCGCCCACCCCTCTCCCTGGGCCCCGCTGCCCCTGCCCCCGCCTGGGATGGCCTCCCGTAACGCCCCCCCGAAGCTGCTGCACCCCCTCTGCATCGCCCCAGCCCGAGCCCCACGAATTTGTCTTTTTAAATATCTTCTTAAATACCGTATTTGCCGGCGTATAAGACAATTTTTTGGCCCTGAAAAATATGCCTCCAAGTGGGGGGTAGTCTTATACGGTGAGTATATAACAAACTCTGTATTTTTAGTGGAAATGTTAGGGGGTCATCTTATATGCCCAGTCTCTTATACGCCGGCAAATACGGTATTTTTCAGGGCCAAAAAATCGTCTTATACGCCGGCAAATACGGTATATTTTTTATTGATTTCAGAGAGGAAGGGAGAGGGAGAGAAACATCCATGATGAGAGAGAATCATGGACCGGCTGCCTCCTGCACGCCCCACCCTGGGGATGGAGCCCACAACCCGGGCCTGTGCCCTTGGCTGGAATTGAACCATGACCTCCAGGTTCATAGGTTGACGCTCACCACTGAGCCCCGCCGGCCGGGCTCATGTGTTGATGTCAACCCTTCATGTCACCGGGGAGGAGGCCTGCTGTTCTCACAGCAGCACCACAGCCCGCAGCTGAGGGGCAGCAGTTGAGGGGCAGCAGGAAGCGTACAGCGGGGGGTGGGGGGACTGGAGGGGTAGAGAGTTAGAGGGGCCCGGACCCCCCAAGGTCTCAGCCAAGGTGGGCTATGATCCGCGGGCCACGGGAGCCAGCTGGGGGCTTGGCTCCCAGAGGGACCAGAGGGGTTTTCCTGGAGGTCCCCCAGAGGCACATCGTGGGCCTGTGAGCCACGGGGGCGGCCTTGACGGGTGCGAGTGACAGAGGGGAGCCTGGACCGAGAGGATGGACTGGGATACGGGGGCGGGGGGGCAGAGGGATGAGACGTGTCTCCGTCCCAGGACCCCTTGCAAGTTGATGCCTGTTGGCTGAGCTAAGGCCTCCAGCCAGCCCCGGGCTGGGGCGCCTGCCGCCCCCCAGCAGCTGTGTGCTTGTCGGGGCCTCTGGCCTCTCGTCTGTGGGATGGGGAAGGCACCCCGATCGCACAGCGTTGACCTAGCCCAGCGGCCGGCAAACTCCTCCGTCCACAGAGCCAAACCTCAGCAGCACCACGATGGACGTTTCTCTGGGGAGCCAGACTGTCCAAACGCAAACTTCTTCTAACGCCACGTCTTCAACACAGACTCGCCCAGGCCGTGGTGTTTTGTGGAAGAGCCACACTCAAGGGGCCAGAGAGCCGCTTGTGGCTCTGGAGCCGCAGTTTGCCCACCACGGGTCTAGGCTGAGGCACCCAGCGGGGTTCCCGGGCTCGTCAGCGGCGCGGGGCAAGGTGGCCCGTGGCGGCCGGGCCACCTGCACGTCTGAGCTCAGCCACTTCCCGCCACCTGCTCCCCCCATCCCTCCAGTGGCTCCGGCAGGGCCGAGGGCGGACACGCAGCTTCCCCGTCCCTCTCACCGTCCACGCGCACACACACACACACACCTGTCGGCCTGGGCACCCTCCGGTCCCGCTGGGCAGGAAGTAGCGAGGGCTCCCGGCGGGCCTGAGGCCGGCTCTGCCCGCCCACGTGGAACCCAGCCCAGGTCCGTGCCGGGTGCCCTTCAGCCCCCGTGGGGCAGGTGGCTCCCCAAAGAGCCACCGAGAAGGGGCTGGTCCTCCTCATCGAAGCCCCACCAGGGGACGCACTGCCACAGCCCCGCCCCCACCGGCCTGGCACCCGGCCGCCCCTCTGCCCCCTCCCCCCCGGCCCAGGGCGCCCTCCACGGGGCACCAGGGGGCAGGCCGTGTGGAGAGGGCTCTGCACCCTGGGGGCCCCGAGGGGGTGGCGGCAGGATGGCAGCCTGTGCCTGGGAGAGGGGCCGGCCGGCGAACCACGCCTGCCTACCTTGGCGGCCTGGCGGAGGGTCGTGCCGGCGCCCAGGCCCGCCGCCGCTCGCTGGTGGCTGGGCAGCGTCCCGTAGCCTAGGTGATGACATTGGAGTCGCGTGGCCCGGAGGCCGGGGCAGGCGGGGCGGAGCGTGGCCGGGAGCCCTGGGCTGGCGGCGGGCTGTGCCGGGGCTCCGGACGCCGTGCCCTCCGCGGCGCCCCTGCCGGCGGGAGCCGAGCTGGAGGCCGGGCAGGGGCGGGGAGCCGTGGCCCCCCATCCGGGTTTGCATGCTTTGTTCTGCTCCTCACGCCGGAAACTCCCCCACACACAGGAGGAGAGAGAAGGGGCCACACACCTGTCTCCAGCGCCGGCTCAGACTGCCCGCAGCCCGGGCACCTCCCACAGGGGACCCGGCATCGGGGCTTCTCCTGGTCAACACTCCCCGCCACACCCCCAGGAACCTGCGGGCATGCACCTGTCTCTGTCCCACCAGCACGCACACGTGCACATGCTTGCACGTGTGGACACATGTGCACAAGCACACACAGGCACACACAGGCTTGCATGGGCACACACGTGTCCACAACCACACGGGGGTGCCGGAGGAGCCACAATTCTGCTGCCATGATCTGGGCGGGTCCCTGACAGCCCCCGGGCCTCTCAGCTGGGGTGCAGACCGAGGGGTGCCACCGTGGGCCTGGGGACGAGGTGCACCGAGAGGCTGGGGGGCTCCGGAGGGCCCAGTCCTGCCAGCGGCCCAGGGCGCCTCTTGGGGGTCAGAGGCCTTCCCGGCTCACAGCCGAGGGCGGGGGAGGGGCAGGGGCAGGGGGAGCCGTCGCACCTCTCACTGTCACAGACCCTCCTCCTCTGCTCCTCCCTCCTCGGCATTTACCAGCAGCCCCCCAATAACCAGGACGAGTCCCTGACAGGGTGCCTGTGAGCCGAACCCCAGACACAGCTTCGCGGGCATAGCAAACGGTTCACACCCTCCCCGCTCCGCCTGCTTACTCTGCGTCAGCACTGTTTTTAGCGGCCCCCACGCACCCATCGTGTGGCCTTCCACCCCGTGAGAAACACTGGTCCCCATTTCACAGATGAGAACACTGAGGCACCGGCACTGGGCAACGTTCCCGGCACCGGCAGCTAGAGAACGGCGCCGCTGCTTCAGCCCGCGGTACACACTCTGGGCACTGCTCAGCGCCTCGGTCCCAGGAGCCCGGTCTGGCCTCACGCCGGCCACCTCAGCGTGCTAGTGGGATGAACCTCAGCCCCGGGGCTGCCTCCCAACGCGGCTTCCCAAGGCCCCGCCCCGGCCCCGAGCAGAGGGAGCTCTGGGCAACCTCCTGCTCCAGCCTTTGGGGGGGGCGGGGGGCCTGCTGTGGGGGCGGCAGGGCACGGGGGCGAGGCTGATGGCCCCAAGCCCCCAGGACGGCCGGGGACCTGCAGGCCCTCAGTGAGGAGCGAGGACCCTGCAGCCACCTCTGGAGGGGACACGCCTTCGCTCAGCTCCGCCTCCCTTTTCCGGAACCGGGAACCCGAAAAGCTCAGAGAGCCTAGTGCTTCCGAGGCTCTTCATGGTCCCTGGGCCCATGGGTGGGGGAGGGGGAGCTTATGATGGGGTGCTTCTATCAGCCCCAGGGGGCGTGTTATAAGATGCAGGATTCTGGGACTACTTTCCTTTTTGTTAAGCCTCATCCGTGGGCATTTTCCTGTGGGCTTTCAGGGAGAGAGAGAGAGAGAGAGAGAGAGAGAGAGAGAGAGAGAGAGAAGAGAGGCATCGGTTGATTGTCTGCCAGACGGACCCTGACTAGGGCCGGGGATGGAGCCTGCAACCGAGGTATGTGCCCTTGAGTGGATTCGAATCCGGGAACCTCCCGTCGGAGGGCCCACACTGAGTCAAACCCGCCAGGGCATTATTTTAAAAAATATATATTTTATTGATTTTTTACAGAGAGGGAGAGAGTGGGCTAGAGAGTTAGAAACATCGATGAGAGAGAAGCATGGATCAGCTGCCTCTTGCACACCCCTATGGGGGATGTGCCCGCAAACATTGTACATGCCCTTGACCGGAATCGAACCTGGGACCTTCCAGGCTGCAGGCCGACTGTCTATCCACTGAGCCAAACCGGTTTCGGCTAAAAGTTGTTTTTAAAAAGCAGAACTCCCAACCGCCCGGGGTGAGACAGGGGTGGAGGGCCGGTGGTCGGGGAGGGTCAGGAGGTGGGCAGGGCACTCCATTCGAAAGGCCCCACCGACGCCTCACAAGCCCCAAGAGAGCCCGCCGGCCGGGCCCCAGACGCCCCTCAGACGACGGCCGAGGGGGCGGGCACCCCTGCACCGTGTGTGCCCAGCGCCCGCTGCCCGTCCCGCCCCGGGGAAGCCATTGCCCCTCCGCCGGTGTCAGCATGCTCTGCGGGCCCAGACAGCGGCCTGCCTGGGTTTGTCCCACTCTGGCTGGTTCCAGGGCCGCCCCCTCTCTGAGCCTCCTCTCACCGCCGTGGGTGTGAGTGTGTGTGTGTGTGGGGGGGGGGGGGTTGTGTATGTGTGTGGGTTTGTTTCTGTGTATGTGTGTGTGTGTATGTGTGTGTGTGGGTTTGTGTGTGTGGGTTTGTGTGTGTATGTGTGTGTGTGTGGGTTTGTGTGTGTGTGGGTTTGTGTGTGGGTGTGTGTGGGTGTGTGTGTGGGTTTGTGTGTGGGGGGGTTGTGTGTGTGTGTGTGTGTGTGTGTGTTGGTCCTCACCGGAGGTACATTTCCATGGATTTTCGGGAGAGTGGAAGGAGGAGGGGGGAGGCAGAGGGAGACATCGATGTGAGAGAGACACAGCGATTGGTTGCCTCCTGCACGCGCCCTGACCGGGGCCCCAGACAAGGAGGTCCCTGCAACCGAGATACGTGCCCCTGACCGGAATCGAACCCGGGACCCTTTGGCCCACAGGCTGACACTCTACCCACTGAGCCAAACTATTTTAACAAATATATTTTTTTATTTATTTCAAAGAGGAAGGGGGAGAGAGAGAGAGAGGGATCAATGATGAGAGAGACACATTGATCGGCTGCCTCCTGCACGCCCCACACTGGGGATCGAGCCCGCAACCCGGGCCTGTGCCCCGACCGGGAATCGAACCCTGACCTCCTGGTTCCTAGGTTGACGTTCAGCCCCTGAGGCCGGCCGGCCGGGCACCACCGTGGACTTTGTCGATGGGTGTCACTGACCCGCACAAAAGCCAGAAGGTTCAGACAGAGCAAAGCAGGGGTCACCCCATCACCCCCAGGCCCCCACTCCCTCCCCCAGAAGCCCCCCTGCCAGCAAGTCCACGGGGATGGGTTTGTCCGAGGTAAACACAATGGAAGTTTCAACCACACAGAACGGGGTTCCGCTGGGGCCTTGGGGTCTGAGGCTCCCTCCCGGCCACCCCAGGCGAAGGTCCTGGACCCCGAGTCCCAGCGTCTGCTCCGCTCAGCCGGGCCGCCCGGCTCAGAGGCGCTGATTTCCTGAGGAGCCGGCTCCTCGGCTCCTCCATTCAAATCGCACACGGGCCCTGGCCGGTGTGGCTCCGTGGACAGAGGCGGCCTGCGGACCAGAGGGATCCGGGGTGGGTTCCGGTCAAGGGCACTGGTCCGGCTCGTGCAGGAGGCAACCCACCAATGTGCTTCTCTCACATCCGTATTTCTCTCTCCTCCCCTCTCTCCCACTCTCTGAAAACCAATGGAAGAACATCCTCAGCTGAGGATGAAAAGAACCCTCCCACGGCGGGGACGGTGGGGACGGCGGGCGGGGGGAGTGGGTGTTGATGAGGCCGCGCTCCCGGAACGGCGCCGGCCTCGGCCCGCGTGCAGCTTGGGCTGCATTCACTCCCGCGTTAATCCAATTAGCGGCCCCCTCGGCCCGCCTCCCGCATTCGCAGCTCCCTCGTTACCGCAGCCGTAATTAGAGCGGCAGCTCGGCAGAGCGAGCCCGAGCAGGTCAGTGCACGCCCTCCTCCCGCGGGACAGCCCACAGGAGACCGTCCGCGGGCCTGGCTGGTCCCGAGGCGGGAAGCAGAGGAGAGGGAGAGGGACAGCCGTCATCCTCATCCCTCACAGCAGCAGCCACAGCCACAGCCACAGCCACCGCCACCGCCACCGCCACAGCCACCGCCACAGCCACCGCCACCGCCACAGCCACCGCCGCAGCCACAGCCACAGCCGCAGCCGCAGCCGCAGCCGCAGCCGCAGCCACAACCACAGCCACAGCCACAGCCACACACGGCCGCCACGGCTCCTTAAAGCCCCGGGCGGCCTCCTCCCCGTCACCGCTCACAGCGCCCCCCTCCAACAGCTGAACTTGCAGACGACCGGTCAGCGACCGAGGGCACAGGGACAGGCAGCCGGGAAGCGGGCAGCAGCCCTCACACTCCGTCCCTCCTGGAGCCCCGGGGGCAGCAGGGCTGCCGCCTCCTCGCCGCAGTGAGGCCTCTCTGTGGCCCCCGAGACACCTCAAGCCGTCCCCCCATCACTGCAGGGTGGGCAGGGCCTGAGGGGGACCCCACACAGCCTCTGCGGCCAGGCGGGCACCGCCCAGGGGGGCCTGAGGCCAGGAGGCGGCGAAAGAGAACCCCAGGGTTTCCCGTGTGTTCCAGCCGAGAGAGAACACGCCGCGTCCCCTCCGGAGGCCCAGGAGGTGGGAGGAGGTGGGAGGGTGCCCCGTGCCCCAGGAGCAGCCACCGTTCAATTAGCCAGAGGCTCCCCGAAACCTGCCCCCCCCCCCCACGCGCAGGGCCTGGCAGCAGGTGAGCAATTAGCGCCCCAGCTGTCTCCCTGCACCTCCCGGTCTGGTCTCTGGGGCGATTCGCCAGCTGGCACTACCCGGGGCAGGGCGGCAGAGAGCGGGCCAGGCTGCCGGCACCGCGGCTGGTGGAGTGGCATTGGCGATGCCCACGCCCCGGGTCCTGCTGGTGGGAAAGGGGCTGGACCAGGCTTTGTGGGTCTGCCCTGGGGTTCTCAGGTGTGTCCCCGAGGGCCACTCCCAGGAGGAGGAGCCAGCCCCGCCCCCCCAGGGGAAGAGATGGGGACTTGGCCACAGAGTCAGGATCTGGCCCACCGGCCAGAGCTCCCCGCCCCGCCCCCCCCCCCTTCCGGAGCTGCACACTTCCCCAGGAGTAGCGGGCAGGGGCGGCCAGCCGGACCCTGCACCTGACCTCGGTCCTGTCCTCGGTGCTTCTCGGCACAGTCACATGGTCTGTGTCTTCCTGTGAGGGGGAGAGCGCTCCCAGGCACACAGGTCCATCAGAAGAGGGACCCATGGCCCTAGCCGGTGTGGCTCAGTGGATAGAGCGTCGGCATATGGACCAAAGAGTCCCGGGTTCGATTCTGGTAAAGGGCGCGTACTTGGGCTGCCCGTGGTCGGGGCGTGTGCAGGAGGCAACCAGTCGATATCCTTCTCTCTCATCGATGTTTCTCTCCTGGTTCCTCTCTCTTTCCCCCTCTCTCTCCCACTCTTTCTAAAATCAATGGGAAACACCCTCTGGGGAGGAATGACGAAGAAGAAGGAGGAGGAGGAGGAAGAGGAGGAGGAGGAGGAAGAGGAGGAGGAAGAACCACCTCTGTCTCTAGCCCTGCACCAGAACGTGGAGGGCAGAGGGCGGGGGGGGGGGGCGCGGAAGTGCCACACCCCCCCTCACCTACCAGGCCTGTCTCCTACAGACCCACTGGCTCCGCCCAGCCTCCTTGGGGGGAAAGTCGATTTCAGCCCAGGCCCACGGAGCCTCCAGCCATGGGCCTGTCCTGATCACTCGAACGTCCCCTCCACGGCCGAGACCAGCCTCCCGTGTCCTCCTCGCCGCCTCTCCCCACGGCCACAGAGCTCTGGAGCCTGGCCTCTCCCGGGCTGGCCTCCCCCCGGCCGCTCTGGGGCCGACAGGCAGCCCGGGACACGCCGTCATCATGACGCGGAGAAGGCAGGCGTGTGTGGTAGCCGGCACCCCTTCCTGACCCTCTGGCTCCGAGAGGCCTCCCACCCATCTGGTGACCAGCACGGGGTGGGGGGGGGGCTTGGAGGGTTCAGCAGCTCCCCGGGAGTCCCACGGGAAGGCAGTCCCAGGGCCCGGCCGGCGTGGCTCCGTGGCTGAGCATCGACCTGGGAACCAGGAGGCCCCGGTTCGATTCCCGGTCGGGGCACAGGCCGGGGGTTTCGGGCTCCATCCCATTGGGGGCATACAGGAGGCAGCCGATCCATGAGTCTCTCTCATCATCGATGTTTCTGTCTCTCCCCCTCGCTTCCTCTCTGAGGTCAATAGAAATATACTTTGAAAAGAAAGTCCCAGATAGGATGAGCCGGAGGGTGGTTTGGCGCCCACATCCGTAATGGGAGGACAGGCTGACCTTTCTCTGGAGTTGGTGCAAACAGACGGCATTTTCCCCCCTCGAGGGCACAGCACCCCGAGTCCTGCACTTCTGGCTTAGGGGGGCTCAGAGGCCCTGGCATGGTGCTCCCTCTACTGGGTCTGGGCTGTGTCCCCCTCCTGTTCACACCACCCAGGGCTCCGAGCCCGGGCCGTGCTGCAAACGTGGGCGCCGTGTCCCCCGTGGGAGCCCCGGCCTCCCGCCCGAAGTGGGGGTGCGCTCAGGGCCTCTGCATCGGGAGCTCCTATGGGGTTCGGGGAGAAAGAGCCACTCAGCTGCAGGCTCACAGCCGCCACTGGTGCCAGCCGAGTTCCATAAGCAATGGCTGGGTTGCTTTTCTCGCTGGCTCTCTGATCTGGGGGAGTGCACCCAGGAAAAGAAAACGCCGTCTTTGTTGTCTTTATTCATCCTCGCGCGAGGATGTTTTCCCCATTGATTGTTAAAGAGAAGGGAAGGCGGGGAGAGACCGGGAAACATCAAGGGGAGGGAGACACATCTATGGGCTTCCCCCCACCCCCACGTGCCCTGACTGAGGGCCTGGGGTTGAACCTGCAACCCAGGTACCCGCCCTGGACTGGGAGTCCAACCCTCCACTCTCCAGTGCTCTGGCCACTCCTCTAACCACTGAGCAACACAGGCCAAGGCAAAAGAATTCCTTTTTGACAAGCAAAGATCTGCTCTGCAGTGGTACGCTGGCCGGAGGGTGGACAGGGAGGGCAGGCACGCTGGCTGTAGAGTGGACAGGGAGGGGACTGATACGCTGGCCGGAGGGTGGACAGGGAGGGCAGGCACGCTGGCCGGAAGTGGACAGGGAGGGGCTGGCGGAGGCTCCTGACTGCGGGGCCCGCCTCGGAGCTGACTTCGGGCGGAGCTGACCTGGACTGGAAGCCCCGTGAGCACAGGGGCCTCTGTGACCCAGACCCACGGTCTCGGCGTCACGCGCCAGGAAAGGCGTCCCCGGTGTCCTGGGACCCTGAGACGGCAAACTAAAGGAGGGCGCTGTGCGTTTCGGTGACCCCGAACGCATGCTGCTGGCCGCAGGGTGTGTCCTGGGTGGGACACGGAGGCGCTGGCAGGGTCCCTGGTGCCTGGTGCCCGGGGTCAAATGGGGCGTGGCAGTGAGGTGTGCCTCCCGCAGACAGAGGCACCCGCATGGCGGCTGGGGAGCCGGGAGCCACGACCTCTGCGTCCTGTTTCCTTTTCGCAAAGGGGCTAAGGCGCAGAAAACAGCATGTTGGCCCCGACCGGTGTGGCTCAGTGGATAGAGCGTCGGCCTGTGGACTGAAGGGTCCCGGGTTCGATTCCGGTCAAGGGCATGTACCTTGGTGGCGGGCACATCCCCAGTGGGGGGGTGTGTGTGCAGGAGGCAGCTGATGGATGTGTCTCTCTCTCTCATCAAAGTTTCTAACTCTCTCCCCCGCTCCCTTCTTCTTGGTAAAAAGCCAATAAAGTGTGTATATTTTTAAAAAAGAAAAGGAAAGGACACGTGGTACCACACGCCTGGGGCTCCCGCAGAGGCGCCCGGCGGAGAATGAAGGCGCCCCTGCACGCTGTCAGCAGCGGGCACTGGGGGAGAGCTCTGGTTTGTTGGGACCCAAGGTCCTGGTGCACCCACGCCTGCCAGGGAGCTGCCTGGGTGGCCCCCGCCCCTGGGACCCGGGAGCGGGGGGCAGGCTGCCTCCCATCCGAGGAGCACGTGGTTCCTGCACCCCCGGCACCGCTCCCCCAGGGGTGTGGCCATCTCCCGTGAAGGTGGCTGCAGGCAGGACGCCACCCGCGGGGTTCCAGGTTCTGGGTTCCGGGGTGTGTGTCTCTCCCCCAAGTCCTGGGTCTCCTTTCTGTCTCTGTCTTAGCGGAGCTGGCTGCACGTGTTTGATGTTATGAGTCTATTCTTGGGTGTGGGTGGGGCATCCTCTATACATAAACACTAACCCGAGGCACCCTCCCTACAGACCACCCCCCCACCCCTGCCCACGTGGACCCAGATCGACGCTCCACCCACCTAGCCACCCGGCCAGGGCACCAGGCCTACGGGGGAACCCTCAGGCCCCCATCACGGCTCCGCTCCCCGACTTTCGTTTTGCACCTGCACACACACACTCCGAACGTTCCCGTGGGCATTGCTGCCAGCAGGCTGTCCTTTGTCCTCGGGGCCGTGCGTTCCTGCACTGCTTGGAACAAACCAGCAGACGGGCGGCCGTAAACACCGAAGGGGCGACGGGCTTTGTTTCTGCTTACCTGGCTCATCTCCCCCCCCCCCCCCCGCCCCGGCTAATCCTAGAGCCCCACATGGCACGCCACGCCGCGTGCCGAGGCCTCCACACAGCAGGTGCCTAACCAGCAGGTCACCGTCCCTTTGGGCCACGTGGCCTCTGGTCAGACGATGTCTCCTGCCAGGCCCGCCTGTCCTCTGACAGACTCAGCCACAGGCCAGCACCCCAGGCCGGCACCCCAGGCCAGCCTACAGCCTCCGGAACTAGCTCCTTACTAACCGAGGCCCGGATTCAGCTTAGCCATCACCGGCACCGCGGAGAGCGCCTGGGGTTGGCGGCTTAGGCCTCCATCCACATCAGTACAGAGAGAGGGGTGCAGGGGCAGGGAGGGGGTGGGGAGGGCAGGAGCTTCGGCCTCTCCAGGAACACATCCCCAACCTTCCCTGGAAGCTGGGGAGGGGTGGCAGGAGGCCTTGCAGCCCAGGTGAGGAGGGGCCAGCAGGAGGGAGGCCAGCCAGGCACCCCAGCGAGCGAGGCTGCTCCTGCCCCCAAGACTCCGGCGGCCGAGACCCCGAGGGAGACCCCAGGTCGCCCTCTCTCCGTTTGCGCGGGCCTTCCCGCCAACTCCCAGCTCCTGCGCCCGGAGCTGAAGCGCCGCCGCCTGCGCTCCATCCCCGCGACCAGCCGGTCCCGCTGCCTACCTGGTGCCGGCGGAGCCCCAGCATCGGTCCGGGTCGCCGGCCTCCTCCCGCCGCCGGCGCCCGGGCGGGTTATATGGGGCGAGGGGAGGCGCGCGGGGCGGCGGGACCGGCCGGCCGGGCTGAGCCGGGCGCCCCGCCCCCCCAGCTGCCCGCGGCCGCGTCCTCCCGGTGCGCCCCGCCCCGCCCCGCCGCCCGCCGCCTTCCCGCCGCCGGTTGGCGCGTGTCGCCCCCGCGGGCCGGACCCCAGGCTGTTCGGGGTCGGGAGCTGGTGAGACGCCCCGCGGCCTGGGGCGCGGGCAGGGCGCGGGAGCCCGCGGACCCGGCGTCCCGAAGCCTCCCTTCCCCAGACGCGGTCCCGGCACCGGCCTCTCCCCTCCGCCCTCCGCTCCGGGGCCGGGACCGCCGCCAGGGAAGCGCCGCGTCGGAGGGGCACCACCCGGTCCACCGAGTGTCCCCCGGCTGTGGCCCGCCGGGCACACGGTGCGGGGCTGGGGGCTGGGGGCTGGGGGCAGCCGCTTTCCTCTGGAGGCTCCTCGGCCAAGGAGGGGAGCCCCATCCACCCCCCCAAAAAAACCACACACACACACACACACACACACACACACCGCCCACTGAGCCGAGGTCGGGACCACGCCGGCCCTGGGCAGGGCTCCCGCCTAGGCCCGCGCCCTCGGGGGACGGGGGCCGGGGGTGCTCCAGGCCCCCGCGGGGTAACTGGGGACGCAGACGCTCCCGCACCTGCTCCCTCCCCGGCCACAGCCTCCGGCCCGGGCGCCGTGGGCTGCGGCGTGGGCACCGGTGCGCCCGCGTGTCCACGGCAACACGCGCGTCCTGCGCCGGGACCCGCTCTGTGCGCTCCGGGCGCCGGGGCCAGGGCTTCCCTGGGGCCAGGGCTTCCCTGGGGCCGCGGCCTCACGTGGGCCGCGCTCGGAGCAGCCCGGGCGGCCCGCACCCGCCACCCGCCGTGCGCTCCCGTCCCCCCCTCTGCGCCCAGGCTGCGGGACCCTCGGTCAGAGTCGCCCGTGGAGCCGCGCGCCAGCACGGAGCAAATCCACAGACGGGGGGAGGTGGGGGTGGGGGGCGCCCGCAGGGAGGAGGGCGCGGAGGTGCCAGGAGGACGCGGTTGGTCCCGGGCACCCGAACCAGGTCAGGCGCGGGGTCGGGGCGCGCGATCTGGCGGGCGCGGAGGTTCCCGCGGGCCTCACGGGGGGCGCTGGGCGGGGAGTTGGGGAGAAGGGATTCCGGTCCAAGTGGGCGCGAGGACGGACCCGGCCCCCGCGCGCAGGGGTGGGTCGCGAGGACAGCACAGCCAGCGCCCAGGCCGGTGCGCGCTCCGTGGAGCGGAGGGCTGGGGGCGCGGTCCACTCGCTCTCCGTGCGGAGTCGGCGTCCGATTCGTTCACCCCGGACCGGAGGGGCCGCGGAGCGCGGGTGCGGGGCTTCCTGCGAGGGGAGGCTCGCTGCAGGCGGGGAGCCCGATTTAGCAAAAAACAAAAACAAAAACAAACAAAACAAAGAAAAACGAACGTGCGTGCGCCATGCACAAAACATAGGCGCAGACAGGGTTATATATTAGCGTACAATACATGCTGGAACATAAGGGTATTTCCGCATAAACGTATTCACGTGTAAGAATAAAAACAGGTGCAAATCTAAATCCTCCGAACATAGGACACCCGCGAAATGTAGATTTCAGACCAGCGGGTGATTTTTTTAGTTTATGTCCCGGGCAGTATCTGGGAACGTATTTTACTAAAAACGACTCGTTCTTCCTCTGGAATTCACAGGTGAGTGCGTGTCCCGCGTTTTATTCGGCTGCCCTGGCGGCTGGAGGGCGGCTCCGCGCAAATCCCGCTTCGCAAGAAGCCAGGAGGCGCCGGGAGAGAGAACTACAAGCCCCACAATGCCCCGCGGGCGCCCGGGCCCCGATAGGCTGTGGCGCGCTGCGCGCTTGCGTCACTTCCGGGCGCGGGCTGGCGGTTGCGGCGGGCTCGGAGGGCTCTGCGGCGCGGGCTGCGGCGCGGGCGGGCGGGCGGGTTCGCCATGAACTTCTCCGAGGTGTTCAAGCTCTCCAACCAGCTCTGCAAGTTCTCCCCGGACGGCAAGTACCTGGTGAGCGGCCGCGGGGCCTGGGACCCCGGACAGGGGGCGGAGGCGGCCGTGGGGCCCGGGGTGAAGGCGGCCGGCGGGCCGGCAGGGGCGGGGTGCGGGCCGGGGACCCGGGCAGGTGCCCGCCCCCCGCCCCGCCCCTGGGTGCCACCTGCCACCGGCAATAGGAGCTTTGCACCCGGAGGGCACGGCAGACAGCGGCTGCTGGTGGTGGTGGTGCCACAGAAAAGCGGACGCACACCTCTGCCTTGTGTAACGGGACAGCCTCGCAGCCCCCTTGCTGGCCTCACCATCTGCGAGTCAGTGGCGCCACCCGCTAGCGTTGGTGTCCAGGTGACGGGCGCTGCTGGCGGGAGCCGTTCACTCCAGGGGTGCGGAGAGGCGCCCAGGTCCCCGGGCTGTCCCGTGCGTGACGCTTAGGGCCGGGCTGGCCAGCAGCCCCCCCACCCCGGGGGGCAGATCCCTCAGACACGGTGTGACTGGGGAGAGGGCGAGGGGCCCCCATTGCTTAGCCAGGGGTGGGCAAAGTTTTTGACTCGAGGGCCAGAATGAGTTCTTCAACTGGACCGGAGGGCCGGGACAAAAGCAGGGATGGAATGTGTGTGTGAACTAATATAAATTCAGAGTAAACATCATTGCATAAAAGGGTACCGTCTTTTTGTTGTTGTTGTTTTTAATTCAATAGTTTTTTTTATTCACCGGATTCGGCCCGTGGGCCGTAGTTTGCCCAGCCCTGGCTTAGGCCTTCCTCGGAATTTCTGTCTTTAGAGGCAGTCAGCGGGGTGAGCAAACCTGGGAGGACACGCGTGTTTGCATTGTCCTCTAGGCCAGGGCATCCCGGGATTAAGCATAAGGATTCCTTCCGGTCAACCCCCGGGGGTGGAGGAAGTATCAGGGGCCCCACCTCCGACGCCCCCGAAGTTGGGATTCCGAAAAACAGGGCAGGTGCCTTCCTCACTTCCCTTTCACCAGAACGTCCTCCTCACAGCTTCCCGGCTACTGCTTGTGCCCCACAGCTCAGGTTTCAAAGATGCCAGTAAGACCAGTGCGTGACCTCAGAATGGGGAGTGGGGGGAGGTGCGGGTTGGGAGGGGGTTCTCATTGGAAAGCCTTTAAGAGAAAGAGTCATGCCCTAACTGGTCTGGCTCAGCGGATAGAACGTCAGCAGCAGGTTGAGGGGTCCTGGGTTCGATTCCGGTGAGGGGCATGTACCTTGGTTGGGGGCACATCCCCAGTAGGGGGTGTGGAGGAGGCAGCTGATCCATGTTTCTCTCTCATCCATGTTTCTAGCTCTCTATCCCTCTCCCTTCCTCTCGGTAAAAAAATCAATAAAAAATATATATATATATTTTAAAAACCCTCTATCTTAAATACTGGAGAAGGTGAGGTCCATGTTGCCATTTTTAATACCCTGCAACAGAATTGATACTGTTTTTCCAAGATTTGGTGCGAATGCTCCCCCTCCTAGGGGAGTCACTGTAACGGACAAGGTGTCCAAAGCTGGTGCGGAAGGCGGCCCCTGTGGCACATGCTGTTCTGATCCCGGACAGCCCCCTCCTCCCCTTTCTATGGAAAACCCTGTGGCTTTTCCCCCTAATGGAGGCTCATAAACCACAAATCAGTTGTCTGACGTGACCTTGGTAAGTGCACAAAGGAAGTAACTAGGCGTTGGAAATGGCTTCCTGGCTGGTACACTGCCGTGCGGTCTGCGGTCAGCGCCGTGTGCGCTGAGGAGTTACTTGCTCGGCTGAGGCTGCTGACACGGACACGGAGCCGGCCTGTCAGGAAGCAGCATGGACACCCGCATTTCACAGGCAGTGCCGGGAGTAAGTGCCCGCCTTACTTACGGTCGCCACGACGACCTACATCACGTCATCTCTGGTCCCCGGACGTGTGGACTTTCCCCTCCAGGCAGTTCTGTGACACCAGCTGGCTGGCCTGCCGTTGGCCTCAGGGCCGCCCCGTCTCCCTGGAGGCCGGTCCCAAGGTGCAGGGCTCCGTCCCACGAGACTGCCGCCTCCGCCGCCGCCGGGCCTGGGTGGCGGGTGACCCACAGCTTCTGTCCGACTCGGCCGCAGGCGGAGGTTCCCCCCACCCCTTCCTCAGGTTCGAGTCATTCGCTGCAGCACGCACAGGACTGGGGGCACCCTGACTTCCTTACCAGCTCCTGAAGGCCGTGGTGGGGGTCAGGTGCCAGCCCGCCGAGGAAGGCATAGGGCGAGGGGGGAGGGCCCGGTGCAGGAGCTCTGTCCCCGTGGATGGGGGTACCGCCCTCCCCACGTGATGTGTGTGTCTCCCCCCTCCCCCGAAGCTCTCCCGGAGGTCTGGTCTGCCATTAGCTCTGTTTGCAGCCCTTCCCCCTCCCAAGGGGTGGGGTGTGGGGCTGAAATTCCAAACTCCGATGGCCTGGTCTCGACCGGCCATGACTCATCCAAGCCCTCCAGGGGGCCCCTCTCCGAGTCCCCTGGTAGAACAGAAGAGGCCCCTGCCACCCAGGAAGTCACAAGGGTCCCAGGAGCACTGTGCCGGGACCCGGGGGCAGACGGGGTATGGCTCCTGTTGACTCGCGGTATTTGCAGAATACCGTGAGCGTTTTATGAAGCGCCCTGACGTTTGCAGAATCTCGAGCACATGCATTGACTTTCTGTTGGTGCGGCTCAGACAGGCTCAGGACAGAGGAGCTGTCATTTCTGTGGGCATTGCCACCCACACACCCTGTAGATGGCCTACAGGTGACCAGCAGGCCAGGCGCAGCGAGCAGAGCCTTCTCCGGTGCGTTTCCTCCTCAAGCCCAGTTCTGTGGTGCCGATAAGAAAGGAGCAGGCAAGCCCCGGCCAGTGTGTCCAGTGGATAGAGCACCTGCCTGCGGACTGAAGGGTCCCAGGTTCGATTCCAGTCAGGGCACACGCCTGGGTGTGGGCTCGATCCCCAGTGTGGAGTGTGCAGGAGGCAGCTGTTCAGTGATTCTCTGTCATTGTTGATGTTTCTATCTCCCCCTCCCTTCCTCTCTGAAATCAATAAAAAAATATGTATATTAAAAATTAGGAAAGGAGCAGATAATTACTTCAGCAGCGAGTGTTAAAATATTACTTTATGCTGAGATATAACCCTTTTAACATCTGGTTTGTATGTTTCAACTCTGTCTTTTTATTGACTCGTTTTTAGAACGGGCCGTGTACCTGGTGGTAAGCATGGAACCTTCTAGATAGAACCCGTGTCAGAGAGGAGAGGGGCGCAGGGTTCCCCACGCGGGCGGCCCCCTCGGACACCGCCCTCTGTCCTGCCAGGCCTCCTGCGTGCAGTACCGCCTGGTGGTCCGCGAGGCGCGCGGCCTGCAGGTCGTCCGGCTGTACACCTGCCTGGACCAGGTGCAGCACCTCGAGTGGTCGGCCGACTCCCTCTTCGTCCTCTGCGCCATGTACAAGCGGGGGCTGGTGCAGGTAGGGAGCCCTGCGGACCCCACCCACGCCTCCCGCCACCCTTCCAGCCGCTCCCTGCAAAACAGGCAGTCTCTCAGAGTTCACGTCCTCCCACAATGGAAACACTGGGCGTTCTTTTCTGAAGATTCACCTTCGTTGTCGGAAGGATTGCAGATGCCCCCTTTGTTGGCATTTTTCCCACTGACCTCGCCCTGCAGGGAGATACTCCCGCCTGGAGGGACTAGGCCACTGCTGGGGTGTGGATGTTGGGCAGCACCCAGACGAGGTTTTGTTTCAGAGCTTAGCCAGTGAGGCGTTAGGAGCCACCTCCCCCCGAAGGGTGGGGATTGGGGTGCCCCCTGGCCCAGCGTGGAGAGAGGGTGGGACAGCGTCCCGTGTCTGAACCCTGCAGTGGTTTTAGGCTCAGTGCCAGCTGGAGAGAGGGTGGGCCAGCGTCCCCTGTCTGGACCCTGCAGTGGTTTTGGGCTCAGTGCCAGCTGGAGAGAGGGTGGGACAGCGTCCCCTGTCTGGACCCCGAAGTGGTTTTGGGCTCAGTGCCAGCGTGGAGAGAGGGGGGGCTTGCGACCGCGTCTCTCCCGGACCAGGTGTGGTCGCTGGAGCAGCCGGAGTGGCACTGCCGGATCGACGAGGGCTCCGCGGGGCTGGTGGCCTCCTGCTGGAGCCCCGACGGGCGCCACCTCCTCAACACCACCGAGTTCCACGTGAGTGACCCGCCTCCCCCGCCCCGCAGCCCCGCAGCCTGCCTCCTGCCTGAGCTGTAACGTAACGTGCCCCTCCCCTCCCCCGACAGCTGCGCATCACCGTCTGGTCCTTGTGCACCAAGTCCGTCTCCTACATCAAGTACCCGAAGGCCTGCCAGCAGGGTGAGCGCACGCACGGCCCTTCGCTCCTGTCGCGGGAGACGTCCAGCCCAGGCTGAGGCCTCGTGGCCGGTGGCCGCCCAGCCGCGCTGTCTCCAGGCCCGCCAGCGATCATGCTGTCTCCCCTCGCGTGGCTCTAAGCCTGTCCACTCCGAGGGTCCGCCTGTGAACAGGTGTTTCCCGCGCCCCCAAAGAGAGGCCCCTCCAGCGCCCGGCCCAGGAGGCCTGTGAGGGCGGCAGAGGCGAGGCGCCGTGGCCTCCTGCCCCATCTCAGGCTGCGAACTCTGACCCTGGAACCCCAGTCTTCTGCTGACTGTGGCCTCTGTCCAGGGCCATGGCGACCTGCCCAGCTGGGCATCCGGGGAGGGCGGGGCAGACACCCGCGCTGAGATTGGGGGGGCGTCCCGCTCAGCGCAGCTACGGTGACGTGCCCGCCACGTGACCAGCGGGAGGCATCGTGGAACGAGGGTCCCCCGCTCTGTGGCCTTGGCAGTTGGGGGCTCGCATTGGAGCAAGGGGCAGTGGGCCATTGGCCCTTGGCCGTTCACTTCTGGTTTGAGGGGGGTGTCTCCCGGCCACGTGAGCATTTCCCTGGACCTGGGAGGGGACCTGGGCGTCGTGGGCGCCTCCCAGGGAAAGGCCTGGATCCTTTCCAGAGCCTTGTCTCGAAGCTCCCCTTCCAAAGGCCCGGGCTCTGGGGGACAGTAGAAGCGAGGGACAGGCTGGTGCCCACGGCCGAGAGCCCTGTGGCCTGTCCCGAAGCCGGACCGTCCCGGGGCTGCGGTCAGCGGGCAGCTGCCTGGTCTTCACGGCCCCGAGTTGGCCTGTCTGCCCGGCCGCGCCCCCTTCTTCCTTGAAAACCCCCCGATGCCGCCGTCTGGCCCTGGGCCCAGGCCTGTCCTCCTCGGCAGGAATCACCTTCTCCCGGGACGGCCGCTACCTGGCCTTGGCCGAGCGGCGGGACTGCAAGGACTACGTCAGCATCTTCGTCTGCAGCGACTGGCAGCTGCTGCGGGTGAGCGCGCCTCCCTCCGACGCTGTCCTCCCCGCACCGCACGCTCTGGCCCTGCGGGGTCCGGGAGACAGGACTTCCTGTCTCGGAGGGTGCGTGCCGCCTGCCACTCCACGGAGCGGGGTGAGCGCCTGTGAGCCTGGTGGGCGTGATGCGGCCGGGCCCGAGTGGAGTGCCGGCCAGCAGGAGCCCTTCCCTCCGGCCAGTTCCGCGGCCCGTGTCCCCTGGTCCGGTGGAGCGTGGGCTGACCCGGGCTCGGCCTCCCCAGGGCCCGGGCTCAGCGGTGCTCCCGGCTGCTCGCGGGAGACAGGCAGGCTGTCACAGAACCTCTGGAACGCCTCAGAGCTCAGGGAGGCCTCGGCAGCCTGCCGCCGGGGGGAGCGCGGTGCACAGGTGGGAGCCGCACCAGAAGCCGCAGTGCCTGCGGGCAGCCAGGGCTCGGCCCCGAACCGCTGGACACTCGGGCGCGCGACAGCTGGAAGGACACGTGGGGCCCCCGCCCGTCGCTGTCCCGGGAAAGTGCGCACTGGACGCGCCATCAGCCACACACAGGACACGTCCGTCCCCACGTGACCCGCTTCTCCCCTCCCGTGGCAGCACTTCGACACGGACACCCAGGACCTTGCCGGCATCGAGTGGGCCCCCAACGGCTGCGTGCTGGCGGCGTGGGACACCTGCCTGGAGGTGGGAGCTGCTTCGCGTGGTCGTCGTAGCCTCCTCGGCTGCTGTGCTATGACAGCCGGTCCCGTCGCAGACCTCACCGCTGTCCGGTCACCACCTCCCCCTGCCCTCCCCCGCCTGCTCAGTGGGCGCTCTGCTAACGGGCTTCCCTCCCGCCGCAGTACAAGGTGCTGCTCTACTCCCTGGACGGCCGGCAGCTGGCCGCGTACTGCGCCTACGAGTGGTCGCTGGGCGTGAAGTCGGTGGCCTGGAGCCCCAGCAGCCAGTTCCTGGCCGTGGGGAGCTACGACGGGAAGGTAGGGACCAGGGCCGCCGAGGGGGCCGGGGTCGCCAGGGCGGGGTCCCGTGCGTGGTCTCACGTGGCCCCCCCTCAGGTGCGCATCCTCAACCATGTGACCTGGAAGATGCTCACCGAGTTTGGGCACCCCGCGGCCATCAGTGACCCGCGCGTGGTAAGCCGGGGCCGTCTCCATGGGGACGGCACTGGGAGGGCGGTGAGGCGGATGCAGGAGCTCCGTCATTGGCCAGAGGGCGGGCGGCCGCGGACTCGCTGCCAGAGCCTTTTCCTGCCCGAGTCCGCCTGGGCGCCAGGCGGTGCCTTGCCCCGTGTCCCCCCAAAAGGCTCATCTCCGATCTGCTCCCGCCTGCCCGGCCTCCTGCCCGCCACAGCCCCCGAGCCTGCCGATGGAGGCCGAGGCGAGGGCGAGGGCTGGTGTCTCCCAGGGTGCGGGGACACTGCCACCGAGGGCGGGCAGCCGGGACGTGGTGCAGGATGGGGAGGGTGTGCCGGGCAGCGGGCGGGCGGTGCCAGGGGGGGGGGGAAGCAGTGGGGACACAGCCCGGCCTGGGGAGTTCCTCGCCCACAGGGGCACCTCAGTAAGGCGGGCAGTGTGGCGAGGACCTGAGTGGGGCCGGGGGGACCGCAGGGACAGTGTGAGGCCAGGCGGCCCCGGAGCCAGAGGTTCGGTGGCAGCGGGAGGAGCAGGGCTGGGCGGCGGCGTGTCAGCCGGCTGGCCGCCCCCGGCATCGGGGACGTAAGTCCGGGTACTCGCCGCTGCCTGCCGGCCAGGCCACAGTCCCCGCTCGGAGCCTGTCACGCCCCGGGCGGTGCTCACGCTGCTAACTGGCTGAGGGGATGTGGGGCTGCCCCATCAGACCTTTGTTCTTTTTCTTTAAATGTAATTTTTAAAATATATATTATATTGAATTTCAGAGGGGAAGAGAAAAACATCAATGATGAGAAAGAATCATTGATCGGCTGCCTCCTGCACGCCCCCTACTGGTGTTAAGCCCACAACCCAGGCCTGTGCCCTTGACTGGAATCCAACCTGGGACTTTTCAGTCCACAGGCCGGCGCTCTATCCACTGAGCCACACCAGCCAGAGCCAGACCTTCATGCTTAGGGGGCTTTTGGGGCCACACAGGCCCGGGGAGGGAGCAGCGGCAGCACCGCCGTCCCTGTCTTGCAGGTGGTGTACAAGGAAGCGGAGAAGAGCGCGCGGGGGACGCTGGGCCGGCCCGCCTGCCTGCCTCCCAGGGCCACCGAGAGCAAGTGTGAGCCTCTCGTTTGTGGAAAGGGGCCCCCGTCCCACACCTGTCAGAGGCCCTTCCCACCCGGCCCCTCCCAGCCACAGCCACCCTGGGTCCTTCCCGGGGGCGTGGCTTCTGTTGACGACCATGAGCCCTGGAGTCCCGTTTGAGGGCGGAGGGCCTTGCTCCAGTGAGAGTGGACTCCCCGGATGGCCGAGGTCAGGAGCGGCCTGGGTCTCCTCGGGGGCCTGGCATCAGGCACGCTGTAAGGGGAGCCCAGAACGCAGCCCAGGGCGCTGCCCACGCCCCACGGGCATCTGGTCTGGTCTTCTTCTCTCCCCTCGACCATCTTTTTAGCAGCTTTTAGGGGACGCGCAGGTGTTCCACACCCACACACTCGGCACCCCCATGGGGGCGTTCGTCACAGTGGGTGACCCTGAATTGACATGAACCTAACAGCACACCGTGTTGTCACTTCCCTAAGCATCCTGTCCACACGCCTTCTCTCATCTGAAGTCTAAAGCGGGGCCACGGGCTGCAGGCTGAGGCGCTGAGCCTGGGGGGACTGGGAGGATCAGGAAATGCCAGGCCCGTGCTGGGGCTGGTGCCCCCAGGACCTCACACGCCAGCTCCCGCCAGGCCCTCTGTGCATCATGCTTTGCCTGATGCTTTCAAGGTCGCGTAGCCTCTTCCTGTCTAAACCGAGCAGCCGGGTCAGAGGCCCTGCGGTGTCTGGTGTGCGTGCGCCGTGCTGAGTGGGTCTCCTGTTCCAGATGAGATCGCCCCGGTGCCGGTGTCCCTGCAGACGCTGAAGCCCGCTGCCGACCGAGCAAACCCCAAGATCGGCGTCGGCACGCTGGCCTTCAGTCCCGACGGCTACTTCCTGGCCACGAGGAATGGTGAGCGCTGTGCCCACGCTGTGCTGTGTCCGCCGGGCCGGGGCACCAGCCGTTTGAAAGGAGCGCTGCTGACAGGCCCACCCGGGGCATCCTTCCCACGTGCTGCTGAGACGCCGCCCCCGCCCAGTGCCCCCCTGCCCGCGCTCCGTCCTGGTGGACAGGGCCCAGGCCCCATACAGCCCTGGCCTCCTCCTCTAAGAAGGGCTCTTAAACCAACACATGCCCGTGCGGCTGGCCAGCCTGAGGGAGTGATGGAGCCCCTCAGACCTGGAGCGTGAGGCCCCCCGGGCGGTGTGCAAGGTGGAGACCAGGGCCCACGCCCAGGCCGGCGGGGCTGCAGCAGGCAGCTGGGCGGGTTGACGTGGACCTGTCCGTCTCCACGCAGACAACGTCCCGAACGCCGTGTGGGTGTGGGACATGCAGAAGCTGCGGCTGTTCGTGGTGCTGGAGCAGCTGGGCCCCGTGCGTGCCTTCCAGTGGGACCCGCAGCAGCCCCGGCTGGCCATCTGCTCGGGAGGCAGCAAGGTGTACCTGTGGTCGCCGGCGGGCTGCGTGTCTGTGCAGGTGCCCGGGGAAGGTGAGCGGCTCTGGGGAGGGCCCTGCGGGTGGCTTGTGCTGGGCTCCGGCTGGGTCCTGCCCCACAGGCTGGGGCTGCTCCCGGGACCTGGCCTCCCGCCCTGACCCTCAGCCACATGTCCTCCAGGGGACTTCCAGGCCCTCTCTCTGAGCTGGCACGTCACGGGGGCCTCGCTGGCCCTGCTCAGCAAGGACCACTTCTGCCTGTGCTTCCTGGAGACGGAGGACGAGGCCGACACCCACACATAGGACAAGTGGCGGCTGTGGGAAGGGAGGCAGCCACGCAGCGCCGTGTGGGGAGCGCTCTTGGGCCCCGTGGTCTGTGGCCAGTTGGCGTGTCCTTTCCCATAGCAAGGCATTCCTGTAAATATGTATGATGTAAAGCTGTAGTTTTCTAATTTAAACGTTTGCTGATTCATAACGGCTGGCTGGTTTTCTTGGAGGGCTTGGTCACAAAGAGTTCTAAGTTCCATGTCGGGAGAAGCACTGAGCCCCCAGCAGCCGGTCCCCCCGAGACAACAGCAGTGCTGGCTCCTAGCTCCTGCTGTCACTGTCTGGGGTGCAGGAGGGAACCCCCGGGCCCTGGCGGGTGAGCCACAAGGCGGGTGGTCAACGTCAGTCCCAGCTGCTGAGCGGTCCCGTGGGGTTTCCGCCCTGGCCGTGGCCCTGAACGCACCAGCTGCCGGTGCCGGTGCACCTGCCAGGCCGCAGGGGAGGAGCCCAGAGCCCATCCCCTGCCGGCCAGGGCCACCCCCACGGCGGGACAGCAGCAGTTTGGGCCTCGAAATGCACTCACGGGAGGGGCCGTCTCAGTCGCTGCACTTGTTTCAGTAACGTCAGAAAAGGAGCGCACCCAGTGGATTCTAAACGCCTTTACTGCCTGAGCCAGAGGCCTGCCCAGCGAGACGCCGCGTCCGGTCCGTCCACCCCAGGCCAGCCCCCAGGGCGGGAAGTGAGGAGGGGCCGGCCAGCGGTGCTGTACGAGCACATCGGCAGACGTCCAGCCCAGCGGCCTGCAGACGGCAGCTTCTGGGCGCGAGGTGCAGACTAGCTCCCTCAGACACCTGCTCACAGCTCCGCCCGGGAGGCAGGCAGGCTGTGGCTGCTCTGTCTTTAGCTTAAAGCGCGGTTACATGCCCGAGCACCAAGCTGGACACAGGGTGCACTTACTGGTGACGCAGGCACTGGGGGGAGGTGCCCCGGAGACGCTGCCCAGCCCGGCCAGTGGACGCTCGTGCAACCACAGGACGTTTATTGGCAGGCAGGGGGCATGGGGGTGGGATGGGGAGGCCCAAGGAAGCTCCCTGAGGTGGCAGCGGCCAGCAGGGATAGCTGCGTGCAGTCCAGCCTGTGTAGCGTGTGACCAGCGTCCACACCCACCTCAAGGATACAAGTCACGTGACTACGTTGTAACCCGCTCAGACCGGTATAGGAAGGACCGGGCCGCAGGGCGAGCTGGCCCAGGCCGCGCCGCCCCGGCCTCCGCCCTCCGAGGCCGCGGCAGCCTAGAAGCCGATCTTGCCTCTGGTCATGGAGTAGCCCAGCTTCGCCTCGTTGTTGATGAAGGACATCAGCCCCACGTAGGTCTCGATGAGGAGCGGCTGCTCCAGGACCAGCACGCTGGTGGCCTGGCCCGGCTGGGGACTCTCCTTTTGGGCCTTTTTGACAGCTTGGATCAGCAGGGACTTGAAGCTCTCCAACTTGAAAAGGAGAAAACAGCTGATGAGAGTGAGCTGTGAAGGAAGCCGCCAGCCCAGCCGCGACCCCCCCCCCCCCCCCCCCCCCCCGGCTCTCTGCTGCCTGCTCCTCGGGCTCTGGAAGCCTCGTCACAGCTGTGCTCACTGCCGGGCGACACCATCCCGGAGCCTCGCTCTCCGCAGGCCTGAGCGGCTTAGCCACGGGAGCCACTCACCCTCACGCCAAGCCGGGAAGCAGGCCGGGGCTGGCGGGCGCCCTGCCCGGACCACGGCACTGCCCTCACCACTGGCCAGGCCTCTGGTGATGACCACGCAGCCTGTCTGGCGATGCCACAGGCAGGTCAGCTGCCCTGCCCCAAAGCCCTCTGGGCCCCTTTCCAAGACCTTATGAAGTGGGGTGACCAGTCACATGGGGCCACTTAACCCTAAGTCAGCCAACATTACTGAAAACGAGGAGCGTGTTTCCTGTCTTCCAACCACTCCTCAGTGCTCAGCAGCCACGTGTGGCCGCCACAACGGGCAGTGCAGGCCTAGAACCCCACCCCCCTCCCGGCGGCGCTGCGGCCACAGGCTCTTACTTGGCACAGAGAGGCCGTCTTCTCATCCACGCCGGCCATCGGATGCTCCACGAACGTGGCGTAGGGCATGCCGGTGGACCAGGGGTTCCACCTGTGTATGAAGGAGGCGCGGCTCTGCTTGTCCCACTGAATCCGAATGCCCTGGCCTTCTCGCCTGTGGGGTGAGAACAATCCGGCCTCACCAGCAGGCCACGGCCCCCGCGGCGGCGGCTCAGGGGTGGGTGTGGCATTAACAAGCCGGTGTGTGGCTGAAGAGGCCGTGGCCTCGGGGTAAGCAGCCTCCAGAGGAGCTGTGTCTGACTCACGTCCACTTAATAGTTCGTGCTTTCTGAGAAACTGATGAGCGGGTTAATAACGACCACGGTGTGGCGGGCCATGGGACTCTAGCGGGCTGACTGCGGAGACACCTCCAGCGCCCGCAGCTCCTGCTTCCCCGGCGCCCTCCAGACCGCCCTCGAGCGCTAGTGGCCCAGGCTCCTGCCTGGTGGCTCAGGTTTTGTGAAACCGCTCCAGCACGAGGATCAGCTCCTGGTAAACGCAGCGCTGCTGCTGCTGCTGCTGCTGCTGCTGCCGCCGATGCCTCTGAGAGCGGGCAGAGCCTCGTGGGAGGAAAACGCTGCCTGGCCCACCGAGCCCCAGCCCAGCAGCCGTTCTGGTGCCAGAATTCCTTTTAGGGCCGCGGGCAGCCCAGAGGCGCTGGGGCTGGGCCCGCCGGACACTTACTTGTTGAGCGACTTCGGGGGAAACTGGAACTGCCCGCAGGAGATGGTGTCCACGGCGCAGAGGGCGATGCGCACCACCTGCTGGCACTGCAGCGCGATGAAGTCGTACTTGCAGATGAGCAGCGACTGGTCGGTGAGGAGCACCAGCCGCTCCTTCTCGTTGTTCCAGTGGTCCACCCTGCGGCGGGCACCGCCGGCGTCACCGCCTCCGCCCGGCGCGCCGCCCGCCCCCACCCACCCCCACCCAGCCTGCCTGCCCGCCCCACCGCCCCCGCCCACCCCCCGGGCCCCGGGCCCCGCTTACTCGGTCAGCAGCCACACCCCCTGGATGTCGCCGTCCTCCACCGGCCGCACCACCACGCGGATCTCGTCCACCGCCTGCTCGATGGTGCCGGGCTGCGCGGGCACAGGCGGGTCACCCTCCGCCCGGGCCGCCCCCGCCCCGGCCCGGCCCCCGCCCCGGCCCCGGCCCCGGCCCCGGCCCCGGCCCCGGCCTCACCCGGAACACGAAGTACTCCTTGACGCGGGCGCGGCGCGTGGGGTCGTGGACGCTGAGCGGCCACAGCGTCTGCCGCAGCGGCGGGTCCGGCCGCGCCCCGCCCGCGCCGCCCTCCTCGCCGGCCGCCAGCACCGCCGTGGGGCTGGTGCCCGCCGAGTCCACCGAGTCCCGCAGCTGCAGCATCGCCGCGCCCGCCGCGCCGCCGGACCCGGACCCGGACCCGGGCCCGATCCGGACGCCGCCGCCGCCGCCCGTCCGCCCTCCACCCAGCCTGCCTGCCAGCCCGCCCGCCCGCCCCGCCCTCCGGCCCCGCCCTCCGGGTCGCCGCGATTGGCTCCGCCTCGCAAGCCCCGCCTCAGGATCCGCCTCCTCCGGTCCCCGCGATTGGCTCTTCGCCACCCGCCTTCCGCGATTGGCTCGGTCCGCCGCTGCTCACAATCGCTCCCGCCCCTCGCGCGCAGGAAGCGCACACCAACTTCCTGTTTACGAGTGTTGGGGGGAAGGGGCGGGGTCAGGGCCAGTTGCCAGGGAGACGGGGCGGGGCGCCGGGAGGCCAACGCCCCTCCGCAGTGAACGGACGCCCCCGCGCGGCAGATTCCGGGACCGGCCCGACCTCCGGTCCGGAGCTGCCCCACGCGCCGAGGTCACGCGTCCAGGGCGGACGGGGATTCACTCCCGGCGGGTCGGGGTGGGGGTCGGGGTGGGGGGAGACACTGGAATGGCCACTGCTCTCCCGCCGGGGGTCGCTCTCCCCTGCGCCGTCCCTGCCCTCACCCCGCTGCCCTGCGGGCGTCCGCTGCCGCCGCGTCCGTCCTGCAGCCGTGCAGCCGGCCTGCTCCGCCCGCTGCCTTTCCTGGAGTCTCCCGCCCCCGGCCCGCACCGCGCCCTTCGCCGGGAAAAGCCCGGAGCTGTCCGTGCGCAGGTCGCGCTGGGCCGCCCTCCTTCCCTCCTCCCCGGGCAGGACCGCCCGGTGGATGCGCGCCTGTGCGAGGCGGCGGCGGGCGAGGTCCGGTGACCGCCCAGCGCCTGGCGCGGCTCTGCTGGTTCGCAAAGCCCCGGAGTGTGTGCAGACCCGGCGCCCTGGGTGGGTTAGCAAAGCCCCGGGTGCAGACCCGGCGCCCTGGGTGGGTGCACCATTCAAGGGCCCCCCAGCCTCTCCTCCTGGAGCCTCCCTCCCCCGCCGGCCCTGGGCGGCCACACGCTCCCCTGCTTGGGTGTCCCTGACCGTTGGGGGTACTTTGCCTCCTAATAAAAAGCCCTTACAGAGTGCGGGGCCAGCGCAGGCGTGTAGGTGACAGCGTGGGTCCGGCCCTCGGACCGGCCGGGCGGCGTGGGGACAGCTGCGGCCTGGCCCTGCCGTGCCCAGTCCCCGTGGGGCGGCCGGGATGGGGCTCCGGAGCCGGTGGGGCCTGAGGGGCCGGCTCACCCTCTCCTGGGCCTCCCTGCACTACGGAGGGGCTCGGGCAGAGCCAGGGACCCGCCAGTGAGGGCCCCGAGCACGTGGATGCGGAAGCCTGCTTGCCGGGGTGGCCTCGGGGGCCCCACGTCTGTCCATGGACTCGGACACACGCTCCCCGAGCCTCCGCCTCCTTTCCTGGGGCGCGGGGTTAATGCTGGTCTCTGTCCACGGGTGCTGGGAGGGTTTGGCGAGTTCACGCCTGTGGCGCGCTCTGCACTCTGCCTGGCCCATGGGCAGAGCCATCTCGGTGTCAGCTGTTCCCGACCCTGACCCTGACCCTGACCCTCACCCTGACCCTCACCCTCACCGACTCTGACCCTCACCCTGACTCTGACCCTCACCCTGACCCTGACCCTCACCCTCTAAGTGCTGCAAATAGGGTCTCTGTTCCCAACACAGGGCGGCAGTGCGGCCGCCTCTGACCCGAGAAAACAGGCTCACGCCCTGCCACGGGGCCCAGCCCGCACCTCTCAGCCCACAGGAGGATCCCCACGAACCGGCCACACCCCACACCAGCCCGCAGTGCGCGTCTTTCTGGGCGCTTCTTTCCCGGGGCTTTGGAGAGGCTGTTCCCACTGCGGCCGGCAGGTGGCAGCGTCGTCCACGCGAGCGGAGCCCCGGGCAGTGTGGGTGACCCTCAGAGCGGGCTGAAGCCGGACCATGCGGAGGGCAGCTCAGCATTCCACAGGATGGGGGGCACCAGGTGTCAGCATTCCACAGGATGGGGGGGGGGCACCTCTGACATCTGTCTCTGGTGGAAGCGGGTCTCGGGCGCATTGGGGCTCAGCAGGAGCCCTAGGGGAGACCTCTGAGCTGCTGGGCGCTGGGTGCTGGGGAGCCCGGGTGCCCGGGTGCAGGCGGTGGCTCCGTTTGGCGGTCCACGCGCAGCCAGAAGGTTACGCCGTGTGCGGGGTTGTGGGTGGAGCTCGCCTTCCGGAGGAGCTGCGTCGGGGGCAGCCTCTCCCTCCTCCTCCCTCCTCTGGGGCCCCGGGGGCTGGACGGGGTCAGCATTGCATCCAGAGGCTCCCCTCCCCGCCGTGTCTCAGCCAGGACCACGCTGGCCACGCGGTCCCCTCCCGCGGGCCGTCTGTGGGAGCGGGCTGGGCTCCCTGGCTGTGGGGACGGAGCAGACGGACCCCGTGGGGCTGCAGCGAGGCCGGGTGGGTTTGGGTGGGGAGGCCGGGTGCATGCGGGTGGGGAGGCCGGTGGGTGGGGGTGGGGAGGCGGGGTGGGTGCGGGTGGGGAAGCCGGTGGGTGGGGGTGGGGAGGTCGGTGGGTGGGGGTGGGGAGGCCGGGTGGGTGCGGGTGGGGAGGCCTGTGGGTGCCGGTGGGGACGTGAAGGCTTCCATCCTCCGGGGCTCGGCGTCCAGAGCAGCTTCCCGCCCAGGCCGGGCCTTCTCAGAGCGGGACTGCTGGGGAGAGCCGTTTCTCCGGGTGGTGAGTGTCCAGCGCAGCTTTGAAGGAGCCGGACAAAGGGACCCCAGTGTCCTGGTAGACGGACAATGGGCGAGAGTGAGTGCCCTGGGGGTGCTCCCTGTGCCCCCTCAGCCTGTCCTCAGCCCCCCGAGAACGGCGGGCACACCCCCTCCCTGCCTTCAGAGGAACCACGCAGGGCGGAATAACCACAGACGGTCTACGGCAGGGGTGGGCAAACTTTTTGACTCGAGGGCCACCATGGGTTCTTACACTGGACCGGAGGGCTGGAACAAAAGCAACCTGACCACGCTGGCACTCTCATCTTGGGCTGCTGGTGAAGGAGCGGAGGGGAGAGCAAGAGAACCCTCCGCTCTTTCAGCTCCGCTGGCCGGATAGAACAGCCGACCGGGCCGGATCCGGCCCTCGGGCCGTAGTTTGCCCACGGCTGGTCTACGTGGTTTGTCCGGTTGAAGAGCTGCCACGGCGGCTGCCCGGCGGGTGGCATGAGCCACGGGTCACCCAGCAGTGAGTCCCACGTGAGACAGGTGCATGTGGAAAAGCCACCTCAGGCGGGCTCCTGACGATGCGGCGGCAGGAGCCCAGGAGGGGAGGGCCCGGCGCCCCCAGGTGGCCGCCCTGCCGCTGGGATCCCAGCCCCCGGCCTCGGAGCCGGACCCAGCGGGGAGCGGGGTCACGAGGTCACTTGGGAGCACCAGCCAGCAGGATGCTAACCTGCGTCTGGGGTGTCAGGGACAGCGACGTCTGTGGGTGGAGCTGTGCCCCCACACATCCATGTGTTGGAGCCCCGAATCCCATCGTGACTGTTTGGGTCTGGGCCTCTAAGGGGGTGACGGAGGCTAAAGGAGGCCATCGGGGTGGGGCCCTGTGTCCGTCTCTGTCCCTCCGCCGGGTGAGCACTGCCCGGAGGTGGCCGTCTGGGAGCCTGGGCGAGCCGCACCCGTCAGCCCCCCTGCCAGCGGCTGCGGCGTGGCGTTTGGTCGGCAGCCTCCCCCACGGCGTCAGAGGGTCTCAGGTTTAGAGGCAGCGGAGTAGGGGGTGGCGTGACAGTCCCCAGGGCCAGACCCGAGTTCAGTCCCCACATCTGCAGCTTACAAGCCGCAATTCGGGGGCTGCCCCGTGCCCGCTCCATGCGGGGCCGGGTGGGGCCGGGCGGGGGGGACGTGTGGAGGGGGTGGCCCGGGCTCCACGCGACTGCATGTGACTAACGGGGTGCCCCACTCCTGGCCACCCACCGGGACCCACCAGCCTGCACCTCCCTCCGGGGACGGTCCCAGGGGACTGTCCCGCCCCAGGGCCCATGGGGCGCGTGCCCTCCCCGAACCCAAACGGGGTGGACCCGGAGGTCATGGTTTGGTTCCTGGTCAGGGCTCAGGCCAGGAGGATCCCCAGCAGCGGGCGTGCAGGCAGCAGCCAATCAAGATCCTCTCTCGTCACTGATGTTTCTACCTCTTCCTCCTCCTCACTTCTTCTCTGAAATCAATAAAAAAGTATTTTTTGGCCGAAACCGGTGTGGCTCAGTGGATAGAGCATCAGCTTGCAGACTGAAAGGTCCCGGGTTCGATTCCGGTCAAGGGCATGTGCCTTGGTTGCGGGCACATCCCCAGTGGGGAGTGTGCAAGAGGCAGCTGATCAATGTTTCTCTATCATCGATGTTTCTGACTCTCTATCCCTCTCTCCTTCCTCTCTGTAAAAAATCAATAAAATATATTTAAAAAATAAAAAAAAGTACTTTTTAAAAAGAGCTCTAGCTGGTTTGGCTCCGTGGCTAGAGCGTCGGCCAGGGGACTGAAGAGTCCTGGGTTCGATTCCGGTCAAGGGCATGTACCTTGGTTGCAGGTTCCCGGGCTCTGGTCAGGGGCGCTGGACACGACCAGTCCATGAGTCCCTGTGTCTGCCACGGGGGTGTTTCTCTCTCTCCCTCGCCCACTCTCTGAACATCAACGGAAAGATATCCTCGGGTGAGAATTAACCTCGACAGAGTCCTGCCGGCACCCCTGGGAGCAGGCGCCCACCACCCAGGACCCGGACCACGGAGGGGATGGGTGCCAGGGGTGTCGGGCGCGGAGCATCGGGCAGGACGACCCCGGGCCGCTCCCCCTGGCGCTTTAGAGGGAAGGGGGCTGGGGCTGCCCAGGACGGGGTCTGGGTCCGGGTCCGGGTCCGCGGAGAGCAGCCCTTGCCCGGGTGAGGGGTGCCCCACCGGGCTTGGTCACTCGGATAGCGGGGGACCGGGGCTTTGAGCCGGCAGAGCGCGGGGAGCTCCGAGGGGCCGAGAGGGCGGTGGGCGGGACCGGAGGGACGGTGGGCGGGGCCTGGTCTGGGGTCCGGCCGGGGCGTGCCGGGGGCGGGGCCGGGTCTGTGGGTGGGGCTGGCAGGGTCTGTGGGCGGGGCCTGGAGGGGCTGTGGGCGGGGCCGGGTCTGGGGTCCGGCCGGGGGCGGGGCGGGGCCGGGAGGGCTGTGGGCGGGGCTGGAGGCCGGGCTGTGGGCGGGGCTGACGGGGGCTGTGGGCGGGGCCGGGTCTGGGGTCCCGCCGGGGCGGTCCGGGGCGGTCCGGGGCGGGGCGGCTCGCGGCGCGCGGGGCGGGCGCTCGGGGCTCCCTGCCCGGCCGTCCCCGGCGCGCACGGCTCGGCGGCCCCGGGCGCGGCGGGAAGCCGGACCCGCACCTGCAGCGCCTCGGGCTCCGGGCCCGGCGGGCACCTGTGGCCGCGCTCCTCGTCCCGGTCCCCGTCCCCGCGGGGCCATGGCGCTGTGAGCCGGGCCGGAGGGGGCCTGAGGGGGGTCTGAGGGGCCGGAGGGGGCCGGAGGGGACGAGCGCGATGCCCGCTGCTCCGGGGTCGCGGGCGGCCCAGGCGCTGGCGCTGCTGCTGGCCGTGCTGCCCGGGGCCGCCCTGCTCCGCCTGCGGCCCGGCATGTGAGTGGGGCGGCGGCGGCGGCGGCGGCGGCTTTGTCCGGGCGCGGGGAGGTGGGCTCGGGCCGGGCGGGGGAGGTGGGCCGGGCTGGGTCCGGGGCCGGGCGGGGGAGCGGGGGCCTCTCCGCCGTCCCCTCCCCGTCCCCTCCCCGTCCCCCCGCGCTGGGCCGGCGCCGAGCGGAGCCCCGAGGTGAGGGAGCCGGTCCGGGCCAGGGGGCCGCCCGGGAGCCCGGGGGCCGAGAGGAAGCGGCCGGTCCACTTCCTTCCCGCGCCTCCCGGGGCGGCCGGCGGCCGGTTTGTGTCCGACACGTGCGCCCGGGGCGCGGGCCGGCGGGCGGGGAGCGGACGGGCTCTGAGGGACGGCTCCCGCCGGGGGGAGCGGGCTGGGCCGGGCCGGAGGGGACCGGGCCGCTGGCTGGTTCCCCAGGGCGGCTGCCGGGGCTCCGAGGGGCGGGCGGGCGGGCGGGCGGCCCAGGCCTGGGTCGGCTCCGGTCCAGCTCCTCCCCAGGAGCCGGCACCTGGCCACGCAGGACCCCGGCCACGCCGGCAGGCGAGTCCACGGCCGGGACCCCGCCCTGGGCCGGTGACCGGTGTCCGGGGAAGGGAGGTCCCGAGGCCTCGCAAAGGGCACAGCCTCCGGGTCTGGGGGGCCTTCGCGGCCAGAAATGTGAGCAGCCCAGGCCCGGCTGCAGGTGCCCTCGCCGGACAGTCCTGTCTCCGTGACCCCGGGGTGTTCGGCGTGTGGAGGGCCCTGCTCTGCGTGGGGAGCCCAGGGCCCGTGTGGAGAGCCAGCTGCCCTTCCTGGGCCCCTGTCCTGGCCCCCCCCCATCCCCCCATGTGCTGTGACCACCTGCTCCCCTGGGCCCGGGTCTGCAGCCAGGGCTGGGGACTGCGGGAGGCCTGTCTCTCCCCCCCCATCTCCCCCGCCAACCCTGGGCTCCTCCTGGCCCCCCTCCCTGGGCGGACAGCAGTGTCCCCCTTCTGCCCCCACCTGGAGCGGAGGCCCTGGGGGGGGGCACTGTTCAGCCTGCCTTGTTCGTGGTGAGTTCCGTGGTCCCTCTGAGCACACCTCCCGTGGCCCTGTCCCCGAAGCGCTGCACTTGTCTGGCCGAGGGTGGAGGTGGGACCTGCAGTGGGTCGTGGGGGGGTCTCGGGGGGTCACGGTGGGTCTCGGGGGGTCGCAGTGGTCCAGGGGCTGTGCAGTGGGACCGCACCGGGCGTGGCTGGCGGCTGAAGGGGGGAGACTGTCTGCTGAGTGGAAGGTTGGGGGTTGGAGGGGGGGCTCCTGGAGCTTCCGGGGGGCATGGAGGGCCTGCAAGGTCCCAGGAAGTGCCTTGTCCTCGGAGGTGCTGTCTCCCTGCCGTGCTGACCGGCACATTGTCCTGACCCTCCGCCGTGGCCGTGGGGGGCCCACGGGGAGGCAGTGTAAGGGGGCCTGGGTGGGGCATTCTCCTCCTCCTGGCCCAGCGGCCAGACCCCTGCCCGCAGCCTGGGCGCGCCCAGTGCCAAGTGCCAAGTCCTTGTCCTCCCGCTGGGGGTGGGCTGGACACAGGCCCGGTGCTGGGGGAACGGGGCAGAGACCCAAACCCAGCCCCGGGCCGGCGGTTCTCCAGGGCGAGTTCGCGTCCGAGTCCCCGAGGCCCGGCTTGGGGCTGCGGGGCTGGTGGGTCCGGTGCTGATCCCGGGAGGAGCGTGCGTGCGTGTGTGTGCACGTGTGTGTGCACGTTTGTGTGTGTGTGTGTGTGCGTGGCTGGCCTTGGGTCAGGAGGCTGGACGGGCAGATGCTGGTCTGGGGGCCCGGGGCCAGCAGACAGTGTGGGCGGAGGGCTTAGGGGAGGTCGGGCAGAGCCGCTGACCCCTGCCCTCTGCCCCAGGCCCCACGTGTGTGCGGAGCAGGAGCTGACCCTGGTGGGCCGCCGCCAGCCCTGCGTGCGGGCCTTCAGCCGCGCGGTGCCCGTGTGGAAGCCGGGCTGCGGGCGGCAGGCCTGGTGCGTGAGCCACGAGCGCAGGTACGTGGTCCGGGTGGGAGGGGTGGCCGGGCTCGGGGCCACCTGTGCCCCCCAGCCCCTCCTCTGGCTGAGGCCAAGGCCTCCCACCCCCACCCCCACCCCCCAGGGGCTGCGGCTGCAGCACACTGTCCTCTGGGCGGCCCGGGACCTCTGGGCGTGGGGACCCTGCAGGGGGGCGGGGACCCGTGGGGGTGGGGACCCTGCAGGGGGCCGGGGACCCGTGGGGAGGGTGTGGCCACGGGGAGGGTGGGCGCCGGGCCCAGCCTGTGCGTTCCCGCTGGAGCCGGGCCCTGGCCTCGCGCCCCGGCCGGTGTGAAACCTTCTGTTGCTCAAGATTTTATTTCAAAACCAAACGCGGGGAGCGGCTTTGCACACGCCTCTCCCTCTCCCTCTCCCCTCCCTCCGTCCCGCCGGGCCCTCCACTGCTGAGCGGGGTGGGGGGGATGAGGGGGTGGGAGGGTGGGAGGGTGGGGTTGGGGGGAGTGCGGGCAGCTCCACCCTGCGAGTTGGCGCCGCTGGGCGGGTGGTGAGGTAGGGGGTGGCGCGGGTGTTTGTGGGGCGGGCACCCAGCCTCTCGAGGTTTAGGGGCGCCTCCTCCACGGTGTGGGGAGTCGTCCATGAGGCTGCTGTGCCAGGGGCTGGGGGGGTGGGCAGCTCTCACTGGAATGTCCACCTGCCCCGCTCCCGGCCCTCCCGCCAGAGGCCCAGAGGAGAGTGCGGGTCCATGAGCTCCCGGCGGCTCGGGTGGCGCCGGGCCCCTCCCCCTGGGACCCGGGACTGGCTGGGGACCTGTCTGTGGTGACTGGAGCTTGGGGGGGGGAGGGGCAAGGCTGCAGGTGCCTGTAGGTGGAGGCAGGGGTGCGGCTGGACACCCTACAGCGTGGGGTGTCCCCCCCCCCCCATGAGGGACATGTCGGAGGAGCCCTGGGCCCTCACCTGTCCTCAGATCTGCCTCCGTGCGTGTGCAGGCGGTGCCGTGCGTGTGCCGGTGGTGCAGTGTGTATGTGGGTGGTGCAGTGCCTGCAGGTGGTGCAGCGTGTATGCAGGCAGTGCAGTGCGTGTGCAGACGGTGCAGTGTGTGTGTGCAGGAGCCCTGGGGGCTCCTGTGTGTCCGTGTCAGACCCCCCCTCGACTCCTGAGGCTGAGATCACTGCCCACACGGAGGCCCCCCCCCCCCCCCCCCCCGCCTCGTCCAGATGTCCCTCCGGGGCCGGAGGCTGTGGCCGCCCGGGGAGGCCGTGCTGCTGGCTCACCCCCTTCACCCCACCCCTTCTCCCCCGTGCATTCTCGGGAGCCCACGGAGGCTCTGGGTCCCTGGGAAGCCCCTGAGCCCCCTGCCCCCCTCGCCCCATCGACCCAGAACAGCGTCCAGGCCGCCGCCTCCACGCATTTCCAGAGCCTCAGAGCGCTTCCCCACGGGCCTCAGCTCCTGTCCACACGGGCCTCAGCCCCACGGCCTCAGCCACATGGAACTCAGCCACACAGGCCTTAGCCCCACGGCCTCAGGTCCACGGGCCTCAGCCACATGGGCCTCATCCACACTGGCCTCAGCCGCACAGCCGCCCGGCAGGAGCGCCAGGCCAGGAAAGAGCTGCCCCTCAGCGGGGGTGCAGGAAGGAAGGACGGAAAGAAGGAAGGAAGAGAGGAAGGGAGGGGGGAGGGAGGGGAAAGGGGATGCTCGGGCACAGAGCCCACTGGCAGGCCTGCCACGGGCCCTCTGGGGGTGCCCCGTGCTGCGGCCGGGTCCGGTGGCTGTGGGGAGGCCCGGCACCAGCCTGGCAGTGCCCTCCTCCGTGACGGGGCCCTGTGGACCGGCTCCCTGGGGCGGCTGGGGCCGTGCGGGACCCTGTGAGCTGCAGGGGAGTGAGGGGTCGGCTCGGGGCCTGGGGCTGCCGGCTGACAGGCTGTGTCCAGGGCATCGGGCTGTGTCCAGGGCATCGGGCTGTGTCCAGGGGCCATAGGGAAGGTGGCGGACGGCCGCTCAGCGGGGCTTCCCGGAGGCGGGCGGCCCTGCACGTAGCCCGAGAGGATAAATATTTACCGCGGAAGCCCAGACGGTCCGCTGCGGGGTGCCCCAGGCGCGGGGTTCCTGTCCTGCAGGCGGGACGGGCAGGACCCCCCCCCCGTCCCCCACGTTCCCCCAACCCCCGCCGCGGACAGCTCCCAGCCGCTTCCCGGAGGCCGCCTGATTGTCTGGGGTCCGGGCCCTGGGCCCCCGGCTCCCAGGCTGCCGAGGGCGAGCCCAGCCCTCCCCCCCCCCCAGTGGGCTTTGTTTGCAGCAGCCATGGCCCTCCGGCCGCGCCCCGCTCAAGGGCCCTTGACCCCGTGGCTGCTGACTGGTTACCTACCACGGTGGGAGCCGGGAGGGGCACTGCCCGGGGGTCAGGCTGCCGGCCAGTCCCTTCCTCTTGGTACCTCCCTGTCTCGTCCTCCCTGCCCCCCTCTGTTCCTCCTGCCCCCACACCCGCGTGCCCATCGCAGACCCGGGCCCTCGCCGCCAGGGCACCCTCGGGGCACGGCTGAGTGCCAGGCGCTGAGTGGCCGCCACCGCCGCTGTGACAGGTGGTGACAGGTGGGCGCTGAGACCGCGGGCGCGCTCGGGCCTGCAGCCAGAAGCCCCTGACGGGGTGGGGGTCCCTCAGGAGGCTGGACGGTCAGGCCCCTTCCGGCCCCCGTGGCCATGGCCATCCGCCGAGGTCCTGGGCTGGCGGCTGCCTCCCGCCGGCCGCCGCTCTGGGGTCCCCGTGTCTGTGGCCACGCCCCCTTCTCATCAGGACCCTGGTCGTGGGACCCACGGCCACCCCGGGCCAGTGTGGCTTCGCTTGACCCCGTGGCCCTGCCAAGGCCCCGTCTCCAGATGAGGTCACATCCCAGGTTCTGGGGGGGAGGGGGCTGGACTCGGGGTACGGCTCAGCCAGCACAGCAGTAAGAGACGGGGTGGTGGCCAGGTGCCCACGCTCTGGAGAAGCAGGATCGGGGCTTCCTGGGTGGGCAGAGACCCTCCCAACGCCAACTGGGCTGAGCGCCATGGCGTGCACCCCGGGCCGCCTCGGACCCAGGCCTCCCACCTGCTCCCGCGAGAGCTGGGCAAACCAGAGACTGTAGTGTGTGCGTGTGAGATGTGTGTGAGTGGGTATGTGTGTGTGAGACTGTGAGTATGTGTGTGAGCGGGGTGTGTGTGAGTGTGTGTGTGTGTGTGAGCGGGGTGTGTGAGTGTGTGTGTGTGTGTGTGAGCAGGGTGTGTGTGTGTGAGCGGGTATGTATGTGTGAGACTGTGAGTGTGTGTGTGTGCATGTGAATTGGGTGTGTATGAGTGTGTGTGTGAGCGGGGTGCGTGTGAGTGGGTGTGTGTGTGTGAGTGGTGTGTGTGTGTGTGAGTGTGTGAGCAGGGTGTGCGTGTGAGTGGGGTGTGTGTGAGTGGGTATGTGTGTGTGTGAGTGGTGTGTGTGTGTGTGTGTGAGTGGTATGTGTGTGTGTGTGTGTGTGTGAGCAGGGTGTGTGTGTGAGCGGGGTGCGTGTGAGTGGGGTGTGCGTGTGAGTGGGTATGTGTGTGTGTGAGTGGTGTGTGTGTGTGAGACTGAGTGTGTGCACGCGTGTGTGAATCGTGTGTGTGTGTGTGTGTGTGGGGTGTGTGTGAGTGGGTATGTGTGTGTGACTGTGAGTGTGTGAGTGTGTGTGCGCGCGTGTGTGAGCAGGGTGTGTGTGTGAGCGGGGTGCGTGTGAGTGGGGTGTGCGTGTGAGTGGGTATGTGTGTGTGTGAGTGGTGTGTGTGTGTGTGAGTGTGTGAGCAGGGTGTGCGTGTGAGCGGGGTGTGTGTGAGTGTGGGGGGGGCGGGAGGAGGGGGGTGACAGCCGGTCGCGGCGGCTGAGAGGCACCAGCGCCCTCCCCTGTCTTCCAGAACCGTCTACTACGCGGCCTACAGGCAGGTGTACGCGGTGGAGGCCCAGCCGGCGCTCCGGTGCTGCCCGGGGTGGAGCCAGCAGCCCGGCGACCAGGGCTGCCTCTCAGGTGAGTGTCCGCCGGCGCCCCTGCCGACACCATACCTGCTGGGACTGCCCTCCCCCTCCCCCCCGCTGCCTGGGGTGCGCCCCATTTCTGCACCTGGTGGGCTGCCCCAGCCGCGTCCAGGGCGCTCCGAAGACCGGCGATCACACGGGAGCTGACCGCGCTGCGCCCGTGTGGCCGGCGGGAGGCCGCGGTGGCCGGGGCTGGCACCATCGGGGGCTCTCTGAGCTGGCCCGGTCAGTGTCTTTACCGCCGAGCCCACATCCTGCCCTCCGGGCCCACTTTGTCCCAGAAAGGCCGGGCTGGGCACGGGGCCCTGGACTGGGGGGCACGGGGCCCTGGACTGGGGGGCACAGGGCCCTGGACTGGGGGGACACGGGGCCCTGGACTGCGGGGCACAGGGCCTTGGACTGGGGGGGGACACGGGGCCCTGGACTGGGGGGCACGGGGCCCTGGACTGGGGGACACGGGGCCTTGGACTGGGGGGCACGGGGCCCTGGACTGGGGGACACGGGGCCTTGGACTGGGGGGCACAGGGCCCTGGACTGGGGGGCACGGGGCCCTGGACTGGGGGGCACGGGGTACTGGACTGGGGGGGGGCACGGGGCCCTGGACTGGGGGGCACGGTGGCCTGGACTGGGGGGCACAGGGCCCTGGACTGGGGGGCACGGGGCCCTGGACTGGGGGGGCATGGCGCCCTGGACTGGGGGGCACGGGGTACTGGACTGGGGGGCACGGTGGCCTGGACTGGGGGGCACGGGGCCCTGGACTGGGGGGCCTGGTGCCCTGGACTGGGGGGCACGGGGCCTTGGACTGGGGGGCACAGGGCCCTGGACTGGGGGGCACGGGGCCCTGGACTGGGGGGCACGGGGTACTGGACTGGGGGGGGGCACGGGGCCCTGGACTGGGGGGCACGGTGGCCTGGACTGGGGGGCACAGGGCCCTGGACTGGGGGGCACGGGGCCCTGGACTGGGGGGGCATGGCGCCCTGGACTGGGGGGGCACGGGGTACTGGACTGGGGGGGCATGGCACCCTGGCCTCAGCCCTGTCTGCGGAATGGAGTCGCTGCCTCCCGACTCCGGCACCCCCACTCCTGGCGGTGCAGCGGAGGGGAGCCCGTGCCAGGTGCAGGCAGGCACGGGACGGAGGCTCCGAGAGGTGCGGCCGGGCTGGAATCTGGGAGTCTGGGCCCAGCGGGGGGCAGGGGCACCCCTGCTTCGTGAAGGGCGGGGCTCCCGGCCCAGGCGAGTGCAGGAGGCTGGGCCCTCACCAGCGCCCCCCCCCCCCCAGGCAGCCTGAGCGTGGTGACCCCAGAAACTGACTTGGCACCCTGTGCTGGGAGGGGCTGGGCTCTCACTGGGTGCCCGGGACGGCCCCTCCTCCCGCAGGAACGGGGTGAAGAGACCTGAGGTGACCTGCGGGCGGGCGGGGGGAGGGGAGGCGGAGGGGAGGGAGGGTGTTTTCTCGGGAGAGGAAATGAATGGCTCTCTCCGGAAGGGAGTGAGGAGAGGAGAGGGTGGAGGGCGGGGTGGACGCTGGCCAGCTGCCTGGGGGGCGTCCGCCTCCTCCGCCCTGCCCGCTGTGAGCAGCCTGGTGGCTGATGTGGCCTCGGGCTGCGTCTGGAAACAAAGGGGCCCCGGAGTGGGTGCCTCAGAGTGGGTGCCGCCGAGTGGGTGCCGCAGAGTGGGTGCCGGCAGACACCAAAGCCGGGCCCCTCTCCGCTCTGCTGGGGGCTCCTCCGGCCTCCATGTTGGCACTAGCAAGCCTGGCACGTAATGGGGGCTGTGTCCCCCCCCCCCCGCCCCCAGCCCCCGGGCTGAGTGGGGAGGCTGGGCCTGTCTCCGGAAGGGACAGGTGTGGACGCGGCGGGCTCCTGGCGGGGAGGGGGCAGCGCAGGTCCGGGCGTGCCCGGCAGCCCGGTCACGTCTGGTTCTCCCGGCTCTCGGGGTGACCGTCCCGGGGTGGGGTGGGAGGAGCTGCCGGGCCAAGGGCCGGCCAGACCCCGGGAGGCCAGCCTGCAGGGGTGGGGTGCAGACGTGGGATACGGGAGTTGGGGTGCAGGGATGAGGATAAAGGGTTGGGGGTACAGGAGTGGGGTGCAGGGTGGGGATAAAGGGGTGCGGATACCGGACTGGGGATGTGGGTTTTGGCAGGTGGGGATGGCAGAACCTGAGGTTCCTCATCCTGGGGTGGGGCCTGGGCTGGCACCCCCTCCCAGGGCAGCCTGGCCTCCCAGAGGTGAGAGCTGGGCTGGGAGCAGGGTGGGGGGTGTGGGGAAGTGGGGGTCTCTGTCATAGACCTGGCCTCGGGGGTCCAGGGTGTCACAACCGCCAGGAGACATGGGACAGGGTGCCCACAGGACGGGGTGTCCATGGGATAGGATCCCCACAGGACACGATCCCCACGGGACAGGGCCCCACGTGTATCCGGAACTCGGAGCGTGGCCTTCTGGGTCGGGAGTTTAAAACCCGAGTGTGGACGGGACTGACTCGTCTGAGCCCCGGGCTTCCCGGCTTGTCTCCGGGGCCGGGAGAGCCGTGTGTCCTTGTGTCGGGCCGCGGGGCGGGCGGGGCAGTGGCCGGACTCGCCCTGGGTGGGTGCGCCCCCTGGTCCCGTCTGGGGTCGCAGCAGCGCCGCGGCGGGTCCTGCGGGGGGGGGGGGGTTCAGTGCCGAGGCCCCGGCGCGGTTCTGCCGATGGCCGCTCTCGCTGCGCCTCCGAAGGCGAAGGCGAGCGGGGAGCCACGTCAGGTGACAGCGTCACACGGCTTCACGTTGTCTCCGAGGAAACGGGTCCTGGAGGAGCCCGGACGCTCAGCTCCCGTCGAAGCCTCGAGGCTCCGAGGGCGCGGCCTGCGGTCCCGGGTCCGAGTGGCCCGGTGCTGGCCTCAGAGAGGGGGCTGCCGAGGAGAGGTCCCACACACGGCACGGCACAGCACTGGCGGCTCCGAAGTCCTGGGCGGAGACGGGATGGAGCGACAGGAACGTGGCAAGGAGAACGGAGCAGAGGATGCTGGGAGTCTTGGTGAACACCGAAGGGTCGGGTTCCGCTGCTTCCTGCCCTGGAGCGCAGCCGCGGGGAAGCCCGCTTCTCGCCGTCACGGGGGCGGGAAAGGCGTCCGGCGAGGCGGGGGACCGTCCGCGTGGGCGAGAGCGGGAGGAGTCGCCACGTGCGATCGCCCCCGTGTCCTCCGTGGGACAAGCTTTGGGCTCGGACTGAGCAGGACACGGACAAGCAAATGCATGCGAGAGCGTCGTTTCTACTTAAAAAAAAAATTTTTTTTTCCTACTGATTTCAGAGGAAGGGAGAGGGAGAGAGAGAGACATCAGTGATGAGAATCATCCATCGCTGCCTCCTGCACGCCCCGACTGGGGATGGAGCCCGCACCCTGGGAATCGAACGTGACTGCGTGGTTCACAGGTCGACGCTCGGCCCCTGAGCCCCGCCGGTCGGTCGGGCCGTGTCTGCTCTTCCGCTCAGGACCCGGCCTCCTGAGGGCCCGCAGGACGTGCTGCCGCCGGGACGGATGCGGGTCCGAGGGAACCCTCTCCTCCTCGGCCACGTGGGCACCGGGCTGCAGGGCTCACAGGCTGCAGGGCTGCGGCTGGTTCTCCTATGTCCGGTCGGTCGGACACAGCTCGGTTCTGAGGGCGCTGGCTCCTCCTTCCCTCCCTCGCCCCCTCGCGGCGTCTGCTGCGCCGTGAGCGCCGGGAGGCAGAGGGGCCGCGGGCAGTGCCTGCTGGGGAGCTCGCATCTCATGGGGAGGCAGGCTGCTGGCCGGGACATGGAGCCAGGGCCATGGGGCACCTGTGGGGGTGGAGGCGAGGGCAGGAGCGGGCGTGGACAGGGCAGGGGGACATGGGGCGGGAGAGGGGACGGGCAGTGCTGGCCGCTGGCAGGGTCTGGGGAATGTGGGCAGCACACGGCCTCCCTGGAGCGGCCCCTCTGCTGGGAGCCGCCTTCCCGCCGTGAGCCGGCCTCGGCCTCGGCCTCCGCTCTCCGGCTCACACGCCCTCGCTGGCCGAGCTCGCGGGAGCAGGGTGCTGGCGGCTGTGGCCCCTCAGGGTTCCCCGGGCTCCCGAGGCTGGTGAAGGGCCCCACGTGCGCAGCGGGGGGCTGGGTCAGCGGGCTCCGCCTCCACCCTCCCCAGGTTTACCCTCTGCCCCTCCCCTCGTCTCTCCCTCATCCCTCAGCCCTTCCAGAACCTTCCCTCTGTCCAAGGCCAGGCTCTCCGTGGTGGTCAGGCCGGGCAGGCGGGGTGGCCCAGGAGCAGCTGACACCTGCCGCCCGTCCCCGCACTTGCCACGTGGCTTCCCGCTTCCGAGGGACCTGGAGGCGCAGGCGTGTGCGTGCCGGTGCCGGGGCCGGGGTGCTGGTGGTGCTCGTGCTGGTGGTGCCGGGCCGGGGTGCTGGTGCCGGTGGTGCCGGGCCGAGGTGCTGGTGCCGGCGGGGGGAGAAGGCCTGGGGCCCGGGGAGGGCACGGCAGGAAGCTCGTCATGGTGTCGGGGCCCCTCGGAGAGCCCTGGCAGCACGGTGACGGGAGGTGACCGGAAGGAGAGGTGCTGACTGGGCGGCCGTGTGTGCGGCCCGGCCTCCCCGGCTCAGTGGCCTCGCGCACACGCCCTCGGGCGCCCACCCTCTGCCACTGGGGTTCACGCTCATAGGATCTGACCGCCGCCTCTGTCCCAGCTGGCTAACAGATTTTAAAACCATACTTTTATTGATGTTAGAGAGGAAGGGAGAGGGGGAGAGAGAACCGCCAATTGGCTGCCTCCCGCACGCCCCACCCTGGGGGACCGAGCTGCAACCCGGGCCTGAGCCCTGACTGGGGATCGAACCGTGACCCCCTGGTTCACAGGTCGGTGCTCAGCCCCTTAGCCCCGCGGATGAGGTGGACACAGATTTTGCCTGGGCCTTCAGTGTTTCAGCCAGCGTAGCCCGGGGTCCCGGCCCCCCTCCTGGAGGAACAAGGGGAGCAGCTGTATCCCCAGCCCGCTCGCAGACCCTGGGGTGGACACGGCCCTGACTCCCCACGCGGAGGCTGCGGAGGGGGCAGCGGGAGGGAGGGGTGCAGGGATGCAGGGAGGGGTGCAGGGATGCAGGGAGGGGTGCAGGGATGCAGGGAGGGGTGCAGGGATGCAGGGAGGGGTGCGGGCAGCCTGGGGAGGGAGGGGGCGGTCCAGGAAGCGCTCCGGCCCAGGGAAGGGGCTCTGCAGGACCTCTCAGAGCCTTTGTTGTGCTAATGGCACCGGCTCAGAGACAGAGGGTGGTGTGTTCCCGGATGCTCTGAGAGGAAGGAGGGAGGGAGACAATAGGACAGTGTCCCCAGCACAGCTGGGAGACACCGGCCAGGTGATGCCTGCCGAGTCCGCGGCTGCTGTGCGGCCGCTCAGGGCGGAGGGCGGCAGTGAGAGAGACCGCAGCCCTGTCCTTGGGCCTCACGTCCTGCGGGAGGGGCGGGGGGTGAATGACATGCAGGTGGAGGGGGCTGGAGGAAGACCGGGGTGGGGCGCCGTGCGGCTCCGAGGGGCTCGGGGGCCTGTGCCTGGGGGAGAGGTCCCGGCGGAGGGAGTGGAAGGTGCGCCGAAGGCCTGGGAGGAACTGTGGGGTCTCGGCCACCGCCCACCGCCCACGGGGCCCTGGACCGGCCCATCCATTGCGCCCGTGGCCTGCACCCGGCACCACTAGCCTGGTTCTTCCTGCCCGGCGACCTGAGGGACAGAGCGGCCTCCTGGCTGCCCTCTGCCTTCCTGCCTCCGAGCTCACTTTCCCTTTTCCGTTCCACCCCGCCCCGCCCCGCCCCGCCCCGCGTGGGAACTGGCAGAGCTGGCGCCCTCACGTGTGAGACTCACACCCACCGCCCGCAGAGCTGGCACACCTGCACATGTGCTCACACTCACCCCACGTGTGCTCACACTCACCGCCCGCAGAGCTGGCGCCCGCACGTGTGAGACTCACTCTCCGCCCGCAGCTGGGCCCAGCGCCGCACCTTCTGGTCGGGCACACGGCTTGGTGCTCTCTGCTCCCCTTCGGTCGGCGGGCCTGCTGCCCTGGGCATCCCAGTCTGCGTCCTGGCTCCTGCCGCCCAGAGCTCTAGACAATGACTCCCAGCCTTGCCTGCGTTCAGTTCATTCATTCATTCCCTCCCTCATTCATTCCTCCCTGATTCATTCCCTCCCTCATTCATTCCCTCCCTGATTCATTCCCTCCCTCATTCATTCCCTCCCTGATTCATTCCCTCCCTCATTCATTCCCTCCCTCATTCATTCATTCCCTCCCTCCCTCATTCATTCCCTCCCTCATTCATTCATTCCCTCCCTCATTCATTCCCTCCCTCATTCATTCCCTCCCTCATTCATTTCCTCACTCATCTACTGACTATTTGTTCATTCATCCATTCACTCTCTCATTCATTTATTCATTCACTCATTTATTCACTCACTTGTTCACTTGCTCACTCATTCATTCACTCAGTCACTCACTCATTCACTTATCCACTCATTTACTCCACATCTAAGCATCGCTGAGGAGCGTGGAGGCGAGGAAGGTGGGGTAGGAGCCCGTCCGACCGAGCGCCCGCCGGCTCTCCCAAACGCCATTTCCTGGGCGTCAGGCCTCGGTGCCCGTGGGCTGCTGCCGCCTCCAGCCTGTCACCTGGGGGGGGGGGCGTGAACCGAGCTGTTGCCCCCCTTGGTGCTTTGGTCCGTCGGGAGGTGCTGTGGTGGGAAGCCACCCGAGGGTCCACTGCACCCTGACCACATGCGGCCGTGGGGGGCAGCGTGTGAGCCCGGACGGCAGAGCTGGCACCAGGGACCCCCCGGTGTGAGGGCCCAGCCCTCCGGTGTGGTCCCGGCTGCAGTGGGGGGAGGCTGGGTCCCTTCCACGCCGGAGCCCTCGCCCATGGGTGGGCTTCGTGGTGGGAGGGCCCCGGGACGGGTCCCCCAGGCGGGCTCACGGCCTCCTCTCCTCTCGCCGCAGCCGGGTGCGGGGCCGGCCTCTGCTTTCACGGCGGCAGCTGGGTGCCGGGCCCCGCCCCGCGGTGCCGCTGTGCCCGCGGCTTCCAGGGCGCCCGCTGCCAGCACGGTGAGTGCCTCCGCCGGCTCCGGGCTCGGGCCCAGGGCGGGGCACAGTGTGGGCAAGACCCCGGGCGCTGTCATTCTCCAGCGCCCCCCCCCCCCCGCAGCCCCCGGGGCGTGGCTCTGGACGCCTCTGCACCCTCACTTAGGCCCCGTTCCATGCCCTCTGTGGTGGGACAGCGGGTGCAGGGACGGGCAGGGGCCGCGGGGTCGCGGGCGGGTCAGGACGGGCTCGGCCCAGGCCGAAGCCGCCCGCGTGCCTGGCCAGCCCGGGTCCTTGGCGTCGGAGGGCGGGCCAGTCCTCCCTGGCCAGGCTGGAGGCGGCGGCAGCCCACGGGCACCGAGGCCCACGCCCAGGAAACGGCGTTTGGGAGAGCCGGTGGGCGCTTGGTCCGATGGGCTCAGAGCGAGCATGGGGGCCGACATTTCCGTCCGGGGCGCACGCCGCCTGAGAAACTGCCAGAAGCTCCTGCGAGCACCGTGGCCGCGGGGCTGGGGGTGGGGTGATCGGGGCGGGGGGGGGGGAGGGAGAGGGGGATGGAGCTCTCAGTCCTGTGGGAACAGCGCGCAGAGCCCCGCGGCCCCCACGCCCACACGCCGGCCTTTCCGGGGCTTTGAACTTGCTTCTGGGAGCCCCGGCTCCTTCCGGGCGGCCGGCGGCCCGCATCCTGAGCGGCGTCCACGCTCCGGACGCCCAGCAGGCAGCGGGGACCGGGACGTTGTGGGGCGGGAGGCCCCGCGGGAGGAGGGCGCCTCCATGTGGCCGGCCCCGCGTGTGCACGAGCGGTGCCCGCCCAGCGCCCGGCCCAGCGCAGGCAGGGGTGCCGGGAGGTGCGGGTCCACGTGCCGGGAGGTGCCGGCAGCCCCGGGCCACGGCGGCGGCGGACAGGGGCCCGGTTGGCGGCGCCGATGGCTCCGGGCTCTGTGGTGGGGGGGTGGGGGTGAGGATGGAGGGGGGATGGCCTCAGCCAGGCCTCCCGGGGTCCAGTCCCCGCGCACCCTGTCCGGGCCGCCCCCGGTGACCCGCCCCCAGGGCAGCTGGGCCGGCGGAGGGCCGCGCCTCCTCTCCGCCCGTCCGTCCGGAGGGGCCGGGGCCGGGGGTGAGCGGCTCTGGGGGCCTCCCGGCTCTTTCCGGCTGCCGGACGGGGTTTTGTCGGGAGCACGGCCCTGGGCGGGCTGGGGCCTGGCTGGGGCTTGGCTGCGGGTCCCTGGGGGGCGGGGGGGGGGTGTGGCTCTGGAGCGGCCGGTCCTGGTCACGTCCTCTGAGACGCGCCAGCGACACCCGCGGGCCCGGCCCACCGGCCCCTCCTCGCCGCCCGGCCGGAGCCCGCTCTGAGCCGCGGGGGCCCGAGCTGTGGTGTGGGGGCCGAGGGGGGTCGGGCCCCCCTCCCCCCGCCCCCCGTCCGGCGGACTCCAGCCCGCTGGCATGTTAACTAACCCGACGGTAATTGATTCCAGTTTTGAAAATAAGAACCACGTGTTTTCTGGTTCCCCAAATTCTCCCACTTGAACAAAAGCTGGGGGGGGGGGGGATCTGCTAGTGGGTGGTGAGCAGAGGGGGAGGGAGCCCCGGAAGAGCCCTGGCCCCCTCCCAGGCTCCCCCTGCAGAGGCCTGCCTGCAGCTCTGCTCCACCCCCACCCCCCACCCCCCAGCTCCCACCTTCCAGCCCAGGGCTTTCTGCCTGAGCCCGAGGGGCCTGTGTGGGCGGCTTGGAGGTGGGGTGTGGGGTGAGGTGGGGTGCAGGGTGGAGGGGGGTGGAGGGTGGAGGTGTGGAAGGGGGTAGAGGTGTGGAGGGGGGTGGAGGTGTGGTGGTGGGGTGCGGGGTGGAGGAGGGGTGCGGGTGGAGGTGTGGAGGGGGTGGAGGTGGGGTGGAGGTAGGGGTGGGGTGCAGGGTGGAGGAGGGTGGAGGTGTGGAGGAGGGGTTAGGGGTGGAGTGGGGTGCAGGGTGGAGGGGGGTTCGGGGTGGAGGTGTGGAGGGGGGTAGAGGTGTGGGGGTGGGGGTGATGGGCAGACACAGAGTGGAGCCAGGAGCAGGAGGTGCCCGGCTTGGGCTCAGGGCCCCGTCCTGACCGGTCGCTGGAGGAGGAGGAGGATGAGGAAGCAGGCCCGGCCCTGAGGCTGCCCTGGCCACCCGCCGGCCTGGGCGCTGCTGCTGGTCTGGGCGCCCGCCCTGGGCACCACCCGCCCTGGGCACCACCCGCCCTGGGCACCACCCGCCGGGGCTAGGCTCTCTGCTCCCCGGTGGGGGGCACTCACCAGGCCCCTCACACCTTCTGCTCCACCCCGCCTTTGAGGACAGACCCCGAGCCCTGGGGTGCAGACTGCAGGGGGTTGAATGGAAGGAGAGGGTGGCTTTGACAGGCACCCCATCAGGCAGGCACCCCGTCAGGCAGGCACCCCGTCAGGCAGGCACCCATCGGGCAGGCACCCCATCGGGCAGGCGCCCCATTGGGCAGGCACCCCCATCGGGCAGGCACCCCATCGGGCAGGCACCCCCATCGGGCAAGCGCTGGGACAGAGGCTGCTGGGCGTCTTCTGCTCCGGCTGGGTCTGGGCCTGGGCCTGGGGGCGGGGGGGGGGGCTTGCAGACAGTCTGCCCCCCCTGGTCTGGGCTGGTCTGGGGATGCGGGGGACAGCCCACAGCAGAGCCCTGCTGCCCGGCCGAGGGGCCTGGTGTGGCTGGTGAGCGGTAATGACCAGGTCTGCCCCCTCCCCACCCCCACCCCACAAAGGCGCTCTGTCTTCGGGGCGGCTGTGCCGGCCGCTCTGTGCAGGGGCGTGGGCCTCCCCCGCCCTTCAGGACAACCCGGCTGGAGGCGGCAGACGGCTCCCCCAGCCTCCCCCACCCCCCGGCTGCTGGTCTGTCTCCCAGACCCCTGCCCCCGGGGCCAGCTGTCCAGGCAGGATTGAGGCTCAGGGTCAGAGGTCACAGCCCACCCTCCCTGGGCTGCCCTGGCTGGAGGCCCCACCCTCTGTGGTCTGAAAGGGCCCTGTGACCTGTGACCTGTGACCCTGCCCCTCGGCCACCTGTCCTGCCCCGCCCGCACCCCTTCCCAGACTCTGAGTCTGGTGCTGGTGCAGTGCTGGCAGGCTGGGTGCTGGCTGTCCCCCTCCCAGCCCGTTTCCCCCCCCCTGTTCCCCTCCAGCTCGTCCCCTCCCCGCCCCCCCTCCCTTCCCAGCCCGTCCCCCTCCGGCCCGCCCCCCTTCACCTCCCTGCCCACCCCCCCTCCCCTCCCGGCCCGCCCTCCCCCCCCCCAGCCCTCCGCCCAGCCCGTCCCCTTCCCCTCCCAGTCCATCCCCCCCATCCCCTCCCGCCCCCCCTCCTGTTGTCGGTGATTAACCGGCTCGGTGAGGAGGGAGCCGGTCCGGCCTCCGGGCGGCATTCCAGAGCAGCCGCCCCGCGGGGCTGGGCCAGGCGGCCTGGGCAGCATCACGGAGCCAGGCCGCCGATAACACGGTGGGGGGCGGGCGGTGGGGGCCCCGGGGTCGGCCAGGCTGTGACTGTGGGGCCAGCATCTGCTTCCCTGGGAGCCAGGAGCAGCTCGGGAGGTGGGGTGGGAAGTGGGGGGACGTCACCCCCCATTTGGGCAGGACACAGGGAGCTCAGATTGGGGTTCCACGGGGTGGGGGGCCTCCCGAGGCAGCCCGGGTCACAGGTCCGGGGGGCGGGCGCCGTGCCCAGGCCTCCCGTGTGCTCCGGGACCCCGGGCTCTGCCGTTGGAACCAGTGAGTGGACGGACAGACGGACAGACGGACGAATGACCTGTGGCGGCTCACACACCTGCCGCCCCCGTCCGTCCGCCTCCCGCCCTCCCTCCGCCTCTCAGTCCAGAGCCAGCTGACCCGCTCCCCTCCTCCCCCCCCACCCCCATGCCCTGCCTGCCCTCCGGAACTTTCCCCGGCCCCAGGGAGGCTCTGGGAGCACCGCCGCGGGCAGGTTAGGCCTCACAGACCCTCCTGGGCGGCTCCTGCCCCGGCCCCGGCCCACCTGCCTCCCTGCCTGCAGGTCAGGACGGGCCGCTGGCTCCCCCTGGTGGCAGGGAGAGGCCAGAGCAGGCGCAGGGGCGGCCGGGGTTTGATGTCAGTGGTGACCCTCAGGGTCAGGGTCAGAGAGGCAGGCTCCTGACGCCAGTCCAGCCGGCAGCCTGGTGTCCCGGCCGAGGCCTGGGGGACATGGACCAGAGGATGAGAACCTGATGGGGTCCCAGGGCAAGAATGGGGAGGGGGTCTGGGGTGCACCGTGCTCCTTCACTCTCACTGACTCTCTGAGCCGTCCATCCCTGCGGGCCGGGGAGGGGCAGTGACCGGGGCCGGGCCGGGCCGGGCAGCCGCTCCGGGGGGCAGGGCGCTCTGTGCTTCCACCGTCGCCTAGCCTGTCCCCGAGGCCGCGGCTCCGGGGCCTGCACAGACCTGCCCTCAGCTCTGAGTGATGGATGGGGAGGGAGAAGGCGGGACGAGGGCCGGGCAGGCGGCACGGCCCGGGGAGGGGCAGGGGCAGGGGCTGCGCGTGCCCACACGTGCCCTTTGCCGTGCGGGGCCTGGCTGGGCAGCGCGGAGGCCGCAGCGCCCCTGTGGAGAGCGGGGAGAAGGGGTGCGGGTGCGAGCGGCCAGGAGGGCAGAAGGCGGGCGCATCAGGATGCTTCCCAGAGGGCTCTCTGGCCGTGTCCTGGGGCCCTCGGGAAGACAAGCCAACCCCCCGGGGTGAGTCTCCCCGCCCGAGGCCTTGCCCGCTCGGGGGGCTGCCGCCCTGGCTCCGGGCCGGGCCGGGCCGGTGTGGGAGCTCCTGGCGGCCAGGGCTCAGCTGGCCGGAGGGCAGGTGTGTCCAGCCCGGCCTTCCCCCGGAGCTCGGGGAGATCAGGTGCTGGAGCTCAGCTGAGAGCTCTCTTCTAGGGCAGAGGCATGCACGCACGCATGGACACACATCTGTGCGCGCAGGCACACACGCTCACATGCACAATACACACATGCACACACATACTCTGGTGTACACATGAACAGAACGCTCATGCACACTCGTGCCCTTGCGTACAATACACACACACACTCACATGCACAATGTATGCACACTCGTGTGCACAAACTTACACACAGCATGCACACATGTGCACACGTGTGTGCACACTGCACACACCTGCACACGCTCGCACACATATAGCGCAAGTGTGCATGCACACAGCACATATACCCATGCACATGTGTGCACACATATGCGTAGCGTACAGCGTGCATGCACATGCATGCACATAAGCACGCACACACATGCACACACACAGGAGAGATGGGCTGAGTGCACGAGCCCTTCCCAAGCTCCCCCAGCGTGGGGCGCGGGCCCCCGCCCCAGCCGTCTGCTGAGCCAGAGCCGAGCCGTCCCCGGAGCGAGGCCTCGGAGGGGGAGTGGAGACCTGGACATTGGGGAGCCGAGGAATGTTCTTGGCTCCTTCTGGGCCTTTTACGTTTTGTCTGTTTTCTGGGAAACGCATGGAAAAAGCCCCACTTCCACATTTTTGGAGGCTGATTTGTATAAACAGACCTGATAACGTGCAGAGTAAACAGAACTCCGCGCGCGGGCGGGGGGCGCGGTGGCCGCGTGAGGGGCCCTGGCCCCGTGTCCCTCCCGCTGCCCTCGGCCCGTCCGCTCCCCTGGGCCGGGCGGTCGTGGGGCGGCTCCCCGGCGGGTGGCCCGGGCAGGTCCCAGGGCCTCCACCTCTCCGGCCGGCAGTCACCCGGCGGCGGGCAGGTACCTGCGACGGCCTGCGAGCCCGTGGCCTCCTCGGCTCCAGCCCTGACGGCGCTGTCACCACCGTGCGGAGCTGGGCGTGGAGCCTGGGCGGACGAGGGGAACTGGGCGGATGTGGGGTGGACGAGGGGCCTGGACGAGGGGCCTGGGCGGACGAGGGGGCTCCTCTGGCCCGGCCCTGGGTGCTCCGCCTTCAGGGACACCCGCTGCCGCTGGGGTTCTGCTCCGGCACCTTGGGGCCCGCACCCCCGATGGCCTGCACTCCCGGTGGGGCCTGGCCCCCGCCGTACCCTCTGCTCAGGGCCCGGCTCTTCCTGGCCCTGCCAGCCCCCGCCCGGGCCGGGACCACCTCCGTCCGAAGGCCGTGTCCTGTTCCGGGGACAGCACGGCCGTGGAGGTGGGCACTGCCCGTTGGCCAGACCCACGGAGGCCCCGCAGGGACGCGGCTGTGGTGGACACGTCAGAACTGCCCACGTGGGTGCTGGGGAGGGGCGGGGGAGGGGTGCGGGGCTCACAGAACCCCCACTCTCTGCTCAGATTTCCGTAAACCTGGCGTTGCTCTGAGAAGGAAAAATCTACGAATTCAAAACGAGACAGAATGAAACTCCGCGGCCTCACAGCCTGGGGGCCGGCCGGGCCTGACCCCCTCCTCAGGGCGCCTCCCGCCGGCTCCGGGGCCTCCTGGCTCTCCTGGCTTTTGTGGCACGTGGCTCGTGGCACGTGGCTTGTGGCTCGGTGCTCTGTGCCTTCAGCCTCGTTTCCTGTCTCCTGGGGCCATGCGCTCCATGCTGTCCGTCTCTGCCTCCCCCCTCCCCCAAACCTCCCCGTGATGTCTAGTCGCTGCCGTTGCCAACATTTGGACGGCATGCTTGGGCCCCTGAGGAGCCTGAGGGCTCTGGCGGCAGGGCCCCCCTCCCCCCCTCACAGGGGTGCCCGCCGGCTCCCTGGCTTCCTTCCCCGGGGCGGCCACCAGGGGGCGACTTTGCGCCAGCACAGCTCGGTGCGTTCCATTGGACGGGCCGGTAGGTGTGCCTTTCAGACAGCTCCCCTGCCGGGCATGCTGCACCACAGAAACTGAATGTGGGGGACAGGGAGAGGGGTGCAGCCTCGCCCCCCGCCCGCGGGACTGCAGGGTCCCCGGGCCGAACCAGGTGGGGGCCCCTCCATCGTGAGCTTCAGGGCCTCCCGCCTCCTCCCTGCCGGGTCCCGGGCTGTGGGGCGTGCATCGCGCCAGCCCTGCACCCAGGCCTGGGGCGGGCAGGAGGGGGCCCCGCTGTGCTCGGAGGCCCCCCTCACCCTCCCTCGGCTCCCCCTCCTGCTGGGGGCCGGTGGGTGAGCCCCACGGAGGCCGCAGCGCCCTTCCTCACGGCGCCTGCCGCCCCTGCCGACTCCGGTGCTGGGAGGAGGTAGCCGCACATCTAACACCGTCCAGTGCGTGGTCCTGGGGCTGCCAGTTGCCGTGGCAACCCCCGCAAAGGCGCGTGACACTTCCTACCTCCGGAGCTCGTGGTGGTCTTCGGACCGAGGCGAGGAGCTCCGTCTGGGACCCGGGCAGCTGGCCTCACACGCAGCTCCAGGTTCCCCACGCCTGTCCGGGACCCTTGGGCGTGGCGGCCAAGCGGGGCCCACGGGGGTCCCATCGGCACGGCGGAAGTCACGCAGCGCCCAGGTGGGATGGGCTGAGCCCCCCCCCCCGGCTCCGACCGCTCCGAGGGAGACCAGGTGATGGTGGTGGGTTCCGGGGGGCGGGGGGCGGCTTCCCGGGTTGGGGGTGCAGGCGCCCCTCCTGAGGGTCCGCGCCGGGCCGGGCTGCCTCCTGCCTCCCCATCAGCAGGGCCCCGGGAGCGGAGGCTCCTGGGACAAGCGGAGGCGGGTGCCACCTGGCAGTGCCTCGAAGGAGAGCTCGGGGTGTGTGTGTGGGGGGGTGCTCAGTGTGCCCCTGGGGGTCCCGCCGGCCCTGCTGTCCTCAGGGCTGCCTTCCTCACCCGGCTCAGGTGGGAAACAGGCCAGAGGCTTTGACAGTGGCCGTGTTCGCCAGCAGCTGGGACCCCAGCCTGGGGGAGCTGAGAGGGTTGGGGGGGTCTCTGAGCACAGCGGGGTCCCCCTCCTGCCCGCCCTCAGGCCTGGGTGCTGGGCTGGCCGGTGCCTGCAGCCCCGGACCCTGCCGGATGGAGCGGCCCCCTGGTCTGGCCTGGGGACACCGGGGACGCCGAGTTCGCACTCGGCACCCAGAACCGAGGACAGGGCTCTGGGTCGGCAGGCAGGCCGGGCCTGTGGTGCTGTCGAATCGGGGGGCCTCCCAACATCTCCCTCTCTCCCAACCCAGCCCCTCCCGATGTCCAGGACCCCCCTCGCCCGGCTCCAGGGCGTTTCCGGCCCCTGGCAGGAGTCCAGGCCCTTTGCTGCTCGGCCTGACCCGGCCAGGGGCCCGGCCCCCCCTGCTCTGCCTGCCCCCCCCCCCCCCGTGTCCCCGCGGGTTCAGCTGGTCCCGGGGCACCCAAGTGCTTCCCGCCTGGCGTCTCTCCCGTGTCCTGTCTGACCTCTGGCGTGCCTGCCCCAGGCCGGCTCGGAGCCCCCCCAGGCCCGTCGTGCCTGTCGGGGCGTGTGGAGGGTGACGCAGGTGGGGCGGCGGTGGCGGCGGCGCAGGCCCCGACCCGTCCTGGCGGGCGGAGCCTGCAGACCGAGCTCGCGCCGCCCGGGGTCCCGCTCCCCGGAGGAAGACGGGTGGCTGGCCTGGGGGTGGGGCATTCTTGGGGAGATAGACAGCCCCTGCCTCCTGCCCTGGGAGGGGGCTCCCCACCTCGGTGCCACCTTCCGGCACCCTCTTCCTCCGAGGGCTGCCGTGCCTCTCAGGGGGGGGGGCGTGGGGAGCCCCTGGCAGCTCGGGGGCCGGGGCCAGCCCCAACGTGGGCTGAACCGCCCCTTCCCGGCCGCTCCCGCACCCCGTCTGTCTGCGGAGCCCGCGCGGCCCCAGCCAGCCGCAGGTGGCCCTTGGGAGCGGTGCCGGGCGCCCTGCCTGCCTGGGGACCCCGGCTGCAGGCCACCGCGGCTGTGGGGGACCCCGGCTCCTCACAGGCAGGGCCTTTGCTCATTATTTAAAATCATCTCTTCTTATCGACGACAGGGAGGAAGGGAGAGAGAAACACCAGTGATGAGAGAGAACCATGGATCGGCCGCCTCCTGCACGCCCCACCCTGGGGATGGAGCCCACAACCCGGGCCTGTGCCCCGCCCGGGAATTGAACCTGGGACCTCTCAGCTCATAGGTTGACACAACCACTGAGCCACACCGGCCAGGCACAGGCTGGGCCTAGGAAGTCCGGGCGCCTGACAGGCGGTCGGTCCACAGCTGGGGGGGGGGGAGGGGGAGGCATGCGGGATGGGGTGACCCTCCCCATAGCAAGGCCTGGCACCCCCTGCCCACGGTGACCTTGGCGACCTTCCTGCGTGTCCAGCCTCCGCCCCCACCCTCACGGGCGGGTGGGGCCCGGCCGAGCCCTGTGTGCCCCTCCCCCCCCTTTGCGTACAGACGCCCAGCGGGGTGGGTGGGGAGGCGGGGGCTCACCGGGGCTGGTGCTCCCAGCACCCGCCTCTCTCCGGGGGCCCTGCAGTGGGTGTTTGCTCAGACGGGTGGGCTGGTACCCACCGTGCCAGGGATGGCACAGACCCGCGGTGGCAGACACAGACCCCGGGCTCAGCCTCTACCCGGGGCCCTCGCCAGGGGGCGTGCTGAGCCGTGTGGCGGCCTCCACGCCAGGCGGCTGGGAGGTCTCGTGGGCTGCCCCCCCCCCCCCCGGGGCCTGCCCTCCCCGCTGCCCTGCTGCGTGGCCGGAACGGCGGCAGCTACTGGGTGCCTCGCCCACAGCCTGGCCTCCGTGCCCCCCGCCGCCGGGCCACGCCGGAGGCCCTGGGCGCTGACCCCGGACGGACCGGCTGCCTCCGGCCGGCTGGACGGGCGACTCGCTAGGAATTCCTGGAAAACCCCGCAGTTGGCCGCGGCCGGCCGGGCTGGAGTTTGCATTCCAGCGGTCCCGAGGGGATTCCACTTCGGCTGTTCCCGTGGGACCCGGCCGCCCCTGCCCCCTGACCTGCCTGGGGTCCCCCAGGGGCCCTCCGAGTGGCTGGGACAGTGACCTCCGGTGGCTGCGCCTGTGGCTGCGCCTGGTCTGCCGTACGTGGGTCCCCTCCTGTGCCCATCACGTGGCACTCGCGTGCGGTGGGGTGGCAGCTCGTCCGGGGTGCCGGAGGGACTGTGGCAGACGCTGGGTTTGCAGGTGGGTGTCCCCCACGTGGGCCTGCCTGGAGGGTGGGGCTGCCCGCCTCCTCCAGTCCAAGGGGGTCCGAGGCGCTGGGGTGGCCGTGGCTAAGAGCCGAGCGCTCACGGCTTCTCCCCCCACAGACGTGGATGAGTGCGCCATCGGCCACGGGGCTGCGAGGGCAGCGCCCTCCTCCGGGGCGGCTCAGGGAGATGCCAGGACCTGCCGAGGTGGGCCCGCCTGGCCACACCCTGCCCCGGCCACGCCCTGCCCCACGGCCACGCCCTGCCCCACAGCCACAGCTTACCCTTAGGCTCCTCTGAGGGGTCCTGGGTGGTGCCCAGTCCTTGGGGTCCTCCCTGCCAGACCCCCTCCCACGCCTTCAGGGGTCCACCTCTCCCCTGCAGTGAGGTTGGGAGAGCAGAAACCTGACGTGGGTGGGCGCCTGGGCTGTGCAGGTGGGAGGCTGCTGTGCGGGGGGAGGTGCCCGTGGAGAGGGGGCGGCAGCTGGCTGAGCGCCAGCGGCTGTGCTGGGTGGGGGGCACCCGTGGGCACCGTGTCCTGCCAGGGGCCTGGGAGTGTTCGCCAGCTCTGGGCTCACTCCGTACCCATACCCAGCCCCGTACCCATCCCCATCACTGCCATGGCTGGCGGGCTGTCAGCACAGCCAAGAACAGACAGGAAGCTCCTGAGGGGAGAGGGGGAGAGAGAAGGGGCAGCGGAGGTGGGAGGAAGGCAGGGGCGGAGGTGGGATGTCCCCTCAGCCCTCACCAGCCTGACCCTGCCTGACCCCGGCTGACCCCGGGCTCGGACATCTGCTCCGCTCCGCGGTCAGACAGTGGCGGCCGCCGCCCCTCCCAGCGCTCCCCTCCTGACCAGAGCGCTGTCTCTGGCTGTGGGCAGCTGGGAGGCGTCTGTCCCGTCTGTCCCGTCTGTCGGAGGTCCGGGCAGGGGACGACCTGCTGGGCGGGCCTAGGTGGGGTGTGGGGGTGCACAGGGAGGCACCCCGGCCTCTGGGGGTGCAGGAGCAGGGCTGGGTGAGGGGAGGCAGGAGCAGGGCTGGGTGAGGGGGGCAGGACCAGGGCTGGGTGAGGGGGGCAGGACCAGGGCTGGGTGAGGGGTGCAGGAGCAGGGCTGGGTGAGGAGGTGCAGCAGGTAGGGCTGGGTGAGGGGTGCAGGACCAGGGCTGGTGAGGGGGGGAAGGAGCAGGGCTGGGTGAGCATCACCCGCCGAGCGATGGCTTCACTGTGATCCCTTCTATGAGCTGTGCCTGTTGGGGTGGCAGAGCCCCCCCCAGGCCTGTACCCCGATTGCAGGACTCGCTCAGGGCGGGGGGAGGAGCACCCCTCTCTGAACCCCGGGTAAGGAGGGCCCCCGGCTGCCCGCAGTGCCCTCTAAGGTGGGCTGACGCGCTGGTGTCGGGAGTGAACTGGGTCTGAGGACATGCCAGGCCCGGGGCGGGCTCCCTGGGCGTGTCCGACCCCCTCACCTGGCCCAGGGGGCCATGGGGCCCACTCGAAGGACAGCACAGCCCACGGCACAGCCTCCTCCTCCTCCGAGGCTCTGGGCTCTGACACCTCAGGTCCTTGGGGGGTCCGGGTCCCCGTCCCGTCTGCCGTGGGCCAGTCTCACCGGCCTCTTCTGCACCGGGTTCCTGCTGAGGGCTCCCAGCCCAGGGGTCTTCAGGGTGGGCCTGGGCCTCAGCCTTCCCATCCCTGGCCCTCTCGCTCCTCAGCCCTTAGAGCCTGCTCACTCCCCACCCCTTGGTGTGTGTGTGTGTGTGTGTGTGTGTGTGTGTGTGTGTGTGTGAGTGAGTGTCTGGGAGACCCTCCTGGAGCAGGAGCCGCGGGCTGGCTCACCGGAGCGGCCAGTGCCGGCCGGGCATGGCTGCCCCTGCCAGGCTGCTGCTCCCGTGGGCGTGGCTGTGGGGGCAGGTTCCCACCCGAGGCTCAGAGGTGAGGGGGTGCAGGAGGAAGCGGGGTCCCGGCTGCCCGGCTCCCGCGTGGCCCTCGGGGGGCTGCTCCCGGCCTGACGCTGAGTCCCGGAGGCCCAGCCTGGGTAACTCTGAGCCTCGGTCTCTTCTGGACCAGCCCCGGGGAGCACTCCAGCCTCGGGGGGCTCCAGGGGGGCCTGCGGCCAGCTCCCAGCGCCTCGGGGGTTTCAGGGGGTGCAGGGGCGGAGGGAGGGCTGCCCAGCCTGAGGGACCCGTTCCCATGGGGCCTGGGACCCTGCCCTCTCCTCCCTCCTCGACGTCTTCTCTTACCCGGCCCAGGGGCTGGGGCTACATCTGGTCTGGGGGTGACGGGGGGCCAGGACCCTAACCAGGCCCAGGCATGGAGACCTCCCTCCAGTCCCCATCAGGCTGGGCATCTGTCCCTCCCCTCCCCACAACTCCCCTCCCCACAGCTCCTCTCCCCTCCACTCCCCTCCAATCCCCTCCCCTCCCTGCTCGACCCACCTCAGCTCTGAGAGCCCCCTGTGAGGCTGTCACACTGGCTGGTGTGTGGCCTGGGGACCCGGTGCCATCGGAGTGGGGACTTCCGGCCCCTTCCCGGGGGCAGTGAACGGCACGGGGAAAATCGGGTGTCTCTTTCCTTGGGGGGGGGTGCCAGGCTTGGGGGCGTCCAGGCCTGCCTTCTGCCCACACCAGGGGTGGGACTCTGCTGACACCCCGCTGCCCCCTCCTCCTTCCAGGAGATAAGGCGGCGGGACTGGGGGGTGAGATGGGGGGGGGGCAGCAGCTTTCTCCCTGTGAGGCCGCCGCCGCCCAACATGGAAACAGCGCTCTTTCTGGGGGCTCAGCCTTCCCCCCCCCACATGTCCCCATCCCTGCTGCTCCTCGGCTCCGGGGCGTCCAGGGCAGGGCGGGGGTCCTCGCCAGGGTGTCCGTGAAGCCTGCGGGGCCTGCGGGCTGTGACACCTGCTCCCGGCGGGCGGTCTGCTGCCCTGTCCGCGCCCCCCGCCCCCCCCCCCCGGTCCTGGCTCCGGTGCTCCCGTGTGCTCAGCGCCCGCCGCCCCGCCGCTGGGGGGACGCGGGTCCGGGCGTCTCCGTCCGGGAACGGGCCGGAGCCGACAGGCGCTCCTCACGCCGCCGCCCGGCTGGACGGAGCTGCCGGCGGGTCCCCCGGGGGCGCAGGAATGCGGGGGTGATAAGCCCTGAGACTGGTCGGGAGGGGAGGCCTGCTGACCGGGGCCAGCTGTGCTCTCCGGGCTGGCTGGGGCTGCGAGGGGGGCTGGGGGCGGCCCCGTGGAGCCGGCGTGGACTGGCCTTTGGGGGGCAGCCCTGCCTTGTTCCCAGGACGGTCGGTCGGCATCGGCCCCCAGGCCAGGCCCTCTGCTGGCGGCCCCCCGAGTCCTCAGGCAGGATGGGGGCGTACCGATGAGGCGTCTACAGCAGGGGAGCCCCCCCTTCCCCCCCCCGTAGGAGGCGCTGAGAGGGGCCTTCCTTCCCTGGCTCAGCTGAGTCCGGCCCCGGGGGCCGGAAGCTGGCAGGTGCCTTCTTGGTGGAGGCCAAGGCGGGAACAATGACAGCGCGGCGAGCCAGCCCCCCCCCGCCCCCAAAGAGAGACCGGGCCCCTCCCTGCCCCCCGCCCCCAGCCCAGGCACTGGGCAGCCCCCCGGAGGGGACCCCTAGACAGGCAGCCTGCAGGCAGGCGCCCAAACCAGAGCTTCCGGCGAAGATGTGGACCGGGGCCCAGCAGGCCGGGTGGCTGGGAGCGGTCTGGCTGTGCCGGGGGCTCCGTGGCTTGCTCCTCCTGCCCGTCGGGTGCCTGCCGTGGCGGAAGCCCCGTGGCATTCAGCCCCCCATGGCCCATCCTGCCTCTGCACTGGCCGCCCCGGCCTCGTCCTCTGACCAGCAGGTCTTTGCTCCCTTCCCTTCCGACTGTCCCGAGGCCATTCACCCCCCGTCCCCGCCGGGAGCCTCACCGGCTCCTCCCGATGTGCGTGCGCCCGGGCCTGGTGCCCCGTGGGCCCTGCTGCCTGGCGCAGGTGCCCAGTGAGAGCCAGGTCTTCGCAGCTGTGTCCGTGGCGGGAACTTTGTCCATGGGGGGCCATGTTGTGGTGGGTGGCGTGTCCGTGGCAAGGGCCATGTCCGTGGGAGGGCATGTTGTGGTGGGGACTGTGTCCATGGGGGCCATGTTGTGGTGGGTGGCGGGTCTGTGGGGCCGTGTCCCGGGGGCCACGTTGTGGTGGGTGGTGTGTCTGTGGTGGGGGCCATGTCCGTGGGGGCCATGTTGTGGTGGGTGGCGTGTCTGTGGTAGGGGCCGTGTCCGTGGGGGCCATGTTGTGGGTGGTGTGTCCGTGGCAGGGGCTGTGCCTATGGGGACCATGTTGTGGTGGGTGGCGTGTCCGTGGTGGGGAGTGTGTCGGTGGGGGCCATGTTGTGGTGGGTGGTGTGTCCGTGGCAGGGGCTGTGCCCATGGGGACCATGTTGTGTGGGTGGCATGTCCGTGGTGGGGACCGTGTCAGCGTCCTGGGCCAAGGCGCTCCCACGGCCTCGCTGTCTCTGCGTGGCTATGAGATTCTGGGCAGCAGAGAGCCCGGGCGGGGGCTCGTCACGCGCTAACACACGTGCACATGTGTTCCATGGCCTCCCAGGCTCTGGGTCCGATGCCCCCAGGGAAGAGCTCGGGGATGCAGGCTGCCCCCCCCCGGCCCCCCAGGACTGTGTGCGTCAGAGGGGCTCCCCATTTCCACCCGGCCCAGTCAAGGCAGCGGCGGCAGCCGAGCTGTCAGAAGCGACCTGGTTTTGATTTCCTTCCTCGGCTCGGTGGGGCCGAGGCGGTAATGGCTTTACCATGAGCTGAGGCAGCAGCAGGAGGTCCGCTGGCGCCCCGTCCGGAACGGAGCCCGAGGCGGCGGCCCCGGGGCGGGCTGGGGCCCCTGGAGCCGCCCGCGTGGTCTCTGTGGAGGCAGGTGGACCGAGTGGGACCCACACCCCAGCGGACCCCTGCCCTGGGCCGGACTCTGTCGGGGGGACACGGCCAGGCGGGTGAGGAGCTCTGGGCTGGGAGGTGACTGGAGCTGACCCTCACGGCCGCCTCTGTCCGGCCCCTTCGTGGCCCCCCACTGCTGGGTGGTCTCTCCTGCGTAGAGCCTGCCCCCGAGGGTCCCCGGAGGCACCCACACTGCTCTCTCGGCCTTCACGGCCCCCCAGCCTGCCCCAGACCAGTCACGGGACCTGCCTGGCTTCGGGGGGAGCAGGAGAGGGTCCTGTGGCCGCACGGTCACGGAGGGCGTGCCGGGGGCACCACGGGACAGAAGCCACAGGGGGGCCCCCAGTTCCGCTTCCTGGCCCCCGGGGCCCGGGACGTGGTGCTGCCCTGAGCTCCCTGCCTGGGCCCCGTGGCTGAGCCCGTGCTCAGGGAGGCACGGGGTGGAAGGGGGGGGGCCGGGGCCCTGCTGGGGGCGTGTCCCGCTGGAGGAGGAGGGCTGGGCCGCTGCTGACACAGGCGTTCCGTGTTCCCCATCGGGAAGGCATTTCCCAAACCGCGTCCAGACCTCGGCCCCGGGCCGGGTGCGCGGCTCAGCGAGGGAGGCCGCGGGGGTGTGGGCACCGTCGGGGCCCCCTTGGCGTTCCGTGCCTGCCATCTGCTGCCCCGCTCGGCCTGCCAGGCACGGAGGCCCAGAGCCCCCCCCCGAACGTAACCCTCCACCAGGCGGGGAGACCGCTGCACCCCGGAACCGGGCCCCGTGCAGAGCGGGCACCCGGGTCCCTGTTGAGTGACAGGCACGGGTGTGTGAGTGGGTGCGTGAGTGGGGAAGGGTAGAAAGACGGGCCAGGTGTGGGGGTGCAGAGGCGGCGGCAGCTGGTCTGGGGGTGCTTTGTGGAGAAGGTGACCTCTGAGTTGGCGCTCGGGGGCTGTGGAAGTGGGGCTCCCCGGGGCCAGGCCACCCAGAGGTCGGAGGAGCCAACATCAGACCAGACTTCCTAGAACCCTCTGCCCAGGGTCCAGCCCGGACTCGGCGCCGGCCCCTCAGCAGGTTCTGGGGGACAATCAGGGAGGCGCCCGGGACCCAGGGACCTTGGGCGAGCCGAACACTGTTTCTTCACAGCACCCCTCCCCCCGCAGGTTCCCGGTCCCTCCACTCAGACCCCTGGGCACCCCCGGGTGCCAGAGGGAGACCCGGGTGTCAGAGGGAGACCCGGGTGCCAGAGGGAGACCCGGTGCGAGAGGGACCCCGGGTGCCAGAGGGAGACCCGGGTGCCAGAGGGAGGCCTCGGGTGCCACAGGGAGACCGGGTGCCACAGGGAGACACCCCGGGTGCCAGAGGGAGACCCAGGTACCAGAGGGAGACCTGGTGCCAGAGGGAGGCCTCGGGTGCCAGAGGGAGACCCAGGTACCAGAGGGAGACCCGGTGCCAGAGGGAGGCCTCGGGTGCCAGAGGGAGGCCCGGGTGCTAGAGGGAAGCCCGGGTGGGTAGCCCTGGGCGAAGGGGTGCTGCGTGCTGCGTTCTGTCCCCCAGGACCCGCTGAAGGGCCCTCGCTGAGCCCCTGGCCCGGGTGGGACCCACGAGGGCTCTCGGCTCTCGAGGACTTCCTTCCAGGACAGGAAGCATGGCGCTTCCTGTGCCCAGACTTGTCGGCATTTGGCAAGCCTGGCACTGCCCTTGGACCTGAACTGCTTTCCTATTGGCCGAGCTTCTCCCGGCCGCGGGCTGGAGGCGGGGCCCACCTGGTCCCTGCTCTTCCCGGTCTCCGTGTCCCGGCTCAGGCCAGGGCCTCAGGCCCGGCCCCGCTGTCCACCCGGCCCCGCCGCCGTGCAGATGAGGAAGCGGAGGCTCCGCGGGGTCCCGGGACATGGGTGCCCCAGACTGGGCCTGCCTGTCTGCTGGGCACTGGGGACACGGCCCCCAGCAGCCCGCCTGCCCTGGGAAGGCGGGAGGGAGGGACCCCCTCAGGCCGGGGTGGGAGCTGGGGTGGCAGAGTGTGCCCAGCGGGCCCACGTCCAGCAGCTTCTGAGGCAGCGCAGGCCTAGTGTGTGTGTGTGAGTGTGTGTGTGTGTGAATGTGTGTGTGTGTCAGGGTATGTGTGTGTGAGAGTGTGTGTGTGTGGTAGTGAGTGTGTGTGTGGCAGGGTGTGTGTGTGTGAGAGTGTGTGGCAGGGTGTGTGAGAGTGTGTGTGTGTGTGTGTGTGTGTGTGTCAGGGTGTATGTGTGTGTGTGTGTGTGTGTGTGTCAGGGTGTGTGTGTGTGTCAGGGTGTGTGTGTCAGGGTGTGTGTGTGAGTGTGTGTGTGTGTGTGTGTGTGTGTCAGGGTGTGTGGCAGGGTGGGCACCAGCGGCCGCCAGGCTGCACAGGGTTTGGGGCTGAGCCAGGGCCTTTTGGGGGTGCCCCGGGGGGATGCCCGGCGGCGGTGGCTCCGATGACCCGGGGGAGGGCCGTTGTGGACTGAGCTGGGGCCGCGGCCCGTGCCCTGGGGTAACGGGGACCAGGGGTCTGGGGTTAGAGGCCTGTCGGGCTTTCCCAGCCGGGGACGGGGCTGGGGGTGGGGAGAGGGCTGGTCCTGGGCTCTGGGAGGGTGTGGCCAGGCTCCGCCAGCCTCCCTGGGGCGCAGCCCTGAGTCCTGTGGGTGAGGCCCTGGCTTGGGGGCTACAGGCAGCTTCACCCCCAGGATTTCCGCTTTGGTGGGTGTGGCCCAAAGGGCCCCCCGCCCCCCCCAACCTGCCGGAACAGAGCCCGTGGCCCCAGGGGAAGCCGGGCCCTGCCAGGGCCGCCTCCTCGGCCTCCGCCTCTTCCCCCGTTGGCGCTGGGAACGCCGTCTGTGTCTGTCTGCCCCCCGCAGCGCCCTGGGTCTCGAGTGCGTGTTTGCGCGCGTGGGCCTGTGTGCACACGTGTGTCTGAGTGTTCGCTGGGCCCTGGTGCCCGTTTGTGCGCGGGGTGCCCAGCGGGACCCTGTGTGTGGGGGGCGCTCTGGGCTGCCGGCCTGGAACCCACTGCCGCTGCGGGGCCTCGGGGCGGGGCGGGCGGGGCGGAGCCGGGAGCCCAGGCTCTGGCCTTTACCTGTGGGGGGTGGGGGTGGGGGGTGGGGGTGGGGGGTGGGGAGGGGTAGGGGGGTGGGGCCGGGGCTGGGAGGAGGGAAAGCTGAGAACTTAAAAGGCGAGGGGCGGGAGGCTGGGCGGAGCGGCTCCTGGCGGCGCCCAGCGGAGCCGGAGGCGCGGCTGCCGGAGCGGGGAGCGGGGAGCCGAGCGGAGACGCCATGGGGGTGTCCCCGCGCCGCAGCGCCCTGGCCGCGCTCTGGTGCCTCGGGGTTCTGGGGGGCCTGGCGCGCGTGGCGGGCACGCACTACCGCCACTTCTGGGGGGGCTGCTACCCGTGCGTCCTGGGCCAGGCCGGCCACCCCCTGGGCGCGGGGGACCGGAGACCAGGTGGGTGCGGGCGGGGCTGCGCGGGGCGAGGGGCGGGGGCGACGGGGGGGGGGGAAGGGTGCTGTCAGCCCGAGGGCAGGAGGGCGGGCCGGGCAGCCAGTGCCCAGTCCTCGGACAGTCCTGCCCTCCTGGGCCGCTGCTGGCCGCGGGGTGGCCGCCCCGCCAGGGGGAGGACGTCCCCCAGCCTTTGCGAGGGGCCCCGCCGGCAGCTTTGGGGTTCGTCCAGACGCAGGCTCGGGAGAGAGGCCCGGGCAGGGAGCAGGATCTCGGGTCCAGGGTCCCCGGAGCCAGTCCCCCAGTGTCCCCCGTGGCGGCGGCGGCAGGTGCTGCCCCTTCCTAACCCCCTCCCCCCCCCAATCCAGTGAGCTGCAGGGCCAGCTGGGAGGGCCGCAGCCCAGGGGAAGTGGGGGCACCCTGCCCTCTCCCCGAAGCTCCGATCTGGTCCCCATCAGGCCAGCCTCCCTGCAAGGAGCTCCTGGGAGTGGGCGCCAGGGATTGGGGGTGGCCTTCTAGTGAGTCCTCACCTGACCCCCCGCCCCTCCCCGGGGCAGCGGGCCCTCCAGGTCCCCAGGGGCGCTCTGTGCAGTGCACGTGGCCGCCTCCGAGACGTGTCCCTCTCCTCTGTCCCGGACCAGTCCCCGCCTCCATGCCAGAGGCACACAGCCCCGGCTGCAAGCTCCCTGCGGGATGGGGGGTGGAGAGACGGCTCCGTCCCCACGGGGTCCGGACCAGGCCAGCGCTGTCACTCCGCCACTCTGTCACCCTGTCACCCCGCCGGGTGGCCCTGGGTGCCGTGAGAACGTAGCCTCCAGTGAGGGGTGGGCGGGGCTGGGCCCGGGGTAGCGGGAGGCCCTGCCCTGGGCCTGCTTGTGAGGGGACGGCCCTTGGATGGCGGGTGCACTCTCGGGGCGAGGCCCTGGGGCGAGTTGGGGGGCGCAGGACTTGCTGACCGCGGACGGGCTCTGTCCCTGAGGTCCCGGGCTCGGGCTCGGCCTTGGTCGGGTGGTTTCTGTCCGGGCCGCTGGTTCGACCGTGGCTGTGGGCTCCTGGGCAGGAGCTGGTGTGACGGGGGGCGGGGGGGTAAGTAGAGACCCTACGGGCCCCCCACGGCCTCAGGATGGGCTCCCCGAGGCCCCGCCATCTCTTCCCCGGCTCTCAGAGGGCTCCCCCGGGACCAGCTCGTGCCGGCAGTGATGTCACCGCTCCAGTGTGTGTGGCATGTCTGGGGCTGCCAGAGTGGCCGTCACGGCTGTCCGCCGAGGGCAGTCAGGACCAGGGACGTTCCCGCAGCGCCGGGCCCCCCGGTCCTTACAACCGCCCGAGGACTGGCCGCTGCCGCCGGCCAGGGGGCTCCCCCGGGGCACGCCGAGGCTCGGGGTCCGGGCATGGCCTCGGGGCGGGGCTGGAGGGCGAGGCAGAGCCCCGCTTTGGGGTGGGAAGGGCCGGAGCGGGGTTTCGGAGGGGCTGGGCGGAGGCGGACGGGGGTGCGCACGAGCCGGCCCTGCGGGCAGCAGGCGTGACCGGGAGGGAGGCTGGCTCTCGGGGACACAGGCCTGAGCCTGGCCCCCCTGCCCTCCTGTGCCCAGACTGCCCGTCACTGGGTCCTTGTGGCTGTGGGGACGCTCCCCCGCGCCCTGTGCCCTGGACGGTGGTGTAGCTGCCCCTCCGGCCGACGCGGCCCCGGGGCAGGCTCGGCCGGGCAGGTGTCTGCGGGCCTCAGGGTGTCTCTGCTCTGGACGGGTGACCTGCCTCCTGGGCCCGTCTCTCCTCGGCCGGGCGGCTGGAGGGAGCCCCGGGGGGTGTGCAGGGGGGTGTGACCCTATCAGCATCCCCGCCGCCTGCTTGCCCAGCGCCGCCTCGGGGGTCACATCGGGGGCACCTCGCTGTCCTGTCCCGGCTCCACCTGCCTGCCACCCCCAGGCAGCACACAAGGCACCCTCCCCCCAAAGCACCCCGCACCCGGTGCTGCCCGCCGCCCTGCCCGCCGCCCCAGGGGACCTCCCCTCGGAGCCCCCCCCACCCCGGCCGGCTCCCTCTTCAGGGCTCTTCGGGGGCCGCTCACTCCTCTCCTCGGAGCTCCTTCCTTCCTGCGGGTCCTCCTGGCTTCGTCAGGACGTGGGGTCACCTGGGTGCAGGCGGAGAGGCTGGGCCGTCCGCCCCCCGTCTCTGAGGGCCGGGAGGGCCGGGTCTCCCCAGAGTGACCTGGCTGTGCCAGGAGCGGAGGGACCCGAGCCCCCGGCAGGGACCGGGTTCTGTGTGGTTTCCGGAGCGCCAGGCGTGTCCTTAGCGTGTGGGCTGGTGGCAGGTCCACGTGAGGGAAACATAGCGGGGGGGGGGGAGGACAGTTCGGGGACGGCAGGGGGACCCTTCCTCAGTGTCACCTCCGCACCCTTCCCAGGTCTGCTGAGGTGGCTGCAGCCCCACACCTCTGCATTCCTGCAGAAAGGGGGGCCCTCGTGAGGTGCGGCCCGGCCCCCTGTCCCGGGGAGGGTCTCCGCCCTGCCACTCCCTCTTCAGCCTCTGCCGTGGCCCAACCTCTGCTCCCCGAGTTCCGGCTGACCCTGCGGGTCGGGGTGCTGCGGCTCAGCCAGGCGTTGGGGGCAGGCCCCCCCTCTCCTCTGCCTGGCTAGGCCGGTGGGGGGCGCGGGGCAGCCTGGGCGGTGCCCTCAGGGAGGGTGAGCGGCCGGGCCAGTGCTCAGTGGGGGCAGCGGGTGGGTCCCAGCTGTTAACCCTCCTCACCCTGTGCCCAGACGTGGACGAGTGCCAGCTGCACAACGGCGGCTGCCACCATCGGTGCGTGAACACGCCCGGCTCCTACCTGTGTGAGTGCAAGCCCGGCTTCCGGCTCCACGTGGACGGCAGGACCTGCCTGGGTAAGCCGGCCCCGCGCCCTCCTGCCACCTGGCCACGCTGGTCACCCCATTCTCCCCTCCCCCCGGCTGGGTGCTGGGCCGGCTCCCGCTCCTGGGCTGGGAGGCGGACAGGCCTGGCTCAGGGTCAGGGCCGTGACAGGGCCCCGTCCAGCGGCCTGGGAGGCCGAGGGCCGGCCTGTCGGGTCCTCCCAGCCCCACTCCCAGGAGAACCGAGGCTCAGGCGGCGAGGGGAGCGGTCCCCAGTCCCGGCTCCCCCTCGGGCTGGGCCCTGGGACCCGGGGCCTCGGACCGGCTGCAGCCGCGCCTGAGCTGGGATGCCCAGGTGGCTCCCCTGGAGGGGCCTGGGCTGCAGCCGAAGCCACCGTGGCCGACAGCGGGGACCAAGGCTGGCCGTGCTGCCCGAACCCCGGAGGGCGTGGGAGGCTGGTCTGGAAGCTGGACCTGGGGGTGGGGGTGGGGTGGGGGGCAGTGAGGCCACTCATGCTCCGGGCTGGGCTTCCAGGGCCCCAAGAGCCCGGGGGCGCTGTCTCGGGCGGAGACGCCGCGCAGTGGGACCCTGACCCCCTTCCTCTGGGGGCTCTGGCCGTGGGGAACAGCCCCATGGGGATGGCCGGGCGGAGGTGCCGGCCCCAGACGGTGGCCCCTGCCAGTTCAGGGAGAAGGGGTGAGGGTGAGGGAGCACCAGGGAGAGAAGGGGTGAGGGTGAGGGAGCACCAGGGAGAGAAGGGGTGAGGGGGAGGGAGCTCCAGGGAGAGAAGGGGTGAACGCAGGGGAGCACCAGGCACCCACTGAGGTGGAGGGTGAGGGGCTGGAGGCCAGGAGGCTGGTGTGGAGCGGTCAGGGCCCTCCCTCTCCCCTCCCGCTGGCTCTGGACACAGGTGCGGGGCCCAGGGCTGACCCTCCCTGCTGGCTACTGTCTGAGGCCCCGGGGGGTCCTTCTCTGGGCGGGGCGCGAGGTGCCCCTTCTTCCCACCCGAGACCGTGAGGGCTGGGGGCTCCGGGCCCCTCCCCGCTCGCCGGGCTGCCGTGTGGCCGGCGGCCTGCCAGCCCCGGGGGGCCCCCAGCGCACTCACATGTCCTGGCTGCCGCCGGGAGCGAGGCCGCTGCCCCGTGGAGTCTGCCTGGGCGGAAAGTGGAACCAGATGCAGGAATGCTGTGGTGTGTGGCGCGCAGACACAGCCACGGGGCAGCCCCAGCTGCTGCCCGCGGGCGGGCGGGGGGGGGGGGGCTCCGGGAGCCACGGCCACGAGCTCTTTGTCCGAGGGGCCCCGGGTCTCCCCAACGTCCTGCCCACGACCCGCCGGCAGGTTCTGCTTGGAGGAGGGCGCCCGTGGGGGCTGGGCCTGGTGGACACCCACGGCCCCTCCCTGCGTGGCTCCCGGTGAGGGGCCTGGGTCAGGGACACACCCCCCGCCCCCTCGTCTCCCCACCTCGCTGATGGGGGCCTCCAGCAGACACTGGGGCGGGGGTGGGGGCAGCCAGCAGCCTGCAGAGGGGAGGTGCCCTTTGGGGCTCGGGGGCCGTCGTGGCCTCTGGGCGTGGCCCTGGGCTGCTGCTTCGACCGGACGGGGCAGCAGGGACCGCTGGCAGGCGTGCCGTGTGCGGCGTGTGGCCCTGGGCTGTGGCTGCGGCGGTCGTGCACACCCTGTGAGGGAGCTGAGTCCTGGGTCGTGCCGGGGCCCCGTCCGCAGGGGGCGGGCAGGACGCACGGGGCTGAACAGTGAGGGGCCCCGAGCTGGCGGGGCGGGGCGGGGCGGGGGCGGGGCGGGCAGAGCCCAGGTGAGTCTCTCCTCCTGGCCCGGCTGGCAGCCGCCCTCCTGGCCGTGCCCCCAGCAGGAGGAAGGGCTGCGGATGGCCGCCGACCACGCGTGTGACCACACATGTGACCACACATGTGACCACACGTTGGAGCAGGCGCTGGGGCCCGGAAGCCCAGCCAGGCTGAGGGCAGTAATTACCAAACCCCAGGAAGCCGGTCCCGAGGCAGCCAGCTGGTGGAGGCTGCCGCAGGGGGCGCTGGGGCTCGGCCACCGCTGGCGGGCTTCCCCCCAGCCAGCCCGCCTCACCCAGCCCCCCACTGGCCAGCTCGGGCTGGTCCTGTGCCAGGCCCGGGGGCCAGGGCCTTGAGGTCGGCCACTCACAGCCCCCCCCTGCCCCTTCCTCCGTGGCACGCTGGTGCACCTGCCCTGGCTCCAGCCTGAATCCGTGCTCAGGACTTGGGTGCTGCCACCTGCACCCCCAGGCTGGGAGATCCGCTGGCAGAGGCAGAGTGGGCCCCGCCTTGGGGGACACATGTTTGCCAGACGCCCGGTTTCCTGCTCGGGCGAGGTTCTGTTCCCTTGCGGATGGATCTCCGGCCTCCCACCCGAGGCTCCCGAGTGGGGCGGCCCCTGCTGGCAGAAGGCGGGGTTGCAGCCCAGCTCTATTAGAACCTGTGACCCCCTGGCTGAAGCCCCACTTCCTGGGATGTGTGCGCACTGGGAATGAGGGTGTATCGGTGAGCTCAGGCAGCCGTAACAAACTCCACAGGCTGCGGGGTCTACACAGCAGCCCTTAACCTTCTCACCGCTCTGGGGGCTGGGAGTTTCAGACCGGGTCAGTCCTGGGAGAGCCCGCTTCCTGGCTGTCCTCATACGGCAGAGAAGGGGACACAGAGATCTCGTGTGTCTTCTTAGAAGGACCCGAGTTCCATCAGGTCCAGGCCCAGCTCCTATGACTCCATTTCACCTCATTACCTCCCTGAAAGGCCTGCCTCCCAATACAGCCCCATTGGGGGTTGGATTTTAGGGGGACATATGCGTTCATCTGATTGGGGGTGATGGAGCCCCTAACCCCATCTTCAATTTTCTTTTTTTAAAACATTTTTTAAATATTTATTTTATTGATATTTTACAGAGAGGAAAGGAGAGAGATAGAGAGCTAGAAACGTTGATGAGAGAGAAACACCAACCAGCTGCCTCTTGCACACCCCCTACCGGGGATGTGCCCGCAACCAATGTACATGCCCTTGACCGGAATAGAACCCGGGACCCTTCAGTCCGCAGACCGACGCTCTACCACCGGGTTGATGGTCAAACTGGTTTCGGCCATCTTCATTTTTCCTTTTTTAATTGATTTTAGAGGGAAGGGAGGAGAGAGAGAGAGAGAGAGAGAGAGAGAGAGAGAGGAGAGAGAGAGAGACATGGATTAGTAGCATTCTGTATGTACCCTGACTGGGACTGAACCCGCAACCAGGCTGTGTGCCGGACCAGGAATCAAACCGGTGGCCTTTCAGTGCATGGAACAGCGCTCAACCGACTGAGCCACACTGGCCGGGGCCCCTCCCATCCTCCGATAGGCTCTCAGCTTTGCTTCAGGCCTGAGCCTGCTTTTTAAAAATATATTTCTATTGATTTCAGAGGGAGAGGGAGAGGGAGAGAGAGACAGAAACATCCACGATGAGAGAGAACCATGTGACACGCCCCACACCGGGGACCAAGCCTGCAGCCCATGCCTGTGCCCTGACCGGGAACCGAGCCGTGACCTCCTGGGTCCTACGTTGGCGCTGAGCTGCTGAGCCAAGTCAGTGCCCTCTCTGGATGCTGGTTGCCCGTCCCCGCCCTGGCCGCACAGCCCTGCGCCCGCTGCAATGTGCCCGCTCAGCCCCCGGGTCCTGGCTCAGGCTGTGCCAGTGGCGCTGGGCTCGGCTGCCCCTGGCACAGCCCCGAGGGGCCTCTGGGGCGTTCGTTCAGAGCGGGTGCGGAGGGTGGGGCTCGGTGGGCTCAGGGTGTGAGGCGGCACAGGGACCGGGACCCCCTCCACCCGTGCCCACCTCCTGCGGGTCCTCCCCCGAGGGCCAGGCGGGCTCTGGGCCTGTTTGGGGTGCTCTGGGTCCGGAGGGTGAGCCTCCCGCTGCCAGCGACGCGCCGTGGTTCCTGTTAGGCGTCCTGGCGTTGGGCAGGCAGAGCCAGGCGCCGGCAGCTCAGGCCAAGCTCAGCTCAGAGGCCTCCGGGGCGGGGCTGCCTGCGCAGAGCTGTCCCGGGGGCAGGGATGGGGGGGGCAGGCGGGTCCTCGGAGTCCGGGTAGCGTCCGGGCAGGCGGGTGGGGAGGAGGCTCAGGCCAGCTGGGATCAGGGGACAGAGCCGTTTCTGTACCCCCTCGCCTCCTGTGCCCTCCTCTGCACCAAGGTTACATTGGCCCTGGGGGACCCCCAGCGTGGGCGCCCACCTCTTGCCAGCGTGGGGAGCAGCAGGTCTGAGTGCGGGTGTGGCTGTTTGCTGTGGAGGGAGCTGTGCCGCTGGCAGGCGGCATGGTGGGGCCACTCGCGCTCCACGGCAGCCCCACTGCACCGGTCCCCGGCCTCGGAGCTCTGCCCCCACGGGGCTCCTGGCTTCCAGCCTCATGGGGGCGTCTCGGGGCGAAGCCCTGGCCCCGCAGCCCCAGGTTTGCTCCGGGCCCAGCCGCCGGGACCCAGGCACCGCGTTCCTGTGGTTTTGCTCCGGAGTTCTGGGCCGACGCCTTCCCTAACCACGAGGCCACTGCCAGAGACTCCGCGGAGCTGCCAGAGGCCCCGTGCCGCCCTGGGCACCCTGCCTTGCTCAGCACCTCCCCCGGGCCCGGCCCGGCCCGGCCCCCCAGCACCCGGCTCCGCTCAGTCCCCTGGCCCGGCCCGGCCCCCCAGCACCCGGCTCCGCTCGGTCCCCTGGCCCGGCCCGGCCCCCCAGCACCCGGCTCCGCTCAGTCCCCTGGCCCGGCCCAGCGCTCCCCGCAGGCATCTCCCGGAGGCCTGCACCAAGGCTGTCCCGGGACTGGGGTTGGGGTCCCGGTTCGGTGGCCTTCCCCGGTGCCGTCCCCACAGCCGCCGGAGGCGTGGGGGCTGTGTGAGCTCGGGTTGCGCGTGGGGCCCGGTCTGGGGTGGGCAGGAGGTGCCCTGGCCCGTCAGGAACCAGCGGCCAGGCCTGTGGGCCATGGTTGCTGTCCGCGGCCTCCCCGCGCCTGCCCCTCCGCCCCGAGGACCAGGATGGTGGAGTCTCGGGGCCTCCACCACCCCTTGCTGGCCTGCCGCCTCCTCCAGGGAGCCTCCGGGCTGCTCTGCCTCGGGACCCTGGACACCCTGCTCCCAGCGTGGCCGCCCCTCAGAGGCCGGTCCTGCGGCCGGCGGGGTCAGGGCACCCGGGGGACAGCCTGCGCCCGCAGCCCCTGCGTGGGGGCGGGGAAGCAGGGTGCCAGGCCCCGGAGAGGAGGCGTTGCCCGCTGGAAGCCCCGGGTCTGGGATGGAGGTGGGAGGAGGGGCTCGGAGTGGACCCCGAGGCGGCCCCCGCCCCTGCTCTGCGGGCCCCTCCGGCTCGCCGCCGGCTGACCCGGCTCTCCGTCCCCAGCCATGCACTCCTGTGCCGTGGCCAACGGCGGCTGCCAGCACGACTGCGTGCAGCTCACGGCCACGCAGCACCGCTGCCAGTGCCGGCCCGAGTTCCAGCTCCAGGAGGACGGCAAGCGCTGCGCCCGTGAGTGTGGCCGCCGGGAGGGGGGGGGCGCCCGGCCGGAGCCCCTTCGGACCGGCAGGGGGGGGGCAGGGAGCCAGGAGCCCTCGGGGGGGCCCCCCGCTCCCACCCAACTTTCCCCCTTTGCTCTGTCCCTGGGCGGCGGCCGCAGGCAGGAGCCCGTGCGCGGACCGGAACGGCGGCTGCATGCACACGTGCCAGGCGCTCCGGGGCCTCGCCCAGTGCTCGTGCCGCCCCGGCTACCGGCTGGCAGCCGACCGCAAGGCCTGCGAAGGTAAGGCGCCCGCCCGGGGCCGCGGCGGAGGGTCCCGGGGCCTGCCCGGCCGCCTCTGGTGCCCGGGCTGTGGGCGCAGGGCTGGCCTGGGGGTGCGGGCTCCTCGGCGCGGCTGGGGGCAAGGCCGCGGGGCGAGGCCGGGGGGCAGGCCCCGCTGAGGGCTGTCCGGCCCGGCCTCCTCTGGGCAGCGATGGGCAGGCTTCGGGTTGTGCTGATGTGTTTAGTTGCTTACCTTATTTATTTTCAATATGTTTATTGATTTCAGAGGAGAATGAAGAGGAAGAGAGAGGTAGAAACATCAGTGATAAGAGAGTCTTTGATCGGCTGCCTCCTACCAGGGATCGAGCCTGCAACCCGGGCAGGTGCCCTTGACCGGAATCGAACCCCCGACCCCTCAGTCCGCAGGCTGACGCTCTATCCACTGAGCCACACTGGTTTCAGCAGGGGCTGCTGATTTTATTATTTTTTTTATTTTAAAAAATATATTTTATTGATATTTTACTGATTGATATTTGATATTCAAAGATATATCAATAATAATTGAATTATTGATATTCAAAGAGGAAAGGAGAGAGCTAGAGAGCTAGAAACGTCGATGAGAGAGAAACATGGACCAGCTGCCTCTCGCACACCCCCTACCAGGGATGTGCCCGCAACCAATGTACATGCCCTTGACCGGAATCGAACCCCCGACCTCTCAGTCCGAGGGCCGACGCTCTATCCACTGAGCCACACCGGTTTCGGCAAGGGGGGCGCTGATTTTAAATGTTTCTGGTGTCGCTGGGGTGGTGCCTCCCTGTGGGGCCAGCTCCCGGGGGCCTCGGGTGTCCGGCTGGCTAACCCGCTGGGCGCCGCTCTCTGGAAGGGACCGTCACCCCCGGCGGCGGGCCCTGCGGCCTGCGTGGTGTGGTTAGTGAGACGCCCTCCACTCCCCTGACCCGCAGCCCCAGGACCGGCTGCCGCAGGCCTGGGAGCTCGGGGTGCAGGGGCTGGCGGGCTCGGGCACAGAATGGGGGTGTGTGACCCAGGCGGAGGCCGGGACCCTGCTCCGGTCCAGCTGCCCCAGAGGCTGGGGTGCTGAGGCCCACCCTGGGGGGCGTGGGGAGCCTGGGGGGGCACCGCTGAGAGCCCGGGGCACAGAGAGGGCGCCGCTGCCGTGCTGCTGGCAGGGCCGGCTGTGGGGGGGGGCTCCGGAGGGCAGAGGGTCCTCGGTGCCCCTGCCCGGGGCGCTGGTGATAGAAGTGGGTGCTGGAGCCAGTGCAGGTCAGGAGCGGGCACGAGGGGCCCTCCTGGCACAGGGGCCTGAGCCCTGCCCCGCGGGGGTCCCCCCACACCAGGGCCAGCACCCAGAGCCCTCCCCGCCTCCCCCATCCAGACGTGGACGAGTGTGCCACGGGGCTGGCCCAGTGCGCCCACGGCTGCCTCAACACGCGAGGGTCCTTTAAGTGTGTGTGCCACGCGGGCTACGAGCTGGGGGCGGACGCTCGGCAGTGCTACCGTGAGTGACGCCGGGGTGGGGGGCACCCGGCGGGAGGTGGTGGCAGGAGATCGCTGTGGCCAAGCCCCCTGCCAGGGGCAGTGCTGGGCGCGGGGGTGGGGGTGGGTTCTAGGAGGGCAGGGGTGGGGAGGGCCCTGGGAGGACAGGGATGGGGGTGGAGGTAGGGGTGGAGGGTGGGGGGGAGGGCAGGATGATCAGGAGGCCGCGGTGCCAGAGCCCAGCCGGCCCGGCTGCCGGCGGCCTGTCCCCAGCAGAGGGACCGGGCCTGGATGGCCGGCCGGTGGGGTCGCTCAGGCGCTGCCCGTCCCGGGGCCTCGCAGGGATCGAGATGGAGATCGTGAACAGCTGTGAGGCCGACAACGGCGGCTGCTCCCACGGCTGCAGCCACAGCAGCGCCGGCCCCCAGTGCACCTGCCCCCGCGGCTTCCAGCTGCACGAGGACGGGAAGACCTGCATCGGTGCGGCCCTGCTCCGAGCCGTCCCCACCTGACACCCCCCACCCTGTCCCCCCCCACCTCCGTCCCCCGTCTGTCACACCCACCCCTGCTCCGAGCCGTCCCCCCGACACCCCATCTCCCCCCCGACCCCCGTCCCCCCAGTCACAGCTCCTCCTGAGGCCATCCCTCGCCTGACACCCCATCTACCCCCCTCGTCCCCCCGTTACAGCTCCTCCCAGGCCGTCCCCCACCTGACACCCCCCACCCTGTCCCCCCCACCTCTGTCCCCCTGTCTGTCACACCCACCCCTGCTCTGAGCCATCCCCCCGACACCCCATCTCCCCCCCCCGCCCCGTCCCGGTCCCCCCTGGTCACAGCTCCTCCTGAGGCCGTACCCCAACCTGACACCCCACCTCCCCTCCCTGACCCCCCGTCCCCCATCCCCCATCCCCCGTCACAGCTCCTCCGAGGCCCTGCCCCAACCTGATACTCCTCCCCACCCCACCCCTCTGTCCGTCACACCCACCCCTCCTTTGAGGCCACGCCCCGACCTGACACCCGTCCCCCCCCATCACACCCACAGCTTCTCGCGAGGCCTCACCCCAAACCTTAACCCCCCACCCCCACCCGTCCCCCGTCCCCCTGTCATACACAGCCCCTCCGCCCAGGCCAGGGTGGGGGAGGGGAGGGGGCAGCGTCCAGTGGCTCCTCCAGCCCAGTGACACCGTGTCACCCCCCCAGGCCCAGCCCGGCCCACAGCAGGGGTGGCCCTGTGGCCATGACATCCGTCCTGGGGGTGCGCACCGGCGGGGGAGGGTGTCCACGGGGGGGTATCCAGGGGGGCGGTGCCAGCGGGCTCCCGTGTGCCCCCAGACGTGGACGACTGTGCGGACGCGCCGTGCTGCCAGCAGGTCTGCACCAACAGCCCCGGCGGCTACGAGTGCAGCTGCTACGCCGGCTACCGGCTCAGCCCGGACGGCTGCGGGTGTGAGGGTGAGCCGGGCGTGAGGGTGAGCCGTGGGCGTGAGGGTGAGCCGGGCGTGAGGGTGAGCCGGGTGTGAGGGTGAGCCGGGCGTGAGGGTGTGAGGGTGAGCTGGGTGTGAGGGTGTGAGGGTGTGAGGGTGAGCCGGGTGTGAGGGTGAGCTGGGTGTGAGGGTGAGCGGTGGGCGTGAGGGTGAGCCAGGTGTGAGGGTGAGCCGGGCGTGAGGGTGTGAGGGTGAGCTGTGGGTGTGAGAGTGAGCTGTGGGTGTGAGGGTGAGCCAGGCGTGAGGGTGAGCCGGGTGTGAGGGTGAGCCGGGTGTGAGGGTGAGCCGCAGGTGGGCGGGGCGGGAGATGGCTGGGCTGTGGGGCGTCACCTGGCACAGCCTCGGGCTGGGCCAGCCGGCAGGGTGGAGGGGCCTCCGAGGCCAGCGGCAGTGCGGTGTGCCCGCAGACGTGGACGAGTGCGCGTCCAGCCGCGGCGGCTGCGAGCACCACTGCACCAACCTGGCCGGCTCCTTCCAGTGCTCCTGCGCGCCCGGCTTCCGGCTGGACGAGGACCGCCGGGGCTGCTCCCGTGAGTGCCCTGGGGAGGGCCGTGGGGAGGGGGCACAGAGCAGCTCAGCACTCCCACACCCGGGAGGGGGCCGGCCGGAAGCCGGTGTGGGGGTGCAGGCCTCAGGGCCCGTAGTGTCAGGAGAGCAGCTGGGACCCCAGCCCCCTGGACGGGGCGAGGCGGGCCGGGGGGCAGTCCTTTGGGCCTGGGCGGGCTCAGGCAGGCGCTGGCTCTGGTAAAGGGGGGGCGGGAAGAGGGGGGGGGAAGACGGGGTGTCGGGGGCTCAGGCTTTTGTGTCCACAGCCCTGGAGACGCCGGAGGGGGACCCGGCCGGCCGGCTGCCCTTCGTGCGCCCGCTGCCCCACGTGGTGCTGGGGGACGGGCTGCCCCCCCTCTTCCAGGACGACGACGTGGGGGCCGAGGAGGCCGAGGAGGCGGAGGCCCGGGGCGCGCTCTCCCTGGAGGAGAAGTTTGGTGAGTGGGGCGCCGGCCTCGGGTCCATCTTTTGGGGGGGGCGCAGGGCCCCGCGGCCCCTCTGACGTGGGGGTGCGGGAGGGACCTGGTCACGGCCGTGAGACCTCGGCTCAGGGGTGCAGCCACCTGGGGTAGGCACCGCGTGTCGGGGGCCCAGCCTGGACCAGACGGGCCCCCAGTTCCCGGGGAGGCCCCCCCAGGCCTGTGTCTTCTCCCACCTCCACCTCCACCTCCACCTCGCCCCGGGGCTTCCATGGTGGCCTGGGCCCCTCGGCCCCGTGCCCTGGAGCCGTGGTCTGAGCCCGCGCCCGCACCCTCGCCCGCAGTCTGCCTGGACGGCGCCTTCGGCCCCGACTGCAGCCTGACCTGCGCCGACTGCGGCCACGGGGGGGCCTGCCTGCCCGGCCTGGACGGCTGCGACTGCCCCGAGGGCTGGACCGGGCTCGTCTGCAACGAGAGTGAGGCGGGGCGCAGGCTGCGGGGGGGGGGGGGGGGGAAGGGCAGCGGGAGGGCGGAGGGGAGGAGGGGGGACCCCAGCTGGGCAGCCCTCCCGGGGTGCCCCTTCCTGGGCAGGCTCCCCGCGCCGCCCACGCTCACCCGCTCACTCATTAGCTCCGTGTCTGCTGACCCCCCCCCCACAGGCGTGAGCCCCTCACGGTGGGCGGGGCTCCAAGACCAGGAAGCCTGGGGAGGGGGTCCCGCCGTGTCCATGGGGCAGCAGGTCCCCAGGCCACGGCCTGTTGTGGCCGGAGCTCACTGGACACCGGCTCTCTGGACACGGAGCTCCGCTGTCCGGAGCCTGGCCACGCCTGCCCCGACCCCAGACCGGGCCTCAGGCCTCAGCGCCTCCCCGTCTGCCAGCTGAGCCGCCGGCTTCCGAGGGACGGCAGGCGGCCCCGGACCAGGGACGCTCCTCTCGGTCCGAGCGGGGCGGCTCTGACCCCTGAGGCCCCAGTGTCCCGGGTGGAGGGGTGCTCTGGGCCCAGCCCGCTGCGGTCGTGACCCGTGACCCGTGACCCTCGCCCGTCCCCGCAGCCTGCCCCGCGGACACCTTCGGGAAGAACTGCAGCTCCGCCTGCAGCTGCCGGAACGGTGGGACCTGCCACCCGGCCACCGGGGCCTGCCGCTGCCCTCCCGGCGTCGGCGGCGCCCACTGCGAGGACGGTGCGTGCCGCTGGGGGCGGGGGGGGGGGGCTCCCCGTTCCTGGGGGCATGCGAGCGGAGCTCTGTGAGGCCAGGGGGGGGGGGGCTGGCGGGAAGCGTTTCCCGGCCCGGGGCCGCAGGGGAGCCCGCTCCGAGGGTGTCCACGTGGGTGACCCCTCAGGCAGGACATGCCCTCTTACCGCCTCTGCCCGAGAAGGCAGCGGACGGAGCGCCATCTTCCTCCTAGCGCGTGGCTGCTGGCCACGGTGGAGCCGCCCCGGTGCCCGGGCGGCCGTGAGGGCAGGGCCAGCGTCTACGTCCCGGGCAGCGTGCAGGGCCCAGCCCCCCAGCAGCCTCTCAGGCCTCTCCCCCGCCTCTCCTTCCTCCCTCTTCTTCCTCCCTGTCCCCCCTACCTCTCCCCCTGCCCCTTCCCTCTCCCCCGCCACTCCTTCCTTCCTCTTCTCCCTTCCTCTCCCCATCCCTCTCCCCCTCCCCCTGCCTCTCCTCTCTCCCTCTCCTCCCTCCCTCCCCCCTGCCTCTCCCCCTGCCTCTCCTCTCCTCCCCTCTGTCCCGTGCTGCTGGGGGCTGAGAGCCCACGGCCTGTGAGAGGCGACCTGGGGACAGGCCGAGCGGCCAGGACCCAGGCGGGTGAGGACTCGGGTGCTTTGCTTGTGGGCCGTGTGGCTGCCCGGACCCTGGTCTGCGGTGGGGCCCATGGCACAGCGAGCCTGGGCAGGTGAGCGGGGACGCCCTCGGCGAGGCCTGCAGGCCGGCGTCCAGGCCGGGCTGCAGCCCCCACACCCCGTCCGCCCGCCTGCAGCCTCCTCACCGTCCTAAGGTCGCTTGTTGGGGTGGCCCCTTGAGGACCCGGATGCCCCGGGGTCCCTGGGGGTGAGGACGGGCACGTCGTGGGGTCACCGCCAGGGTATGCAGTGGGTGGGGTGGGGCGGGGAAGCCAGAACCCGCCCCTCGCCCTGGCTGCTGCCCTTCCCTCTGAGGTGTGCGGGCTGGGCTGGGTGACCGCGGGAGACGTGGGGTGGACATGGGAGATCGAGGCTCAGCGTGGCCACCTGTGGGAGCAGCTCCCTGCCTCTGGCCCCGGCGCCGTCCCGGCCACGGCCCCCAGGGCGGCGGCCACACCTCGGGCTCCTCCGGTGCCTCCTCCCTCCTGGTGCCCTCCCTCACCCCCCGGGTCCTCCCTGCCTGGGTGCGGGGCCCTCCGGGGGCTGGGGGCCCGCAGCCCCAAGGCCGTGCCCCGGTGTGGGCGCTGGGCCCTCGGGGCGCCTCCGCGGACGTGGGGCCCTCTGAGGGCGCTCACAGGCCCCGCCCCCCAGGGTGCCCGCGGGGCTTCTACGGCAAGCACTGCCGGAGGAAGTGCCAGTGCGCCCACCGGGGCCCCTGCCACCGCCTCTACGGGGCCTGCCTCTGCGACCCGGGGCTGTACGGCCGCTTCTGCCACCTGGGTGAGTCCCCGCCCCGGCGCGGGTCCGAGGGGGCCACGGGGTGAGTCCCTGCCCTCGGCGGGGGTTCCAGGGGGTCTGTGCTGCCCCCCCCCACCCGCAGAGGAGGCCGCAGGAGCTCCGTGAGCCCCGGCTGGGGTTGAGGTGCGCCCAGGCCCCCGGGCTTGGGGTGCTGGTGGGTCCCCAGCTCAGGCGGGGGGTGCAGGCCTCCCTCAGCAGCTCCGGGGGGCAGGCTCCTCTTGGCTCTGGGGTTTCCTGGTGGCGCGGGGCTGCGGGGAGGGGGTGGGACGGCGGCTCAGTCCCAGCAGCTCTGGGGGGCTTTGTGACAGGGCTGTTCAGAGGGGAGACACAGGACCCCAGAGCTTCCCGGGGGGAAGTGGGGTGACCCTGGCAAACCCCGGAACTTCAATGAGATGCTGGGTCACCGTGCTGGGAGGACCCTGTCCTCTCTGTGCCGGTCCCGGGTCCCGGACACAGCCCGGCGGGGGAAGGGGGGACTGGGCCGGGAGGCAGAGGCCTGTCACGTCACGTCACGTCACGTCACGTCACGTCTGTGTGCAGCCTGCCCGCCGGGGGCCTTCGGGCCGGGCTGCTCGGAGCAGTGCCAGTGCGAGCCGCGGGGCACTCGGGCCTGCGACCGGAGGGACGGCCGCTGCTCCTGCAAGCCAGGCTTCCACGGAGAGCGGTGCCAGCTCGGTGCGTGCCGGGCCCGGGGGGTGGGCCTGGGGGTGGTGTGGGGTTCCTCTGGATGTGGATGAGGGGGTGTCCTGGGGACGGTGTGGGGTGCCCCTGAGGGTGGTGCGGGATGCTTGGGGGTGGTGTGGGGTGCTCCTGGGGCTGCTGAACCCCACAGCCCCCTCTCCTCGCCCCTCAGAGTGCGACCCCGGCTTCTTCGGGCCGGGGTGCCAGCAGGCGTGCGCCTGTCCCCCGGGCTCGGCCTGTGACCCGGTCAGCGGTGCGTGCGGGCAGCAGTGTCCGGCCGGCTTTCGGGGGGCGGGCTGTGACCAAGGTGAGCGCTGGTCCCTGACCCGGGGTCTGGGCGGTGTGGGTCGCTGGGCGCACCTGGCACGGCCCCGAGTGGCCCGCTGGGTGCCACCTGGTGCTGCCTTCACCCCCCCCAACTCTCCCCCCCCCCCACGCCTGCCAAGGTGGAGGCTGTGGGCAGGGTGGGGCTGCCCAGGGCCCCGCCCAGAGGGCGATGCCTGCCCCTGCCTGTCCACCCTCCTCTCTCCCTCCCCCGCCCTTCCCCTCCTTCCCCCCCCCCCCCCCGAACTGAGTGTCTGAGTTGGAGCTGGGGGCCAGGACTCCCGGCGGCCCAGACAGACAGACAGCTGCTCCTGGTGGGTCCCGGAGCCGAGTCTGGCGGGCGTGGTGTGGGTGTGGGTGTGGGCGTGGTACGGGCAGGATGGACGCCCTCCTGTGGGTGCTGCGGCCCAGCCTGGGGCCCTGTCCGTGGGCACAGGGCGGTGGGCGCGGCGGGAGGCCTGGACCCTGGCCGGCCGCCGTAGGTGACGGGGGCCCCAGTGTGAGTGTCGGGGCTGCTGCGGCCCAGTGCCTACGGGCTGGTGGGCAGGAGCCGGGGTCTGGGTGTGGGCGGTGTGACCATGGCAGGGCCGCCGGCCTGAGCTCCTATGACCGGCCTGCCCCTCAGTCGGAGTCGCCCCAGCGTCCGTCTCTCGGGGGAATGAGGAGGGGCGGGGTCGGCGTCCCCACTGCACCCAGGCTGGTCCCCACGGGCACCCGGGAGCCACACGGGCGCCATACGTGTCCTCTGATTCCTCTCCACCCTCCACGCACGCACACGCACATGTGCAGCTTGCCCTCCACTCCAGCCCCGCCCGCTCCGGCACTGTCTGCCCGCTCCGGCGCTGGGCAGCCCCCCCCCAGCCCTCCCCGCATCGTCCTCCTCGTCCTCCCCCTCCGTCAGCCCTCCCACCCGGGAGGAGCCACAGGAAATGGCTCTCGTGCTTCCAGACACCACGGCCTCCCGCGGTGGCCGGGCTGGGAAGTATCGGAGCCAAACACCGTCTGCCCCCCGGTTAGCGGGAGGAGGGCCGGGCGGGGCCGCGCCAGCCGCTCCTTGGGCCGCCCCGGCGGGTACCTGTGTGTGTGTGTGTGCTTGCGTGTGTGAGTGTGTGTGTATGTTCGCATGTGTATGTGCATGTGCGTGCGTGTGTGCCTGTGCGTGTGCGAGCGTGTGCACTTGTGTGTGTGTGCGTATGCACGTGCACGGGCTCACCAGCCGTGCCTGCGCCCGCGGTGGGATGTGGGTGGGATGTGAGGGGTCCCCAGGGGCTGGTCCCCGTGACGAGGTCCCTGGGGGTGTCCTCTGTCCCGGAGCCCCCTCAGGCCGTGGAAGGCCCCGGCCTGGGCCCCACCTGGAGTCCCACCCAGCTCGTCCTGCTGTCAGCCACCTGGGGCCTGGTGCTCGGGGTCTGGTTCGTGGGATGTGGGTGAAATATGGCCTTCCAGGCCTGGAGGACGCCCTCCCGCCTCAGGGTGTGGGGCGCACAGGGCTCTGCAGAGCCCTCACCGGATGGGGAGGGGATCAAGGTGCCCAGGCGGGAGGGGCTCTGAGGACACGGGGTCTGGGACCCTGGGGCTGGAGGGAGGGCAGAGCCAGAGGCCCCCTGTTCCTGGACCCTCTGCAGGGTTCCGGGTGCCCCCACCCTTCTGGGAGCCCCACCCCCGGCCCTGCAGCGGGCCCTCCGGCGTCCCCCCCCCCTCACTCCAGGTCCCTGTCCCCTGCCCTCCTGGGACCGCCGGGGCCCGCTGTGTCCAGCAGCCCCGCTGGGCTGGGGGTGGGGGGTGCCAAGGGTGGGCCCGCGGGGAGAGGCGGATAGCGTGGGTGGCTGAGCCCTTCCTCCGCAGAGTGCCCGGCGGGGACGTTCGGCGTGGACTGCGCAGGGGCCTGCTCGTGCGGGGGGGCCCCCTGTGACGGGGCGACGGGGCGGTGCCTGTGCCCCCCCGGGCGGACCGGGGACGACTGTGGGGCAGGTGAGTGCGGGCGCGTCTGGTCCCCTCTCCCTGGGCTGGACCACGGGGCCCCCCCAGGCCCGTGCACGTTTGGGATGCGGTGCTAAGCCGGGGAGACTGACCCGCCATGCGGGGTGCGGGGGGCTAGACTGTCCAGAGGGCCGCTGGGGGCTCGGCTGCCAGGAGATCTGCCCGGCCTGTGAGCACGGCGCCACCTGCGAGCCCGAGACCGGAGCCTGCCGCTGCCAACCCGGCTACACCGGCAGCCGCTGCCAGGACGGTGAGTGCCCGCCGCCCGCAGCCCCCCGAGACCCTCGGCCACCCCCCGATCACCCTCCTTCGCCCTCAGCCCCCTGAGACCCGCACCCCCTGCCGCTCACTGTCCCCTCCGCCCCCAGCATGCCCCGCAGGCTGGTTCGGGCCCGGCTGCCGCATGAGGTGCTCGTGTGCCAACGATGGGCACTGCCACCCCGCGACTGGCCACTGCAGCTGTGCCCCGGGGTGGACCGGCCTCCGCTGCCAGAGAGGTAGGCGCCCGCCGGCATCCCTCCCGAGGGGCCTCCCCCCCCCCCGCCCCGTGCCTGAGGGCTCCACAGCCCCCCCCCGTGCCTCGGGCTCTGCAGCCCCCCCTCCTTGTGCCCGCGGGCTCCGCTGGCCTGCCGTGACCCGGTGCCATTGCAGCCTGTGACAGCGGCCACTGGGGTCCCGAGTGCAGCCACGTGTGCAACTGCAGTGCCGGCCACGGGAGCTGCGACGCCGTCAGCGGCCGGTGTGTGTGCGAGGCCGGCTACCGGGGCCCGCGGTGCGAGCAGCGTGAGTCCTGCCCCCGAGCTGTCGTGCACGTGCACTTCATGTACACACCCACACATGTGTACACGCCCCACAGGTGTACACACACTCACACCTGTGCACCCCATGCACACATACATACATGCCCCCACATGTGCACATGCTTGCACAAGCGCACACCAGCATGCACAGTCACACATGCTAACACGTGCGTACGTGCACGCCGTGTACCAGATTCACACACACACGTGTTGGGGAACCTGGCCCTGCCCACTTGCCCCCAGAGGAGCGGGGGGTCTGCTCCCCTGAACTCACCAGCTCCTCCCAGCCCGGCAGCGGGCTCACCTGGCAGCAGCGGGAGCCAGGGCCTGTCATCGGGGCACCGGGAGGGGGCGGGGCTGCTGAGGCCACGGGTTTTGCCTCGGCGCCTGCCCTGGGGCTGCGGTGGCTGAGCGGGGCCTGGGCTCGCACAAGCACCCCATCGGGCTCCCTGGGGTCGGACCCTGGCTGGGGGGTGGGGTGGGGGGTGAGCCAGTCCCACACCACACCCGGCCCCGGGGGGGCGGAGGCGGAGGCCCGGGCGGACGGGGCTCGCTGTCCCCTCGCTGACGGCGGCGGCTCTGTCTCAGGGTGTCCCCCGGGCCTCTTCGGGCCGGGCTGCGGGCGGCGCTGCCGGTGTGAGCACGGGGGCGCCTGTGACCACGTCAGCGGGGCCTGCACCTGCCCCGCGGGCTGGCGGGGCACCTTCTGCGAGCGAGGTGAGCGGGGCGGGGCGGGGCCAGGCGGGCAGACGGGCGGCGTGTGGACGGCCCGGTGACCTGGCCGCCCCCCCTCACCGTCTGCAGCCTGCCCGGCCGGGTTCTTCGGACTGGACTGCCGCCACGCCTGTGACTGCGCGGCCGGGGCTCCGTGCGACGCCGTGAGCGGCGCCTGCCTCTGCCCGGCCGGCCGCCAGGGCCCCCGCTGCGCCCAGAGTGCGTGAGGCTGCCAGCCCGGGTGCTGCGGGTGCTGGGGGGAGGGGGCGGGGGCGGGCGGTCTCAGCCAGGCTGGCTCCCAGGCCCTGGCCTGGCTGTCCGGAGCGCCCAGTGGCCGCCCGGGCACACCGCCTGCCCACGGAGGCCAGCACGTGGGCCCCTGTTGGTGGCCCCCTGAGGGTGCCCAGGCCAGAGGGGGCACGGGGGCCGGGGCGCAGCTGCTCCCCCAGGGCCTGTCTGTGTCCCCGGCCTGACGGCTCTCTCGTGCAGCCTGCCCGGCCCTCACCTACGGGCACAACTGCAGCCAGGCCTGCGCCTGCTTCCACGGGGCCTCCTGCGACCCAGTGCAGGGGCAGTGCCGCTGCGGCCCGGGCTGGACGGGGCCCAGCTGCCTGCAGGGTGAGTCGGGCCTGGGTGGTGCTCCCTGCTCCTGGGTGGGTGCCAGGCTCACCCAGTGTGCCTGGGGCAGCTGGGCCCTGGGCCCCGGGGACGAGGGGAGGAAGGTGCCCCTGGGACCCAGGGCCACGGCCTGCAGCCTGAGCCCCACCGCTGGCTGGGGGGGGGGGGGGAGGCTGCAGCCTTTTTTTTGGGGGGCAGCTTGTCCTAGGAATGGGGGTGGACGAGACCTGTGCGGGCTCTGTCTGGGCCTCCTTGGGGTGGGGTGGGGGCAGGGGGCGCCCCGAGGCCTGGCTGCGGGTGCTGCAGGCGCTGCCCCTCCCCAGCCTGCCCCGCGGGCCTGTTCGGCGAGGACTGCCGGCACGCCTGCCTCTGCCGGCACGGCGGCACCTGCGACCCCGTCTCGGGCAACTGCACCTGCGCCGAGGGCTGGGCCGGCCCCGCCTGCGAGCAGGGTGAGCCTGGGCTGGCACCCCAAGGGGCCCTGTGCCGCCTGCCCGGCCCTCTGCGGCCAAAGCTCCCTGCCTGGGGTGGGGGTGGGGGTGGGGTGAGGAGCCACGTGGTGACACAGGACGTCTGCTCCCCAGCCCGCCCGCCCGGCACCTTCGGGGGGGACTGTGGGCGCGGGTGCCAGTGCCCCGGCGAGAACCAGGCCTGCCACCCGGCCCCCGGGGCCTGTGTGTGCGCCTCGGGCCTCCATGGGCCACCACGGGCCACCACGGCCCGGTGCCGGCAGCGAGAGGCCGGGCCTGAGCGGGGGTGGGGGGCAGGGAGGCGGGGGCCATGCTGGGGAGACCCGGCCCCTCACCCCCGGCCGCCCTCCCCCCTGCAGGCTGCCCCCAGGGGCGCTTCGGGCCCGGCTGTGAGCACCTGTGCGGGTGCCTCAATGGCGGCTCCTGCGACGCGGCCACGGGCACCTGCCTCTGCCCCCCCGGGGTCCTGGGCCCCAACTGCAGCCTCCGTGAGTGACGGGGGGGTGGTCCTCCTGAGCTTTGGGGGGTGGGGCCTCCCCTGCCCCCCAGTCTGCAGGGAGGACAGCGTCCCGCCCTCCCCTCGGCCCCGGGCTGGAGAGCTGGGGTGTCCCTGCAGGCTGTCCCCCCCCACCCCCCGCCCCCCGCCATGCCACGAGGGTGGTGCTCCCCGTGCAGAGGCCAGCGGGCACCCTGCCGAGAACAGGGCGTTCCCCAGTCACCCGGGGACTTTCCACCGTCTGGGGTGCCATCTGGGGAGCTGTCTGGGGAGCCGTCTGGGGTGCCTGCCGGCTGGGGGGGGAGGGCAGTGAGTCACTGGCCGGGAGCAGGCCGGGCTCGGGCGGGGAGTGCTGAGCGGAGGGGGGCAGGGGGGCGGGGAGCAGGCAGGGGGCTCTGTCTGGGCGGCTGGTGAACGGAGACTCCGCCCGGCCCCCCAGTGGTGGAGCGGAGGGGTCAGCCGGGCACCCTTCCCTCCCTCCCCCGCAGCCTGCCCACCAGGCCGGTTTGGCGCCGGCTGCGCCCACGTCTGCAGGTGCGGGCCGGGGGCGACCTGCGACCCTGCGACGGGCACCTGCACCTGCCCCCCGGGGAGGACCGGCGCCCGCTGCGAGCTCGGTGCGTGCCCTCGCCGGCGGCCGGGCGCCCAGGGGCCACGGGGCGGAGCGGGGGCCACGGGGCGGAGCGGAGCGGGGGCCACGGGGCGGAGCGGGGGCCACGGGGCGGAGCGGGGGGGCCACGGGGCGGAGGGGGGGGCCACGGGGCGGAGCGGGGTCCCGTGCACGTTCACATCCCAGGCCTCTGCAGAACCCGCCTCCCGCCCCGCACCCCATGGTCAGCGGGCCCCCAGCACCACCCTGGTCCTCCCTCCCGTGGCCGGCTCCGGCTGCTGGGCCACTGCCGTGTCCTACGGGGGCCGAGCAGGGTGTCTGGTCCCGTGTCTGGTCCTGTGGCAGGAGGGCCAGGTGGCTGTGAGCCTGAGGAGGGGATAGCCTCCTGCCGATGTGCCCTGGGAGTGGGTGCCCTGGGAGTGGCGTCCCCTGGGAGTGGGTCCCGGTGCTTTCTGCAGGCCCAGGGCTGGCCCGGGAGAGGGGGCCTGGTGCACAGGCCTTGGAGGGGAAATGGGGGGCCCCGGGGACAGTCGGGCTCAGGCCCTCGATGGCGTGCAGGTCCCAGGGCCATGCCCACAGCGCTGGGCAGGCCTGAGCCCCTGCCGCCCTCCGGTCCCCGAGGGGCCGGCGCCCGCCTGATTGGCAGAGGGTCAGCAGCCCAGGCCTGGCCGCGGCTGGCTGTCCTCACCCCCCAGAAGCAGGGCCAATCAGATGAGGAGCAGAGTGCCACCCTCCGTCCCTTCCCCTGAGGGACCTCAGCTCTGGGTTGGGATGGGGGAGAGGCAGGACACCATGGGGGTCCCTCCCCCACACGCGCGCCCGTGCAGGCCGGGCTGAGGGGTCCTGGGAGGTGGCGGGATGGCTGGTGGCTGGTGGGGACGGTCAGTCCCCAGCGTGTCCGGCCTGGGCCGCAGCTCTGATGGTGTCCCCCCCGCCTCCCTGTCTTCAGAGTGTCCCCAGAACCGGTTTGGCGCGAGCTGTGAGCACCGGTGCTCCTGCCGGCACGGCGGCCTGTGCCACCCGGCCAACGGCAGCTGCTCCTGTGGCCTGGGCTGGACGGGCCCCCACTGCGAGCTGCGTGAGTGCCGCGGGGGCCGGGCGGGCGGAGGGGCGGCTCCCGGGTCACCCCAGTCGGGCCAGTGCCGGGGAGGGGGGTGTGTGGGGGGGCTGGCCCGGGCCGACCTGCCGCTCGCCCCGCAGCCTGCCCCGCCGGGCGCTACGGCGCCGCCTGCCGCCTGGCCTGCTCCTGCCTCAACAACGGCTCCTGCGAGGCCCGCTCCGGCGCCTGCCGCTGCCGCCCCGGCTTCTACGGCCCGGCCTGCCAGCACCGTGAGTGCGCTGGCCTGGCCCCCCTCCTGCGGGGGCTGCTCACCCGGGCTCGGGGTCCCGGGGACGGACGGGTCACCTCGGAGCCCGTGAACTCCCCGAGCCCAGTGCGGGGATGGGGTGCAGGGAGACGGGCGCGGTGGGGAGCAGGGGGCGCCCAGACCCCGGAGCCCAGCGCTTTGCTCGCCGGGGAAACTGAGGCAGGCCTCCCACCCGGTCTCCCCAGCCTGTCCCCCTGGCTTCCACGGGCTCGGCTGCCAGGGGGTGTGCCGGTGCCAGCACGGAGCCCCCTGCCACCCGGTCAGCGGGCAGTGCCTGTGTCCCCCTGGCTCCCAGGGCCAGTCCTGCGAGAAGGGTGAGTGCCCTGGACGTGCCCCTGCCCGCCTGCCCACCTGCCCACCCGCCCGCCGGTGTGGGAAGCAGAGCGCTGAGTCTGCCCCCACCCCACCCCAGGGTGTGAGCCCGGCTGGTTCGGCGAGGCCTGCGGTCAGCGGTGCGCCTGCGAGGGGGGGGCCGCCTGTGACCCCGTCTCCGGCCGCTGCCTCTGCCCCCCCGGGCGCACGGGGGCCGCCTGTGACCTCGGTGAGTCTGCGGTCCCTCCGGCGGGCGCCCTCTGCCCCCAGTCCCGCTGGCCAGTGGTCAGCGCCACCCGGTCCTCAGGCCCCCGCGGGTGTCCGGGCGCCCATGCCCCAGGGAGGTGGGGGGAGACCCTGACCTGCCCCCAGGGCCGGGGTGGGAAGGGCTGGGCTGTTGGTCTCGCCGTGGGGGCACCGTGACCGCCGGGCCGCCTGGACAGGGAGGGCCCGGGGTGGGGGGTCTGGACAGGTGCCGGTGCCCCGCGCTTCCCCCACCCCCCGGGAGAGCCCACAGGGCGGGCCCCACCCAGAGGGCGGCCGGCCCAGCTCCCGCCTCCCCGCCCGCCCGCCCGCAGACTGCAGAGCCGGCTTCTTCGGGCCGGGCTGTGCCCTGCGCTGTGACTGCGGGGGTGGCGCCGACTGCGACCCCGTCAGCGGCCGGTGCCACTGCGTGGACGGCTACACGGGACCCACCTGTGGCCAAGGTAAGCCGGGCTCCGGAGCGAGGTCGGGACCCTGTGCCGGCCCCACCCTGGCCCAGATCCCGCCCTGCGCCCAGGGCTGACCGGTCCTGGTGGACTGGGGTTCCCACGGCTTCCGATGGGCAAAGTGCAACCAAGCAGCCCCAGGCGTGGGCCAGGGCAGGCTCCTCCCACGGAGGGCCGGCCTGGTGCTCAGGGCATAACGCTGGCTGTGGCGGCACCTGGTGGTCAGGCGCGGTACTGCACCAGAGGGTCAGGCAGCCTCCGGCAGCCTGGCCATTTGAGGGGCCGGGGTGCTGCCTGCTTGAGGCCCCTTGGGAAGACGGGCAGGCAGGGCCTCGAGGCCCCTGCTTTGGGCGGGACCTGCCTAGTTCTGTGGTGGAGTTCCCTTCCCCCCACCCAGCCTGACGTCCTCGTCCCCCATGCTGCCGGGACGGGGCAGGCTGGGAACACTCATTGGGGTTCGGGGAGAGGCCCCACCGTGTGCCTGGGGGGGGGGTGCTGCAGGCCTGGCCTTCCCTCTCCATTGCCCACCCCGGGGCGGGCACTAACGGGAGTGGGTCTGTCTGCCCTCAGGTGGGCCCCCCAAGCTCCCTGGCACCCCGCCCCCAGCCCTGGGCCCAGGTAAGAGGCTGGTGGGTTTGGGGTGGCTGGAGCATCGGCAGCCTGAGGCAGAGGGGGGAGGGGTGTGGGCTCAGGTGGGACTGAGCCTCGGAGAACAGCCTGGGCAGCTGGGAGGGGAGCTGGGGAGCAGGGGAGCCAATACCCCACCTGGCACTGACCCCCCTCCTGTCCCTGCTGCAGCCCCCCAGGCCGCCCCCCACAGACCGGCTCCCGGGCCGCACGGCAGAGCCGAGGAGCGCTAGTGCAGCAGCGTGCCGCGTCCCGGTGCCGCCCACAGGACCCCGGCTCGGAGCGCTCTCGGAGGGACTTGGGGGGCCAGGACAGCAGCTCCCCTGTCTTCCGGGCTGTGGACACTGCGGCCGCTGCCGGGACCTGCTCGGTGGCCTGGCAGCAGGAAGAGGCTCCGCGTGGGCAGCTCTGGAGCAGGCGGATTGGCCCACCCCTGGGGACCTCGGGCCCGGTGGGACCATGGACCTGGTGGGGACCACGGGCCTGGTTGGACCACGGGCCGGGTCGGACCACGGGCCAGGGGCTGTAGGTGCTGGCAGGTGTGGGCCTGCCCCCGGCGGGCTCTCTGGTGCTATGCCGGGACTGCCCGGTGCGGCTGCGGCCGGGAGGTCGCGGCGTATTTATATGACGGTATTTATGGGCGCTGCGAGGTGCCTGGCTCCTGCCGCCCCGGGAGGCCCGGGCTCGGGGCTGAGGAGGCAGGGGGGGGGCGGGGGAAGGGGCACCTTGTGAGACCCAGGAAGCTAAGAAAGGAGCTCCTTCCCCAGCCTGTGTGTGTGCTGCTCTGTGCGTGTGCTGCTGTGTATGTGTGCTGCTGTGTGTGTGTGTGTGTGTGCGCTGCTGTGTGCATGTGCTGCTGTGTATGTGTGCTGCTGTGTGTGTGTGTGTGTGTGTGTGCGCTGCTGTGTGCATCTGCTGCCCTGTGTGTGTGGTGCTCCGTGTAGGCGCTGGGGCGCGGCCCGATGGTCCTCCCCAAGAGCCTCCCCTGGTCAGGAGGCCCCTGCTCCACCCCAGCGATGGGTGCCAACGGGGAAAACTGGTTGCCAGGGGCTGCCAGAGGGGCCCACAGCCCAGGCCCCGAGACCCAGGGGTGGTGCGGGGGCAGCACGGGGCCCACCCATCCCTCTACCCATCCCTCCTCCTGCGCTAACCTCAGGCCAGAAACAGCGGTGAGGAGGGACCATCACGGGCGGGCGCCCGTGGAGAGGGTTGGACGCAGATTGTCTCCCCAGACTCGGTCTGAGCTGCAGCCCCCCCCCCCCCACCTGAGGCCACAGGGCCTCCCGGGCAGACGGAGGGAGGTTCTGGCCCCTAACAGACAAGCAGGGAAGAGCGGACGGTGGGCAGTGAGGAAGCCCCGTGAGCGAGCCTGTCCGGGGCTCAAGCACACACGTGGCTGTCCCTTACCCGGAGGGGCGGGTGGCAGAGGCAGTGAGGGGAGCCGCCAGGGAGACGGTCGGGGCGGGTGGCAGACACACGGGGACGGCTCCCCCCACCCCAGGACTGCTCCCAGGAAGCAGCCGGCAGGCAGAGGGAACAGAGGTGGATACGAAGGGTCACTGCTCATCCGATCTATAGAAAAGCCTAAGGGACCGGTCGCTATGACACACACAGACCACCAGGGGGCAGGTGCTGGACACAGGAGCTGCCCCTGGTGGTCAGTGCGCTCCCACCGCCAACCTCCCTGGCCCCTCCCACCGCCGCCGATGCCCTGAGTGTCGGCCAGGCGGAGTGCCCCGCCCACTCAGTCCTTACACGGACTCATACCCGGGCCTCTAGCTGCAAGAGAAAGCCCAGGGAGCAAGTGCCCAGACCGAGGGGCTCACGGGCAGCGGAACACAGGAAGAGGCAGGACCCGAGAGCGTGGGGAGGGCGCACCCGGGAACACCCAGGAAACGAGGCCCCAGGAACACACGGGAAGGGCGGCCCCAGTGGCGGCCGCAGCGACGGCAGGACTCCGAGCGAAGGGAGCGGGCGTGTGTTCAGTGTTGAAGGAGAGAATCTGAAATCGAACCTGACGACCAGTAAGCGCCCACAGCACAGCCCCCCCCTCCCCCCCACCGCTCCTGGCCGTCCCGAGGGAGCCTGTGCCGCAGGTGCCTGGAGAATGGCGGTGTGTGTGTGTGTGTGTGTATGCATGTGTGTGTATGCATGCATGTACACGTGTGTGCATGGGCCATGAGCCAGTCGCACTCTCCAAACAACCTAGTGAATCAGCAACTGAGACCCACCCCCCCTCGCACTTTCACAGGAGCAGGAGGGGAGAGGGAGGAGGGTGAAGGGGAGGGTGAAGGGGAGGAGGAGGTACATGTGGGTGGGGACAGGCTGGGACCTGGGGAAGGGTGTTGGCTGACCTTCCGCACCCCCGGGGGCTGTCTCCTGCCCGGGAGGAGACAGGAAGAGGGAGGAAGCCCCTAGTGGTTACAAAGGACCGGCACAGGCCCCATCCACATGGTTCCCGGGGAGGACGCACCTGGTCACGGGGACACAGGGACACGGCGCACAGGCGTGTCGAGGCTAAGGTTGCAGAGCCAGAGTCTTAGTGTTTCCCGGAAAGCACCACGAGTAACACACGTGTACACACACACACACACACACATGGGTGCGGTCAGTGGAAACCGGTCCCACCGTGGCTTCCTCTCCAAAGACCACGCCGCCGGGCACAGGGACACGCAGTGAGACCTCTGTGTAAGCGCTCACGCTGCACTTTGTGCTGATAGTCCTGCCACGTTCACGTACGCACAGTCACGTGTCCATAAACTCTGCACAGCAAAGACGAATAAAGAAAAAAACCTGTAGCAAGATTGTTGATCGTTTGAACGTCAAGCCAGGAAAAAATGTACAGAAAGAAAACGAACAGCAGGTTCACCAGGGCAGGATACTAAAGACGAAACATCAACAACCGTGTGCCGGGAACGTGGGAAACAGGAAATGGGTGTGTTTGGGGAAAATACAAAACGCTGTGGCACTGAGGAGGTCCCTCCCACAGCCGTGGCACTGAGGTTCTCCAAAGCCACGTTCTTCCATCCACTGCCCCCGGCCGGCAGCAAGGGCAGTGGCCGGCCGCCCACCCCCCCAGGGCGCTGGGAGCACGGCGGTCTGTGGGAGGAGTGGCCCCTCGGCTGAGGGGACGGGCAGCTGGGCTCACAGGATGCGCCCACTGGCTTCCGGAGGCCACACACACACCCGCCTGCACCGGTGACCAGCGTGCCCACAGCGCTCCACGGAGAGCGGGGCGTCCACCCAGCTCCCAGGGGGACAAGGCCCCCCCTTTCCTCCTGCCCAGCAGGTGAGGGCCCGACCAACTGGCCCCCCAGGCCACACCGCTCCTGGCCCAGGCCTCGCCCCGCCCTCACCCCACCCCGGCAGTGTCTGCGCAGGACAGCTCTGCGGGGCTCCGGCCGGCCTCTGCCCTCTGCGGGGCCCCGGGGGTCACCGTGCTGGTCTGTGAGATGTGGCTCCACCGTCCCGGCCCCGTGGATGGGCTCAGAGGTCCACCCTCCCTAGTCCCTCCCCTGGGGGCCCTTCCTCCGGGGCCCACGGCTGGCTCTGTGCTAGCCACCTCCTGGGGGGGGCACACTGGGAGGGGCCAGGTGCACCGGGGCCGGACGCAGAAGCCGGTGCCCAGAGGGACGCGGCCAAGCCGACAAGCCAAGGGTGGCCCTGCCAGCCGGGGCCACAGGAGGGCGGTGGGGCTTCTGGGGGAGTGGACGGCCCCTGAACCCCGCCAGGCAGCTGACAGCCTCCCTCCCCCACCCAGCCCTGTGGCGTGCCGGCCTCTGGCGTCTGCAAGTCCCCTGTGGGGGTGCCTCCCAGGCTCAGTGTCCACGCCCCCAGACGCCCTGGCCTCGCCCAGGACTCAGCTGGACGGACAGACGAGGGCCAAGCTCGGGCCTGAGGGACCGTGAGCGGTGCCCAGGAGGGTGACTGACCAGCACAGAGACCGCACACGGGCCGCCCCCCCCCCCCCCCGACGCCCTCGGCACCTGGGGCTCGTGTGGCCGGCGCGGGCCAGGTGTGCGTGGAACCAGGTGTCACACCAGCTCTTTAATGTCCCCGGAGAGCAGTCACAGTGCGTGCCGGCGCCACACGCTCCCCCCACCTCCTCTCGGGGGGCAGGAGGTAGGCAGCCACGCCATCCCGTCCTCGGGGTCCCTCCACGTCGCGGTGGCACAGCTCTGAGTGCTCGGGGCAGGGAGGGCCGGCGGGAGCCGGGAAGCCACGGCTGCAGGCACGGTCCTCGGGGAGCCCAGGACGGTCCGGCTCCTGGGACAGGTCACTGTGCCCGGGCCCGGCACGGCGCAGGCAGGCAGGAGCACGGCGGGCGGGCAGGCGGGCGGCTACACATCCGTCTCCACGCGCAGCCGCTCCATCCGGCGCACGTTGCCCTCCACGGCCACGTGGCTGGTGATGCTCTGGACGAAGTCCTCGGGGAACCAGCCCGTCTCCCCGTCCCGCAGCCTCTCGCCGAAGAGCCACCCTGACCAACACGGGCAGTGAGGGCAGGGCCCGGGCACCCCGGAGGGGCCCCGAAGCCACCGCCACCTCCCCCAAGGGGGTACCACTGGCTCTGCCAGCCTCTGGGGGGCCCCAGCAGCAGCAGAGCCCCCCTGAGGACACCCTGGGGCGTCTCGGTCCCAGGCGGCGGTGAGCAGTGACCTCTGCTGGGGGCCAGGGCTGCTGCCGTGACCAGAGCCTCGCCCGCCTGCCTGCCCGGGGCCCAGCTTGCCTGCCCCCCTCTCACCCCCCCCAATCCCCCCTCCCGCCCTCACCATCCTCCCTCCCCGTCCTCCCTCCCCGCCTCACCGTCCTCCTGCTGCAGGACCAGCACCACGTCCGCCTGCTGCAGCGAGAGCTCGTCCCCCTGCTTGGCGAAGTAGGCCTTGGTGACCTCCACCTGCGGCAGGTCTGCGGGCAGAGGCCGGCGAGTGAGGGCTGCCCTCGGGGAGGCGTGGGCCCCCGGCCGCCCCAGGGCCCAGGTCCCCTCTGGCTGAAGGGCCCCCTTCTTCCCCCCTGCGGGGCAGGCTGCCTTCAGGGTCGAGGTGCCCGCCCTTGGGGGCGCTCCCAATTTAGAGGGGCCGGGCGGGCGGGAGGAGGGGGTCTGTCCCCACCAGCTCCGGGGCTCCGGGCACCACGGGGAGGGGGGCCCCGGGGTTCACCTCGGGGTTGGGCTGTGGGATGGATGGACAGTACTTCCCCCTCCTGCCCGCCCCGCCCCCCAGGGCTGGAAGAGGAGCTGCGGGCCCAGCTGGGGGGGTGGGGGGAGTGTGGGGGCGCGAGCACTCACCTCCCTTGTGGGCCAGGCCCAGCCACTGCTGCTCCCGGTGGGTCAGCGCCGTGATCCAGCGGGCACGGTCACTCCTGGGGACGGGCGTGAGCGGGCGAGGGGCCCGGGCTGATGCCGCCAGCCCCCCCCCCAGGGCGGCACAGACAAGATGGGGGTCAGGCGCCCCCCCCACACCCTCCTGCCAGCCTGGCCAGGAGCCAGGAGCTGTGAACGGGCTTCCCCAGGGGCCTGCCCACCCCTCTCCCCGGGGCCGGAGCCTGGGAGGTCACAGCGCGTGGGCAGGAGCGTGGGCTGACTGAGCCTGAGCCACGCCAGCCCGGGTCCGAGCCAGGGGCAGCGGCCACCTCAGCATCCAGCCCCCCCACCTCCTGCGCCCCTGCCTCTGTGAGCTGGGTCTGGCTGGAGCCTCAGCTCCCACCGGGAGGGGGAGCGCACAGGCCCGGGGGTGGGGTGTGGGGGAGGGCGGGGACCGTCTACTGGGCTCCCTCAGCACCGGGTCCCCGTCCTGCTCCAGCCCCGTGTCCTCCGGCTGCCCCAGGCCGTGGCCTCCTGCCCCGGGGCCTTTGCAAGGCCGAGCCTGAGGCTCAGGCTTCCTCCTGGCCGCGCCCGGCCCCCTCCTGCCCGTTCCTCTCGCCCCTCCCCCCTCCGCTGCTGGTCTTGGGCTGGGCGCCCCTCCCGGGAAGGTGAGCCCGTGAGACGGAGGCTGACCCTGCAGCTGGTGTGGGGCCCGCCAGCGCGGTCGGGGATGGGGGCGGCGGAATCCCGTCCTCGTGGCCACGCAGAGCCCCCCGTCTCCCCCCCAGAACCCCCCCCCCCGGAGCCCCCGGCTTACGCCGAGTCCGAGGACAGCAGGATGCGCTCCTGGCGGCCCTCGCTGTTGTGCAGCAGCGTCACCCGGAAGGGGTGCGGCACCGAGGAGCTGCGGTTGCCGCCGCCGGGCGAGGAGAGCTCTGTGGCCTCCACCTTGTGGACCTGGAGGTGGTCCACGTGGGCGTAGTCCTGGACCAGGAAGCTGTCCTCGCTGTGGGAGGCGGGCGAGGGCAGGGTCTGTGGCAGCCGCCCACCGGCCACCAGGCCCCTCAGCACCGGGGCCGGCCGCAGGGAGGGCGCACTGTGGCTGGCCCCTCGCCCCCCACCTGGAGAACAGCGGCCACAAGGGTCCTGGTGGCTGGGCGGGCAGGCCCAGGTCTGCTCACAGCAGAGCCACGGCGCCCGGTCCCCTGTGGGTGGCGGGGTGGCGCTGAGCACCCCCGGAGCTGTAATGGTCCTTGTGGAGGGGACCGGGCCGCCGTGGGCCGACCGGCCGGGCAGGGTCCTGTGTGCCCCCCACTCTGAGGCCGGCTCCCCCTGTGTCCTCGTGGCCCCCAGCCCACTCCTGGTCCCGTGGCTGCAGCAGCCACGGTCCACGGCTCATAGCCCACGGCCCACAGCCCACTCATGTCTCCGAGGCTGCAGCCTGCCCACGGCCCACATAGCACAGTGCCCACGGCTCACTACCCACTGCCCACAGCCCAGTGCCCACGTCCCATGGCCCACAGCCCACGGCCCACTGCCCACGGCCCACTGCCCACGGCCATGGCCCACAGCCCCCGGCCGGCCCCGGGGGCCCACCTCTTCCTCTTGGTGACCACCAGCACGTCGTTGAAGAGGAACAGGTGGCACGTGGGCCGGCTGGCGAGTTTCCGGAACAGCCCGGCCTCTTCCACCACGAACAGCTCCCCGCGCTTCAGCAGCCAGCGGGAGGCGGAGATCAGCGGGAGGGACTGGGGGACACACACGCAGACACACAGACAGACAGGCAGACGTCACGCCCCGTCCCGGGCGGCCAGGCCTGCAGCTGCTGGTGGGGTGGACCCAGGGCTGCCCGGAGGCACCGGCCGCCGGCGAAGGGCCATCCTCGGCCGCTGAGTCAGGCCGGGTGCCCCCTCGGTGCCCGGGAGGCCTCCGCCGGGGGGAGCGGTCTGGGCTGGACCGGCCAGGGCGGCGGGCGGCGGGCATGGCGTGCCCGGCTGCCTACCTTGACCTTGCCGAAGTCCAGCTGTGTCTGCAGCGTGCACATCTGCTCCATGCGCTCCATCTTGTGGGCGCCCTCGTTGCACTGCTTCACCAGCTGTGGGGCAGGGCGGGGCGGGGCCGGTGGGCGGGCTGCACCCCACGGCCCGGCGCCGCCCTCCTGGCTGTCCCGGTCCCCGCCCTGCGGGAGCTCGAGGGCTGTGCGCGAGCTCTGCTCCCCCCGGGCCTCAGTTTCCCCACTGGCACCGCGGGAGCCTCGGGCGAGGTCCCACCTCACCTTGTTCATGGCCTTGAAGGCGCGGCTGGCCGCCTTGTACCGCTCGGGGTGGCCCTGGGTCTTGAGGCAGAGCGTCTGCGGGGAGACGGCGGGTGAGGGAGCACCGGCACCCCTGCCCCAGGCTCGGCGGTCCGCGTGGGGGAGGCTCCCTCATGCCAGACCGGGGGGGGGGAGGTCGGGGGCTCCTGCCAGGCCCACTGGGGACACAGCGCCCACACGCTCAGCCAGGCCAGGCCGGCGGGGGACCTGGAGGGAGTGCCCCACGGACCCGCTCCTCCCCATCCTGCAACCTTCGTCCGCCAGGGGGGCCCCACAGCCTCTGTTCCTTCTCCCAGAATGCCCCGGGGGATGTCCCCTCCCCGCCTCGTACGGGGCCACAGGCTGCCTCCTACCATGTGTGTGTTCACATGTGCATGCATTTGCCTTTCACCCCCACATGCCCCTCTGCCCCTTGAGCCAACATCTCAGAGACACAAGCAGCTCCAGGGCGCCCTCCGAGCCCCTCCCTGCCCCCGGGACGACGGCTGAGGGGTGCTCGGGGAGGCGCCATGGCCCAGGACCAACGCCGGAGGGGCCTAGGAGCCGCGGGTAAGACCATGCACGTGCCCGTCACGCCACACGCAGGGCCGGTCCTGGCAGAGACCCAGAGACAGTTATACAGGTGACGGAGACGATGCCGGGACCAGGTGGCCGTGGGGACTAAGGCTCTCATCATGCTCCTCGTCACCGCCACGTCCCAGTGATGGGTGGAGGAGGAGGTCCCCAGAGAGCATGAGCCCCGGGGTGCCGGCCCTTCCCCGCGGCCCGCTCCGCTCCCTCCCCTCCCCGTGGCCCGCGTGCTCACATCGGCCAGCAGCGGCAGCCGGGTGACCCTCTGCATGGGGAGGATGAGGAAGGAGATCATGGGCAGCCCGCCGCACGCCGGCCGCCGCTCGATCTCCCGGAGGGCGTCCCGGAAGGCGGCGTTGCTGCTCCTGCGGGGGGAGCGGGCGGGCGTGGGGGTCAGAACCGGCGCCGGGCTGCGAGCGGCCGAGCCCCCGCCCCCGCCCGGCCGCTCACGTGAGCCGCTGCAGGGCGCGCTGCTGGTAGACCTCGTTGGAGCAGTATGCCACGTAGGGGTGGAAGTGCCGCTCCGCGTGCTCCTCCAGGATGTCGCTGATGTCCTCCACGCACACCTGCGCCTTGTGCCGCCGCTCCAGGTCCTCGAAGAACCTGCGGCGCAGAGGACGCAGGCTGACTGCGCGCGTGTGTGCGCGCGCGCACGAGTGCACACACACACACAGTGCACACACACGCAAAACATGTACAGACACAAAACATGCACACATGCAAACACACGCGCACACACGTACACATAAAAACGTACAGGGACACACAAAGTATGCACACACGTGCGAGCACACATGCGTGTACACAAAAGTGCATACATGCAAACATGTACAGACACACACAAACATGCATGCACACACACGCACACACACACCCCCAGCTCAGCTCCAGGGCGGCATGAAATGACCGGGCACAGATCCCGGGCCAAACCCAAGGCCACGCCCCTCCACCCTGACCGACTCCCGGGGACGTGGTTAGAGGTGCCAGGACCTGCCTCCGGCCCAGCACCTCCGGGCAGACTCCCCGAGGTGACGGCCACACCTGGTCCTCCTGGGGTCTCCGAGGCTCGGGGCACCCAGGCCTGGCAGGGGGTGAGGGTGCCGGAGCCAACGTCGGCGGGCCTGGCCAGGCTCTGCTCCCGCAGGCAGCCGCTGCCCTGGGCCGGGGGGCCGAGGCCACGCCCGTGCCGCGTCTCCCCCAGTCCCTGATCTGGGCCGGCCCGGAACAGCCCAGCGTGGAGATAAGACGCTGGCGGACCGCCGAGGGCAGAGGGCAGAGTCCCAGAGCGCAGACCCACACGCGACCTCAGGCGGCCTGCACCCCTCATCAGAGGAACCAGCTGAGGCCGCAGGCTCACAGCTCACCCCTGGGAGTGGCGGGGGGGGGGGGCTGGTACCCAGACAGGGAGGGGGGCCAGCCAGGCCAACCCCGGACCTGCGGCCAGGGCTCCGCCGGGAGGAACGGGCCCCCCTGCCCACCCATGGGCCCTGGAGGCCGGCTCTGGTGGTCCTGGCGAGGCCAGTGGGGGGGTGGGCGGGTCCCTCAGGCCGGTCACAGCCCCCCGCCCCCCGCCCCCTGCCCACAGGGACCGGGACCCCTTTCCTCAAACACACAACTGCTGCCCCACGTGTGTATATACATGCGCATGAGTGCGAGCGCACACACACACACACGGTGTGTTCACATACATGCAAACAGATGCTATCCCACACGTGCACATGCATGCACACACATGTGCACACATACCTGCTGCCACGCGTGTGCACACACACAGCCCCAGGCAGGCCCGCACTGCACGCCCAGCCCCTCCTCCACCTCCTGCCCTGCAACCAGAGCCCAGAGACGGGCACCAGACACCCCGGGAGGAACCTGACCCCGTGCAAGGAGCGGCCACCCACCTCGCCCTGTGGGCGCCTCCCGCCTGGCCGGCCAGGCGGCCCTCGGTCCGGGGGCCCCGGTGGGAACGTGCCAGCGCTAGACAGAGCCACGTCCCTGGGAGCTGCTCCCTCTGACCCTCAGGGGACAGGGCCAGGGTCCCGGGACGCCCCCAGTCTGCGCCCAGCTCTCCCGGGTCACTCTCATTCTCATCCTCCCAGCTCACTGCTCCCCTCGGCCCCCAAACCCCAAGCCTCCCAGCCCCCCCCCCCCCCCCATCGAGCCCCAGACCAGGGCCTCGGGAGCTGCCCTCCCCCCTCGCCAGGACCTGTTGCCATGGCCCACGCCCAGGCCGTGTCCTCCGGGCACGCGGTGGGCCGTGGGTTGTGGGGGGAGGGTGGTGGTTGTAGGGGGCAGGTGGTGGGTTATGATGGGGTGGGTGGTGGGTTGTGGAGATGGATGGCGGGTTGTGGGGGTGGATGGTGGGTTGTGATGGGGTGGGCGGTGGGTTGTGGGGGTGTGTGGCAGGTTGTGGGGTCGGGTGGCGGGTTGTGGGGGTGGGTGGCGGGTTGTGGGGTCGGGTGGCGGGTTGTGATGGGGTGGGCGGCGGGTTGTGGGGGTGGATGGTGTGTTGTGGGGGCGGGTGGTGGGCTGTGGGGCTGGTGGTGGGTTGTGGGGGGAGGGTGGTGGTTGTGGGGGGCAGGTGGTGGGTTGTGATGGGGTGGATGGCGGGCTGTGGGGGGAAGGCAGGTGGTGGGTTATGGGGGTGGATGGCCGGTTGTGGGGGCGGATGGCGGGTGGCTGGCAGGTTGGGGGCGTGGAAGGCGGGTTGTGGGGGCGGATGGCGGGTGTGTGTGTGGGGGGGCTCACCGCTGGCTGGCGGCCTGCACGTCCAGGATGTTGGAGAAGAGGTGGTGGTGCTCGGTCTGGGTCATGGTGGCCCGCAGCTCCCGGCTCTGCAGGAACTGGGCCACCAGGATGCCCAGGCTGTGCTGGTAGGAGAACTCGGACGTCAGGATCTCGAAGATGGCCTGGGCGGGCGGGCCGAGAGCGGTTGGGGGGCCGCCGCCAGGGCAGCCTGGACACACACGCACATGCACACTCACACACACACACACACACACATGTATACACACCCACATACACAGCTGGCCAGGGCGCACCAAGCCCTGGTGGGACGAGCGCACGGCCGGGGGGCGGGGACCCCGACTCCTGGGTCTGCCCCTGGCTCGGTCCAGTGGGAGCTGCGACACAGGCCAGGGGAGGCGGAGCTGGCCCAGCGCTGCCCCACCCGCCCAGGGCATCAGCCACGGCCCTGGTGTCTGCCCCGGAGGTGGCGGGGTGGGGAGCAGGCGGGCGGGCAGTGTCACCATGGCCGCTGCCCCCCTTCCGCACGGCGAGGCTGGGACACGGGCTGCCCCCCACCGAGCGGCTCACCTCCTGCCTCTTGCGCTCCTCGGCCGGCAGCGTGTCCAGGATGCCCGACTCCACCACCTGCGGGCACAGGCCTGGGCTCAGGGGCCACGTGTCCCGAGTCCTCCCTCCGGGCCGGGCCGCCGTGGACGCCAGAGGCTGGAGCGGGCGGAGCCGGGCCGGCCGGGAAGCCACCCCCCCAGGCCCAGTGCCGTGGGACCGCCCGGCTGGCCCGCCACCCGCGTCTCCTCTCTAGGGACATGTCCCTGGGTGGGCCCTGCGCCCTGCAGGGAGCTGGGGTTCGAGGGGGGAGGAGGAGGGGAGCCCGGAGGGAAAGGCCGAAGGCACCCAGCAGGGGAGGGTGCAGCGGGCAGGGCCACCCGGGAAAGCTGGGGGTCTGGGCCCCGAGTCAGTGCCCTGCCAGGGGGTTGGGGTGACACTGCTCCAGTGGGCGCCCCACTCAGCTCCCCGCCCCGCCGTGGCCGTGGCCTCCAGGCTGCCCTGGCGGAGTGTGGCTCTCAGCCACGGCGTGCCCGTCGGGACAGGCCGGGCTGTGCCTGAGGGCACCCCTCTGTAGGATCCAGAGCCACCCCATCGTGCTCCTCCCCCTGGGCCTGACAAACCCACGCCTCTTCCTCTCGCCCAGGCTGGGCCGAGACCCGGTGCAGGGGGTGTGGTCAGAAACCCTGCCGTGCGTGGAGGCTGCAGTGGCCTGAAGGCCACGGACCACGGGGGGCACGTGCCTGGCCCCTGGCACACAGCTGGCACCCGGCAGGAGGGCACGCATTTCCCACTTCCCATCCGCCTGCCCTCACCCGGCTGGGGTCCCGCAGCCTCAGCTCTCACCCTTCTGGGTGCCCGCCAGGAGCCCGCGAACCCCGGACAGGAGACACCGAGCGCCCGCCCCACTGCCCGCCGCACCCACCGCGGCCGCCCAGCTCCCACCGGGGCTCCGGGGACGGTCAGGATCTGCCGTGGCCGCCGGGGCATCGGGGGTGACGGCCGCACCCCGGCCCCCATCCTGTGGCCTCATCGGTCCCCACGTCCCTGCAGGCGGCGGGGGGTGGCTCGCCGTGCCACGGGGCTCTGTGGGAGCCGAGGCCTGGCCCCCGCCCATCCCCTCCTGCCTCCTCAGGGAACCTCCTGGCACGTTCCTGGGGGCAGGACCCTGCAGGAGGGGTCCCCGGTCCCCACGGCTCCCCGAAGGCCAGCTGAGCAGGGAGCAGAGCATGGGGCTCAGCTGGGACGCCCCTCACACCCCTGACGGCGCCTGCCCCGCCCCCGCCTGAGCCTGGGGTGCAGGGCTGGCGGGCAGCTCAGGGGCCACGGACGAGCTCCCCTGTGGCTGGGGTGGGGGCTGGGAGGCCCCGGGACTGACCGCCCACGGGTGGGGAGGCCCCGGGACTGACCACCCCCGGGGGGGGGGGGGCTGCCGGCAGCGGCCTACCTCGGGGAGCTGGCTCCAGGTGACCTGGGGGGCCCGGAAGCTCTTGACCACGATCGGGGAGCCCACCGCCCGCGCCGGCTCGGGGCTGCCCGGCTCGTCCAGAAGGTCGTCGTCCGACTCCTGGCTGGTGGTCAGGCCCCGCTCCCGGATCTCCTGGTAGAACCGGGGGTCTGGGGAGAGGGGGCGCGTCACGCGGGGGCCCCCCCAGAACCCACAGGCCGCGGCCCAAGGAGCCCCTGAGCACATCAGCGCCCCCGAGCAGGCCCCCCGGCCGCCGGCTGCTCCGGGCGGGAGGCAGGGTGGTGCCCAGTGGGTGCAGAATGTGGCACCTTCAGACCCGGAGCTGACAAGTCAGAGCCAGCGGGGTGGGGGGCAGGGAGGGGTGCTGCGGAGGCCTGGGGGGTGGCCCAGAGCCCTCAGACCAGGCTGCGTCCTGCGCCCTCGCTGCAGGCCGGAACGGCCCGGTCCGTCCAGGGCCCCGAGGCCCATGCACACCCCCCACGCCTCCCCGGGGCCTGGGGCAGAGCCGGGTCCTGACGCCCCCCCCCCATTCCGGCCTGTGCCCATCCACAGAGGTCCGGCTGGCAGGGGGGGTGGACACTCCCTGGCCGGGCCGTGTCCTCAGCAGCCAGGCCTCGCACCCAGGCCCAAGCCCTTCCTGGCCCCCCCCCCACGCCCAGCGGGTGCGCCACCCTGGCTGGGCAGGCACTGCCTCTCCCCTCCCCGGGCCTGTGGCACCCACCGCTCAGCAGGCTGACGGCGCTGCTCTGCCCCCCCCCCCAAGGTGCAGCTGCCGCCCATGCCCTCCAAGTTCCACCCCACGGAGCCCAGCAGGCGTGCCCTCCCCGTGGCACCTTGGTCCCCCGTGTGGCTACCACAGCCCCCCAACACACACACGAGGTGCTGGGCAATTGTCGCCTGCGGGGAGTGTGGGGCTGTCTGTCTCCTGCCCCTGGGATGGTGCAGAAGAGAAACTTCTGGGCCTTTCTAGACCCATCGGTGCCCACAAGGACCTCTGGTCCCAGAGGAACCCCTGTGGAACCCCTCCCCCTCCCCCGGCGAGACCATGGGGTCCGGCCCAGCCCCCTGCAGCCCCCAGCCACACTCACCGTCCTTGAAGGAGCCTTTGTGCGCACGCTTCCGCCCCAGCGTCTTCTGTGCAGAGACCAGAAGCACCGCGGTCAGCGGGGGGGAGGGCAGGTGTGGGCCCAGGGCGCCCCCCCCCCGGGCTCAGAGCCCTCCCCCGGGCCGGAGGGGGCTCTGCGGGGCCCACAGGAGCCGCCCCATAGATGCCGCTCTGAGGGGGGCGACTGAAACCTGGGCAGACCCAGGAGGGCTGCCTGGAGGTGGAGGCAGGACCGGACCGGCTACGAGGGGAGCTCGGGAAAGCAGGGTGCTCCCCCTCGGGGAAGCCCGAAGGGGTGGCGAGGAGAAGGCCGAGGGGGACCCCGGGAGGGAGTGGAGGCTGCACACAGGACCCCGGCAGGTGGCCTGAGGCGGCGGGAGGAAGAGGGTGAGCGTCCGGCCCACACCCCGCAGGCCCGGCGGCGGAGGCGGGGCTGCGAGGCGAGCGGGCACCGCGCCCGGGCCACCGGCGGCTGCTGCTCGGGGCTGCCTTCCTGGCGGGGTGCACTGCCCCCGACCTCACCGTGGGTGCCGGCTCCGGGCGTGGGAGCTGGTTCTCCCGACCGACGCGTCGGGGCCTGAAGCTCCCGAGCTGGTCTGGAATGTGCGGTGCTGCCAGCGCACCTGGGCCTGTGCCCGCCCCCTCCCCGTCCGCCTGCATCGTCCCCCGGAGCCCTCACCCTCCGCCTCCGGGTCTGGGCACAGGCTGCAGCCTCGGCCCCGCCCGGCCCCGCCCGGCCCGTGCCTCACTCTAACCTCCCCTTCCAGGCCCCTGGGCCCTGGGCTCCCCGGGACCTGAGCTTCCCCCCTGCCCGGGGGTGCCCAGGCCTGCCCTCCGGGCGGCGTCCACCCCCAGGCCGGCCATCTATGCTCAGGACAGAGGCTGAGGCCGCCTCCCTGGCCGCCTGCGCCGGGCCTGTCCTCCCACGGTCCGGGCAGGAGCCGGAAGCTGGGACCATCCTTGGCGACCATGGGCCAGAGGTGCTGGTAAGGGGCTGCCGGGCCGCCGTGGGCCTGCCCCCGCTCCCCGGCATGCAAGGGCCGTGTGGCTGCCACGCAGGAAGACACTGTGTGTGCCGAGGGCAGCAGCCAGAGCCCCAGGCCTCCGAGTCCCCGGCAGGAGCCCCCGGCACGGCGCCCAGGCCAGAGGCTGCAAAGCCGTCCCTGAGCCCTGCCCGTGAGCCGGCCGGCTGCCACCCCCCCACCCCGGGGCTGGTCCCGCCCCACACGGCACCCATTACTGTGTCTGAGAGCCACTCCCACGGCGGGGCCCTAGGCAAAGCTGGGACCCCTCTGAGCCCCAGGTGGCTCCTCTGTAAAGTGGGGGCGGTCAGCGGCTCAGAGCCGGCTCCGGGTCAGGGGAGGGCGACCTGGAGCCTGCACTCGGACGCAACGGCAGTCCCGACCCCGGGCCTGGAGCACGACCCCCCCACCCCCCGCCGAGAACCCCCTGTCCCGGCGCAGGCCCCACCTTGTGCCTGGGTGTGAGCCGGGCCGGGGCCGGGGCGGCCTCCTCGGCCAGCGCGTGGAGCCGGGGGCCGAGCGGGGGGGCCGCCTCGCCGCCCAGCGCCCCCGGGCCCTTCATGGCGGCGCGGTAGGACTGGCTGCGCAGGTTGCGGGACAGCGCGGCCCCGGGGCCCGCGTCCACGTCCAGGTCGTCCCGGGAGAAGCTGGGGGCCTCGAGCGGCCGGGGCTCCCGCCGGCCGGCCTCCCCGCTGAGCACGGCCGCCCCGAAGCTCTGGTGGCGGGCGGGGGCGCGGGCCCGGCTGGACACGGCCAGGCTGCGCGGGATCAGCTGCGCCGTGCCCAGCTTGAGGGCCGCGGGGCTCTGCGTGCTCAGCACCACGGCGCGCGGCTCCCGGGCCCCGGGGGAGGCGGGCCGGGGCCCCGGGGCGTCGGGCTGGAAGACGGCGTTGCTCCGGCCCTGCAGGGGGCTCCGGACCAGCGGCAGCCGCGGCTCAGGGTGCCCCTGGGCGTCCAGCCGCAGCTCCGAGTGGAAGCGGCCCTCCAGCAGCCGCTGCTCCGGCGAGCCGTCCGCGCGCCGCTGGGCCATGGCGGCCGGGGTCCTGCGGGGACGGACACAGGTCAGCGGGGACGGGCACAGGTCAGGGGGACGGGCACAGGTCAGCGGGATGGGCACAGGGCAGGGGGACGGGCACAGATCAGCGGGGACGGGCACAGGGCAGGGGGATGGGCACAGGGCAGGGGGACGGGCACAGGGCAGGGGGACGGGCACAGGTCAGGGGGACAGGCACAGGGCAGCTGCGGGCACAGACACAGCCACCGGACTGCCGGGCACTGCCTACAGCAGTGAGGGTCCGGGGCCGGGCAGGGAGGGTGCCCGCACCTTGGTCTGCGGGACTCACACGGGAGCAGCTGACAGCCGAGGCCGCCACGCTTCCTCGGACACACCGAGCCGGTGGCGGCGTGGGCAGCGGGGCGGCGGGGCCCTGGGCCAGGCCTGTGGGCCCCCCTCCCACCAGGCAGGTCCCAGCCTGCGCCCCCCTCACCCCGGCCCAATGTGGGGTCTGCGAGCTCCCGGGAACTCCAGTTTGGCCCAGGGACCCTCCCTGTGGGGGGAGGAGGAGGGTGGGCAGAGCCGGGCCGGGGCTGGCCCAGCCCACAGTACAGCCGGCGCTGTGGCTCCCGGTCGGCTCTCCGCTGACACCCAGGAGGGGGCGGGCCGTGCCTCCCGGGCCCAGAAGCCGGCCACCCCCGCATTCTCGGGGACAGCCTGCGTCAGCCGGAAGAGGAAGGCGGCGGCCACTCGGCCTCCCCCACGCCCGGTGGGTGGTGACGTGGCCGCTCCCGCCCGGCCGGCTCAGACCTCCACGGGAGCCTGCCCCCGGCTAACGCACCGCGGGGCAGCCGGCGGCCCGAAGCCGAGGCCTCGCGTTCTGAGGGGGCGGCCCGTGCCCCCGAGTGCCCACAGCCGCCCCCCCGTTGCCCTCCGCCCCCTCCTCCTGCCCCGGCCCAGGCCGGCTCCCTCCTGAACCTGGCGGACCACGGCCCCTCCCAGCCGAGGGCAAAGTCTGCGCCGGGGAAGGGCCCGGACGGAACCCGCCGGCTGGCCGGGCCACCGCAGGGTGTGGCTCGGTGCCCAGCCAGGCGGCACCCTCCCAGGGCCCGGGGGCTCCCGTGGGGACCGGGACCCGAGGGGGGGGGAGATGCCGGAGCTCCAGGCTGTGCCCTCCCGCCGCGTAGCCTGTGCCAGAGCCACCGGGCACAGGCTCCATTCAGACGGCACCCAGAGGCGTGCCCCCAGACAGGCGCCGCCCCTGCCCGCAGTGCCCCCCCTGCCCCCAGCGCTGCCCCCGAAGCGGTACCCGAGGGGTCTGTGCGCAGCCGAGTGGACGCAGGCCTGGCCTCCTCCCCGACAAGCACCCCCTCTTGTCCCCAGCGGCTCCCCCTCCCCAAGGTGGCCAGGTTTCTGCCTGCGCGCCTGATCACACGGCCCACCATCGGCCGGGGCGCCGACAGCCCGCCCCCCTCCAGCCTGTCCCATGTCACCGTGCCCGCTGTGCCCTGTCCCCGTGCCCACTGTGCCCCCATGTCACCGTGCCGGCTGTCCCCCTGTCCCCGTGCCCACTGTCCCTTCTAGGAGACGGGCTGTGCTGAAGGGAGGCCCTGGGCCGGGTGTGCATGCACACACGTGAGCACACGGGGGCACACGCTCCTGACCCCTCCCTGACCCTGAGGTGCATGCACACATGTGAGCACACGGGGCCCACACGCTCCTGACCCCTCCCTGACCCTGAGGTGTCCCTCCCCTCAGTGTGCTCCCCGGTGCTGGCCTGGCGTCGGGGAGCACCGGCCCTCAGCTGCCCTCGGGGCAAATGCCAGCCGTGCCGTCCGGGCAGCAGCTGCCGGGAGCCGGCCGCCGCAGAGGCCACCGGGGTCCGCTCCCGTGAGGCGGCCGGAGGCTCAGAGGCGGGGCAGCTTCCCCGAGCGCATGCCCTCCGGGAGCAGGACGGCCCCCGGGCACGGCCTGCCGCCCGCAAGCCCGGCTCCACGGCTCGTGCCGCGGTGTGCTCCCGGGTGCCTGGGACCCCCGAGGTGCGCCAGGGGCTCAGGGCCGGCTGGAAGGGTCCCCCACGGCTGAGCCCCTCGCCATTCTGCCCTCCCGCCCGCCCGGCACACATGGGGGAGGGGGGGGGAAGGGGCACCGGCCCCTCCTGGCAGCCCGCCCCCCGGCTCCCTGGACAGAGGGCCCCGGGACCCCAGCAGGCCCAGCCCCCCCATTCCCCTGAGAAGCACCCTTCCTAGCCGGGCCCCAGGCGCTGGTCTCAGCAGCTATCGCAGCCGCCAGCACCCAAGTCACACCGCGGGTGGGACCTGCCACCCCTGGATGCGGGCGCCACGGGGCCTCCATCCTGGGGACCCCCGTCCCCTCTGCCGACCCCCGGGTCCTGGGGAGGCTCAGGCTCTCCGGCACCGTCTGCCGCCCAGGCCTGCGCTCAGGCCACGCAGCCACACGACAGCCCTGTGCTCGGTAACCCTGCCCGCCACGCCGGGGACACGGAGCCCGGGGCGGCTGCGGCTGTGTAAGCCACGGAGCTGGCGCGGACACGTCCACGTGCAGGGCGGCCACGGGCCACAGCCGGGCCCAGCTCCCGGCCCCACAGAGGGGGCTGGGTGCTCACACTGAGGGGCTACAGGCCGGGGACGCCCCGCTCAGGGGCGATCTGGAAGCCGTGGCCTCAGCGCTGAGGCGGCGACAGAGCGGGAGTCACCCTCACGGAGGGGGGCAGGAGGTCCCCCACCACGCCCAGCCCGGGACCCTGCCTCCGGCCTCCGGCCACCTCCGCCCCGGGACACCTGCAGGCCCAGCGGTGTCCCTGACCACCCGCCGCCCCGCCCGCTGCAGCGCCCGCCCAGGCCCACCTGTCCCCCGCAGGCCTGGGCTCAGTGGGAGGGGACAGGTGACCAGGGGGTTCAGGCCGCCGGGCAGCAGAGCCGGCGGGGAGCAGGCTGTCCGGACGTGCTGACCCCCACGGCGGCCCCGCAGGCCCGTGGGTGCTCACTGGGGGCGAGGGTGCCCTGACCGGCGGTGGGGCCGCGCACGCAGCTGCCACGGGCCGAGACGGGCAGCTGACATCCGTGGGGACACAAAGTTCCGGGACCCAGACGCTCGGTGGGCAGCTGAGCCCCTGGGTCCCATGCTGGACGGCTGTCCTGGGGCAGCGGCTGTGGACCCACCGCGGGCTGCCTGCCTCCCTCCCTTCCTCCCCCTCCCCGGGAACCAGGCGGCTGGTGGGGGGGGCTCACTTTGGTCCCCGTGACTTAGGGCCTTCCCTCTGCCAGGGAGCCCCCACCCCCTCCCCCTCCCTCCACCAGGCCTCCCGGGCAGTGCCCATGGGGCCTCGTGTCCTCTGGGTCGTGGGCAGTGAGCGCACCAGGCGGGGCCAGAGCCGTAAGCGGCCGCACCGGCAGCTCCTGCTCCCGGGCTCCACCGCGGCCTCGGTGCCCGGGGAGCCGGCTCCGAACTCTGCCCCGCCGAGCGCCGGGGTGCCCGGTGCGCCAGGGCTGCGGCCAGGACGGCAGGTGCCACGGGCCGGGCCTTGGAGGGGCCCCTGCCGGGTGGGCTCAGGCGTTGGCCCCGGGAGGCAGGCAAAGCTCGGCCGCTCACTCAGCCCCGCCCCCGTGCCTGGTGCCGGTCCGAGGGCCACCCCAACCTCAGAGACCCCACACAGGAGTCAGCGCTGCCGGCCCCCCGCCCCCCATCTCAGCGGCAGGGTAGGACCCCTGCGTGGGGCCGGCCCCAGCCCCCGGGTGGGCTGGGTCTGCACTGCTGGGCCCCAGCGGGGTGGGCAGCAGGTTCTGACCCCGGGACCCTCCTCGCCGCTCAAAGCCCGGGGCTTCCTTCCCACACGGCCCCTTGGAGGTCTCGTGCCCCGGGGGCGCTCCCCACCTGGGCCAGGAGGTCCCCCGGGCTCTCGGTGGCTCCGGCGCAACGCCCCGCCTCCTCCCGCACCGGCCGATGCACCCCGGAGGGAGGGGCGCAGAGTTCCGGGGGCCCCGACGGGGTTTGCTGGGTGGGGGGTCAAACGGCGCCCCAGGGGTCCTGCCTCCGCCCCCTCCTCTCCCCGCCCCCCACTTTGCTCACCGGTCCTGTCCCGGCTCCCCTGTCCCCCCGGCTCCCCTGCCCCCCCCCCCCGCTCCCCTGACCCCCGCTCACCTGTCCCCCGCACCGCGGGGCGGAGGGCACAGCGACCAGGGGCGGCGGTGGGGCCGGTGCAGCCCGCAGGCTCCGCGCCCGCCGGCTCTTCCCGCTCCGCCCGCGCTCTCGGGCCCGGCCCCGCCCCGGCCCGCCCTCCCACTTCCTGTCTGGCCGCGGAGGTGGCGCCCCGGGCAGGTGGGGGCAGTGGACGCAGGTGGGCGCAGGTGGGGACAGGTGGGCTCAGAGGGGGGGCGGTGGGGGCAGGTGGGGGCAGGTGGGCGCAGGTGGGGGCAGGTAGGGGCAGGTGGGCTCAGGTGGGCTCAGGTGGGGGCGGTGGGGGCAGATGGGGGCAGGTGGGGGCAGGTGGGCTCAGGTGGGGGCAGGTGGGGGTGGTGGGGGCAGGTGGGCACAGATGGGCGCAGGTGGGGGCAGAGGGGGCAGATGGGCGCAGGTGGGGGCACGTAGAGGCAGGTGGGGGCAGGTGGGAACAGGTGGGGGCAGGTGGGGGCGGTGGGGGCAGGTGGGGGTGGTGGGCTCAGGTGGGCGCAGGTGGGGGCAGGTGGGGGCAGGTGGGGGCAGGTGGGCTCAGGTGGGGACAGGTGGGCGCGGGCGGCGTCCCCGCGGCTCGGAAGGCCGGAGCCCCGCAGGAGGGACGGGGTCACCTGGGCACGCTGGCGTCACCACCGACCTGCCGCCGCGTTACTGAGACCCTCGGCCCCGGGGCATCCGGGGTCAGGGCGCCTCCTGGGTTAGGGCCAGAGTCCACCGGCGCCCCGCCCTCCCCGGCTCCCGGCTCCCGGCTCCCCGGCTCCCCGGCTCCCCGGCTCCCCGGCTCCCGGCTCCCCGGCTCCCCGGCTCCCCGGCTCCCCAGCTCCAGGAAGCCCCAGAAGCCCCAGAAGCCACCAGCCGGAGGACCTGACCTTGGCGGGACCCGCTGCGGCCGACGGGCGCCCCCTGCTGGACTCCGGGAGGAGGGCGGGTGCGGGCAGGCGCCCAGAGCACGGAGCCCGGGCTGCGGTCTGAGCACCCTCACCCCTTTTACACCCGGGGTCCGATGCCTGGACCCCAGGCCCGGCTCCCCAGGACCTGTCCAGGGGCCCCTGCTCCGAGGCTCCGACGGCCCGCAGCTGGGTCCAGGCAAGGCGGTGACGTGACCACTTTGGGTGTGAGGAACCCCGGGCGGGCGGAGCGGCTGACCCCACCCAGCACGGTCCAGCCTCTGCTCGAACCCTTCCAGGACAGAGGGTTACTGAGTCGGTCTCCATAGGACGTGGGGTTCAGGTTGTTCCCCCAAGTCGCCTCACAATGTGTCAAAGTCCCCTCAAAAGGTGGCCATCGGAACAGAGCCCAGTACCACCCCCGGACAAGAGGAGGGGGAACACTCACCTCCTTCCTTTTGAACTCTGTACCTCTGTTAATACAACCTCCTGCTGCTGCTGCAGCTCCTACGTGTCCACCTCACGGCCCAGATCCCCGGGCCCTGCATACAGCTGGCGCTCAGCGGGTGCCCGGTGACTCCCTGGTGCTACCTGAGACCCTGTGGCCGAGCCCCAGAGGTGCGGGGTGTCCCAGCACCCCACTTCCGACCTGCCTCCAGGCCCCCTTTCCAGGAGGAGCCCACGTGGCTCCATCGGAACCCACACAGGCCGTGCAGTGGGTGGGCTTTAGGCGGCCCAGCCCGTGCTGAGCCCGAGCCTGTGCCGTGGGCAGGGCGCCGGCCACGCCGGTCGGAGGGCGGCCTCGCCGGGGGGCAGCCCCACCCCCTCCCGGCGCCTGCCTCCCGGGGGCCAGCCTGGGAGCTTGCCGCTCTGTGCCGCTCTGTGCCGGGCAAGGGGGTGCCGCAGGCTCGCGGCGCTGGCTCTCGTGGGGGTGGTGGTTTGAAGGGCAGCCCTGCCTGGCCCCCCGTGGCCTGGCCCGTCCCCCTGTTCCCTCCCGTGCTCCCCGCTGCCGGGGAGTCAGGCGGGGCGGCTCAGGCTGGCCGACCTCAGGGGCCCTCGGTCCCAGCTGCGTGTGTGTGGGTGTGCGGCTGAGGGCTGACACCTGTGGGTGGGGGCGGGCCCGGCCGCTTTCAGGCAGCACCCGGGAAAAGCGGGCAGCTGCTGCCCTCCAGAGGCCATCGTCGGTACTGCACCCACCAGGCCCAGCCTGCGGGAGGGAAGCGGTGGGGGGCTGTCCTGGAGCTTCCGTGGGGAAACCGAGGCGCTGGACGTCCCCAACCCGCACTCAGTACTTGCCTGGACAGCCCTCTTTCGGAACCTGGCTTGTCCACTGCAGGGTCACCCCACCCCACCCCTGCCTGCCCCGGCACCCGGCACCTGTAGGGGCCCCGGCAGCATCGGCGTCTGCTCTGCCACCGGCCTGGGCGGCTTGGGGCCCCCCCCCCCCGCCCCCTCCCTATCCGGTGGCTCAGCTCTGGGCCTCTGTGCCTGCAGCAGGTGGGGGTTGAGGGTGACACACGAGGTCGCCCAGGCAGAGGCGGTGGGACGGGTTGAGAGTCCCAGGGACGGGGGAGGGGGGGCGGCAGGGAGGGGGAGCCGGCTGGCCGCCTGGTGCTGCTCCGCCCGCAGGGGCGGGTCCTCGACCTCCGACCTCCGACCCCCGCAGCCCTGGGCCCGGGACACGCAGGGCCGGGCCTCACTGCGGGCCGAGAGGAGGCCCGGGGCCCAGGGACCAGCCGGGAGGGCTCGCCGGCCTCGAGACCCGGAGGGCAGAGTGGCTGGTGGGGCCCTGGGTCCCCCGACTTCCTGACAGCCCGGGAGGGGCACCCCTGTCGCGCCCCTGGGCTCCGGCGCCTGCACACGACGCTCACCGTTGTCAGGTGGGGGTGGGCCAGCCACACGCCTGGCCTGCCGGACCCAGACTACATGGGGGGCCTGCCCCGGGGGTTCCGGCGGTGGGGGGATGTGGAACACCAGTCCCACCGCTCCGGAGGTGGCATCAGCAGGAGTCTCCTTCCTGCGGCTCGAGGGTGTCGGTGCACCTGGGGTTCTTTTTGTTTGTTTGTTTGTTTTAAATATATTTTACTGATTTTTTACAGAGAGGAAGAGAGAGGGATAGAGAGCTAGAAACATCGATGAGAGAGAATCATCAATCAGCTGCCTCTTGCACACTCCCCACTGGGGATGTGCCCGCAACCAAGGTACATGCCCTTGACCGGAATCGAACCCGGGACCCTTCAGTCCGCAGGCCGAGGCTCTATCCACTGAGCCACACTGGTTTCGGCGCACCCGGGGTTCCTGTTTCCAGTCTCAAGCGTTTGCTCAGCCGCTGGGGCCGCAGCCCGGAGAGGCGGTGCCATGGGGCGGCCGCCCCGGAGGCCTCGGCTGCCCGTCCCAGGTGCCCATGTGCCCAGGTGTCCAGGGCTGAGGACGTGAGGCTGCCCGGTGCCGTCTCCCTTGACAGGGTGGGGTGAGCTGTGCCCACCGCCACTGCCCTCCCTCCCCGGGGCCACAGGGGCGTGCAGGGCGGGGGGCCGGGTGGGGCACACAGCCCCCTCCTTGTCCAGCCCCGGCCCCGGGCTGACCTCGCTCCCGGCAGGGTGCCAGGGTGCCCGCCCAGCCTGCGGGCAGCTGGGGAAGGTCTCGTTGGCCTCAGATGGCGCGGCCGCTGTGCGTGGGCGTGGGCCGAGGACAGAGGCGCCTCTGTGTGGGCGGGCGAGGCCCAGGCCGGGTGGGGTGGGGTCGGCAGATGCCCTCGGGGCTGGGGCGGGCGGGCGGCGCTGCTGCATCTGGCCACCAGGGGGCTTTGCTGGGCGGGAGGCTCAGCCAGGAGCACACAGCTCTCCGGACCCCACACAGCACACGCCCGTCACGCCTGCGAGGACCTACTGTGTGCTGGCCTCAGGCGCCTGCTCCGGGCTCTTACGGAAACTCCCTCCGTGTCACGGCCTCCTCGGCCGACAGGGGCAGTGCTCGCCCGTGCCACCCGGCGGGTGAGGCCCCCGCGGGGTGAGGACTGAGGTCTGTCCGGCCTGAAGCCCAGGTTCGATGTAGCCATCGGGGGCGGTTTCAGGGTCCCCAGGCGTGAGGACATGAACTCTGGGTGCAGGCGTCTGCGTCCGACGGCAGCCTGAGGTGTGGCAGGCGAGAGTGCTCTGGCCCCGGCCACGCAGCTCCCGCCATAACCGGCCAGACAACGAGCAGACACAGCGAGCGGCGCCAGCAGGCGTGGCTCCTTGGCTGGGCCTTGTCCCTGCCCCGGAGGGTGGCCGGGTCCAGCCCCATCGGGGCGCCTGCCGGGGCGCAGACTCCATCCCCAGTAGGGGGCGCCAGGCAGCAGCCTATGGATGGATCAATGGTTTGCTCTCACATTGATGTTTCTCTCTCTCTCTCTCTCTCTCTCTCTCTCTCTCTCTCTCCTCTCTCTCCTCTTTCTCTCTCTCTCTTCTCCCTTCTCTCTCTAGAACAGGGGTGGGCAAACTTTTTGACTCGAGGGCCACCATGGGTTCTTAAACTGGACCGGAGGGCTGAAACAAAAGCAGCCTGACCATGCTGGCACTCTCATCATCTTGGGCTGCTGGTGAAGGAGCGGAGGGGAGAGCAAGAGAACCCTCCGCTCTTTCGGCTCCGCGGGCCGGATAGAACAGCCGAACGGGCCGGATCCGGCCCCTGCGGGCCGTAGTTTGCCCACGGCTGGTCTAGAATCAACGGGAACATGTCCTGAGGTGAGGACTGGGAAAAAAAAATCCATTCCTGTGAAAAACATCCTTCAGAAAAGAAAGTGGAACCAGGCATTTTAAGATAAAACGTGTTTGTAAGCTCCCCGCTGGGTGGCAGGGGGGCGAGGCGGGGCTGGGAGCCGGAGCCGGCCCCCTCTGCTCCCGCCACGCGGTGTGGACCTGTGTCCTGGGCTCTCGGCGTGGCAGGGACGGCTGCTGCCCAGTGCCGGTCTGGGTGCCTCCCGGTGGCCGGTCACTCGCTGGGCCCCAGGGTGGAAGCGACTCCGGAGGTGAGTCCTCCTCGGCCCGGGAACTCCAGGGCAGGCTCTGCCGCCCCCTCCTGGCGGGGGAGGGGTGTGCAGGAGACGCGCTGCCCAGAGCACCCAGCACTTCCCTTCCCGGGGGCTGGCATCCGGCTCCCGGCTGGTGGCCACCTGGACCCCAGACCCCACCCCCATCCCCATCCTGAGCAAATGCAGTTGCTGGACCCCTCTCTGTGGTCCCTCTGTCCCCACGCAGGCCCTTTCACGAAAACACATCTGAGGTTTTGGAAAACGTTTGCTCCCATGAGAACTAAGGCTCATGGATCTCAAAATAGCGTCGCTGCAAATAGCCAGAGGCCGCCGGGAATCTGAGGATGATTCTTTCCCCAGAAACAGACCCCTGGCCGCCGCGCCTTCCCCGCCGGGCCCTCCGCCTCCGGGACGCAGCCTCTCCCGCGGCCTCCACGCCAGGGGCGGGCGGAGGACACAGAGGCGCTGTCAGCGAGGGATATTCCGCCTGCTCCGCGCCCCGGCCGGCCACAGTGCGGCCATTGTCCGAGCCTCCTCTCCCTCCGCTGGAGAGGAGGGAGCGGGCCAGGCCCCGAAGAGGGGTCCAGGCCGGGCCCTGAGGGAGGGAGTGGGGGGCCCGGGCCACGGGCAGGCTTTGGGGCTCACACGGCCCGTCCTCTGAGAATGGACATGCGTTCCCAGGGAGAAGCCTGGAGCCGGGCGAGCCGCGTCGGAGCCCCGCCCGCGGGCAGCCGTGGCCTCCGGGCGCCCAGTGCGTGTCTGACGGCGGAGAAGGGCCCGGAGCAGTCGAAGGCTCCCCCAAGCCGCACCCGAGGAGGCTCGGCGCCCAGCGGGGGCCCAGGGCTCTTGTCCCAAGGTCAGCGCCTGCTTCTTGCCTTTGGTGGCTCCCAGGCCTGGCCGTGAGAGCATGTTCAGGACCATTGGGAGGCACTGGACCTCCCAGAATCTATCTTGATCCATCCCTCTACCCATCTGTCCACCTGTCCACCTGTCCATCCATCCATCCATCCATCCATTCATCCATCCATCCATCCATCCACTCATCCATCCGTCCATCCATCCATCCATCCATCCATCCATCCCCATCCATCCATCCATCCATCCATCCATCCATCCGTCTATCCATCCATCCATCCATCCATCCATCCATCCATCCATCTGTCCACCTGTCCGTCCATCCATCCATCCATCCACTCATCCATCCATCCATCCATCCATCCGTCCATCCATCCATCGGTCCATCTATGCGACCCCCTACTCAGGGCGTGTCCCCTCGAGGCCCTGGGGATGGAGAGTGCCACCAGGCCCCTCGTCTGTGTGGCCCGGGCACTGTGGGGACAGCTCTGGACTCAGGGCAGAGATGCTGGGCCCGGTGTCCTGGGCCCCGGATGGCGGCCAGCCAGGAGAAGGGGTCGCCCCTGGTTCCTCCCGTGGACGCGGGGCCTTGGTTCCTCCCACCTTCTGAGGAAAACGGAGGAGACGGTCCCTCAGCCTTCACGCAGCGAGCTGCTCCCGAGTGGAGAGCGGCCCGTGGCCCACCGGGAGGGAGGCCACGGTGGGGGGCGGGGGCACTTTGTCAGACAGACACTGAGTGTGGCCTGAAGGCCCGCTGGGTGGTGAGTCGGGAACTGGGGAGCTGCCCCTGTCGCCCGAGTGGGGGAGGGGTGGCATGCAAAGGAGGCAAGGAGCTTCATGGAGGGGAGGGCCCATGGGCCGTAAAGCATGGACGCTGGGGTCTCCTCGGAGGACGCCACTCGGAGAGGCTGAAGGCACCACCGAGACTGTGGGGAAGCTCTGGTGAGAGGTGGGCCCCCCGCCCCACCCAGCCAGGGCGGTCCAGGCCACCCCCAGGTGTCCCCCCAGGCGGGTCCCCCCAGGTCTGTCCCCCCCCCAGGCGGGTGCCCTCCGGGTGTGCCACGCCCGCCCATGTGTGAGGAGCCATCCTTGGGTCCGGATCACCGTTTGTCTCGGAGGTTTACCCGTTGTCAGAGCAGAAGCAGGCGGGGCCTCAGAGAATGCCGGGTACTCGGAGGAGGGCGCCGGGGGAGGGGGCCTGCTCCCCCACAGCCAGTCCCCCGTCCCTGCCACCGCCTGGGGCGCGGGCGCAAGCCTGGCCGGGCCTGGGGAGCCGGGGGGCGGGCGGGGGCGTCCACCCTGAGGCCGGGCTGGTTTAGGACGAGGCCGAGGATCGGCGCCCGCACCTGGAGGCGCCCGCCCGCCCGGAGGCACCGCCTGGGAGCAGGCAGCCCCGGAGGAGCCGCCCAGGGGATCCCACTGTGGCTCAGGGTCTGCTCTCCGCCCTGGTGGGTGCTGGGAGGGCGAACTCGGGGCGGCGGGAGACCCTGGGGCTGACGCCCGCCTCCCGGCTGGCCCGCAGAGAAGCTCCGGCTCGGGGCTAGGAAAGACAGATTTATTGCGTATCGATCTCAGTACGAACCATCGTGGCGCCGGGAAGGTTACATTTGGCACACACCCTGTTCTACAGCACGAGCCGCCCCTGCCCGCCGCGCCCGGAGGGACCGGCTCGAGCAAGAACGTCGGTCTGTCCGTCCTTCTCACCGGCATCGCCGAGCCCGCGGGCTCCGCCTCCGTCGGCACCGCCGGGCGCCGGGACTCGGGACCGCAGACCCTACGCATATCCAGCAAGTGGGTCTGCAGAGCTTTCCCTCCCACGGGAACATCATGCCCGGACACGAGAGTGACCATGACTGCCACACGCCAGCCACGCACACGCCACTGGCGGCAGAACCATTTACAGCCGGGGCGGGACGGAGGACGCACACCGGCCTCCTCCTTCCTCGGGGCGGTTCTCAGCGCGACGTGGAGACCAGGCACGGGCGCCTCCTGCCCACGCTGTCCGGCCCGGAACAAAGGGGAACGAAAGGAACCGGAACGAAGCCGGATCGGAAGGGGGCGGTGGACGGACAGACGGATGGACGCCACGGAGGCCGAGGCCGGGCGCGGGCCAGCCCCAGGCGCGCAGGGTGCCCGCCGCGGCCCACCTCCCTCCCGCCTCCATGGGACAGCCGCCACGTGGGCCACGCCGTGGGCCACTGTCAGGATTGCTCTGTTCACGAGAAGATGGCACATGTGGAAACTCAAGCTGCCTTTCCCTCCTTTTCTTTCTTTCTTTCCCCCGGTGTGGCCCACGCCTGGGGCAGCGACAGGACACGCCGACGCCGGGACGGCGGGCGGAGGGGCGGCTCCTGGGACGCGGCGGGCACACGCAGCCTCGGGTCCGCTCGCTGTTCAGTCACACGGCTTCGCGCCCGCCGGGCCCCCCGGAGCCAGGAGCGGGTCCTGGGCCCGCCGGCGGGACAGGGAGGTGCCGGCTCCTGGTTCCCCCGGAGGCGGTGCAGGTGGCCCCTGGGGACAGCGTATGAGTAGCTCAGGGGATTTCAGACACTTAGGCCGGGGGACTGGGGGCGGGGTGGGGGCGGGAGGGGAGAGGGTAATTGCGGGGGGGGGGGGGACAGGGGCAGGGGACCCCAATCCAGTGCCTTGAGGCCAACACACGTGACACGTATTTGGGCAAGTGCTTTGCGAACGTTCACCCAGGACGCAGCGAGGCCAGGAGGCCGAGGGGCCCTCGGGCCGGGAGGGGAGCAGCTGAGGCTGGCCCTGGGCAGACGCGGGGCCCGGCTCTGCAGCCCCGAGGCTGGCGGGCCCTCAGGTCTGCGCAGGTGTGGCTGGGCCGTGTGGCGGGGCCGGGGGTGGGGGTGGGGCCGTGTGGCTGGGGCTGTGTGGCTGGGGCCGGGGGGCGGGGTGGTGAGGGGTCTCAGGCTCACCCTGGGACAGAGCCACTCTCCGGGTGCCGGGTGGCTGCAGACACACGCTCCCCTGGGGTTGATCCCGGGGAGCCTCCGGGCCCCGCCCTGAGGGGTGCCCGGCCGAGGGTCGGCGGCGTGTCTTGCCCCCGGCCCCGGAGTGTGGCTCTGTCCCAGGGTGAGCCTGAGACGGGGGCGAGGGTGCCATTGCTGGGGGCCGGGGCGGAGGGACGCCAGGGAAGGCTGAGGAGCCCCCCTCTGAACTTCCTCGGGGTGAGCGCCACCGCCCGCAGGCGGGGAGCAGCTGAGGCCGGACGGAGGCCGGGACGGAGGCCCGGCTCCGAGCCGGAGGCTCCGGACTGTCTGGCCCCCGGGCCCCGGGCACAGAGGGCGCCGGCAGCGGACAGCGGACAGCGGACAGCGGATGCCGCGAGGCAGGGCCCAGGGGCGCAGGAGGGATGTGCGGCCTGCAGGCTCTGCTCCCCACGCTCTGGCATGGGTCCAGGGGCTCCCCACACTCTGGCACAGGACCAGGGCTTTCCACGGGACCCGGGCTCCCCACGCTCCCCACGGGACCAAAGGTGGATTCCCAAACTGCCCAGTGCTCGGCCCTCGGGGCTGACCGGTCAGTCAGGGTCATGGGACCCTGGGCCTTCACATGTGCTGCGGGGCTCTCGGGGGTGAGGGTGGGGGAGGAGCAGCTGGAAATGACAGAACGTGGGGGTCTGTGGGGCAGGTGGACAGCAGGGGTGGCCCTCAGGGTGGACGGCTCTCGGGGTGGACGGTGGGGACGGCCATCGGGGTGGACGGCTCTCGGGGTGGATGGCCCTCGGGGTGGACGGCTCTCGGGGTGGACGGCTCTTGGGGTGGACGGCCCTAGAGGTGGGCGGCAGGTGGACGGCCATCGGGGTGGACGGCCCTCGGGGTAGACGGCGGGGCGGCCCTCGGGGTGGGCGGCCCTCGGGGTGGACGGCGGGGCGGCCCTCGGGGTAGACGGCGGGGCGGCCCTCGGGGTGGATGGTGGACGGCCCTCGGGGTGGACGGCCCTTGGGGTGGACAGCCCTCGGGGTGGACAGCTCTCGGGGTGGACGGCCATCGGAGTGTATGGCCCTCAGCGTGGACAGCCCTCGGGGTGGACGGCGGGGCGGCCCTCGGCACTGTGGTGGCCGGGGACACCCGTCCAAACCGCCTCCTCCACCGTCACCACGCAGTCGGCACAGCCGCCTTCGCTGGCAGGAAGATCACGGGGGTCACAGACGGCTGTTCTGAGGGGATGTGGCACGGGGACCCCGTCCAGGTGAGGGGCGGTGGCCACTCCGAGCCGCAGGGGGCCGGGCCGGTGGGAGGTGGCGCCGTGGTGCTCACAAAGCCTTGTGCCGGCCCGGGCCCAGCACAGGCCACGGCGGAGCTCCGACCTGCAGCCTCGTGTGGGCTCGAGAAAGGGGTGGAACCCGTCCTGGGACCCACGGGCTGGGGCACCTCAGGGGTCTCCCCCCAGGGTCTCGAGGGCGCAGCCGGGCCCCGGACACCCACACGATGACGGTCCGGCCGGAGTCGCTGTGCCATGCGCATGGGAGCCCATCGGCGAGCACGCTCCCCGCCACCCCCCACCCCGGGCCACGGAGGACACGCACCGAGAGCCGAGTGGCACCCCCATCTGTGCGCACGCTGCTGAGGGTGGCTCGGGACTCTCTCTCTCTCTCTCTCTCTCTCTCTCTCTCTCTCTCTCTCTCTCTCCCTCCCTCCCCTTGGGACACAACTGCCCTTTCCCCTGCCAAACAGTAAAAGAAATAAATAGGACACTCATCTCAAATGCAAACGCAGCTCTGATTTCACAAAAACACATGATTGTCTGGAGAGGGACGGCGTGCGCTGCGGACGTGGGGGAACACGGGGGATGTGGGGGGACATGGGGGACGTGGGGGGATTCGGGGGGACTCGGGGGATGTGGGGGGACGGGGGATGTGGGGGGACGCGGTGGGATATGGGGGGATGCAGGGGGTGGGGGGACACGGGGAGACACAGGAGGATGTGGGGGGATGTGGGGGGACACGGGCGGACATGGAGGGACATGGTGGATACGGGGGACTCGGGGGACGTGGGGGACGCGGGGGATGTGGGGGGATGCGGTGGGACATGGGTGGACGGGGGGGGGACTCGGGGGACGTGGGGGACGTGGGGGGACACAGGGGAATGTGGGGGGACACGGGCCCCGGCACGGGGAGGCCGCCCACGCCCCTGCTCCGGTCACACAACACACAGCCTGTTACTCGGTTTGGTCCTTCACTGGGTACTTATATTAACATTATTTCTTCACAATAAGAATGTCTAATGCCAAAAAAAAAAAATACTGTTAAGGACGAAATAAAATAAGAAAAGAAACAAATTAGAAAAAATTACAAGTTATATACAGATTAAGGTCATTTCCATCAGGGAAAGAAACAGGACGGCTTGAACTTGGCCCCTAGGGGGATAATTTAAAGCCCCGGGTCGGGGAGGCTGGTCCCGGAGGGAGGGGGCGGGGCCGGCGGGCGGGCCGTCTCTGCTGCAGGTCCGGTCCGGCTGGCTGCCCTCGGCCCCGAGCCGGTCCGCCGGCCAGGACCCCGCCACGCGGAGGGCGGAGCGGCAGCGTGGCCGGGCTCCGCGGCCTCGGGCGCACGTGGAGTGTGGCGGCCGGCTCAGGGGGCGGGGAGTGTCCCCCACGCCGCCGGGGTGCAGCCGCCCCCTGCCCGTGCCCGTCTGACGGGGCGGGCGGGGGGACGGCAGGCCGGACGTGGCCAGCAGGCCTGCCTTCTGCAGAGCAGCGGAGGGGGCTGGCCGGGGTGGCCGGGGACCGGCTGGGGGAGGAACGTGAGCTGCCCGGCCCGCCTCTCTGGCTGTCCCCCAGAATCGGGGGGTGGGGGGTCTGGGGAGGAGCCGCCTGCGGGCCACGGGCACGGATCCCAGGCCACACCGTGGCAGGCACGTGTCCCAGTCCCAGCCTCGGGCCGGCCGGGTCTCCGAATCCTTGGTGCAGTCTGAACCGGCTCGAGGCGCGGCCCGGGGCCCGGCCACGGGGGCCACTGCACTGCCGTGGCTTTACGAAGAGGGTCGAGGACAGAACCCCCCCGTCAGCTGTAGTCCCGGGGCCACGTGCGGCCACGTGTGGCCACGCTCGGCCACGCGCAGCGGGCCGGAGGGGCGTGGCTTTGCAGGTCAGCTCAGGTTCGAAGCGATGCAAAATTAGGTTTACAAAACAAGCTGCAAGTCCTTTCTCCATCTCTTTTTAAAAAATACTGTCTGTTTTTAAAACCACATGCTTAAATAGCCTCTGTCGTCAGTAAGGTCACCAAAGGGCTGTCCGGTCATTTCCATATAAAAACCGCGCGGCGGCGGCTCCCTCGAGGGGCAGCCGGTCTGGCCTCCCCTCCCGGCCCCGGCGGCCTCAGCTTCAGTGCGGGAGGCAGTGCCGGGCGCCCCGGGGCCGCCGCCGCCGCCGCCGGCCGCTCTGCGCCGGGCTGTCCTGAGGGGGGCGCCCTCGGCCCGGTGCTCAGAGCCGTGGCCCCGCGGCCTCAGGCCTCGGGTGTCGGGTTCTCATCGGAAGAGGCGAGTGAAGCCGGGGGCGGACACGAGGAGGAGCAGCCGGACGCAGGCGGGAGGGCCCCCCCGGCTCCTGGGGCCCTCGCGGGGATGTCTGTGGCGACGTGGGGCCCGAGGTCACCTCGGGGGGCCCCGCCCCCCGGGCCGGTCAGAGGTGGTTGATGGGGTCGAAGGCTCCAGCCTCGGGCGTGGGTCCCGCCATGTTCAGCCAAGCGTCCAGCGGGCTCTGGGCGGCGGCGCGGAGGGGAGGGTCCTCGGAGAGCGACAGCATCATTGTGTACGCCTGGGGTGGGGTGGGGGGACACGGGACACAGGTGAGCCGGCAGGCGGGCCGGGGACCCCAGGCCGGCTCCGTCCTCGCCCCTCCCACCTCCCACCGGCTCGGCCCCTCAGACCCACACGGGCGGAGAGAGGGCAGGTGCCAGGGCCCCGCCCGTGGAGGCCAGACCCCCCCCCCCCCCGCCCCAACCAGGCCCGGAGGAGGAGCCAGGAGCAGGGGTGGGCCGCAGAGGGGTTCCTCGGCCTCTCGGGGTGTCCCCTCGGCCACCCCTTTTCTCTGCCTGGTCACCCCCGAACCCGGGGGCGAGTGGGCACTGTGGGGGCCCCGAGGTGCCGGTGGTCGTGGCTAAGACCCCGTCCGCTACGTCCCTGCCCTGGGGACGCCCTGGGACGCCGTGGGGACGCCTGTGGGGACGGGGTGCTGGGGGAAGGAGTCCCAGGGCACCTCCTGCCGTGAGCCGTGGGGTGTGGGGTGACGCCCCCCGCAGGGCGGGCCGGGTGGGGGGATCAGCACTCTGGACAGAGTTAGTAAAAGACGAAAACAGACACACAGGCGGCGTGGCTGAGGCTCGGCTGCAGCTCTGGCTCAGACCCTGAACCGGGGGCGGCTCTGCGGCGGTGCCCTGGGGCCGGGGACGGGCAAGCCTGGTCCTCCTGACCCCTCACGGCTCCCCATGGAGCAGTGCCCCCGCGGGCAGCTGCCCTCTGGCCGGTCACAGCGGGCGGGGCGGGGCGCCCCCCCCCACCTGCTCGTGGGCACCGCCCTCGGGACGAGAGGACAGTGACCTCCGCGTCCCTGAGTGACCCGGTCCTGGTTCTTCTGCTCTCAGCCCTCCCTCCCCACGCCGCTGTGGGGACACGCGGCCCCTGGGCGTCTCTGTAGCCGACGCCACGGGCACGGCGGGCCGGTGCCACGGAGAGCTGGGCCCGCCTCGCCGGGGCAGGCGGGCGGGCGCCCGTACCTACCTGGCTCTTAGCCTGCCTGAACAGGGTCTGCTTTAGAGCCTCAGAGTCTAGGGAGGAGCTAAGCACATCCTTAACCTCCAAAGCCTCCTCGGCCGCTCTGCGCAGGTCCAGCCCCTTCCCAAAGGTCGGCATCGGCTCCAGAGCTAGGAGGCTGCCCGCCGGCGGCTGCTCGGCGCACCTGCACCAACCGAGAGGCCCCCGTGAGCCGCGGCCTCGGCCCTGCGCCGCCGCACGCACGCCACGGTCTCCCCGAGCCACATGCACAAGACACGGACACACGGACACCAGGACGGAAGCCACACGGATGCAGGAAAAGCACGGACAGAGGACACGGAGCGGTGAGTACACGCACACGTGCTGCAGGTGGCGGGCGGGGCCTCCAGGGACCAGGCCAGAGGGGGACCTTGGCTCCCACGACTCTGGGCGGCCTGGGGGGGGGCGGCAAGACCCCAGCCCAGGACGGGGGCGGGGCAGGCTGGCTGGCTGTGGGGTGACTCCTCAGGGACTCCTGGAGGCTGGCACTGCCTCGTGGCCAGGGGGTGGGCAGCACTTGGGATGCCAGGGAAGGGGCTCTGGTTGGCACAACTTCCAGAACCACGGGGCCCAGTCCCAGGCCACAGCGCCCGCGGGGGCTGGACGGCGCCCCCAAGTGACAGCTAACGTGTGACCCTGCTCTCTCCGTGCTGCCCCCCACTCTGCTCCCTTGCCTCTGGATGTGCACGCATGTGCACGTGTGCACGCACATGCACACGTGTCTGCACACGTGTTAGTGGGCACACACCCGCCAGTGCATGCACACATGCACGTGTCTGCATGCGCACACTTGCATGTGCATGCTGTGTGCGTGCATGTTTGCACGTGGTGTGTGTAGGGGGCGGGGCCGCTCCCTGGCCTATGTGCGGAAGCCCCGGGGCAGAGACCAGAGACCAGGGGCAGAGGGCGGCGGGCTCGTGATGCCCAGGTCTGCCCTGCCAGCCCCGCCGTGCCCGAGGCGCACCCACCTCCGGGGGTGGTCGAAGCCCACGGCCAGGGGGGCGGGCGGCTCCTCCTCCTCCTCCTCCTCCTCCTCGTAGGCGGCCTGGGGCTCGGGCGTGGGGGACACGTGGTCGTCCTGGGACTTCCCTGCCAGGCTGTCGTCGTCCTCCTCCTCCAGCTCCTCCTCCTCCTCCTCCTCGCCCTCCTCCGGCTTCCCGCCGCCCAGGCCCGGGCACGGCGCCGTGCCGTCCAGCTCCGGGGCCTCTGGCCTGGGGGGGCATGGGAGGAGTTGGCCACCGACCCCCAAAGGCGCGACGCAGCTCTGGTCAGCGCCCCCCTGCACCCCCGACCTCCCAGGACCCCCGCGAGCTCGCCCTCGTGGCCACAGGACCCCTGAGCCGGGGTCCTGGGCTGTCCCTGCCCTGGTTCCACCCGGCCCGTGGGTGCGCGACTCCGGGAGAGAAGGGTGCGCTGAGTGGGTGGCCGGGCAGGCAGGGCCCTGGCAGGGTGGACACCGCGTGTGCGTGTCAGGGCGCCGTGGCCAGCCTGGCGTGGGGCGAGGAGATGTCGGGGAGGTTGGCAGCCCAGCCCGAGGGACGCTGCTCCGCAGCCCTCAGGACACAGGACGTGGCGGCCCAGGCCACAGGCCCCTCTGCGGACGGTGCTGGGTCCCAGGGTTCAATGGATGGTGCTGGGTCCCGGTGTTCAGTGGATCTTGGGGTTCAGTGGACGGTGTTGGATCTTGGGGTTCAGTGGATCTTGGGGTTCAGTGGATGGTGTTGGATATTGGGGTTCAGTGGACGGTGCTGGGTCCTGGGGTTCAGTGGATCTTGGGGTTCAGTGGGTGGTGCTGGGTCCCGGGGTTCAGTGGATCTTGGGGTTCAGTGGGTGGTGCTGGGTCCCGGGGTTCAGTGGATCTTGGGGTTCAGTGGATGGTGCTGGGTCCCGGGGTTCAGTGGACGGTGTTGGGTCTTGGGGTTCAGAGGATCTTGGGTTTCAGTGGCCAGTGCTGGGTCTTGGGGTTCAGTGGATCTTGGGGTTCAGTGGACGGTGATGGGTCCTGGGGTTCAGTGGATCTTGGGGTTCAGTGGGTGGAGCTGGGTCCTGGGGCTCAGTGGATCTTGGGGTTCAGACCCGCTGGGACAGGTTTGCCTCGGAGACAATCCCCTGAGGAGCTGGCCCGGCCCCTCCAGCCGGGCGGCTCCCCACTCGGGCCCGAGACCACGGGCCACGGAGCACGGCTGAGCGGAGTCCTCCCTCCTCAGGCTGTGGCTCCACCTCAGCAAGCCCGTGTCAGGGTGTGGGGGCGAGAGGCCCGGGGGGGGGGGGCCGGCACGTGGTGCAAGAGGCGGCGGGCGGGCACCGGCTGGCGGAGCTGCGCCTGGACCCGAGTTCTGAGCTCCAGAGCCCGCCCTCCGGACCCGTAGGGCCGACGGGAATCCGTCCACCGCCGGGGACACGGGCCTCCTCCCCAGTGACCTCTGACCCCCAACAGGGCAGGCCTGGGGCTCGCACCCGAACGTGAGCCCAGGCCCGTGCGTCTTCCGTGGGGAGGAGGTGGATTCTGACAGCTGACCTGCCTTTGGGGGGGGGGGCACCTGTGCGGGCACGGGGCACGCGCCCATCCCACCCGCAGGGGGACAGGTGACGTGGCCAAGACCAGTCCTGTCTCCTGGTGGGCTCTCTGCGGTGGCCGTGGGGGCCTGGCCCCTGGGGCCCTGTGCCCTGTGGGGACGTAAGGCCCCCGCCCCCGCGCTGAGGACTCGGTGAGCAGGCGGCGGCTGCGGGTACGGGACACAGAGCATGCTCAGCTGCAGCCCGGTGTGTCTGTCAGGGGACCCGCACGCACCGGCCCTTCCCTATGGGGCACCTCTGGGGGCCGGGGAGCAGGCTCTGCCCCGGTGCCCCGCCCCCCCCGTATCTGCTCATCGGCAGGCGGCACCGTGGGGGGCCTGGTGCCGGCTTCAGACCCGGGTGTGAGGACACCCGTGCAGGTCTGCGAACAGCAGCCCAGGTGGACACAGCCGGACACAGCCTCGGCCGGGCTTCAGCAGCACCCTCTCCGGGTCTGGGGCCCAGAGACAGGGCTGGTCCCTCCGGTTGAGAGGGGGGCCCGGCCCAGGCCCTGCCCCGGGGGCTGCCACCCCCTCGCTGCTCCGTCTTCACATGACACCCCCCGCCAGGGGCACGCCCGAGTCCAGCCTCCCCTTTCCAAGGTCCCCGCCACGTGGGGTGAGGTCACCAGCCCCCGTGTGACTGCATGCTCCCCCTCAGGGTGCATTCCCACGCCCGGCGGCCAGGCCTCCCACGGAGGGACCCGCGGGGCCCCGAGGCCGGGGCCCCGAGGCCGGGGCCCCGGTGGGTGCAGAGCGAGGACCCTCCGGTTCACACTGCCTGCGGGCCTGCCAGGGACCCCCGCGCCCGGCCGAGGCCCAGCGGGTGAGGCCGTCCCCAGGAGGGGTCCCTGTCGTCGCTGCTCCCAGGGCACCGTCCTGCCCCCTGACCTTGGCATGCACGTCCGCCAGGGCTTCCAGGGGTGTGGGGGAGGCTCTGGCGGAGGGGGCTGCCCGAGTCCCCAGAGAGCCGGGCAGGGCCCACCGCTCCCCAGGCCCTCGGACCGCCCAGTCCGGGGAGCCGAGCCCGGCTGGAGGTGCCACGTCACTGGAGCCCGGAATGGTCAAGCCGCAGCCCACCCGTGGCCACCTCGGTGGGCAGTGCCCTGGGCCCCACTCCTCTGGGCCTCCGAGTCCCCTCCGAGGAACCGGGGACCGCACCCCGAGGCCTCTGGGAGTCGGCAGCGTCTCCCGGTCGCGGACACCCCGTCTGGACCCGCCATACCCCAGGGAGAGCTCTTCCTGGGTCGGAGGCCGCTGGGGGGCCGGGCTGTGCTGAGGGCCGAGCCACGCATTCGGGGTTGTGTGGAGCCCCCTCCTTCTTGAACCCGAAGCCCTCATTTTCCTGCTGCTGCAGGCGTGTGTCTCTGTGTGTGCGTGCTCACGTGTGCGCGCGTGTGTGTCCCCGTGTTACAGAGGCAGCGCTCTCGTGTGGAACCTCCAGTGCCTGGGACTGAACAGAGGCCGAGGCCCGGGCTGCCAGGACCGCGCCGGCGCCCTCTGCTGCCGGGTGCACACGTGTGCACGTCTGGGCCGTGCGTGTCGGGGAGAAATCGAGGCGGGGGGGGGGGGGGAGCCCCAGCTTCCAGGGCAGCGCTGGGGCCGGTGTGGGGGCAAGTTCCCCGCTCTTGCCCGGCCGCACGGGGGCCTCTTACCGCCGGTCGGTGCGCGCGGCCGCCTGGCCCATCTCGCTGTTGGCGAGGAAGTTTCTGATTTCAGAGAAGTAGGCGTCTTCCTTCTCGTCCAAAAGTGCGTGGGTGTCCGACTCAGAGGTGGGGGAGGAGGCGCTGGTGCCCAGGTGGTTCGTGAGGACCCCGGAGTGCTGGCTCACTGCATGGAGGGGGTGGGGGACCCTCAGCCGACCGCTCCCCTGCCCGCCGCTCCGCTCCCCATCATCCCCAGCATCCGAGTTCTACCTGCACCCCCGACCCTGTTCCTGAGCACCTCCCGGGCTGCCTGCGGGCGCGCCCCTGGGTCTGCTCCCCTGGGGCCTGTCCCCCCGGGGGCCTGTCCCCCTGGGCCTGCTCCCCCGTGCATGCTCCCATGGGTGCTCCCATGGGTGCTCCCGGGGTGCTCCCCTGGGGGTGCTCCCGGGGCGTGCTCCCATGGGTGCTCCCGGGCGCTCCTCACCCGGGGCGTGCTCGTGCTCGTGCTTCTTCAGGTGCCGGTCCAGGTTGGTCTGCTGCCCGAAGCAGCGGCTGCACAGGTGGCAGCGGAAGGGCTTCTCCTTGTTGTGGATGTTGCGGACGTGCCGCTGCAGGTTGGAGGAGATGCTGAAGGAGCGGTCGCAGTACTTGCACCTGCGGACACAGCTCCGTGAGGCCGGGGGCAGCGGACGTGTGGGGGTGTTCCCCGCTGCAGGAGGGGGACCCGGGGGCTGGGGGGGGGCACCCCTGGGCCTGCAGCGCCCAGACTCCCCAGCGTCTCCGTCCCCGGGTGGTGGGTCACCCAGCTCCGTGCCCTATGCCTGGCAGGGTGACGTGCTCCCAGCAGCCTCAAGGGGGCAGCACCTCACCATGGAAAGAGGCTGAGGCTGGTCCGGGGAAGGAGGGGTCAGTAGACGGCTCCCCACAACCGTGCTCCCCGCAATTTTCCTCCCCACAGAGGCCCCCACCCGGCGTGGGACAAGGAGAGCTGGTCCCACCGGGCCCGGAGCGTGCTGGCCCATCGACGGGGGTGGGGCTCCCAGCCTGTGGCCGACAGGCTGCTGCCCCCGCAGGGACCACAGGGACCTCACTGTCCTCTTTGACGGGGGGCAGCCCCCGGGCTCAGCTCCTCTGTGCCCCTGGGGCCCCTGCAGCTCTCAGGGTGCAGAGACCCCCGCCGTGCCCGCCAGCACAGTCCCTGACGTCCCTCTTATCCGAACCAGCGCTCCTGAGAGGTAATCACCGCGACGCACCGGCTGAGACCCCTGCCATGTGACCCTCACGCCCCCCCACACAGAGGGCGACAGGAGAGCTAGCGGAGAAGGGAGACACCCGGCCAGAGACGGGGAGGGAGCCAGGGCCCCAGAGGGGTGACGAAGCAGTGAGCCGCACTGCCCCCTCCTGGTGGCGGAAGTCCAAGCAAGGCCGGTGACTGATGGGTGCGCACACCTGCACGGTGTCCACTGGTGTGTCTGTGCACGCGTGCGCACATGTATTAGTGTGTGTGTGCACATACACATTCGGGTACACATGTGCACACAGTGCAGGTGTCAGTGTGCATACGTGCCCACCACACATTTTGGTACACGGAGTGTGCAGGCACGCACGCACATGGTCCATGCGTGTTCGTGTGCACATGTTCATGCACATGTGGGAGTGTGCAGTCCTTTTGCTGTTGCCTAACCTTGACCTGGGACATGTACCCAGTGATTTTAGAGAGAGGGAGAGGGGGCGACAGAGAGAAACACCGATGTGAGAGAGAGACATCGATGGGTTGCCTCCTGCACGCCCCCTGACCCGGGCCCGGGCTGGGGAGGAGCCAGCAACCAAGGTGCGTGCCCTTGGCTGGAATCGAACCCGGGACCCACTGAGCCACACCAGCCAGGGCTCCAGTCCAGTCTTTCTGTCCCTCCTTCCTCATCTCAACAAGGCCTGCGCCGAGCGGCAAGGCCGAGGGCCTGAGCTCCTTCCCTCCGGCCTCACTCTGACCGGCAGCCGCCAGCGGCTGAGGGCCCGGCCCAGGCCCCCCACCCCCCGAAGCGTGTCGGCCTCCGGAGAACGACGTCGCCCCACGCCGGCCTGGGCACGGCCGGAGCCGCTTCAGCTGGCCGCGCGGAGGTGGCCATGAGAGCCGGCGGCGAGGGGACGGCCACCGGCCTCCCTGGGGCGCACACAGGGGTGCGCACACGGGGGGGGGCTCGTGCAGGCGGGCGGTGGGCGGAGGCCCACTCTGCCCCCCGGGGCGGGGGCCCCCCCTCTTTGGCGGGTGTCTGAGGCCGAATGTGTGATCAAAGCCAGCCCGGAACCCCCACAGGGCCCGCATCACAGGGCCGCCTGCGCCCCGGAAAGGCGAGCTCCCACGGAACTTTCCAGCAATCACCGCCCGTAAGCTGAACCTCCAGATGGGCGAGAACAAAGGAAATCAATGACAACCAAACGTTCCTATAAACACGGCCGGACCCCGGGGGCTCACACGGAACTCGGTCTGGAGACCGGCTCGCGTTACAGAGACGGGGGCGGGCGGCAGCCCAGCCCCCCGCACCCCCCCCGGGCGGCACCCCGCTTCCGGGCGCCGGAGCCTGTGCGGGCGCCGGGCGCTGCCACACGGAGGGCGGGCAGTGCGAGCCGGCCGCCCTCCAGCCAGGACGGGACGCGGCCCGGTGGTGGCCGGGGACACGCGTGACGTCTCAGGGAGGGCGTGGGGACCATGACACCTGCAGGGACCCCTGGGCCACCTCCCCAGGGGCGGGGACACCCCCACACACAGCTCTGGCTCCAGGCCAGGGGGTGACTCCGCTCCGAGCAGCCAGCGGTGGGGCCGCTGCCTCCACTCCCAGCCGCTGCCCTTCCCTGCGCCCACACGATGCTGGGCAGCGAAGCCAGCGGCTCCCCCGGGAGCTCCAGCCGCCAGCACCCGGGGCTCTCGTCTGAAATGCCCACCCGGGCCCTTCCCGCCGGGGTCCTGAAAGCCGGGGTCCCCGCAGCCCGCTCGTGCCCGGGAAAGCCCAGGCCAGGCCCAGGCCGGATGCAGGCGAGGCCCTCGGCTCGGGTGTGGCCTCGTACTCCTGGCCAGTCCTGGGGCACCTCTGAGCCCGGCTCCGAGCCTTTGGACGGAGGGCTGTGCCCCACCTGCTGTGAGCACCCCACGTTCACCCCACGTTGCTGCCCAAGAACTGAGGGGCGAGGCGGGGAGCCGACGCACGGCTCTGTCCAGGCCCTAAGGCAGGGGTGGGCAAACTTTTTGACTCGAGGGCCACCATGGGCTCTTAAACTGGACCGGAAGGCCGGAACAAAAGCAACCTGACCATGCTGGCACTCTCCTCTTGGGCTGCTGGTGAAGGAGCGGAGGGGAGAGCAAGAGAACCCTCCACTCTTCCGGCTCCGCGAGCCGGATAGAACAGCCGAACGGGCCGGATCTGACCGGCGGGCCGTAGTTTGCCCACGGCTGCCCTAAGGGGACCCGCACGCGTCCCTGGGGTGCCCCGGCCTCGCTGGGACCCCCATTAGCTCAGAGCTCCGTCCCACGGTCCACCGGCCCCAGGCACCCCCCTGGCCCGGGGTCAGGCCGGCCACAGCTACTGGCCACTGGCTGTGGGGAGGTGAACGAGGTTGGGCTGGGGTGGATTCGGCTGAGGCTTCGCCGACAGACCACGTGGGGCCCGGTCTGGCAGGCCTGCTCGGAGCCCCGCCCGGCGGCCACACCCTCCTCCCGCCCAATGGCCCGGGGCTGCCCCTGGCATCGCCCTCCGGGGGCGGGGCATCCCCGCCTGGTCTGGCCGAGGCCCCAGGGGGACGGCGGGGCTCAGGAGGGGCCGGAGCACCCATGGGCCCACGCCCGCTGCTCCCACCGTGGCGAGAGCCCCCACGCCAAGCGGCCCACCTGTAGGGCTGCTCCCCGGTGTGGGTCCTCAGGTGTCGCGTGAGGTTCGCAGATCGGGGGAAGATCTTCCCGCAGTACCTGGCGGGGAGGGGCGGGGGGGAGGTGTCAGGAGACCCAGGGGCCAGGAGCTTCCTGGCGCAGCCCCCCTCAAACTCGGCATCTAGCCCCCCCCTCCCTCCCCGGGGCAGGCGGCCAGCTGCACAGCCCCAGCGCCCAGGGCCCAGCTGAGCCTCCCAGAGAAGCCGCTCGGGGTGGACTGTCCTGTGGGGGCCTCCGGGCCGGTCCCCTCCAAACCCTGGAGCCAGGGGCGCTGCCGGCTGGTTCCAGCTGGTTCCGGCTGGTTCTGGCTGGTTCCGGCTGGGCAGGCAGGTGCCGCTGGGCACAGACACAGCGGCCTCTCCCCCACGCCGGGGGGTCAGCCCCCACCCGGAGCCCCAGTTGAGCCTTGCGCAGCCCGCCCTGGCCTCTGCCCCTGGGGTTCCGGCTGCCCGGCCGGCAGCCCCTTTCTGAGCCCCCACAGCTCCGGGGAGGCAGGGGGAGGTGCACCCCAAATACAGGCGCCTGAGGGTCACGGACCACCCATGGCCCCGCTGCCGCAGGCTGTCCCGGGCTCCCTTGGAAGTGCAGGGCCGCGGGCTGTGCTGGGCCCCCGCCCCGGGGCCCCCCAGGGCTCCCCCAGGTGCTGTGGGCCCCCCTGCCCCATGGCCCCCCCAGGTGCCGTGGCCCCCCCGCCCCGTGGCCCCCCAGCTCCCCCCGAGGCCCCCCGGCTCACCGGCAGGTGTAGCGCTCCTTGCCCTTGCGGAGCACGGGGTCGGAGAGCGTGGGGGGCGGGGAGCGGAAGCTGAAGGGGTGGTGGGGCAGGGGCTGCAGGGCACCGCCGGCGTCCGCCTTCATGGCCGCGAAGCTCTCCAGCTTCTCCGTCATGGTCTCGATGGCCGACATCTGTGGGCGCGAGAGCGGGAGAGGCTGGGGTCCCCGAGACACCCCCTCTCTGACCTGTGATTTGTTTGTTTGTTAATTCTGACCGGGGACAGTCTCTGTTGATTTTTAGGGAGAGGCCGAGAGACGCACCCCGATGGGCTGCCCCCTCCCTGCACCCCAGCCAGGGCCCCGGGGGGTGGGGGGGAGAAGCCTGCAACCGAGGTATCCACCCCCGACTGGAACCGAACCCGGGGCCCGCTGGTCCTCGGCCGGCGCTCTGTCTGCTGGGCCCCCCGGCCAGGGCCGGCCGCCCGTGGGTGTGGGGTCCTCAGGGACAGCACGGCCGGCCGGCCGGACCAGAGGCCACTCAGGCCTCAGACGTCATGGGGACCAGACAGACAGCCTGGCGTCTCCTGGGACCCGGGCTGGATCCGCTCCCCGACCCGGCCCAGCCCTGCCCGGTCCTCCCCCGAACCCCCGGCCCGGGCCCGGCTGGGGAGCCGGGCTGACCTGCAGCCGCCCGTGAGGGACCCAGGGAGGCGGGCTGTGCACACAGCCCTCACAGCCCCGCGCCAAACAGGCCGGCAGCGCTGCCGCCTGCCCTGGCCACCCCTCCGGACCGTCCAGTCTGGGTTCAAGGCAAAATTACACCCATTATTATTATTATTATTATTAGTCTGGAAAAATTAAGACGGTTCCCTGAATCTCAAGACATCATAGGGCTCAGGCCCTGAGGCGCCACCACCCCTAGTGGCGGGAGGCCATAATTGCAGGCAACGTACTAAAAATTCACAGCCTGAGACGGAACCTCACTAACTCCCCGGCCAGAGGGACAGTGCCACGCGGCACAGGACACGGGAACGGACCACGGAGCCGCCTCTCTGCCCCTCGGAGGTGCCAAGGGCTGCAAGGAGGAGGAGGAGGAGGAAGAGCAGGAGGAGGAGGAAGGTGGCACTGGCTGTTCCACGTGGTGGGCAGAGTCATGACCAGACTGTGCCTGCCCCCCGAGACCTGGGGGTGTGGGGGCAGGGGAGCGGGGGCTGCTGCAGCTGCCCAGGCCTCGGCAGCACCGGCCCTGACGGAGGGCCGTCCTGAGAGGGGTGGGCTGGCCTCGTGGGGTGTGTGTGTGTGTGTGTGTGGGGGGGGGGCTGGGTGAGCAGGGCATTTGCCGTGGCCAGAGCCCCTTGGGGTGCAAGCTGGGGACCAACTGACTAACGGGCCAAAGAACAGAGAGTGATGCTGCCCGGAACGGCCCGGGCACTGTGACCCTGACCTTGTCCCACGCCAGCCCGTCCGTCCGGGGCAGGGCGCTGGGCCTGCCATCCTGTGTGTGTGTGTGTGTGTGTGTGTGTGTGTGTGTGTGTGAGAGAGAGAGAGAGAGAGAGAGAGAGAGAGAGAGAGAGAGAGACAGGGCCAGTGACGGGGTGAGTGCGCCCCCAGCCCTGGCTGTCGGGCTGGGTGGGTCCAGAGGCCGCAGTCCGGCCGGCCCGCCCGCTCCGCCCGCTCCGATATTCCGGCCCGGCTCCCGCAGACAAACACAGGATGTGCCCGCCGCCCGCGGCCCCGGCCCCGTCCCCAGCGCGGTTCCCAGCCGGCCGGGAAAATGGGGGGAAGTTGTGAACCAGCCCCCGGGCCGGCGGACAATGGGGCTCTAAGTTTAGCTGGGAACGGGGCGCAGGTTTCAACCTGGGGCTTTGTCCGTGGTGCTCGGCGCTCGCTCCGAGCAGAACAATGCCGTCTGGAGTCTGGGCTTGCCGGACCCTCCGGGCCGAGGGGTGGGGTGGCTTTGGGGGAGCTGGGCCCCACACAGGGGGACAGGTGGGCGCAGGGCAGGGAATCGGGGCTCTGCCCGGCCCTGCTGGTCCCCTCCGCTCCGTGGCCCTCCGTGCCCACCCCTGGGAGACCAAGGCCCGAGGGGCGGGCGTGAGGGCCCGACGCAGGCCTGGGCGCTGGGGTCTCCTTCCCAGACCCAACCTCCAGTCTGGGGGTGGCCCCCCACCCTCCCCAGCCCCCGGGACCCTCTGCTTGTCTCCTGCGCTCGGCCCCTGGACACCGGGTCCTCCTCCCCTGGTCTTCCTTGTCAGGCCCCCCAAGGCCCGGGCACCCCAGAACGGCCCGAGCACCTCCACATCCCGCCGGGTCCCTCCCACTGAGCCTTCCACTCACGTGCTTGGCTCTGGGGCCGGGGTCCTAGGCTGCTTCTGAGGACTCCGAGGGGCCGCCCACCAGAGCCCACCGCCTTCCCCGTGTCCGGCCCTTCGCCCCGTCCGGCCGCAGGGCGCTGCGTGGTCCGAGGGAGACCACAGGCAGGTGGGAGGCTGCTGCCCACGTCGGGGCGTGGCTTGCCCTGGACGGGCCTCGGGCTCCTGCCCCCCCTGGCCTGGCCCGCGCCCCGCGCCCCGCCCAGCTCACCTGGGGGTGGAAGAGCAGAGGCGGCGGCCGCAGGAACTTCTCCTTCAGGACCCCCACGGGGTCGGGCACCTTCCGCTTCTCCACCCTGCTGGACAGCAACGCCGCGGGTTACGGACCCCCCGCCCGCCGCTCCCGCCGCCCTCGGCCACGGGGCCTCGTCACGGGGCTCTGCTCCCATGGCCCCGGCCACTGGGTCTCACCGACCAGTGCGCTGCCCGCCGAGCCCCGGCTACCTCCCTTTCTCCCTCCCTCCCTCCCTCCCTCCCTCCCTCCCTCCCTCCCTCCCTCCCTCCCGTGCCCCCATCACCGCACCAGCTCTGGGCCCTCCCAGTCTTCCCAGCACCCCCCAACCCAGCTAGGGTGCCCGTGACACTCGAATGCTGAGCGTGGAGCCTGGGACCTGCTTCCGGGCCCCCACACCCCGGGCACCAGCCCCGCCCCACCCCGCCCCGCCCACTCTGCCGGGGTCCCCGGGGTGGTCACAGCAGGGCATGGAGCAGGCCCCCCGACTTCCCTGTGCCAGGCCTTTGGCACCGGGCACTCTGCCCAGCTGTGAGTGACCGACGGGCTTTGTCCTGGGGAAGCCAGCAGCCCCTCTCCCCTGAGGTCCCTGAGGTCCCTCTTGCCCATCCCCCCGACCAAGGTCTCCCCCACCCAAGCCCCCCTCGCCCAGGTCTCCTCACGCAGGCACCCGCCCATCGCTTCCCAGCAGGGCCTGCCTCCACGTCCCCTCGGGGCTGAGGTTTAACCTAAACAGGAATCTCTTCACGGGGTGTGTCTTCCCGGCCCAGTGGGACGGGGATGGCCCAGGAGCCGCAGGGCCGCCCGGAGCCTCCAGGTACCCTGTGGAGAGCCGCCGGTCCAGGCGGGAGAGGGCCGGGGCCCAGGACGGGCCTGGGGCGGCCCCTCTGGGGGAACAGACTGACCCCGGAGTGGAACCGGCTCTGAGGGCTCAGCAGCACCCGGGACCCCGGAGCTGGGCCAGGGCCAGGGGCTGGTGCAGGGGCCGAGGGCGGGCACAGGGAGGAGGCTGGTGTGGCTACATCTGCCTGGAAGCGGATTTGGCCACAGGGCGGCCTCCCGGGATGGCGAGGGGATCCTGGGGGCATGGAGGGCAGGGCGGGAGAGTGCCCCCCCCATCGCTGGCACCCCTGACCTCACCTGAACCGATCCCTGGCCCTGCTGGCCCTCGGGCACCAGGCATGTGTGCGCACACACCTCCCCCAGAGGAGGGCCTGCGCCTCGGCTCCCTCCTGACCCGCATCTGCTCAGCCCTCTCCCGGGGCTCGGCCAGGCCCCCCGGGGCACAGGTGGGGGGCAGACCCTCCCGCCTCACAAACCCCAGGTCCAAGGCCAACAGGCACCGGGAGGAATACAGTGGCCCCCACCAGGAGGCTGGCCAGGTAAAGGGACACTGGTTTGTGTCAGCCCTTTCACCCCCTCCTCCCCTCCTCCCCCTCCGCAGGCAGGGCCCCCCTGACTCCCCTGGGCCGGCTGTGCCTCTGAGCTGCGCCCAGAGGGGAGCAGAGACCCCGGGAGAGGGAAGGGTGAGGGGGCTGAGCTGGTCCAGGGAGACGGCTGGGGGCTCAGGGGCCTGGGGTGGGCCCAAGGGGGGCTGCGGGGGTGCGGGGGGCTCAGGCAGCCAGAGGGAGCCGAGTTCCAGGAGGCCCTGCCCTGACCTCCCCAGGCGGTGCCCCCCCCCCAGCCAGACACCCCCCCCCACCCCGCCCCGGGATGGGCCAGCCAGCGTGGGCCCTGGCACAGACCGCCGGGCGGGGGCGCCGGGGGCGGCGGCGGCGGCGGCGGGGCGGGCCGAGGGTACCTGTAGATGGGGTCCATGAAGAAGGGCGAGGGCTTGGCGTAGTGCAGGGCCGGCTGCTGGGGCAGCGGCGCCTGGCAGGCCTGGGGCAGCCCGTCGGCGGCCGCCGGCCGGCGCTCCCCGTACACGTGGTTCTTGCGGGGCTCGTGGCCGCCGCCGCCGTTGAGGCTGGCCCGGGCGCGGCTGCCGATGCTCAGGTCCAGCGGCTGCTCCTCGCCGGCGGCGCCCGGCGCCTCCTTGGGCCGGGTGGTGAGGTCGAAGGGGGACTCGGCGGCGGCGGCGGCGCCGGGGCCGCCCGCCTTGAGGGCGTCGCGGGGCGACTTGGGCTCGGCCTTGACCAGCAGGCCGCGGGCCAGGGTGCGGTCGGCCAGCGGGTAGAGGGCGGGCGGGAGGTCGGGCAGCAGCGGGAAGGGGAAGACGGGGTGGTAGGGCAGCGCGCCGAGCCGCTTCTCTGGCACGCCCACGAAGCCGGGCCCGAAGTACTTCTCCGCGATGGACGCGATGGCCTTGATGGAGTCGCCCGTGGCGCCCGCCGCCAGCAGCTGCTCCTCCGGCGGCGGGAAGAAGGCGTGCTGGGCGTAGAACACCGGCACCTCGCCCGCGCCGCCGCCGCCGCCGCCGCGGGGGGCCCCCGGCGGCCCCGCGCCGCCCCCCAGGTCCGGCTGGCCCCCGGCCGCCGGGCCCTTGTCCTTGGCCCTGTCGCGGTCGCTCTCGGCGTCGCTGTCCAGGTCCTCGGAGCCCGTGCCCGTGGTCGTGTCCAGGTCCGTCCCGGTCGTGGTGTTGACGTCCTCGAAGTCGCTGCCGTCCGACAGGTCGCTGCCCCGCGCCTTGAGCTTCTCGGGGTACGCGTCCTCGGGGGGCCCCTCGAACTTCTCCTCGGGCCCCGCGGCGCCCGCCGCGCCGCCGCCGCCCACGGCGGAGACCAGGGGCAGCGCCGGGGTGCCCAGGGGGCTGGGCAGCTTGGCGTCCTGGGTGTGGTTGAGCGGGCTCTTGAGCAGGGGCGTGGGGGGCAGCAGCGGCGGCCGGGGGTACAGGGAGGGCGGGAAGATGCCGGGGAAGCCGGGGGTGAGCGCGGGGAAGGCGGGGGGCGCCGCCGAGAAGGGCAGGCCCCCCGGGGGCGGCCGGGAGGGGAAGTACTCGCCGAAGCCCAGGCCGGCGTGGCCGAGGGAGGGCGGCGGCTTGGCCTTGTCCAGCAGCGGCCCGGGGCCGAGGGGCAGGCCGGGCGAGAAGAGGCCGCCGGGCGCGTAGTGGCCCTTGCCCTCGCAGAAGCGCCGGTGCTTGTTGAGGGAGGAGGTAGTGCTGAACATCTGCCCGCAGTCCTTGCACTTGATCTGCGTGCGGCAGTCGGCGTGCATGCGCTTGTGGCGGCACAGGTTGGAGAACTGCGTGTAGGACTTGTGGCAGACCTCACCTAAAGCGTCAGCAGAAAGCACGCAAACACGCTATGAAATTACCGGGAAACGGGGGGGGGCGGGGAGGGGCTTCTGCTGCACACAGGTGTGGAATGACAGGCACATGTGTGTGAGTATGTGTTCATGTGTGGCCCGGAGGGCCAGCCAATCCATTTCCCCACCCCCCCACCCCCCGGGACGTGCCACCACGCTCCCACCATGGTTCCTGGGGATCGGAGCAGCCTGTGCTCCTGTGTATGTGTGTACATGCATGTCACTGTGCATGTACGTGTATGGGCAAGCGTGTCATATGAGAATGTGCACCTGTAGGCACATGTAGCACGCACACACGCAGACATGTGCACACACATGTTGCACACAGATGTGGAATGACAGGCACATGTGCATGAGTAGGTGTTCGTGTGTGTGCATGTTGTGCATCAGTGGGTGTATGCTGTGAATGTGTGCACAAGCACGCACACAAACGTATGCATGTCACACATGCATGTGAATGCCAATCATGTGCACACAAGTGTGTTCATGTATTGCACATTGAGTGTGTGTGCATGCCATTCATATGCGCCTGCATATGTTGCATTGTGCGTGCACACCTGCACACGTGTACCTGCAAAGACATGTACACATATACACTGCGCACCATCCTAGAGCTGGCCTTGTCCCCAGCAGGAACGGACAGGGGCTCTCCTGTGCTCCCTGCAGCTGGCTAGCCCTCAGCTCTGTGTGTGTGTGGGGGGGGGGCACCTGCCTGCACCCCTCCCTGCGTCTGTCATGGGGCGAGGACTCCGACCCCCAGGGGGGCAGAGCCAGGCGCAGCCATGCGGCTTGCCCAGGACGCACTCCCTTCCTGCCCGTCGGCGGCGCTGCTCCGCAGTGTAGGGCGAATCCTCCCTCCTCAGACCCCGCTTCTCCCGGTGCCTGTCCCCGCAGCCCGCCCTCTCCTGTCCCGGGCGCTGGGCCCTGCGGCCAGCGAGGGCGGCCAGGTGGCCACCACCCATCAGGAGCGCCGGGCCGGGGAGCCCCAGCAGGGCTGGGCCGATGCCAGAGGAAAGGGGGACCTCCCCCAATGGGGATCAAGAGGCCGTGCGTCTCTGCTCTGGACAGGAGAGGGCAGTGCCGGCCGGCGCCGAGCGTAGGGCCTGGAGCCCGGGGACCCGCCGCGGCCATTGTCCGGTGGCCTGTGAGCCGAGGGTGGCCGGCCGCAGCGTCCTTCTCCCGTGCTCCGGCCGCAGGACAATGCAGCCCAATGTGGCCCCAGTCCTAGTCCCAGTGAAACAATGGCTCCCGCTGCCTTGCTCACCGGCCCCGGCCTGTGCCCCCCACCCCCCCATGGGAGCTGCCGTCCCAGTCTGTTTGTGGAGCCGCTGCCTTCCCGCCGCGGCGGCACTGGGGGCGTGCCCTCGGAGCGACCTGGAGGCCTGGCTGCAGTGCTCCGCTGTTTGCTCCGGCTCCACGCTGTGGAGGTGCCCCCGCACCCCCCAGGACGTGCTGCCAGGCTCCCCCATGCAGTCACCCCCCAGCTTGCTTCCCCCCAGGGCCTCCCAGAGGCTCCCGCCCCTCACGCCCCTGCTCAGCGCCTCCCAGGACCTGCGGGTGGAGGAGGGGGTGCTGATTTAGAAGGTGACACCGGTGGGCTGGCCACAGGCAGACCGGAGGCCAGGGACTGCGTCCCTCCAGCAGGACAGCTAGAAGCCTGGGCTCTCTCACCCTTGTGCATGCGTGTGTGCGCACATACACACACACACACACGTGAATGGTGACTCAGCACTGTCTGGTGTGAATGGTGACTCAGCACCATCTGGTGTGAATGGTGACTCAGCACTGTCTGGTGTGAATGGTGACTCAGCACCATCTGGTGTGAATGGTGACTCAGCACCATCTGGTGTGAATGGTGACTCAGCACCATCTGGTGTGAATGGTGACTCAGCACTGTCTGGTGTGAATGGTGACTCAGCACTGTCTGGTGTGAATGGTGTGAAATGGCGACTCAGCACTGGCTGGTGTGAATGCTCATTACACTGCTGGGCAGAGAGGAACCTTCTGGACTGGTCTGAGAGGTCTGTCCCAGCTCGGGTGCCTGGCACACGGCTGGCTCAGGGCTCATGGCTCGACCGCTGTCTCCCCCATTATCTCACTGGGCCCTGCCACCCAGGCGGTCCTGGGCACGTCGCCTAGGCCCCACAGAACTCGGTGGGCGCCACCGGCACTGCGGGCCTCCAGGAGCCGGGTTGCTGGGGCCTGAGTGCGGGGAAGGTGTGGAGCGGAGGGGAGGGCGGGCCCCGGCTCCTCTGCAGGACCCAGGCCCTTCCCAGCAGCCTCCGCTCGGGCCTCCGCGGGGAGCGTGAGAGGGCGGGGAGGTGGAGAGGAGGTGAGGGAAGGGCACAAAGCCAGAGGGAGGGCGCTGGGCACGGGCAGGAGGCCGCCCAGCCTCTGGCCTGGGCTCTGCGTGGCCCGGGAGCTCCCGCCGCCCCGGTGCCTTCGGGACCAACAGGGGTGACCCAGGGGGAGCCCGGCTTGATCACAGAGACACCCCGGCCCGGCGCCCCGCGGGGACCACTTACATATGAAAGGTTTGACGGTGCTGTGGATGTGCTTGTGCTGCTTGAGGCCCGAGGACGTGGCGAAGGTCTTCCCGCAGTCCGGGCAGGCGTGCGCCCGCGCGCCCACGTGCTGCGAGCGGATGTGCCGCTGCAGGTTGCTGGGGTCCGTGAACACCTGTGGAGGCAGAGGCTGTGCCAGTGCCCGCCCACCCGTGTCCTCGCCCCGCCCACCCGTGTCCTCGCCCCGCCCACCTGTGTCCTCGCCCCGCCCACCCCGTGTCCTCGCCCCGCCCCCCGTGCCAGCAAAGAGGAAGTCGAAGGTGGACACGTGCCGCTCGGGGTTGGGGGCTCGGCCCCCGCCTCTCCCTCCCCGTCGCGGAGGGAGCAGGCCTCCCCCCCCCCGGGCCCTGTCCGCGCCAGGCCCGTCACCAGCCTGCCCGAGGAGGAGGCGGCGGGCACTCTCGGGCGCTACCTTCACGCAGTTTTCACATTCGAAGCGCTTGCCGCTGTCGTGGGACATCTGGTGGCGGATGAGGTTGGACTTCCAGTTGAAGGCCTTGGGGCACTGGTCGCACTTGTACTCTCGCTCCTCCGTGTGGACGACCATGTGCTGCTCCAGGCTGTGCGCGAGGTCAGAGGTCACAGGTCATCGCTGGCCAGCGGCCCCCCTCTGCCCAGCCCCTGGACCGGACCCCCGGGGCTGCCCTCGCGGCCGGACAAGCACAGGGTGGGCTGGGGCTCAGGCCGCCGAGAGCAGCCCGGGGCCAGGCGCAGGGATGAGGGGCTGGACGCCCTTGTCCACCACCTCCCCCCCCGGCCAGGGCGCCCCAGCCTACACTTCCTGGCCTCCCCTCTGCACAGTCCTAACCCTGAAGCTGACCCTGGGCCCAAGACCAAGGGGTCAGAGCTTCCAACAGAGCCGTGAGCCCAGCGTGGGGGGGGAGGGGGCACAGGAAAGCCGAAGTCCCCCCCTCCGGAGAGGCCGCAGGGTGCTCCCCGCCCGCTGCGCCGGAGGCGGCCGGGGTGCGGTGGGTCTCCGCGGCCGGAAGGGTGGCCCCGGCGGCTCGGAGGGCCGGCCCGGGTGAGCGGGCGGCCCCCCCCCCCGCGGGGGCCTCCGGGGACCCTGCCTCGCGGGGCCCGGCCCTGCCCGTTAATCTTCATGAGCGAGGAGCCATACATCACGGCGCTAATTACGCGCCCAGCCATCCGCGCCGCGGCAGCGGCCCCCGCCCGGCGGCTCCGCGCTAATTGTGATTTATGTGTTTATGTAAAGGACACGGGCCCCCGGGACCGCTGACCACCGGCCGCGGCGGCCAGCCCGCACGCTGCTCTGCATCAGCTCGGGGCGCGGCTGGTGCCCGCGACCCCACGGCCAGCGGGGCCTGCGGCTGCCCGGCCGGCCTGCAGGAGGAGACTGGGCTGGACAGGCTACCTGCCCCTGGCCGCGGACCCAGGAGGCCCGGTTTCCCGGGGTCCCCATGCCCTCTGACCCTGCCTGGCTGGGGGCGGGAGGGCTGCTGGGCCGGCTCCGGGGAGGGTGTCCACCACTCAGCGTGTCCTCTGTGAGGCCTCCTGGGCCAGCGGGTGGTGCCTGGCAGGGTGGGACCCCTGGGTGGCTTCTTCCCCCCTCCGGCCGCTGTCGGGAGTGCGTTACTGGACAGCGAGGCCGCTCCACTGGGCTCGGGGCAGTGGGGTCCCCCTGGCTGGCCCCACACGTCCTGTGTCCAGCCTGCGGCTCCTGCCTTCCTCCACCTGCCCCCACAGCTCTGCCTGACGCACCGGGCAGGCCAGTGGTCTCAGAGGGCATCTCCCGGGGGTGGGGCACCCACAGGGACCAGACTTCATGTGAGCTGGGAACCCCTGTGGCCTCCAACGGGCAACTATTGTCAGCTCAGTGTCAGCTCATTGTCAGCTCAATGTCAACTCAATGTCAGCTCATTATCAGCTCAATGTCAGCTCAATGTCAGCTCATTATCAGCTCAATGTCAGCTCAATGTCAGCTCATTATCAGCTCAATGTTAACTTAATGTCATCTCAATGTCAGCTCAATGTCAGCTCATTGTCAGCTCAATGTCAGCTCAGTGTCAGCTCATTGTCAGCTCAATGTCAGCTCATTGTCAGCTCAATGTCAGCTCAGTGTCAGCTCATTGTCAGCTCATTGTCAGCTCAATGTCAGCTCATTGTCAGCTCATTGTCAGCTCAATGTCAGCTCAGTGTCAGCTCATTGTCAGCTCATTGTCAGCTCAATGTCAGCTCATTGTCAGCTCAATGTCAGCTCAATGTCAGCTCAATGTCAGCTCATTGTCAACTCAATGTCAGCTCATTGTCAGCTCAATGTCAGCTCAATGTCAGCTCATTGTCACCTCAATATCAGCTCAGTGTCAGCTCAATGTCAACTCAATGCCAGCTCATTGTCAGCTCAAGGTCAGATCATTGTCAGCTCATTGTCAGCTCAATGTCAGAGGAGGGGGACATGTACCCACCCCTGGGGGTGCCACACTGGAGGAGGCCCTCATCTCCCCCTGTCCTCCTCCCAGCTGACCTGCTGTCCTGACCGGCCCCGGGGAAGGGGAGGGGAGGGGATGGGGGAGGACGGGTGGGGAGGACGGGTGGGGAGGACGGGTGGGGCGGCACCTGTACTTGCTGGGGAACATCCGCTCGCAGTCCTTGCACTCGTGGGCCTGCCCGTCGGCCGCGCCCAGGGCCTTGGCCTTGAGCTCGGCGCCCAGGCCGGCGTAGAGGGCGGCGCCCACCGCGCCGCAGGCGTACTTCTTGTGCCGCCGCAGGTCCAGCTTCGCCGGGAAGAGCTCGTCACACACGTCGCAGCGGAACGTGGGCTCCTCTGCAGAGACGGGTCAGGAGGTGAGGGGCGGGCGCCCCGGCCGGCCTGCGGGGTGAGGGGTGGGGGCGGGAGCCCACCCCGCACCCTGTACCCCGCACCCGCCGTTCCTGCCCCTGCTTCCGCCTCCCTCATCGCCGGCCGGGCGTGGCTGCGGGACACGGAGACCGGACCCGTGTCCACAGCATAGGACACGCCGGCGGCCTGGCCCGCGTCTCGGGGCCTCAGGGCGGGAGGGCCCGGCCGGGGAGGAGAGGAAGCCGGCCAGGCTGTGTTTACGCACCAGGAGGAAAGATGACAGCGCTAATGCCTGCCATGAGTTACTGCCGCAAGGTCAAACCAATTAAAGGGGCCGTGCCGGCACTACGAGGTTTACGAGGCCGCATCCTGGCCGGCCTGCCAAGCCAAACACCGCCGGCGGCCTGTCAGTTTCCTGGGGGAAGACCTCCGGCCCGGCCCAGCCTCCCCTACCCCCGCCGGCCTGCGGCTGCTCCACTGCAGCTGGTCCCGGAGCGCTGTCCATCCCGCCCAGAGGACCCGTGTCCACCCAGGCCCGAGAGAACACCAGCACCAGAGCCCTTGCCCACATGTGTGTGCTGGTGAGCGAGTGTGAGTGCACGTGTGCTCCTTTGCAGGGCGTGCAGCTGTGTGGGTGTGTGCATGTGTGTGCAGGGCATGTGGCTGTGTGCATGGTGTGTGTGCAGGCCATATGGCTGTGTGCATGCTGTGTGCAGGGCATGCAGCTGTGTGCATGGTGAGTGTGCAGGGCATGTGGCTGTGTGGGTGTGTACATGCTGCGTGTACATGGATGTGCAGCTGTGTAGGTGTGAGTGTGCACATGCTATGTGTGCAGGGTGTGTGGGTGTGTGCATGCTGTAGGCTGTGTGAGAATATGTGTATATGAGTATGCATGTCAGTATCCAGGTCTGTGCATCTTTGTGCGAATGTGTCAACATTTTTGTGTGTCTACACTCATGCTTGTGTTGTGTGCATCTGTATTCATGTGCATGTGTGCACCGGTGTGAGTGTGCACCTGTGGTTTTGTATGTAGCTACATGTGTGAAGACTTAAGTGTCTGCATATTTTCACACTATGACAAGAGTATAAGTATGCCCGGATATGCGTGCATGTGTGCATGTGCATTGTTTCCGCACACCCATGTGCGTATTATGTTGTGTGTGTATGTTAAGCGTACACATCTGTGTGCATGTGTGCTGTGTGGTGATTGTGCACGTGTAAATGCACATTCATGCACATCTGTGTGAATATGCAATTGTGTGCACCTGTGTGTCTGTGTAAATGTGTGCACACATATGCATGCATGCACACACACATGCAGAAGGACCCCTGGGCCTGGCACGGAGCAGAGGCTCGTAACCCGGCCTTCCGGGCGCAGGAGGCAGGCAGCAGCGAGATGGGGTTCCGCTGCCTCCTGGTGTCGGGCCATCAGGGCCCCTGCAGGTGAGGAGGGTGAGCCGCCTGCAGCCTGGGCGCCTGGGAGGGGTGGCCACCTCCTCGAGCCCAGACGCGTCCCTCAGGTCGGTGCCGGCGTGGTGGACATCCCCACGGCGGGCCCCTGAAGGCCCCCACTGATGCCCAGGGAGCCGGGAGGGCCATGTTAGAGCAGCCGGCCCAGCCGGGCCGTGGCCGTGGCCGTGGGCGCAGGGCCCTGGCCTCTGGGGCTCGGGAAGCTCTGCCCAGCACCTGGACACATGGCCTGGCCCGTGCCTGGACACGCGGGGCGGCCGAGGAGGTGGGCGGAGGCCAGCAGGCCAGCGTCCACACAGGCCAGGAACCCGGGTGGGCAGGCGTTGGCACGCGCAGCGGCCATCAGGATGGCGATGGTCCCGCCGTGGCAGGGCCGCCGGTGGGCAGAGGGACAGGCCGTGGGCCGTGGCCGAAGGACAGCGAAGCCTAGGAGAGGTTCTGTGCAAAGCCCACCTACCCCGCCCGGCCCGGCCCGGGGCTCAGGGGCTGAGCGTGGACCCAGGAACCAGGAGGTCAGGGTTCGATTCCCGGCCAGGGCACGTGCCTGGTTTGCGGGCTCGATCCCCGGGGTGGGGGGTGCAGGAGGCAGCCGATCAACGATTCTCTCTCATCATGGCTGATTCCATCTCTCTCCCTCTCCCTTCCTCTCTGAAATCAATAAAAATATATTTTAAAAATGTATCTCTTTCTTTTTAAAAAATATATTTTATTGATTTTTTACAGAGGAAGAGAGAGGGATTAGAGAGTTAGAAACGTCCATGAGAGAGAATCATTGATCAGCTGCCTCCTGCAGGCCCCCCCTCCCCCCAACCTGGGGATATGCCTGCAACTAAGGAACATGCCCTCGACCGGAATCGAACCCCGGACCCTTCAGTCCGCAGGCCGACGCTCTATCCACTGAGCCAAACCGGTTTCGGCTAGAAAATGTATTTCAAACAGAGTTCCACGCGCCAGCTCCTTCCAAGACCGAGGACGGCTTTGAGGACAGCCCGAGGGACCCTCCACTCCGAGGGGCAGGGCCTCCCGCGGCTGCACGGCCCCCGTGCACCTGAGCCCCAGATCAAGCGGCTCGCACCCCCCGCCCCCAGGGACTGTGCCTCTGCCTGCTCTCCAAAGGGTAAACTGAGGCCGAGGGGCCCAGCAGAGCGGCGGGCCCTGTGACCACAGCCTTTGCCGCGTTTCCGCCCTGGAGGAGGGCAGCGGGGCCCCCACGTCCCCCGGGGCCCTGTGACAGGCGAGGCCCCTCCCTGGCGTGAGGTCTGAGAATTCCCGGCCATCGGGGCGGCGCCGGATGCTCAGACCCCACCAGACGGCTCTGTGGGTTCCCCGGGGCTTCCTGGGCTGGGCCAGGCCGGCAGGCCCTCCCCTGGCGTCACGACCAAGCAGAGATGCCGGCCGAGCCGGCTCCCGGCGCCCGGCTCGGAACAATCAGGGAGTCTGCAATTTGAAACAAAGGAGCGGCGCCAGCCCCTCCCCTCCCTACCCCGGACCAACTGCCTTCCCCACTTTGATCTGGGGTTCGGAGGGAACATGAAAGCTCCGGCCCGATCCTCAGCCCGCGGCACCGAGGGCGTTCTGGAGGTGACGGGGCCACGTGGCCACCGGGGCCACCCTCCTGTGCCACGGGCCGCCCGGCAGAGGGACAGAGCTGGGGACCCTCGCCCTCCGGGGTGTGGACAGGTGTCCCGCCACCGCCCGCCCACGCAGGTAAGGCCGGCGCCGAGGGCACGCCTGGCTGTGCTGCGGGCGGGGTTTCCCTTCCCCAGCACAAGCCGTCCTAGTGTGCGGAAATGCCGAACCCGGAGCGACATTGTGTTACATTGTATCCGCCTTGTGTTACGTTATATCCGATCGTGCTGTAGGGCATTGCTATGTTGCATTGTGTTAAGCCGTGCTGTGTTACGTTGTATCCGATCGTGCTGCAGTGTGCTACTATGTTGCATTGTGTAAAGCCGTGCTGTGCTACATTGTATCTGCCTTGTGTTACGTTGTATCCGATCGTGCTGCAGTGCGTTGCTATGTTGCATTGTGTTAAGCCGTGCTGTGCTACATTGTATCGTGTCGCCTGGCAGCGTGTCAGTCTCAGGCTTTGTACACCGCCCTTTCGCGGAGAGGCGAAACGGAGAGGTGAAAGGGTTGGTGAAAGGGTTAACAGAGCCGCGCTTTCCTCGGGAGAGAGGCACGCGGGAGTGGAAGTGGTTTCCCAGTTTTCTTCCGAGAGCGAGAAGTTCTCCTGAGAGAGGAACCCCTCCCCGCCCCATTCAAAGGGCAGAAACAAACAAAAGGGTGCCGGGATCAGACCCCGAGAGGGCTCCCTCCGCTCCCACTCCCGGGGATGGAGACCGGACTCGTGTTTCCACGGAGCGGAGCCGCGGCCGGGGGCGGGCGTCCGGCCCCGGTGGCGGCCGAGCTCAGGGCCCCAGCCTGCTCCCCCCGTGTGAGCTGCACAGTGTCCGGCAGCGCCCGGCCCCGACAGGAGCACACGGCATGGCCACTCCGCCTGCAGCCTGGCCCGGCAGGTGTGCTCCGTGGCTGGAGCATCATCCCGGGCACCGAAGGGTCACGGGTTCGATTCCCAATCCGGGCACAACCCAGGTGGTGGGTTCGTCCATGGTCAGGACACGTACTGGAGGCAACTGGTGGGTGTTTCTAGTTCACATAGAGATTTCTGTCTCCCTCAAACTAATTTTTTTTTGATTTAAAAAATATATATTTTATTGATATTTTACAGAGAGGAAGGGAGAGAGATAGAGAGCTAGAAACATCAATGAGAGAATCATCGACCAGCTGCCTCTTGCACACCCCCCACCGGGGATGTGCCCGCAACCAAGGTACATGCCCTTGACCGGAATCGAGCCCAGGACCTTTCTGTCCGCAGACGCTCTACCACTGAGCCAGACCGGTTTTGGCTCAAACGAATTTTTAAAAGAACTGCAGTCTCTTCTCCTCAATTGGGTGGGGGCCGTGGAGGCCGTGGGGGCCGTGGGGGTCGGGATGGGGAAGAGGCTCTGTCTCTCACCCGGATTGTGTGCCCGGAGTCCCGCCGGCAGGCTGCGCGGCGGAGCGGGGATGTAACGGAGCACCAGCCGGTGCCGAGCGGCTCCCAGCCGGAGCCCGGGACGCGGGGTGCGGTGCCTGCGTGCTCCCCTCCCGCCGAGGCCCGGCTCAGCCCCCCAAGGTCCCGCCCGGCCCAGGAGGAGAGATGGTCTCTGACCTCCCCTCCTGCGTGAGGAACGCATGTGCGTTTCTTTTGTGTGTGATTCGGAGTCCAAGGGGGGGTGTGAGGCCAAGGAGCGATGGTGACGGGGGGGGGGGGCTGCGGAGTGTGGGGGAGCGGGGCGGCCCGCCGGCTCCCTCAGGGGACGCAGCGGAGCGGGCGGGGAGCAGGCAGCGCTGCCGGCTCGGGAAGCAGGGGATTTCGCCGCACCCGGGAGCCGCCGGCCACCCTCCTCCTCGGGCTTGCCCGGGCCCGCACCCAGCGAAGGCCCCGGGTCCTCTCAGCCGTTGTTTTAAGGAACGGAGACCCTCCCGGCAGCGGCCGGATCTCGGCGTTTATTTTCTTTTCTCCTAATGAGAACCACCCGCCGGGAGCGGCCTGGGCTCCGGCTCCCGAGCCGTCCTCTGCGGAGGAGCGGCTCCCAGCGCCGGCCACGGGCCATGCGGGCTCCGGCAGAGCTGACACCGGCAGAGCGGGCACCGGCAGAGCGGGCACCGGCAGAGCAGGCACCGGCAGAGCGGGCACCGGCAGAGCGGGCGCCCGCCCCCGGCTGCGGAGGCTTCAGGCCAGCTCCCGGGGCCAGGCCGGCCGGGCGGGGACGGGGACGGGGACGGGGACGGGGAGGCCTCTCTCGCGTAGGAGGGCCGGAGGGCCAGCGCGGCCGGGGGGCCGGGGGCTGCTTTCGGCCCCGGCGGGTCTCAGGCAGAGAAAGCCTCGGCCCGGCCGGCCGGGGGGCAGGGGCTGGGCGTCCACCGGGAGCCGGGAGGTCAGGGCCGCGATGTGGGCTCCATCCCCGTGGGGCGTGCGGGAGGCGGCTGGTCCCCGATTCTCTCCCCTCACGGATGTTTCTATCGCCCTCTTCCTCCCCCTTCCTCCCTGAGATCCACAAAACAAAATCTACCGAGTAACTGAAAGAGGAGCACAGAGAAGCCCGGTCCGCTCAGAGCGGCGCTCGGGGCCGGAGGGCAGCACGGCGGCCCCTCGGGCGGCCACTGTCCTCCGGGGCCGGGGCTCGGCGTCCCGGGACCGGCTCCTGCGACCGTGGCCGGCGGAGAGCGGCTCTCCTCGGGAGCCCCGGCCTGCGGGCGGGCCTTCCCCGGCTCCCCGGGAGGGAGGGACGCGTGCCCGCTGCACAGACCCCGAGGCCGGTCGGGGGCAGGGACGCAGGCCGCCGCCGTCGCAGTCCCGGCTCGGACAGAGGCAGCGGGGCCCGCACCCCAACCCCGAGCCCTGCGTCTCCCTCTCCCCCAGCGCACGGGCCTGGCTGCCCTCGGACACGGTTCCTCCGGCTGCAGCCGCCCGCGCCGCCCGCCCTGGAGACCGAAACGCCCCCGCAGCCACCGCGCTCTGAGGACGCGAGTCTCAGCCAGGGACTGTGTGTGCATGTGCATGTGTGTGCACGTGCGTGTGCGCATGCATGGGCACATATGTGCACATACATATAAGCGTGCACGTATGTCCACGTGTGTGCATGTGCGTGTGCGTGTGTGTGTGTGTGTGTGTGTGTGTGAAAGCGCCGAGGAGAGAACACAGTTGAAAACATCCCAGGACTCACCCTGGGCTGAAGCGGGAAAGCTAGTTCTGCAGGCCGGGGGCGCAGTGGGCACAGTGGGGTGCAGTGGGGTGCAGTGGGGTGCAGTGGGGCGGCGGGTGGGGGCTTACCCTCCAGGCCGGGCGCGGTGCCCATGGAGTAGGCGCCCTCCTTCACGTGCAGCAGCAGCTCCTCCCCCGGCGCGATGTCCTTGATGACCTTGTAGAAGACCTAGGGCAGAGCAGAGGGTGACTGGAGGATCGGGGAGAGCAGAGGGGTGACTGTGGAGGTTGGGGAGACAGAGGGGTGACTGTGGAAGGAAGATCCGGGGAGACCAGAGGGGGTGAGCGGCCGCCCCGGGCAGTGGCCACGCTGGGAAACTTCTAGCAACTTGAAGGGCAGCTCGGGGGGGGGGGGGGGGTATTGGGGACGAGCCCAGGGGACAGCGACCCTGAAGCTGAGGCCAGGGACCCGCACCTTCCATCTGAAGCGTCCGCGGCCGGATCGCCTCCCAGGCCAGCCCTCCGCCCGCGTGGGGTTTGGCCTCGGCCTGGGGAGCCGTGACCACGGCTCCAGAAGCCCCGGCCTGGCCTCGGGACAGACGGGGGCAGAGGAGGACCCGGGGCAGCCCATCCGCCGCGTGGGGTTTGGCCTCGGCCTGGAGAGCCGTGACCTCGGCTCCAGAAGCCCCGGCCGGGCCTCAGGACAGACGGGGGCAGAGGAGGACCCGGGGCAGCCATCGCCCGGGGACCAGGCTCCAGGCTTCTTCCCCGGCCCCCGAGGCGGCTCCGGGTTCGGGACAGGCACCCGGCCGCTTCCCAGAGCCGCTGGTCCCGGGTCCGGAGTCGGGGGCTGAGCTGGCCGAGCAGTCCCCCCCCACCCCTCCTTCCCCTCCCCTCCCCTCCCCTCCCCTCCCCTCCTCCGCCCCCCGGGACGTCTGAAGGCTGAGCTTCCGGGGGCTGGGGACCCCGAGGACTCTCCCCACCCAGGGCCAGTCCCAGCCCCGCCGCCACCGCAAGGAGCTCGCAGGAGGGGCGCCTTGAGCCGCACTGTGTCCCCGGCCCCCCGGCCCCCCGGGTGCTGCTCCGGGACGGCGGGCTGCACCCGGGAAGCACCCTGCCGGCACGGTCCCTGGGGGGGCCGCCCGCTCAGCCGCTGCACTGGGAGCCTGCCCAGGGGGGCCGGCAGGGTGGCGGCGAACACCATTAAACGCCGGGACTCACACCCGGTTTTGTGTCATTTTATCTAAAACGTTTTAACACCGGCAGCCCTGGGCCGCTGGTTCTCCCGCCGGCGCTGCGTCCGGCAATCAGCACGCCGGCGGGTCCCCCCCCCCCCCCCCCGCCACCCCGCCCCGGGTCAGAGAGCACGGCGCCCCAGCCACCAGCCCGGCCCCCGTCCCTGCGTGCAGGCTGGGAGGCCCTGCACCAGGCCGGGGGCTCCGAGGTCCCGTCGGGGGCAATGTGGCCGCGCCCGCGGCTCCCCCGCCCCTCCCCCCGCCCTCGAGGGCCGGGGCTCCCGGCGGCTCTGACCTGGCTCTCTCCGCGCAGCTCCGGGCGGGCCGAGTCCTCCTGTGGCCGGCTGCCGGGCTCCGGCGGGGCCGTGCCTCCCTCTCTGACCCCCGGAGGGCCGGCTGGACCCTCCCCGGCACCCACCCCTCTTGGGGGCCCCGCGTCTCCCAGGACCCACACCGCGGCTGCCAGGGTGGCAGGACTTCCTCCTCTGACGCCCTCGGAGGGCCGCGGGGACCTCCTGGGAATCCCCCCACCAGCACTCCAAGTTCCCGGGGTCTCCCCCCCCAAACCCTCCCCCTGGGACCTTCCTGCGCCCACAGCCCCGAACCCCGGCCTCGGCCTCCCTCCTCCGCAGCCGCCCCGGACGGAGACCAGCGGCCGGAGCTGCGGAGGGAGGGAGGGAGGGAGGGTCCGGCGTGGCGGGCCCGGACCCGGTTGCGCCCGCGGTCGCCCCCTCCCTGGCTGGGGGCCCACAGTTCGCCGCCCGCCCGGGCCGGCGGGGGCGCAGGCTGGGGACTGGGGCGGTGGCGGGCCGAGGCCGCCTGGACTTTGAGCCGCAGCGGCATTAATCGCTATTAGCGCTAATCGCAGGCCGGCGGGCGGGGCGGGTGTGGGGGCACCGTCCCGAGCTGCCTCCACCCGGAAGAGGGGGCGGGAGGTGAGGAGGGTCCGGAAACCGTGCCAAACTGGGGTCCTGCCTCCCCCGGGCAGCGGGCGTGGAGCCCGGCCCGAAGCCGGGGCTCTTACCGGCACCCCCGGCTCAGAGGCCTTATCGCCGGAGGGGACAAAGGCCTGGTTCCCGGGACAAAGGCCCGGGGCCGGCTCAGGGGCTCCGGCTCCCTGTTCGGAGCGGCCCTGCCCATCCGCCCCCCACAGGCCGGCGGCACCCCTGAGCACCCGAGGCCGGCTCATCGCCCTCAGCCCATCGCCCGGGTGGCCAAGGCTGCCGCGCCGGGCAGAGCCGGAGTGTGCCCGGAGGAGTGCCGCCGCCTCTCCGAAGCCCTCTCCCCGCAGAGCCGAGGAGGACCGCGTGCCGCGTGCCGGGACCTGCGCCGTTCGCCAGCGGCCTCTCGGCCGGGCTGGCACCGCCTGGCCGGGCGCCCTTCTCCGGTTTCAGAGCCTGCCGTGCCCGCAGCTGGCTCTCTGGCGCCAGCCAGTGCCCCTCTAAGCGGCTCTCCCTCGCCGGCCCGTCCTGGCCCCGGGGCCGGGGCTCTGGTGGACGGCCAGGACGGCTCGGAACCGGGCGGCCACGCCGGGCGCCGGGCTTCCTCGGCGCGGCCCTGTCCTGCCTCCCGGCACCCCCAGGGCGCCCCTGGGAGGAGGGGGTGCGGGCCCGCCGTGGCCAGGGCCCCACCAGAAGGAGCTGCCGGGAGGGCTGGCCGGGCGTGGCGGTGCCAGGGCACCCCGCGGCCGTGAGCATCTGTGTGCCCTGCGCCGGCGGCACCTCCCAGACCCGGCCGTGTCCCCGCCGGTCGGCTGCCTGCCGCGGCGGGTGCTCGCTCCTCCGGCTGCGTGAGGGTTTGTTTGTTTTAATTCTTTGTTTGTTTTTAATATCAAATGAATCCACAAGGATGAAGACTGTCTTCTCGCCCTGACCGGCTGGGCTCCGTGGACAGAGCGTCGGCCTGCGGGCTGAGGGGGGTCCCCGGTTCGATTCCGGCCGGGGGCATGTGCCTCGGCTGCGGGCACCTCCCGGGTGGGGGGTGTGCGGGAGGCAGCTGATCAATGATTCTCTCTCATCGATGTTTCTGACTCTCTGTCCCTCTCCCTTCCTCTCTGTGAAAAATCAATAAAACAACAAAAATACATATTTTAAAACAGACTGTCTTCCCGTGCAAAGAGAGCGAGCGTATCTGCTTACACGTTCGCCCCCAGCTGTGTTCGTGGCAATCTCAGATTCCCACATTTCGGGCACCGCCCGGCCAGCCCGGGGCCGGGGACGAGGCTGCGGCGGCCGCCCCTCCTCCGGAGCCCGCTCCTCAGAGTCACGCCGTGCGAGGCGGCAGCGGCGGCGGCTCTGCCTCCCGCGGGCGGCGTGGAAACGGCGAGGGCTCGTGTGAACCCGCGGCTCTCCCTCCCTCCCGGTGTCGAGGCCCACGGGGCCTGGTGAGGTGCCGAGGGTGCCGGGGCGCCGGGGGAACCGCCGAGAGCTGCTCGCCGGCGGCCGGTGCCTCCCGGTCCTCCCGGCGAGACGGGCCGGAGCTCTGCCCGGCAACCTTTTTATTTTGTTTTTATTTTTTTGTCTCTCGGGGACGCAGAGGAGGCGGCGGTGCCCGCGCTGCCCCACGACCCCAAGGACTTGGCTAGCGTCGCTGCGTCTTCACCACTTGCCGTCCCCAAGGCAGGCCGCCACCGCCGCCGGGGCGCCGTGGCCGCTGAGCGCTGAGGGCTGAGGGCTGAGGGCTGAGGCTGAGCTCGTGGGTTTAGAGATCAGCCCAGGAGACTGCACCCCCTCAGGGGCCACGTGGGGGACCCCCCCTCCCCCCGCCTGGCCTGGTCGGCTCTCAGGGCCCAGCGGGGGGACAGCAGTTCCCGGCTCCCCACCCACAGGCTCGGGTGGGGAGGAGGCTTGCTGCTGGGGTTCAGGGGGCTGCTCCTCGGCGCCTCCGTGTTCCCCTCCCAGGAGGCTGACCCCCCCGAGCCCGGGTGGGCGGTGTGAGCCCGCGGGTGATTCTCCCCCGAGTGCTGGTCCCAGGGGAGCTGGTCACCGTCCTCCATGCGGCGGCGGCGGAGACAGCGGCGGGGACGGCGCGGTGGCCGGGGCCGGACGGGGGGAGGGCCGCTCTGGAGAAGGCGCTGGGAGCCGACAGCTTTCCGATGGAGACAAGTCGGCCGCGAGTCCTCGGCCTCTGGGTGCTGACGGGACGCTCGGAGCGAACCCCTGCCCTCCTTCTCCATGCAGAAAGCCGTCCTCGCTGCCGGGACGCTGCGGTCACACCGGGCACCTCGCTCCACGCGGCCTCGTCACCGCACCGAGGGCTGACCGCCCGGCGGAGGGGCCGGCCGTGCCGGGCGGGGAATGGGGGGGGGGGCAGGCCCTGCGGCTGGAATCCCAGCCCCACGACGGCGGGTCCACATGGTCAGAAGCGAAAGCGAAAGGGAAGCCGGCGGGCAGGCGGCGGGCACAGCGGTTGGTTCGCATCGGCGTCGGCTGGCCGTGCGGGCGGCTCTCGGCGGCCCGGCTGCTCCGGCGGCCTTTGTCTGACGGAGGGGGAGGCCGCGTCTGCTTCCACTTTGGGGGGGCCGACCCCCCTCCGCCAGGGCCCTCGCCCCGGAGCGCGAGGCTGACGTGGGTGTTCTGCCGCCCGGTCCGCCCTGCGGGGTCCCCTGCCCTGAGCCCTGCGCCCCAACGTGTGTGTGACCCTGACGCCACGCCAACGTGTCCCCGGCGACGTGGCCACAGCCACCCACCGGCACCCCTGCCCTGGGGAGGGCCTCGGAGCCCCGGGATGGAGCGGAGGGTCCCAGCAAAGAGGGGTTCTTCCCCGGCAGCTCCCTGTCTCGCTGGGCAGGGGCCGGGGAGCCGGGGAGCCGGGGGCTGGGGGAGGGGGTGGCGCGGGGTCCCAGGAGGCTCCAGAGCTCGGAGATCGAGGCCGTGGGCGCTGCCATGTCCGGGTCTAGGTCCCCCGAGGGCTGAGGACGTGAGCGGTAAAGCCGCTCACTGCCCAGAGCCGTGGGGACCCCGAGCCCGGACGCCCGCAGAGGCCCGTGGGCGGAGGGAGCCGGAGCCCGGTCACCCCGGAAGCCCCGTGGCCGAGGCGTGCGGGCGGGCAGAGGGCTGAGGAGCCGGGGTGCACGCCTCTGCCAGGGCCTCTGCAGCCGCCGGGCCGCCCGGCCCCCACGCCCCAGCTCCTGCCCGAAACAGGCCGGCTCCCGAGGCCGAGGCAGGGGGAACAGCGGGAAGGACCCCGGCATTGGGGGGGGGGGGGTGGCGCTGCCTGCAGAGCAGAGACGGGAAGAGTGAGGCGACTGGAGGACTCCGGGAGGGGCAGGAGGGGAGCCCTCTGCCCCGGGTCGGGCGAAAGGCTGGCAGGGCGGCCAGTCCCCTTCAGCCGCCGCAGCCACGCCGGGCGGGAGCCACGCCGGAACCGCCCCAGGGAGCCGGGTGCCGGGCGGAGAGGAGCAGACGTCGTGGCGTTAGCCCAGCGCCGCAGGGAGGCCCCCTCTCCTGCTCCCGGCCCGGCGTGTCCGGGTGCCGGCCGCTGCCTCCCAACTGGGAACCTGGCGGCTCTGCCCTCCCCGCTCCTCACGGCAGCGCAGCCCGGGCCCGGGGCCTCGGCCAAGGACATGCGCCCCAGACAACGGCGAGAAGGCCTCCCTGCCTGCACCTGCATTCTAACTCCTCCATTCCCCACTCCCTCCCCCTACCCCTCCCCCATCTCCCCTCTCCATCTCCCCCTTCCCCACCTCCCCCATCTCCCCTCCCCCTCCGCCTCCCCCATCTCCGCCTCCCCCCATATCCTACTAAAGGGTTTTTTTTTGCCTGGTTGGCAGGGCTCAGTGGCTGAGCGTCGGCCTGTGAACCAGGAGGTCAGGGTTCGATTCTAGTCAAGGGCACAGGCCTGGGCTGTGGGCTCCATCCCCAGGGTGGGGCGTGCAGGAGGCAGCCGGTCCATGGTTCTCTCTCATCCTGGATGTTTCTCTCTCTCTCTCCCTCTCCCTTCCTCTCTGAAATCAATAAAAAATACTTTAACAAAGAAAGGTTTTTTTCAAGTTCTGTTCTCACCTTATGAGAATTTGTTGCTCTGTATGTGGATTTTTTTTTTTGTTTCGATCAGAGTCAGTTCTTTTCTCAATGCCAGGTTCTCGCTGAGAGCCGTGCACGCCCCAGGCGCAGAGGCCGGCTCGGGCCTCAGGGTGTCCTGGGCCCTGCTGGGCGGCTGGTCCCCGCTGGGCACTGAGGGTGAGGGAGTCCCCACCAGCCCGGGAGGCGGGGACCGCCCGGGAGGTCACCCCAAACCCCTCTCCGGCACCGGGAGCCCGCCACTCGGCCAGGGGCGGCACAGGCCACGCGGAAGGCGCCTGTGCTGTGGCCTCCGCCGACCATTTTAAAGCGATGGGACCCCCTTTGCAAACGAGGTCTCCGGCGTGACCCCAAGATGCCGTCGGCAAACGCAAAGGCTCAGAGGGAGGGCTGGGCCTCCAGCTCCCGGAACCCCGTGTTCGGGGCGGACGGGGGCGCGTGGCCCAGGGCCTGCTCCTTGCAAACTGAGGTGAAGCCACAGAAGCCGCTCCCGGCCTGACGTGCCGCCTGCCTGGTCCACCGGAACCCACCCCCTTCCCCCCTGGTCCCCGGGAGCGGGTGCACGCAGCCCAGGGTGGCCGGCTCCCGCTGCCCCTGCGGTCTCAGGGCGGCGGACGGCGGCACCTCCCGCTGGTCCGCGCCGAGCCGTCCCCCAGCCGCACAGCCGGCAGACCCGGTCTCCGGGCAGTCCGCCCCCGCCTCCCCCTGCCCCCCGGCCGGGCACAGTGGGGAGCGAGGCCCGCAGCGTCCCGCCCGCTCGCTGCTCTGCTTCCCGCACCGGCCCCACCAGCCCCGGGCCTGCAGCCTCGGAGGCACTGACGGGGGCCCATGAGCCCCAGGAGGTGTCACCGCGCCCCCCGATACCCTGAGCCCCCCGTGTCAAACAGCCACCCCACGCTTTGCCTTGCCCCTCCCCCCCCAGGCCGCTCGCCTCAGTGCCAACACCCTCACGGAGTCAGAGGTCAGCGGACCCTCCACCTCAGCCCCCCAGGGCCCAGGCCCCGAGGGGTCGGAGGTCGGTGGACCCCCACCTCGACAGCCCGGCCTCCCGCCCCGGTGCCAGGCCTGGCGCGGGTCCCGGCTGAGCCGGCCTACCTGCTCGTTGCCCTGGCACAGCGTGAGGTTCTGGTCGTCGCAGGCGCAGGCCACGCGGATGTACTTGAGCCAGCTGCCCGCGCCCGCCGGCCCGGCGTCCAGGTCTCCGGAGAGCTGCCGGGAAGGAAGGGAGAGACGGAGCGGTCAGAGGCCAGCTCGGCACCGGCGTGAGTGAGCCGGGCCCAGGGCCGCCCGCCAGGAGCCCCGGCCCAGGGTGGGCCCCTCGCTCACCGCGCGGCTCCCTGGCCCGGCGTGGAAACTGCCGCCGGCCCGTGACGCCCCCCGCAGAGCGCCCACGTGTGAACCCGAGGCCGGTGCCTCCGGCGGAGCCGCCCCGCCCCGCCGCCCCCTCGGAGCCGCCCTCGAGGTCGAGGTGTCGGCCGTGTGGCCACCTGGGGGCCCGTGAGCGCACCCCCACCCGCGTGCACAGCACCCTGCGAGTCAGAAACACGGAACGTCCAGAGGAACGTGGGGAGGTCTCACTGACACCGTGGTCCGCCCCTCGCACGCTCATGCCTGCAGCCACGGCGCCTCTGGCCACGACTCCCTGACCGGCTCGGCAGGCAGAGGCCTGACTGTGTCCAGCTCAGAGCGGGTCCCCTCGCCTCGGTGGGGCTGGGGGAGCCGCACGCTGGGCTCCCCGGCCCCCGCCTGCTCCACCAGTGCCTCCGGGGTCCACCGGGGCCGTGGAGGGGGCAGCACCAGGGCCAACCTCGGCAGCCCCGCTGGGGCTTGGTAGCGAGCCGAGGCCGCCTTCACACCGAGGCCGCCTTCACACCGAGGCCACCTTCACACTTGGGTCTGGCTGAGCAGGTGGCGGGAGCAGAAGGGCCCGGGAGGCCGGGGTGGGGGCGGGGGGCAGGCAGAGTCGGGGCTCTGGGTCCCTCGGCCTCTACGCCAGGGTCTCCCGCACGTTGTGGGGGGGGGGGAAGTCGCCCTCGGAGGTGGCCGAGGCCGGGAGAGGGCAGCCTGGCCGAGCACCGGTGCTCCATGGACGTCCAGGGCACTTTCTGAACGGCCAGGGCCCCCCGAAGTGATGGGGGGGGGCAGCTGCTCTGCGGGGGAGACAGACCCTGCGCTGGCCTGTGTGGGCGCCCACACCTCGGCACCCCGGGGACCGTGGAGGCCCCCCTCTGAGTGACGAGGGTCCGAGGACTCGCAGGGCCCAGCTGGGAAGGGGCTGTGAGCCGCTCTGAGAATTCTCCTCTTTGGGGGACTTTACCCAAATGGCCTGCTAGTGAAAGAGGAGAGAAACCAGAGGCTCCGGCCAGGGTGCAGACACGAGACAGTAGGCGGGCAGAGGCAGGCACAGGTGGGCACAGGGAGGGTGGGCACAGCGCAGGTAGGAACAGGTGGGAGCAGGTGGGCACAGGTGGGCACAGGGAGGGTGAGCACAGATGAGCATAGGGAGGGTGGGCACAGGGAGGTGGGCAGGGTGGCAGTGGGGCTCCGGGCTCCACCCCAGCTTCCAGTCCTCGCCATCGCAGCCGGTCCCTGGAAGACTAGGGGGGGGCGTGGCCCCTGCCAGGTGAGGCCGTGGCGGCTGGTGGGGGGCGGGCAGCCCGTGCGAAGGGCCCTCTTCTCACCTCCCACCCCAACTGCAGGAAGCCGCCGAACAGACCCCAAAGCTGTGGTTAGCGGCCCCTCCACGGAGCGGGGCCCCCCTCCCCCGCCTTCCTCTGCTACAGGAAGAAGGGGGTGCGGCCGGCTGGGGTTCCCTGTGGCCCCCACCCCGCAGTGTGGGCCCCGCGGGCCGGCAGGACAGGCGTCCCTGTCCCCTCTGTGCGGGTCCCCGTCCGTGTGTCTGTCGTCACCCGCCCAGCCCCACCGGGGGTCAGAGCCGGGCCCTCCAGCTCTGGGGTGCGGCACCCCGGCACCCGTGCCCGGAGACAGCGCCGGGGGGAGCGCCAGGGAACTGGCCGACCGCGGACGAACGCACGGCTGTTCCACGTGCTCCGAAGCTCCTCTCCATCCAACATGCACGTGTGAGTGCACACGTGTGCACGTGTCCATACATGTGCCCATGTGTGGCTGTGAGGGTGCGCCGGGCGGCTGTGGGGCACTCAGGGTGCTTTGGGACACGACTGACTGCTGCCTGAGGGACGGGCCCCGGCGGCTGGCTGGCGGCCTCCAGCCTCCACCAGCCGCCTCCCTGCCTCCCGGGCCGCCCTCCGCCCCCTGCATGGCCCTGCCCTCCGGGCACCGTCCTGGTGCCGACTGGTGCCATCCCGGTGCCGTCCAGGCACCATCTGGGCCCCGTCTGGGAGCCCTCCGGGCCAGGGTGCATGCCCTGGGCTTCGGCACCGGGTCCCGTGGCCCAGCCGGGTGGGGAGGCTGCAGGCGCCCAGCAGGGGACGCCGACGCCGTGGAGTGCCGAGGCCCCAGGTCCGCACCTGGGCCCCCTCCTGCGCCAATGCCACGGGACCCCGAGATCCCCTGGCTGCTCCGGGCGCGGCCCTGAGGCCCCAGGGAAGTCCCAGGCTGCACCCTCCAGACCAAGGCCACGCGAGCCCCGAGGAACGGTCTCAGCCCTCAGCCCCCGGGACCCAGACGGCCGGGCCCTGGAGCCCGAGAACGGTGAGTGCGTCCCGGGCGGCCAGGGTCGGCGGGGGCCAGCGTCCAGGGCTCGCTGAGGCGGGCTGTGTGTGCCACGCGCCCCTGTAACGTCTAACAGTGTGGCCACGCGGGGTGGGCGGCGCCTGCGCCGGCTCCTCCTGCGGAACCGGAGAGCCTCCTGGCTGTGGATGGCCGTGCGGGGCCGTGGCCGAGGGACGGGCTGACCGGCCCTGGCACAGCCCGCGCCCACACCGCACGGAGGGCCTGCAGGGCCCTGGCTGGTGGCCGCCCCCCCCCCCCCCCCGCACCTCCGGCTTCCTCTGAGCATCAGGCCGCTGGGCAGAGGCGGCCCTTCCTGGCTCTCCCGGGGGTACAGTGCGGGCTCCTGGCCGGTCCGGAATGTTCCGTGGGTGGCCCGGGGCCCCAGAGGGACAGACCAGCGGCCGGGAGCCGGCCAGGGTGCTCCTGAGCTTCCTCTCTGCCCCCCCCCCCCCGCCACCAGGTGCCCCTCAGAACGTGCCTGCACCCCCAAAGAGAAGGCGGCCACGGCGGCCTCCCCACGCACCGCTCAGAGGACGTGGCGCAGCCGGATGACAGCACCAAAGCGGGGCTTCGGGGCTGTACTCGAACCCGATGAGAAGATCATGTGCCCGCAGGCCCAGGGCCCCTCCCCCGGGAGGAGCTGGTGCCAAGGGCAGCGACGTGCCAGGGTGGGCCCTGCGGGGCCTGGCCTCAGGGGATCCAGGTAATGCTCTGACCCCGTTCCTCAACCAGGCACCACCATGGGTGCCACGGCCGGTCTGTGGTGCCCACGGCCGGTCTGTGGGTGCCATGTGCACAGGCCGCTCTCTTGGGGACTCAGCCCAGTCCAGCCTCATGGTGGGGGGTGGCCGGGGGATCCCCGGGGGCCAGCCCCTCTGGTCCTGTCCCTGTGGCTGGACCGGTGGCCGGGGAGGGCAGGCGTGCAAAGCCACGCCGTGCCACCACGGGGACAGCTCGGGCAGGCGAAGGCCGGGTGTGGAGAGACCCCAGAGCCTCGCCTGGCTGCTAAGCCACCCCCAGCTCGAAGCTCCCACTCCTGGCTCCCCTCCCCCGGCGCCCCGTCCCCGCAGGCCGGCCCGGCTCCCGGACTGGCGGACGTGGCTGGGTCACGCTCAGCCCTCGCTGTGGCGAGGTGGGCGGGAGCCGGAGCTCCGAGCCTGCAGGTCACGCGCCTCCGCAGCCCCAGCTGTGACATTCTCCAGCGAGACGCTCGCTCGGTGCTGCTGCTTATGAAAAAATGGAAGGAAGCCAAACAGCAAAGCCACAGGCTGTGGCGGCCCCTCTGCCGGGGGCCGGGGAGCCCGGCTCTGCCCACAGGAAGCGGCCCCGTGCTGAGGGGAGGCCCCCCGAGGCGTCACACGGCCACATCGGGGTGAGGGCGCAGGGCTGTGAGCGGGCCCCTCCCTGCAGGTGCTGAGGGCGAGCGCAGCGGCTGAGCTGCTGCAAACCGGGGGAGGGGCTCCCACCGGGCCGGCCGGGCGCCTGTCCACACGCTCCGTGCTGGACAAAGGCCCCGGCGTGGACACAGAACGCCAGGTCGCAATGCCCCCGGGACACAGACCCCCTCCCCCAGCTCCGCCCCCGGGGCTGGGACCCTGTGCCGTCCAGACGGTGACCCCGAGTCCATCACCCTCCGACCCCCTCCAGCGCCCCCGTCACCGAGGACAACAACGCGGCGGCGCCCGGGAGTGACTTCCTCCCACGTGCACAGCTCAGCGGACAGGGAGCCCGGAGACCCCTCTCCCTTCCTCGCCAGGCGTCCCCGTGACCCCCCTTCGGCCGCTGGCCCAGCCGCTGGTCACCACGGAGCTGCACCACCGAGACCTGGCAGCCACGTTTGCGGATGAGGACACAAGCACAGAGGGGTCAGGGCACTGGCGGACGTGGCACAGCAAGAAAGGGGCAGGCCGGCTGGACACTGGGCACTGCATGCTGTCTCACTCATGGAGGTCACAGTTCGATTCCTGGTCAGGGCACATGCCCAGGTTGTGGGCTCGAACCCCAGTAGGGGACGTACAGGTAGGCCTCTGTCATCATTGATGTTTCTATCTCTCTCTCTCTGAAATCAATAAATATATTTTAAAAAAGACAAATGAATGAATCAATGATAGATGGATGATAAATAGAGAGATGGGTAGATGGATGGATGGAAATGGATGGATGATGGATGGATGGACAGATGGATGAATGGGTGAATGGATGGATGGATGGATGGATGGATGGATGGATGGGTGAATGGATGGGTAGATGGATGGATGGATGGATATATGGATGGTGGATGGATGGATGAATGGATGGATGGATAGGTGGATGAATGATGGATGAAGGAAGGATAAATGATAGATAATAAATAGAGAGATGGGTGGACGGATGGAAATAGATGAATGGATGGATGGATGAATGGGTGAATGGATGGATGGGTGGATGGGTAGATGGATGGATGAATGATGGATGGATGGGTGGATGGATGGATAAATGGATGGATGATGGATAGATAGATGGATGGATGGGTAGATGGATGGATGGGTGGGTGGAGAGGTAGATGGATGGATGGATGTGTAGATGGATGGATAGATGGATGTATGGATGATGAATGGATGGGTGGATGGATAGATGGATGGATGGGTGGATGGGTAGATAGATAGGTAGATGGATGGATAAGTGGGTTGTTAAACTGAATGATGGATGAGACACAGAGTCCCCCAACTTTCCCAGACACCTTTGGCTTCCTCCACGTCCCAAGGAGAGACGGAAGGGAGCATCCTGCCAGGAGTTGTAAAGGTGGAAGGACAGCTGGGGACACCTCTCCCAGGAAGCCTGTCCTGACCTCACCCACCAGAGGGGCTCTTGCAGCCCCGGCCCCATCACAGGACGACCACAGCGTGCTTCCCGCGGCCGCTCCCCAGAGCTGGCAGATGGCGGTGCCCCCGTCCGTGTTTGGGGGACAGGTGGGCGAGGGGCTTCAGGAGAACCAGCTGGCCTCTGCCCAGTGAGCCTCTTTCTCATCCCCCCATGTCACCCCCAGACCCTCTGCTAGTTTCCCCGTGGGTTCTGCCCACGGAAGGCAGACCCTCCTCCTCGCGCCCCTGCTTCTCGATTCAGGGCTGCGATTTCCCCGAGTCCAACGCCACTGTCCTCTGCACGGTGACTGGGTCTCCTCGGGGTCCACGGGGCAGCGTCCTGTTTCCCAGGGCCGAGGCCGAGCTGGCCTGTCCATCTCGGCGCCTTGGGGGACCGGCACCCAGTAGGTGGTCGGGGAGGTCTGGCGGCAGCCGGGACGGATCGGCGGGTTATATTTAGCGCCTTCCCCGCGCTGACTCAGTGTCTCCGAGCCCAGCCCCTCTCCTCTTCCCGGGGCACCTCGGTCCAGAGCGGCTCCGTGACTCACGCTCCGTATCGGCCTCGTGTTCTGAGGTCAGCGCCCACAAATAGCTCCCGGCTCAACGGGGCGGGCTCTCCGCAAATACCCTGGCCGTCCCCCGGCGGGCACGCGCGGCTGGCAGACAAACATGGTCATTGGCAGGGCCCCGGGCGCACAGCCGGTGGGGTGTGGCCGCCCCTGCCGGCAGCCTGCTCTGAGGCGCCCCCCGCAGGCCGGCTGTGCCCCCCGAGCCTCGTGGGGGGGGCCTGCCTTCCCCTCAGGACCTGCCGTCCTGGGTCTCAGCGGCGTTTCTTTACCCCTCACCCAGGGAGGGCGCTTTATCATTGATCATTGTTTGTTTTTTTTGTTTTTTTTAAATATTTTATTGATTTTTTACAGAGAGGAAGGGAAAGGGATAGAGAGTTAGAAACATCGATGAGAGAGAATCATCAATCAGCTGCCTCTTGCACACCCCCTACTGGGGTGTGCCCGCAACCAAGGTCCATGCCTTTGACCCGAATCGAACCCGGGACCTTTCAGTCCGCAGGCCGACGCTCTATCCATTGAGCCAAACCGGTTTCGGCTGATCATTGTTTTTTCATATATGCCTATCGATCTCTGAGCGGAAGGGACAGAGAGAGAGAGAGAGAGAGAGAGAGAGAGAGAGAGAGACAGGAACATCCACGACGAGAGAGAATCATCGATTGGCTGCCTCCTGCACGCTCCCTGCCAGGGATCGGGCCCGAAACCCGGGGATGTGCTCCTGACCGGAACGGAACCCGGGACCCTTCAGTCCACAGGCTGCGCTCTAGCCACTGGGCCACACCGGCCAGGCGGTTTCAGTTTCCCGTGTTTTTGGCGGGGTGGGGGGGGGGCGGAGCTCGGTCATCATCTGGCTGCGTGGGGAGGGGCCCCTCTGTCCCCCAACCCGCCAAGCCACTGGCCGCCAGGCGTGGGGTGACAGATGCTGGGGACGCGACGGGGACTCTGAACCCCCTGGTCCTTCTGGGTCCTCCGTTCTCCGGCGTGGCGCTGCCCGGCCCGGCCCGGGGACGGACCTCGGGAGCCACGGCCAGGCCGCCTGGGGCCGCGCCAGCCCGCGCCGCCTCCCTGGGAACCCGAGGCCGGCTGGCTTCCCAGACACGGGGCTGGGGGGCGGGCGTTGGAATGATTCATGGGCCGAGGCGGGCGGTCAGGCCGGTGACGGATGGACCGATCGGAGGGCCAGGTCCCCCCTGCTCCGGCGCAGCGGCCGGGCCCCTCGAGGAGAGCTCACAGGATCAACGGTGTGTCTCCCCACCGCCCCATGCCCCACGCCCCACGGTGTGACCCGATTCCCTTCAAGTCCACACCGGCCCTCGCAAACCTCACTTCCCCCTCAGGAAACCGGCCGACGCGGGGTACGAAAACCTATGACAGCGTCCGCGGCCCCTCGCCCCTCGCCTCGCCGGGCGGCCAGAGCACCGGCTCCGCCGGGACGCGGGGACAGCCTCGGCCTCGTGGCCGGACCGGTCTCTGTGGATTCTGTCCTTTTACTTGTTTTTTATTTAAAAAATAAATGAAGCGATAGGATATTTTTCCATTGATTTTTAGGGCGAGTGGAAGAGAGAGGGAGAGACAGAGACGTCCTGGTGAAAGAAACATCCACTTGCTGCCTCCTGCACACCCCCCACGGGGCCCGGGCCGGGGAGGGGGCTGCAGCCAAGGTCCGTGCCCTTGTCGGGAATCGAACCCGGGACCCTTTGGTCCACAGGCCAATGCTCCACCCACTGAGCCGAGCTGGCGAGGGCTCTGTTGTTGTTGTTGTTGTTGTTTTTGACTTGGAAAGGGGCAAAGGGAGAGGCGTGCGGGGTGCTGGACGGGCTCCCTCCGGGGCCCGGGAGGCCGTGGGCGGAGGAGGGGCGCCCGGCTCCGGGGCTCGCTGCCTGCCGTCCTGTCCGAGGCGGGCACGTCCCCCGTGGCCGTCAGGAAGGGCTGTGCGGGCTCGGTGCTTCGTCCTGGGGGGGGGGGGGCAGTCCCCTCCCTGCGGGCTCGGCTCAGTGCCAGCGGGCCTGCCCACAGAAGTCTGTTTGCTGGCCAAAACCGGTTTGGCTCAGTGGATAGAGCGTCGGCCTGCGGACTGAAAGGTCCCGGGTTCGATTCCGGTCAAGGGCATGTACCTTGGTTTCGGGCACATCCCCAGTAGGGGGTGTACAAGAGGCAGCTGATCGATGATTTTCTCTCATCGATGTTTCTAACTCTCTATCCCTCTCTCTTCCTCTCTGTAAAAAAAAAAAAAAAGAAGAAGAAGAAGAAGAAGAAGACTGTTTGCCGTCCTCCTAACCGGGGTGGCCGCCATTGGGGGGCCGTGTTGTCCTTCTCTGGCAGCTGAGATGCCCCACCCTTTGGGGGGCCCCGAGCGGGGGTCTCTGCCCCGGAGTCTCTTGGCCAGAGCGTCCCAGGCAGTGACCTCCCGCAGCCGCGGCCCCGGCCCCGCACGGCGCGGTGGGGGCGGCCCTGGCAGACAATCCTCCTCGGATCCCACGGGGGCCAGGCTCACGGAGCTGTGGGCACCCGGGAGCGCCCGCCCTCCCTTCTCTTCTAGAAGGTGTCCCGGCCCGTGGGGAGCCTGTCCCTTCGGCACGTCTGGGGGCAACGTCCCCGCTCCATGTCCTCCCTCGCACGCTCCACGCGGCCCGCGCTTCCCTTTTGAGTTATTTCCGTGGGGTCTTCCTCCCCACGCCGTGCCCACGCCCACTCATCTTTAAGTAAAAGGATCACTTCGGTTCTTTCCCAAGCGCCTTGTTCTGAAGACAAGGTGTGTGTCCCCCGCCCATGTTTGATGCCCACGTTAATAATAATAATAAATTATTAATAATAATAACAACGTAATGGAAAGCAGAAGAGAACCCGAGCACGTGGCACACGCACACTCACTTACTTCCCGGCTGCCCTTCCCGGTCTCAGCCCCGGCACGCAGGCGCCGGTGCGACGCTGAGCTCCCCGGCCTCCCGCCGGCCGTGTGGGCGCCACGTGGTCCTTCCGTGGCAGTGGGCGTTCCCGGGTCCCACGTGCCCGGGTAACCCCCCAGGGGCTTGTTCGCGCCGCAGGCAATGTCGGCGCGGTGGGGGGCGCAGGCGGGCGGGACCTGGTGCCCTGGGGGTGCAGCACCAGGATCAGGCGCACGTGAGAGGGAGTCCCGGCCACAGCTCGTGGCATCTCTCAGCGGCCGCTGCGTTTCTTTATTTCTGTGTGTGTGTGTTTGTTAATCCTCGAATTTTCCCTTGACCTTTAGGGAGAGTGGAAGAGAGAGAAACGTCGATGCCAGAGAAACACATCGATGGGCCGCCTCCTGCACGAGCCGAGGTCCACGCCCTTGACAGGAATTGAACCCGGGACCCTTCGTCCACAGGCTGACGCTCTACCCACTGAGCAACACTGTGCTTTCTGTAGACCGATGGTTTTCAACCTTCTTCACCTCATGGCCCCAGACACTAATCCCCAAAACTCTCCGGCACACCAGAATATATGTATTTAGAGGCCTGGTGCATGAAATTCGCGCAGGAGGCAGGGTGTCCCCCCGCCTGGCCTGCACCCTCTCCAACAGGGGACCCCCTGGGGGATGTTCGCCCGCCGGTTTAGGCTGATCCCTCGGCAGTTGGACACCCCTCTTGCAATCTGGGACCGCTGGCTCCTACTGCCCCCGTCGGCCTGGTTGCCCCCAACTGCCCCCCTGTTGGCCTGGTCTCCCCCTAACTGTCCCCCTGTTAGCCTGGTCGCCCCCCCACCTGCCCCCCATCAGCCTGGTCACCCCCCAACTGTCCCCCGTTGGCCTGGTCGCCCCCTAAATGCCCCCCTGCTGGCCTGGTTGCTCCCCCTGCCCCCCGTAGGCCTGGTCACCCCCCACCTGCCCCCTATCAGCCTGGTCGCCCCCCAACTGCCCCCCCCCGGCCGGGCTGGCAGCCACCAGCATGACCCTGAGGGCCGGTGCACGGCGTCTCTCCAGGGTCAGGGCTATGTGTGACCGGGGCTCCGGGCTGAGGAGCGGCTGGGGGTCTGGGCTGAGGAGCCGGCTGGGGGCCCGGGCAGTGCCCCTCGGGACACGCAGCCGCCCCTGGGGAAGGGCCGTCCGTGCCCGGCCCCGGCCCCAGCGCTGGCCGGGAGGAGGGCCGGGCAGGGGGCCTGGAGGTGGAGACGCGCTCTGAGCTGACCGCTCGCTCTGCCCGGGGCACCTGGCCGGGCTCAGGCCGGCCTCCGCGGAGGAGGCGGCGGGTCCACGGCCTCTGCAGGCCCTTGGGCAGCGGCCGAGGGGACATCACCGCCCGGGTCTCCGCGCCGAGTTTGGAGCCCACGTGGCTCAGGGGGCGGCACGGGCAGGCGGCGGTGGGAGTCCACTGGGGGGAAGGTGGGGGGAGGGAGGGGGCTCGGAACACGCGTCCGGCCGTGGCTCAGCGTCTCTGCCGGGTGAATGGGCGTCTCTCCTCTGCCTGTGTTTGGTGGGAAAGGTTCGGGGTCAGGGCTGGGGTTTCCGGCTCGGGGAGGGGGGGGGCTCCCCGAGGGCCGTCCTTTCACAAAGGGGAGCTCAGAGGGAGCTACGCCCCAGAACCGGGGCCCAGGGGCTGCTCGTGCTTCTGGGTGACAGACACTCGGGGTCCTGGGCTGGCAGCCCCATTGTGACCCAGCGTTCCCCCAAAAGCCTCGGCTACGGGGGCGTCAGGCACGGCTCAGCCGACGCCCTTGCGTTACAGCGCCCCCTCTGTGGAGGGCCCTCCCCGGGAGCCGCAGGCCCAGGCTCCCCCCCCCCCCTGATGCCACAGACCCCCTTTGTGCGCGGACACGGGAGGCCGGCCGGTGTCGGCACACCCGGCCGCAGCCCCGGGGTTCGGCGGGAGGATGTGAGCCACACGCTCCAGTAAAAAATAAAATAAATACCAACAAACATCTGACCGGGTGCGGGTCCTTCCCGAGACGCCCTGATCGCTTCTCTGCCGGCCCGGTTTTCTCTGGCGCGGGGCCAGGGCGCCGGGGGGCGCGGCGGCCGCGCCTCGGCGGGAACAAAGGTCTTTTCAGTCCGCGGGGCTGTCAAGTTTATCCAAATACCCTCAGCGCGCGGCTCGCGCCTTTCTGGATTGATATTCCCGGTAAAAGGACACTTTGTGTCTCTCAGCCACACGGCCCCCCGAGCGAGCGAGGACGCGGAGGGCCGGGAGCCGGCCACTTCCTCGGGGACGGGCGGGGAGGGGGTCCCGGCGGGCGGGGAGGGGGTCCCGGCGGGCAGGGGCCGGGCGCCGAGGGGAGAGGGGGACGGCGCCCACGGGGGGTGCCCACCCTCCGCCGGGCCCCGTCAGGGCATCGCCGCGCACCTCCTCCGCCGCCGCGGAGCCAATTCTGGCCGAGCCGGCCGACCTGCCGGCAGCTGCCAAGCACGTCAAGTCACGAGAGCGGCGGCGGCGGGAGAATTCATTCCAGCCGGGCCGAGCCGCGCCGGGCCTGTGTTCTCTGGCTGTCGGCACGCCGGGCAGCGCGCCTCCCGGGAGCCCGCCCTCCGCCGCACGGCGAGGCCTCAGCGCCGGCTCCCCCCCGCTGCCCAGATGTCTCCGCCAGCCGGCCTCAGGGCCCCGTGCCGTGGGTGCACGTGTGCATGTGTGTGCATGCGTGTGCACCCACATGACACGTGCGCGGGTCTGTGCTCGCCCGTGTGCAGGCGCGTGTGCCCACAGGCACGTACACACGTGCACCCGACACCCTCGGGAGGGAACCTGCAGCCCCGCCGAGGGCACTTCCTCCCCAAACGGCTCTGATCAGCGTTAACGATGATTCCCATTAATCACCTCGGCCGCGGCGGCGGGGCCGGCTGCCCCGTGACAGCCCACTCAGCCGTATTTATGACTTGTGTGCGCCGCGCCGCCGGCCGACACCTCCGGCCTCGCTGACACGGGGTGCCGCGGGGCCGCCAGCCGCACCGCACACAGGCCCTGTGTTCTTCTCCCGCCGACCCCGAGCCGCGCCCCCCCCCCGGGGGCCCTCAGGGCAGAGCGGGGCTCCCTGTCGGGGCTGAGGGCAGAGGAGGGGCCGGGCTGGGCGGGGGGCGCTTGAAGCAGGGGAGGCTCTGTGGCCAGGAAGCCCGCCTGCTTCCAAACACTCTTTTCCTGTCCCTGCCCGTGTGCCCGTGAGCACATGTGTGTGGATGTGTGTGCCCTCGTGTGTGCATGTGCCCACGTGTGTGCGTGTGTGTGTGTGCATGGGGTGACTGTTCCCGTCCCTGTTGGTGGAGCCCCTGGCGCAGCCCCGAGAAGCACATCCGGGAAACACCGCCCGACAGACGGCCCGGCCGGCCACACGCGTTCCCCACGCGTGGTCACCGCTACAGCTGCGTCCTGGGAGGCGAGGCAGAGACGGTCTGACTCATTTACCAGAGCTTTCTCCGGTGACAGTGAGGGACAAGGACCTGCGCCCCCCACAGGGATGCAGGGAGCCGATGACTCGGCCTGCTGCTCCGGCCGCCACATCCACGGGTAGGGATGGCGAGGGCCGGTCAGTGTGGGTCCCAGGTCCGCGTCCAGCGCCGACGGAGCCCATGCCCACGGCACCCGCTCTCCGAGACCCGCAGAGCAGCACGGGAGGGGGGTCTGCTCGGCATCCCCACCGACACCCCTTCCCGCGGGCGGCGGGGGCTCAGTCCACACACCGACGCCGGCGGCTGCCGGCTCATCGCCCGGAGGACACGGTGTTTTCAGGGAAAGAGGAGGAGGTTGCCAACAAGGGTCTGAGGGCCGTTAGCGAAGGCGCGCGAGGAGCTGTGGGCGCGGACGAGGATAAACAGCGGTGATGGGCGGGTGGAGGGAAACCCGAATCCCCGGAGGCGCGGCTGCGGGAGAGGCCTCGCAGATGGCGGAGGCGGGCGGGCGGGCGGGCAGCTGTGGGCACTGACGGTGGCCGGGCCGGGGCCTCTTCCCGGAAGCCTGGCCCCAAGGCCCGGGGTAGGTCCTCGGGCCTCGAGGGGGCCAGTCCTGGGCGGCTGTGTGCTCGGCCTCGGCCCGGGACCCGGAGCGCCGGCAGGGCCAGGGGTGGCCGTCCTGCTGCAGGGCCCGGGGCTGCTGTGTCCCCCGTGATCTGAGCCCAGAAAGGACGTCTGGGGTTTTAAAACCACACCCGTTTGCAGAGTCCAGTGGGTCTGGTCAGCGGGGCTCAGTGGCTGAGCGGCAACCTCGGAACCAGGAGGTCACGGTTCGAATCCTGGTCCGGGCACAGGCCCGGGTTGCGGGCTCGATCCCCACTAGGGGGCGTGCAGGAGGCAGCCGGTCCTCGATTCTCTCTCCTCACGATGTCCCTCTCTCTCCCTCTCCCGTCCTCTCCGAGATAAATAAACTACATATATATATTTAAAATAAAGAGTCCAGCAGCCCGTGGGGGCTGTGTGTCCATCACCGGAAGGGCCCTAGGAGACAGCACTTGCCGGGGTCCCACGGGGCGTCCGTGTCCCTCACAATGGTCCAAATTGGGGGCGAGCCCCCACCTTGTGACACGAGCGTCGGACAGTGACGAGGCAGATTCGGGGTGCTACCCACCATCTCTCCACGGTGACAGGCATCACCCCCTGGGAGGCAGAGGGGGTGCGGGAAGGTTGTGGAGTGGCCACAGGAGGCCCTCGCTGCCTTGGCTGCGGCCTGGGAGCGGCCGAGCGGCTGGCAGGGAGGCGGGTGCCTCACGGGAAGGGTGGGTGCACCCCCAGGGAACTGGCTCCTGGACCCCGGGGACCCCGTGGCTGCTCCCGCCGCCGCTGGGACCTGGGCGGAGGCGGGCGGACGACGAGGGCTCGTAGGCGGATCTGCCCGCCGGGAGTCTGCGCGCCTCCCGGAGTCCAGGCCTCCCTGGCCCGGGTGCAGGGCGCAGGGTCCCCACCGGGTCCGGTGAGGAGCCGCGGCGGAGGCGTGGGCTCTGCACCGGGCGGGGCGGGCCGGCTCCCCGAGACCCGTGGGGTGGGAAGCGAGGCCGCCCCTCTCTGGGCGCCCAGGGTCCCCGCTGCCAGCCTGAGGGCGGCTGGGGTCGCCTCGGTGCCCTGACCGTCCCTGCTTTGGGGGGTTTTCTCGGCTTCCAGGACCCGGCCCCCGAGTCTGGGCAGGAGGGGCACGGCCCACCACCCTGCTGCCGGGTCCGCCCGTCCAGCGCCTGCACCACCGTCTCCACGCCAACCCGCTCATGGGCCTGGCTCTCCCTGGCTCAGCCTGCCCGTCTGCAAAATGGGTGTGAGGGCGGGGCCTGCCCCCGGGGCCCGACCGAGACCACAGGGGTGCCCTCAGCCTGACCAGACCACAGGGGTGCCCCGCAGACTGACCGAAACCACAGGGGTGCCCTCAGCCCGACCGAGACCACAGGGGTGCCCCGCAGACTGACCGAAACCACAGGGGTGCCCTCAGCCCGACCGAGACCACAGGGGTGCCCTGCGCCCTGACCAAGACCACAGGGGGTGCCCTCGGCCCGACCAAGACCACAGGGGGTGCCCGACGTCGCAGGTGTCCAGAGCGGGCTCTGAGGCCGCTGCTCTTGTTCCTAAAGCTTGGCACACAGGAGGGGGATGGGGTGGGTGTGGGGGACGGACGCTGAGACAGAGGGCTTCAGGCCCACCCCCTCCTCCCAGGGGCCGGAGAGAGGGTACTGGGGGAGGTGGGGGGCTCCAGGGCCACCAGCTCTCTGTGTCCCGCCAGCCCCACCCCAGCCCAGCCGGGCTTCCACTGGCCGGTGCCCCCGAGGCTCGTGGAGGCAGTGCGGATGGAGGACCGCAGTGGAGAAACTTTGCTGCCTGGAGGGCCCAGGTCCGAGATGCAGGCCTCGCCCCGTCAGCTCACCCCGCACGGAGCACAGAGCCCCGGCCCGGCCTCCGGGACGGCATGCGTGTGCGAGCCGGGGCAGTGTGGAGGGCGCCGCCGCCTCAGCACGGCTCTGGGCAGAGGTGCTCCCCGGCCCCCCGCCGTGTGTCCGTGAGGCCCCAGCTCTGCGGGACCTGGGCGGCCGTGCTGGGGTGGGAGGCGGCTCTGAGCGGGTCCCAGGCCGATTCCCCGCTGTCGTAACGTGTACCACAGCCCAGGCAACACGCGTGTCACACCTGGTTAGCTTTTACGGCGCCCGCGGGGGCGGACAGAGGGGGCTGCCGGGTGTGCGGCTGGCCGAGGCCTGTGTCCCAGCTCCTGGGGTGCACGGCAGCCCCCCTTCCCCCTCCCCGCTGGGACCAACTCCTGGGGTGCAGGGCAGCCCCCCGTCCTCTCCCCCCACTGGGACCAGCTCCTGAGGTGCACGGCAGCCCCCCACCCCTCCCCGCTGGGACCGGCTCCTGGGGTGCACGGCAGCCCCGCCCCCTCCTCCCCGCTGGGACGGTGCGGGCACCACCCTCAGGTCCCATGCCCAGGCCCTGCCGGGAGCAGCCCTAAGCCAGGCGGGCGTGACCCCGAGGGAACCCCCTGCCACGCTCGGGGACAAAATCGCAGGGGTGTCCGGGGGAGCCCCAGCCCCCCGCCCGGCCAGGGGGGAGCCGCCCGCTCAGCACGGGACACGGATGGCACCCGGCGGCCACCCTGCCCCGCGCTGCCTCCTGCTCCTGGAGCGGGCACAGGCCGGGGGCCCGAGGTGGGGCCCGGCGAGGGCGGGGTGTCCGCGTCTGTTTCCAATCTGCGGCCAATCAGGCCCCCCCCCCCCGGCCGGTGTAATTGGGGCTGGGGTTCGGGGGGCGGGGGGACGGCTGACAGTGATGATTAATACGGTGCATTAGGGGAGTCCAGCCGCCGGCCGCCCGCCCCGCTCATCAGCTGGTCAGGCCCGGGGCCTATTAAAAGCAGCGGGGGTCCCGGCGGCTTAATCACAGGGGCCGGGAGGGGAAGGGGGAGGGGACGGGGGAGAGGAGGGGGGAGGGAGGGAGGGGGAGACACGCCGAGTGGCAGCAGAGGGCGGAAGGGCTCCTGGAAGCCGCCCCAGCGCAGCCGCCGCGGGGAAAGGGGCCGGAGCGTTTGGGAAGAGAGACAATGAAAACCCACCCCGGCGGGCCAGGCCAGCCCTCTGAGGGGGTCTGGGGGGGAGCCGGGGGAGCCGGGCCCCCCCCCCCGTGGTCCACACGACCCTGACACGCAGCACAGCGGCACGGGACCCGCCTCAGGGTGGCATTCACGCACGAGCCAGGGCAGACGCAGAGGGCGCTGTGGTCTCGCTCTGCACAGGCAGGCGGCCGCCTCGGACCCAGGACACTTCACCCCTGACGCAGTGCAGGGGCAGTGCCTCGGGTCAGAGCCTCCAGGCGGGGGCTCGGAACCTGCCCCAAGTCCGGCCGGGCCACCTGCTCGCTGTCCCGTGGACGTGGATGGGGAGGTGGGCAGGTGCCCATTGGGCCTGTGGACCCCGGGAGACACGGCCACGCCGCCAGGGCCGGGGCTGGGGGGCCGCCGGGCACCCTGTCTGCCTGGCCTGGGAGCGGCTCCCGGCGGCTCCGCGGTCCCCGGGGGCGCCGAGCTCCCACGTGGGGGCGTGCAGACTCCGCGCCCAGACGGTTCCCACCGCCCGAGGCTATTTTTGGAGCCGGCGCAGCCTCGCTCCGCCCAGGCCCCGGGGGACGCGCTGAGTGAGGCTGACACTCCCGGAGCGCTCTGCGGCCCCTGCCCGGTGCGCCCCGCTGGGCGGGAAGGTGGGCGCGGGGGGCGGGGGGGCTGCACCTGGAGCCCCGACACAGAGTCGTCCCCAGGAAGGGCCTGGCATGGGGGCCGCCTGGGAGGCGACCTACGTCTGACGCGGGCCGGGCACGCCGCCCGGAGGCCTGGCAAGGCCTGGCTGTGCCGACAGCCTCTGAGGAGTGGCAGCCACCCCTCCTCGGCCCGCCCCATCGCTGTGGGGCTCCCCTGCCCCCTGCCCGCCGGGGGGGAGGGGGGGCCCAGAGCAGCCAGGCCTGCGGCATCCCGGGAGCGCGGGCACCGTGCCTGAACGAGGGCGCAGCCTCGGCCCCACGCCAGGCCTCGCCCCAGCCCTGTGGGCAGATGCCCGGGGAGGATGGGGCCCCAGCGGGGAGGGGCAGAGCCGGGCACCTTCCGCCCGGAGGGTAGGCGGCCTAGGGGCAGGTGCCGCTCTGCCGTGGCGTCTCCCTCCCTCTCGGGCTCCCGGCTGGGCCGCGGAGAGAGGAGCCACGGCAGAGGGCGCCAGAGCGAGGCCAGACCGGCCAGGCCCCCGGCAGCAGACCCCGGAGCTGCCAGAGACGGGCTGGCCGTGACCCCGCAGGAGAGAAGGCGCGGCTGAGTTTTGACGGACGGACACCCTGATCTCTCTGACAGCTGCCTGCGCTCCACCCCCCACCGGCCCGGGGAGGGGGGCGGGGGGCCCTGGCTGTCCCGGGCCCGCAGGCCTGCAGGGCGGGCAGCACGGCCCGCCCCCGCCCCCCCGCCCCCGCCCCGCGGGCGCCTGACCCGGGGTTATCGGGCCGCGGCTCTGGCGATGACCTCATTAAGGCCGGTGGCCACGTCAGCACCTTCCCGAGGCTCCTTTCATCACTCGCAGCGTGCGGGCCGCCCGTCGGCACCTCCTCCCCGGCACCCGCCTATCTTATCTGCCCCGGGCAGGACCCTGCCGGCGGCCCAGCGCGGTCTGGGAATGCCGGGCCAGACAGGGCCTCGGCGCTGACACCCGGCAGGTGGGCGGGCGGGCAGCGGCTCCCGCGGACAAAGCCGTGCGGAAACACGCCGGCTCGGGCCCCCAAAGCCATCCTCGCTGTGCTGTGCTGGGAGCCGGGCCCCTCGCCCCTCAGTGTGCAGACGGGCCCAGCCCCCCGTCCCCCACTCCCCGCCCCGGAGGCAAGCTGGGAGCGGGTTCGGGGGTTCGGTGGACGAATCCCCGGGGCCCTCCATGTCCCACGCGCTCGCCTCCCACGGGCTCGGGGCCGCCCGGCTGGCAGAGGGCCCTCCCCCGGGCCCATGGGAGGGGAGGGTGCCGAGGCCCCGGGCGTGCCCCCTGCGGTCACTGTCGCCAGGCCCCAGGGGTGGACGGAGGGGGGCTGCCCCGTGAAGACCCCAGAGGCTGCTGCATGTGGCCGGCGGCACCGGCACTGAAGGTCAGCTTTCGGACACGCCGGCCTGCCTCCCCGCACCCCTGATGCCACAGACCCCCTTTGTGCGCGGACACGGGAGGCCGGCCGGTGTCGGCACACCCGGCCGCAGCCCGGGGTTCGGCGGGAGGATGTGAGCCACACGCTCCAGTAAAAAATAAAATAAATACCAACAAACATTTGACGGCTCCCCAAGTGCAGCTCCGCGCCCCGTGCCCCGGGCCCGGGTTCCACGTGCGGGAGCGGCGGCCCCTCCTGCTCTCACCCCCCACGCTGCCTGCTCCCCGGGCCGCCGCGAGGAGAGGAAGCCCTGGGCCCCCGGCGGCTCATCCTGACCCCGGCCCGGCAGAGACGCCCGGGGCCCCGGACACCCAGGCCTGCGTCCACCCTTGGCCGCTCCTGCCCTCCCTGTCCCGGCAAGGCCTGGCCACAGCGGGAAAGACACGCTGGGTCCTGTCCGTGGGCTCGGAGACGCCGTGGGTGTCTGTGCTGTCCACGCAGCACTCGAGGCCGGGCCCGGAGAAGAGGCACCAAGCTTGTGGGCAGGAGCGTGTGTGTGCGTGTGTGTGTGGGGGGGCACCACGTGTGGGGGTGGGAGCGTGTGTGTGCGTGTGTGTGTGGGGGGGCACCACGTGTGGGAGAGGGAGCGTGCGTGTGTGAGTGGGGGCACCTCGTGTGCACCGGAGGGATGGGGACTCCACGCCGAGGGCAGAGGGGGCGGCTGGGCTGGCCGAGAAGACCAGCATGAAGGAGAAGGCGGATCCGCTGCCCCCCCGAGACTGAGGAGGGCGAGGAGGAGGAGGAGGAGGAGACCCCGGGCTGAACCAGCAGGAGGAGGAGCGGAAGCCCGGGGTACGGGGGTACGGGGAGGTACGGGGGGCCCAGGGCCCGCGAGGAGGAAGGACTGGCCACGGAGCTGGGGGCCTGCGGGGACGACGGAACGTCCAGGGGGTGCCCACCTCCAGGCCGCAGCCCGGCCTCTCGCCCGAGACCCCGGCCTCCCCGTGGCCCCTCTGCCCCACTGGCCACGCCGGCCGCCCCAGGCTCAAGCCCCACCGGCTTCGAGGGGCAGAGCGGGCGCGGCCGTCTCACCGTGGCTCGGGGGAGGGTGCCGCCCGCCACGATGGGCACAGCCGGCAGGAGAGACAAAAAGGGAAACCCGATAAACAGTTTCCACCCCCGACATTTTCCACATTCAATTATTTTTAAATGAAATAATGTCTCCGAGGAGAGAGCGGAGCGGCCCCTCGGCCGGCCCGGCCCCTCGGCTCACAGAGCCCACATTGTGGCCGGCGGAGGGGCCTCCCGAGCCCACCCTCAGTGCCCCGCTGTGGCCGCCCTCCGCCGGCCACGGGGCCTCTGCGGGCTCCTGTCGGCTCCCGGGAGCCCGGCGGGGGCACCGAGCGGCGGGCGGAGTGAACATCCCGCCAAGAAAAACAGCCATGGCCGCAGCACGGGGGGTGGGGGGGGGGCAGGATGGGGTCCCCCTGTGCTGAGGGGCACCTTCAGACCAGTAACTGGGGGGGCGTGGGGTTTGCCGCCAACCACGTCCTCTTACCCCCGTGGGGTGTCCGTGGTGGAACGTGGAGCTGTGTGACCCTCGTGCCACGGCCAGAGGCACAGGGAGCGGTTTCCTGCCAGCCCCTGTGAGGGCGAGGGTGAGGGTTGGAGGTCACAGCCGGGCGTGTGGAAGACAGAAGAGGGGAGGCTCAGGGGGGAAGGGGCTGTTCGACGCTGGACTAAAGATTTAAAAAGGGACGAAGGCGTCAGGGAGTGACCAGCAGCAGGAGGACACGGGGGGCACGTGGCCCCGAGAGAAGGCCGCCCCGGTGAGTCCCCAGGCACCTGGCCATCCCCTCAAAGTCACCCCCAGGCTGCCCGGCACAGAGAGCCCCGGCGGGGAGGGCAGTTAGGGATGACCAGGCCTGCAGGGGAGGGCAGTTAGGAGTGACCAGGCCGGCAGGGGAGGGCAGTTAGGGGCAATCAGGCCGGCAGGGGAGCAGTTGGGCGTTGATGAGGCTATCAGGAGAGTGGTTAGGGGTGATCAGGCTGGCAGGTGGGCAGTTGGGAGCCAGCAGTCCCAGATTGGAGAGGGTGCAGGCTGGGCTGAGAGACAACCCCCCTCCCGTGCACGAATTTTGTGCACCGGGCCTCAAGTAATAATAATAAAAAACACACAACGCTGCTGAGGGAATAGAAAGCCAGGCTGGGAGAACATACTGGCAGCACCCACACACAGGACGCAGGCCTGGTCTCGGGAAGAGCTAAAGACCTCCTACAATTTGATTCAGAAAAAGACAGCGCAATGGAAATGTGGACCCAAGACAGTCATACCCACAGCAAGCACGTGACCCGAGAACACGCTTCCCGCCGACAGCGCCAGGGACACGCACGCGGACGCCACGAGGGGCTATTCTGTAACCGCCGCCGCCGCCACCACCACCACCTCCGCATGGCGGCCGTGCCCGAGGGACAGCACCTCCGTCAGAGGGTCCGAGCAGCCGCCGCCTCCACCCTTGCTGGCGGGCACGCGCCCGGCTCATCGCTTTGGAAAACAACGCGCGACATCGCGAAGACAGAGAAACACCCTCCTCCCGGGCCCCAGCCGTGTCGCTCCCGGGCCACGTCCACGGGAGACGGGAGAGCTCTCCGCACGTGAATGCTCACAGCAACCGGATGCATCACAGGCCAGATCCGGACCAGCCCCTCCCCTGGCCCGTCCCCTCGGCGAGAGCACAGACGGCGTGTGCCTCCCTGAGGCTCAGAGACCCGGAGGGTTCCTGGGAGAGAACTGGGAGGGGCAGTTCTCTGCTGGCGGGGAGGGGCAGGAGCGAGGGGAGCACCGGGTGTGGGTGCTGGCGGCGGCTCCGTGTGCCAACAGCCATCCACGTGCCGTGGGGCGTCCCTAGACCTGCACTCCAGGCGGCGTCACCTGCACGCCCCCCCCCCCTGTCCTCCTCAGAGGAGTGCCAGCTCCCGGGGCGGCTGGGTCTGCCCGCCCGGCCCGGTCCCCAGCCCCTGGCACATGCCCGGCCCCTGCTGGGCACGAAGGAGACCAGTGCCCCCTGCTACCGCCTCCGCTGGGCCTCACACTGCACAGGGGCCTGGCGGTCGCTGCCTGGGCACCTGCACTGGCAAAGGGGGGGCAAGGCCCAGCCCCGCCAGCACCCCAACCTCCGCCAGCCCCCCGCTAACGAGAGCCGGCGATCCGAGGACCCCACCCCCCAGGCCGGGCCCCGCGGCTCCACACTGGGTGCCCTGGCACGCGGGTGCCCTGGGCGGGTCTCACTGCCCACACCTCCGCCTCCTCCGGGGAGGCCTCCAGGCTCTGTCCCCCGACAGCCGCGGCCGAGCTCCCGTCCCCCACCCAGAGGGCTCAGCCCCCCGCCAGCCGCTCGCTCCGCGGCTTCTGCTCCCCGCCCCCACGCCTCGGGCGGCTAATTTCATAAAGAGGCCATTTTTCCTCCCGATGGTCTTTACCGAAGCACGTCCCCAGCGAGGGGAAACATTTAGTTAATAATTTAACACTGTGCTGTCTGCCGGGTTCCAGGCCCCGAACGAGATCGATGGAGCTAACAATTGGCTTATTGAGTGAGCGGCTGCTTCCCGGAGGGGCCGGCGGGGGGCGGGGGAGGGGGCACGGGGGGGGGGGCAGGCAGGAGGAACGCGGACGGTATTGATGCGAGTTGTCAGAAATAATTGTCTATTCTCCCTGCGGCCGCTCCAGGCGCCGGGACGCGGGACGGCGGCCGCTCTGCGGGGCCGGGCCTGGCATTTCCCTGCATTTCGCCGCCTCCCCCCCCCCACGAGGTGCCCAGGGCGAGGCTGGAGCCTCACCGTGTCCCTGAGGAGCCCCGAACTGTTTCGGGGGTGGGGGAGGGCTGGGTGCACCGCCTCCCGCCGGCCCGCGGGGCCGTGACCCGCCGGCAGGATGGCGCCTCCGCCAGGTCCTCACAGGCCCACCGCCCGCTGGCTCCAGGTTCACCCCCGTGGTGAGCGCAGAGCTGGGGAGATGGGGTGCAATGCAGCGAGTGGGGTGCCCGCCCGGACAGGCCCGCAGCCACCCGCGCACAGAGGCCCCTGTCCGGCCGGCACCGGGAGCCCAGGCGTGGCCACGGCCCCGGGAGCCGGGTGCTTCCCAGCCAGTGTCGAGTGCGGGATGCTCCCAGCACCTGCCAGGAAGACGGGCGGACGGGTGGACGGGTGGACGGGTGGACGGGTGGACGGGCGGACAGACAGGCGGGCGGATGGACGGACGGACGGGCGGACGGGGCGGCGCTCCTGGTCCCCACTGTAAAAGGGGCCTCTGACATCACCAAGTCTGAGGGGACCCAGGGGCCCCTCAGGCTCCTGCTTCTGTTGCCGAGGTAACGGGGTGATGGCCCCCAGAGCACTGTCCCTGACGGCACCCTCACCCCGGCCCGGGGCTTCCTGTGGGGGAGCCCCTCCTCACAGTCTCCCCGGAAACGCCAGGGAAGGCCCTTGGCAGCCCCTGGTGGGATGGGTTTGCGTTTCCCTAGAAGGAGAATGAGGGAGTGACAGATGGGTTGGACCCTCACCCAACGGGAGGCGTCTGTGTGCACATAACGTGTCTATATGCTCTCATACGTGTATGTGCCTGTGTGCCTCTGGGTCTGGAGCTGTGCACAGGTGTCTGTGGACACATGAATGTGTACGTGCACATGTGGAGTGTCATATGCACGAGAGTCTGCATGTACACGTGTATCTGTGTGCACGTCTGCATGCACATGAATGTCTGTGTATACATGTATTTTCACGTGCATCCCTGTCTGCATGTGCACACATGTCTCTCGGTGTGTGTCTGTGTGCATGCAAGTCTATATGTGTACCTCTATGTGAGTGTACACATGTGCATAGATGTCTCTGTGTGCACAGGAGCCTGTGTGTGCATGTCTGCATGTGTACATGAGTCTGCATGTCTGTGTGCACATGTGTCAGCGTGTGTTTTGTCTCCCCTCCTTTCTTTCCGGCCCCCAAGCTCAGGGTGTGGGGCTCTGGGTTGGCGGGCCAGAGCGGAGTGAGCGTGCAAATCTGGGAGCTGCCGCCTCCGGGCACCGGCTCCCGAGCAGAGGGCGCCACGGGCAGCCCCACAGCAGGAGGGAAGCGCGCCAGCTCGGAGCTCGAGGGCCATGTGGGCGCGCCCAGCCCCACCGCCCGGCCTGTGGCGCCCAGGCCCCGCCAGGGGCGGCCTGCCCTCCGCGCTGCCGTGCTGGCTCCAGGGGTGGACCTGAGTGACGCGGTGCCCGCGCCCAGAGCGGTTGCCCCCCAGGCGTGCCCGCACAGCGTGTCCGGGGACCGCGCCCCAAGGCTGGGCCCAGGGCGGCTCCAGGACAGGCGGGCAGCGGCCGGGCAGCGAGCAGGAGTGGACGCCGCCGGGCAGGAGGAGGCTCGAAGCTGCGGGAGGAATCATGTCCGCTCTCCTGCAGCTGTCACCCTTCCTGCCAGGCTGCACTGCACAGGGGATGCACACACATGTACACACCATGCGTGCACATGTAACACACGCACTCACACGCACACACAAACACCCCCACCCCACACGCGCCCTCCGCTGCGTCTCAGCCCAGGGCCAGGCTGGCCTTGGGGGGCCCCGTGGTCCCCGTCCGTCCGGAGCACGGCTATGGGTGGCTGACACGAGATGGGTTCAGTGACACGTGGGGGGTCGGTCAGGAGACACAGCGCAACCTCCTCCGCCTGCTGCCCCACAAGCTCTGAGTCAGAAATTCCCCCGGGCGGGTCACCAACCCCCCCACCCAATCCCCCACCCGCACCCCCGGGTGTGGCGGCCCGGCTCCACAGCCCGGGAGCCCACAGCCCGGCCGGGCTGCCGGGCGCCGGGGGCAGTGGGCGGGGCCTCACTCGTGCCAGCCGGCACAGCCCACCAGGCCTGAGGACGGAGCGTGGACGAGGGCGGATCGCGAGAGAAGGAAACCTTTTCTGACGCCCGAGGTCTGTTCCGACGCCCGGCCGGCGCTGCTTGAAGGGCGGCTGACCGGTCTGGGCTGGCGCTGGCCGGTCGCAGTGACAACACACGCACCTCCCTACCCCCGCTTAGGGCCTCGTTCCCCGCAGCACCGGGCCCTGCCGGCTGGGCCTGGCACTGGTGAGAACCGCCCTCGTGGGCCCGGCGGTTCCCCCGTCCCCCCAGGTCCACTCGTCCCGCCCCGTCACTAACCCCCTTCCACCCCTCACCCTCCTCAGGCCCCGCCCGCCCGCGCTGCCCACACTGCCCCTTCGCCGGGGCCTGGGCTCTGGCTGCCACGTCGGCCGCTCAGCCGCTGCTCAGGACGCCTCGGCCACCACCAAAGCGGTTGCATTCGTCTCTGTAACTGGCAGGTAACCCACGTGACCCCGCCACTCCCCCCGGGACACCCCCAGAGGGGCTGGAAACGGGCGTCCGTGATGAAGGGTGGACACGCCCCGGCAGCCCCGTCCACCGCCCCCGACGCCGGACAACCCGCCCGTCCCCGCGGCGGCTGAAGGGCGGAGCAGGCAGGACAGAGCGGGACCCCGGCCGCTGCTGGGAGGAGCCCGGACTGCAGAGGAGAGCCAGCGCTCACCGTGGCCGCGCCTGCAAGCTCGGGTCCGAGCCGTCGGGCAGGCGCGTCCACGGACACACAGCACGGCAGCGCCTGGCTGCCGGGGCCCAAGGGGGGGGGGGCGGCTAAGGACAGAGGCCACCCTTTGGGGATGAAAACGCCTGGAACTGGACAGACCAGACGGTCCCATGACTTGTAAACATGCCCGATGCCACTGGAGTTCACACGTTAAGCGGTTAGCATCGTAGACGTGCATGCCCGCTATTGGAGCAAGAAGAGCCAGCCCCGGACACCGACGGCTTAGGAGAAACACAGAAACAGACCCTCAAGCTGCAGGCACCCCCCCCCCACGGGTGCGAGGGCCCCGGGGCAGGCAGGAGGCCGGTCCAGCGGGGGGCGGGGCTCCCGGCTCGGCCGCTCCCGCAGCCCCAGGCCGGGCCGAGGTGAGGCCTGCGTGTCTCGCCCGGGGCTCTCCGCCTGGAATCCCGCCGCTAATTGAAAGGCACGAGAAACAATTAAGAGTAATTGGAATCAATTAATAGATGATTTTCTGGGGGACGAGTACACCATGTGAGGCGGCATCTAATTACAGTCCCGCCGAGCGCCCGCCCGCACGCCAGGAGCGGTGCGAGGGGAGTGTTCGGGCGGGCAGGCGGCCGCCGGGGTGAGCGGGCGCAGCCGGGCCCGGGCGAGGCTGACGGGGTGCCCGGGGGGCGGGGGGGGGGCGTGCTCCGAGCAGGCGGGGCCTGGCCCCTCACCGCCTGGGTGCCCTCCAGCTCTCGGGCCAGCTTCATTTTTTATTTTCAAAATACATTTTATTAATTTTTTAACAGAGAGGAAGGGAGAGGGAGAGAGAGCTGGAAACACCGATGAGAGAGAAACATCCATCAGCTGCCCCCCCCCCGCACACCCCTCACTGGGGATGTGCCCGCAACCAAGGCACAGGCCCGTGACTGGAATCGAACCCGGGACCCTTGAGTCCGCAGGCCGACGCTCTATCCACTGAGCCACACCGGTTTCGGCAGGCCAGCTTTATTTTTAAAATATATTTTATTGATTTCAGAGAGGAAGGGAGAGGGAGAGAGGTAGAAACATCCGTGATGAGAGACAATCAGGGACCGGCTGCCTCCTGCACGGCCCCCACTGGGGATGGAGCCCGCAACCCGGGCCCGTGCCCTGGCCGGGAATCGAACCGTGACCTCCCGGTTCGCAGGTGGACGCTCAGCCCCTGAGCTCTGCCAGCCGGCTCTGCGGTCGGCTTCATGTCAGGGACGGGGTTGAGCCCCGGCCCCGACCTTCGGGACTTGGGGCGTCTGTGTCCTGTGGAGAAGGGCCCCCAATCTGGCCTCGCAGGCCCCCTGGGCTGTGTGCAGAGCAGCTGGAAGGGGTCCCGGTCAGCTCAGTGCCCGTCCCGGGGGGGGCAGTTAGCCCAGGACAGGGGTCCCGGGTCACCGTTCCCCAGCCTCTGGCCGCACCTCCGCCAGGTGCCCGTGGCAGCGAGGGCGAGAGTCCCCCGCAGGGCTGCCCACACCGGCGCCAGCGTCCCGCTCGCCGCTCATCAGGGGCCCGGCGGAGCGTGCTTCCTCTGGCCTCACTCATATCCTAAAGCCTGGTCCCCGGTCCCCCCCCCCCATCCCCGCCCAGGCCCTGCCAGCAGCTGCTGAGCCTGGAACACGTGGCCCTTCCTTCCACAAAGGAAGGCGTGTGGGGGCCCCCGGGGGGCCTGGGTTTGGGGTTCCCGGGCTGTGTCCTCTGAGGAAGTGGCCGCACCTATCAATCAATGTCCCTGAGGCGGCTGTCAGCCGGCCGCCCAGCCTCGGCCCGTGGGAGGACAGCAGACTGTTCCCCAGACTTTATGGGGGGGGGGTGACCCCAGGAATGTGTCCCATCAGGCCCTCGGCACGGCACCCAGGGGAGGGTGGAGGCGGGCAGATCCCCGCCCGGCTCTCGGCCCATGGAGGGGGTCCCTCCTTATCAGATCGGACCCCTCGGCCGGGCCTTCCTGTGAGCGGAAGCCAGCTCCCTCACAAGGGGCCAGCTCTTGTCGCTGACCCCTGGCCCCTGGCCCCGGGCACGCACGGCGGCTCCGGTTGCTGCCCGGAGGAGAGGTGAGCGCGCTGGGGGGTGCGGGGAGGAGGGGCGGCACACTCACGGCCCCCGGCCGCCGTGAGGGAGGACGGAGACTGGAGGGCCCTCCGTGCCGGTACCCGGGCGGCGGGCGGCGGGTGGCACTCAGGGGGCGGCGGGTGGGGAGGAGGCACGGGCGGAAGGGACCAGCAGGCTGTGTGCTCTCTGCCCAAGGTCACCACCAGGGTGTTCAAGGGCATGAATCTGCAGGAGAGGGTTAACGGCCAAGGTGAAGTGGGTGCCCGAGCCCCAGGCACCCCTGAGGATTCTGGGACAGCATCTCCCATCACCACTGTCCTGGGAACCCAGAGCCGGTGGCCAAGGGGGTCTCGATGCTTTTTTTGTAATCCTCACCCGAGGACATCTTTCCCACTGATTTCCAGAAAGGGGGAGGGGGGAGAGGGAGGGAGGGAGAGAGAGAGAGTGCAACGTGAGGACACATGGACTGGCTGCCTCCTGCACACGCCCCAACCTGGGCTGGCGGCTGGCGCTCTAACCATTGAGCCACCGGCCAGGACAGGCAGTCTTGATTCTTAAAGGGACAGTGAGCCCACAGCCCTCCTCCGAGGGGAGTGTAGGCAGTGTCCCTCACTCACTCTGGGGGGGGGGGCGGGCGGGGGCAGAGCGGGGGGCAGAGCGGGGGGACGCTCCTGTCTGAGGGCCACGTCCAGGCTGCACACACGGAGGCGGTTCCTCCTGCAGCCCCACAGCACCCCGCGCCCGGCCCGCAGCTGGGAGGGGTGTGCTGGGCGGGCCTGGCCTCCTGTCAGTCCAGGGGGACCCGCCGGCAGCCCGGGAGAGGGAGGGTCTCTGTGCCCCCTGCCCGACGCCGGGGGGCGGCGTGGGGGGCAGCGTCGTGGGGGGCGGCGGCGTGGGGGCGGCGGCGTGGGGCGGACACTGCGCATCGGTCACGGGATCAGGGCCGGGTCAAATGACTATTGTCCACAAACAGGACCCTGCTCGGACCCTGACACTGCGGCGGCTGAAAGATGACTCCGGGCTGCGATGGTGTGTGTCGGGGGGGGGGGGGGGACTGAGCAGCCTGGTGTCCTGCAGACAGGGAGGCCCAGGCGGCGGGGGGCCCAGCGGAGGCGGGGGGCAGCGGAGGCTGTGGGTGGGAGCTTCTGCCGGGTCCCAGGTTTCTCCCATCAGCCCCGGGTGCAGCCTCCCCCGCAGACAAAGGCCTCAGCCCCCGAGTCCCTGGGACATGCCACCCGGTTTGGGCGATTTTGTCCCTGAAACACCTCCAGGCTGTGGGGGGCTGTGGGGGCTGTGAGAAGGCTGTGGGGGCTGTGGGGGCTATGAGGGGTTGTGGGGGGCTGTGGGGGGTTGAGGGGAGCTGTAGGGGCTGTGAGGGGTTGTGGGGGGCTGTGAGGGACTGTGGGAGGTGTGGGGGGCTGTGAGAAGGCTGTGAGAAGGCTGTGGGGGGCTGTAGGGGCTGTGGAGGGCTGTGGGGGCTATGGGGGGCTGAGGGGGGTTGAGGGGGGCTGTGGGGGCTGTGAGAAGCTGTGGGGGCTGTGGGGGGTTATGGGGGCTGTGGGGGGCTCTAGGGGCTGTGGGGTGCTGTGGGGGCTGTGGGTGACTGTGGGGGGCTGTGGGGGGACTCTGGAGAGGGACAGTCAGACAAAAGAAGGAGGATGTGGGCACCAAAGACTTCGATTCCAAATGCTAGGTCCCAGGGAGTCGGGGGCTGTGGCTGCCCCCAGTCCGGCCTTCCTGCTGGACCAGGGACACACTCACCCCCCCCCACACACACACCCAGCAGCGTCCTCTCTGAGACAGAGGAGGCATGGGGGCGGCGGCCGCCTGCCGACGGGCGGGGGCCGGTGCCAGCAGGTGCCCCCTGAGAGCCGCCGCCCGCCTGGCTCGTGCGGTTCAGGTGGCCGGGCCTCCTGCGCGTTAAGTCCAGGCTCTCGGGGAGAAGGACGGCGCTGGTCAGCCAACAGGCCCTTCCCTCCGGGCCGTGTCCTCGGCTCCGAGCGCCCGCAGCTCCGAGGCCCCACACTCCACCTCACACCACCCGCCTCACGCACACACTCACACACACACACGCGTGCACACGTGTACACATAGACACGCATGTGTGCACACACTCACAAACACATGCACACAGGCTTGCACACGATGCTAGAGCACGCTCACGTGACACACACATGTGCACACACATGCTCGCCTGCATGCACACCCAGGTGCACACACAAGCACGCTCAGAGCCGGTCCTGTTCAGGCAGGCCTTGTGCCCCGAGATGACAGCAGCACCCTGGGCCTCGGGGAAACCCCCCTGCTCCCAGAACGCGGTGTGCGACCCGCCCAGGCCCACAGCCACACCCACACCCACTGCTGCCCCAGCCCAGGCCTCTGCGGGGCCGCCCGCCTCACGTCACCGCCCCCTCGCACCCCCGCTGCACGCCCACACAGGTCTCGGTGGCCTCAGGGCCTGGTCCTCAGCAGATGGCCACTCGGCCACTTGCTGTCTGTCCTGTGATGTCCTCTGGCACCCATCACGGCACTGCAGTACTGACACCCGGCAGCAGGGGGCGCAGTGCATCCTCACAGGCCCTGCTCCCAGGAAAAAGGAGGCAGGTCTCTCCAGAGGGGGCACCTGGCAGTCGCAGCAGCCTGGCCACGCCAGCCCATGAGAAGGCGCTGCCCTGGGCACTCAGCCTCCAGCGGCCAGAGGACCCCTTGGCCTCAGCTGGCCGGTCCTGCCTCGGGGCCCTGCAGGCGTGGGCAGTGATGGCACCTCCCTGCGGGGAGGCCTCCCGAGCCACGGGAGCTCAGACCTGCTCGAGGGCCGTGACGTCTCGTGTCGTGTGGCGGCGGGGGGGGAGGGGGGGGGAGGGGAGGATGAGGGTTGGGGGTGCAGAAGGAAGTCGCCCAGGTCGTTTCTTTACAAAAAACCAACACAAACCCAGGCTGCTCAGGCGCGGGCGCGGGCCCGGACAGGGGCCGGGCGGGTGCGGAGGACGCTCTCGGCGGCTGATAGAAGCCGGGACGTGTCTCCCCTTGTAATCGGGTTTCACCGCATCGTTTAAGAGAAGCCGCACGCACAGAAAGCATGTAGCAGAGGCCGGGGTATAATTTTCCTCAATCAGCCCCGGCTCATGGCTGCAATTACCCCGAGCCCTCCGCGGGCCTCGCCTCGGCCGGCCGGCCCGGGGCCGCCGTGGGTGGTGGCCGTCACGTGCGCCACGGCCGCTCCTGTGGCACGGTTTCGGGTTCGCGCGAGCGGCGGCGAGCAAATTCGATAATTCCACCTCCAAGTAGCTAATGGGACGTGCCCACGGCCTCTCACAGGGCGTTCCCCAGGAAGAGGCGTCGCTCTGGAGTGGACACGGCCAGCCGGCCGGACTGTGCGGGGAGACTTTCGGGGTCTCCACGAGAAGGAGATGATCCCATAAGCACGTGGGTTCCCAGCGGCGGGCGGTGCCGGACGGAGCGGGCTCAGGCACAGGATGCCGGCTGGCAGCCCTCGGCGGCTGCCGCCGGGCGCAGTGGGGAGCCGATGACCCAGGCCGGGCCTGTCCAGGGCCGGTGCCCATGCCAACACCCGCTGAGCGATGATGCCAACAACAAGGAACGGGCGTCCGGGGGGAAGGGGCCCCGGCAGCTCCCCTGCCAGCGGCAGCCCCACAGGCTCAGCGAGGCTCCGGCTGGAGGGTCCCGGCCACCCCCCGGCCACTCCCCCGGCCAGTGCCCCAGGGTCCCTGGAGGGGCAGGCAGCCACGCCAGCACGCGTCCCTCCGACCAAACGGTCCTCCTGGCAGAGCTGGCCCGGGGAGCACGGCGTGTTTGTTCCCGCCTCCCACGCGTCAGGCTGCTCCCGTGGCCTGACAGGTGTCCCTGCTTCCTACTCTGGGTTCCCCGCCACCCCGTCCCCCTGCCTCCCGCCACCCCAAGTCCCTGCCTCCCTCCCGACGGGAAAGGCATTGGAAGCCGATCCTGCCCCCGAGACGCCACACAAACCCTGACCCTCCTGGAGGCGGGCGGGTCAACGCTCGTCTCTGCCACCCCCCCCCTCCCCGGCCTCACCCCGAGCCGCTCTGATCCCAGGAGCTGGAGTGACCTGGGGCGGGGGGCGGGGGGTAACGCGTGATTACAGACGCAGCCGCGGGGTGCTCCGGGTTGGGGTCTTTGAACCCCGCGGCAGATCAGATCGGCCCTCCTTCCTGGGGGGCTGAGGGGGGTCCCTGTCCGTCTCCACGCGGCCCAGAGAGATGGGAACTCGGAGGACGAAGCCCTCCGGGCCGGCGGCGGCGGTTCTGGCTCATTAGAGACAGCACAACACGTTGTTAAGTGCTTCCTCTTGGCGGGAACAAAGGGGAGGCCGTGCTCATCGCACTGAGGCTCGTAAACGAGCCGGCCTCCGCCTCCGCCAGCACTCCTGGGTCTTACTCCAACCCCCCACCGCGTCCCCTCCCCTGCCCTCCTCACCCCTCCCCTACACTCCCCCCGTAATCCCAGCAAACTTCGCTCCAGGACGCAGCCCTCCTGGCTCTGCCTGAAGCCACCCCCCCCCCATCCCGGAGGCCCTGCCCGGCTGCTGTGGGGTCACCCTGGAGACATTCAGAGACTTGGAAAGGCAAAGGGTGCAGGGAGAGGGGGAGGGGAGGGGGAGAGAGAGAGAGAGAGAGAGAGAGAGAGAGAGAGAGATGGGGAGAGAGAGGGGAGAGGGAGGAGAGAGAAAGGGAGAGGGAGGGGAGAGGGAGGAGAGAGAGATGGGGAGAGGGAGGGGAGAGGGAGGAAAGAGGAAGGAGAGAGAGATGGGGAGAGGAGAGAGAGGGGGGGGGAGGCCTCAGCAATCCGCTCCTGCTGGTCGGGGTTCCGCCCCCAGCCTCCCGGGCCGGGCCTCCTGGGGGCTTTTCCTCCAGCCGGGAGCCGGGAGCCCGGGGAGGGAGGGGGGCGGGCGGGCGGGGGGCCTGGGCTCAGTCCATCCATCTTCCCCCGGATACGGCCAATCTGCACGTTCCTCCCCGTGTGATGTTCCGTCGCGTTATCGCAGTCGGGCTATGAAGACGTTCGGCCGGCTACCGTGGTAATCCCTCCAAGATGGATCGCTGCCCCGGCTTCCGGCCCCATCTGCCTGCCAGACCGCGCCGCCCCCCCCTCCCTCCCTCCCGGTGATTGCACGGGAGCCGCTGACCCCGAGGGAGATCAAAGCGCCCGGGGCCGTGGGCCTCCCGGGGACAGGCCACCGTGGGGGACGGCCGGGGGGGGTGATTAGAGGAAAACAACAGCACGAGCCGAGCCCCCCTCAGGCAGAGGAGGCCCCGCTGAGGAGCTGGAGCCGGAGCCGGAGCCCGCCTGGGGCTCAGAGCCGCTGGGTCCTTGTCCTGCCTCCTCGGACCCCAGGCCCTCTGGCCACTGATCATTGGTCGGCCACGTGCAACCAAGTCCTGGGGCTTGTGGACCGCCCTGCGCCCTCTCTCTCTGGGCCAACCTACAAACTTTCTTGTGCACACGGAGCTGAGGGGAGCCCGGGGGGGGGTGCCGCCGAGCCCACACCACCCACAGCCAAGCCCACCGCCCCTCTACCCCCTCCGTGCCCCGTCCTTCCTCGCCCAGCACCGGGCGGGGTGACCTGGTCTTCCCGGGGCCTCAGACCAGGTTCGGCCTGGACCCGGGGCTCCTTCTCTGGGTTTGGGGGCAGCGAGCGGCCGGCCCGGTCCTGGGTCCCCTCCTCGCGGCTCTGGACGTGTGTCTGTCCAGTGGACGGCGCCCACGCAGGGCTGGACCCCCCACGGCGATCATCAGTGGCGCTGACCGGCTCCCGTCTCTGTGAACGCTTCCTGCTCAGAGCTGGGCTGGCCCCAGGCCCCGCGCTCCGGCTCCTGCCCAGGAGCAGCCTCTTGGCGGCCTTCACACCTTCCCACCCTGTCCGTCCGTCCACTCAGGGAGCTCCCGGGGCCTGGGCCTCGGCTGGCGTGGGGGGCAAAGGGGTGAGGGCAGGAAGGGGACAGCAGGGAGTGGGGAGGGCGGCAGGCCTTCCCTCACCCGGACTCGGGAGGGCGTGGGCCGCCACGCTGACCCCACAGGCGACCCCCCTCCTGCCCTTCCCGGCTGCTCCCCACCCACCTGTGGCTCTCCAGCAGGGGAGGGGCTTCTGGTGGGCCCGGCTCCAGGTGCGAGGACGCTGCGGGCACTTTCTGCACCAGGGTCGGTGCGGGGTGACTCCACGCCGCGGTGGATGCGGGTGCAGCGCTGGGTGAGCGGGGACCGAGCGGCCACGGGCCTCTCAGCTGTGGCCTTTGTTGACCCTCCGTGGGCAGAGGCCACGGAGGCAGCCACGGAAACCACATCCTCTCCGTCCCCGGCTCACGGGACCGGCGCCCCTGCCGTGGGCTCAGAGTCACGCGTGGACGGACGCAGAGGAGACGCCCTGTGGCCCAGGGCCACCAGCCCACGCCGCGCCGCCACCAGGGACGGGGCCCCTCCCGAAAGCCCAGCCCCGGAGCCGCCGGCAGACCGGGCGGTGCTTTCTAGGCACCAGGTGTGAGGAGGTCACATGTGGTCACGGTCCGGGCACACTTCTCACAAGTTGTTTCTGGAGGAACGCTGCCCCTCGTAACAGCAGCGAGAGGGAAGCGCCGCCGGCCAACACAAACGTCTCCTGGAGCGGCCGCTCGGCTCGGAGGCCGGCGTTCCAGCGGGAGCCGAGCGGCCGGGCCGCCGGGGAGCCGGCGGGGATGGAGGGTCCGTTCCTGAAGCCCCTCCCAGCCTGTGGCCCCGGCACCGGGTGGGACCGTGTGACTGCCGCCGAGGGCAGCGGTGATGGCACACAGCCGGCCGGGGAGCGGCTCTCGGCTCCGGGGCCGGGGGCGGCCGGCCCCCCAGACAAGAGGGTGGCGGCAGCCCTGGTCCCTGGGGCCCCATGGTCCTGCCACTCATCATGCCACCCGATCAGTGACCCCTGACTCTCCCAGCCCGCCGGCCGCAGCCCCGGACCCACGGCCGCTCGGTCCCGGCCCGACCCCAGCTCTGGCACAGGGCGAGTGTGGGTGGCAGCAAAGCCCCGAGGCGGTGAGGGTGGGCGGCACAGCTGCCACGGTGAGTGCCGAGGTGTAACCGGGCCCCTGGCGGTCCTTGGGGTCTCAGGAGGGAGACCGAGTCCGCATTGGGGTCCAGGGCATCTCTCGGGGGCCGCAACCCAGATCGGAGCCTGGCTTCAGCCTCCGTGGCCTGACACTGCCAGCCTGGGCCGGCAGGGGCGTGCAGACCAGAAGGGCCTGCAGCCCCAGGGCTGGGGCAGGGGTGCCAGGGTGTGGCCTCCTGGGTCATGGGCGTGGTCTCCCGGATGGTGGGTGTGGCCTCCTGGGTGGTGGGCGTGGCCTCCTGGGCCGTGGGCGAGGCTGGGCTGAGGCCTGGAGGCCTGTTTGGAAGCTTCCCCGCTGGGAGGGGTGGAAGGGCACCACCCCCCGGGGAGGGCCCACTCCGAGGCCCCACAGAGCTGGCAGAGCTGGGTGGGCTCTCGCCTCTCCTGGCTATGCTGTCTGTGCACACTCCAGACCCCCCCGTGCCTCAGTTTACCCATGGGTTAAAGGTCAAGGCCTGTATGTGACCCCTGCTTCCCCGAGACCTGCCCCAGGGCGGGCGAAGAGTGGAGACTGCGTCTGTCCACGCCCCAGAGAGACAGGAGGCGGCGGCCCGGCCAGGCCCTGACCTGGCCACCGTGTCCTCCGCAGCGTCTTTGCCTCCGTGTGAACGAACTGCCCTTGGGCCGGGCTCTCAGGACGGACCGTCCGCACGGCCGGCTCTTCCTGAGACGGGCCTGTGTCCCTCCCGGAGCCCGCCTGCTGCACAAAGTGGGGACCCGCGTGCGTGTGGGTGGCTGGTGGATTCCCTCATTTCTCAGGGGCTGTGGCAGGAAGTGAGACAGCTGCTCCGGGACCCCAGGAGAGAAAGGGGGGGCCGTGTCCCTATGGGGGTGGGGGTGGCGGCTCCGAGGGGGCGTCAGGCAAGGACCTGGAAGCTGCTGGCACCAGTGCAGACCCAGACTGCCGCAGCGGGACCCCGGCACCCACGGGTGCAGGGGGCGGGGCCGGCCAGGCGGTGCCGGGACGAGGCTGAGGGCAGCGCCCCAGCGGGACGGTCTGAGCTGCCCGAGCCGGGCCCGGGAGCCCCACGCTCACGCCTTCCTGTGGGGGCGGCGGTCACACCCCAGCTCTCCGTGCCCTGCCCGCTGCCTCCGCCATCCCGAGGTGACTCACCCCCTCCCTGGGGGGCAGGGGTCCCGGCCCACGGGGTTCGGGCAGCATGTGGAGAGACAGGAGCCCGGAGCCCGGAAACCAGACTAAACAAAGCGGCGGGGGCCTCGGCGGGGGGCACGGTGGGGGGAAGGGGGGACCCCTCGGCCGGCGGGGCCGGGGCGGGCGGCTCCTCGGCTGCAGGCCCGGTGACAGTGAAGGGCCCTTTGTTCCCGGACACACGTGCGCTCCGCCTCTGATGACAGCGGCTGCACCTGCACGGAGGGCGGTCTCCCTCCCCCACGCCGGGGCCGGGCCGGGGCCACAGGCCGGCGAGGACGGAGAGGCGTGTGGCCTCCCTGAGTGCGGCCCGGCCAGCCTGGAGGACGGTGGTGCGAGGGCCTCTCCCACCAGCGCCCGGCCAGCCTGCCTTCACGTGGGGGAAACTGAGGCCAGAGGGACGCCCGCTCCCCGGGCCTGGCCACGCCCACTGCCTCCCTCCGGCGCACAGGACCACGCCAGGCCCTGGGGGAGCAGGCGCACGGCCCGGCCGAGGCTCTCGTAGAGCAGCCGGACACCCAGATCCCACACACGTCACACACATGCATGCACACTCACACGTGACCACACTCACACAGGCACCTCACACTCACATGTGCATGCACACACGTGTAGCACCCTCACACACATACAGACACATACATGTGCACACACCTCACACACAAGCATGCACGCTCATACATGTGCGTGCACGATGTGCACATGAACACACATGCAATTGCGCCCAAAATTATGTGTGCACACATATCCACACACAATCACACACACTCACACATGCAATACGTGCACACATGTATGCCTCACACAACCACACCCATACATGCTCACACATACTCGCATGCTCACACATGCTCACACATGTGCACATACTAAAACACACATGCTTGCACTCACACACGTGCTTTGTGAGCTCCCACTCGGTGGCACCTGCAGGGCACCTTCCCTGGGAGGCAGGGAGGAGCCCCCTGGAGTGGGAGCCGCGTTGGCGCCAGCGCCCCCTCCTGGCGACGCTGAGCTCCGCACATACAGCGCGTGGACCTCCATAAATCCCGCTCAACAAGCCGAGCCGAGCCCGCGGCCATTAGCCCGACAGCCACTCACTCACCACGCGCTCCTCGGAGCTCCTCGCCCGCCCCTCGGCGCCCGCCCCTCGGCGCCCGCCCTCCGCCTCCGCTCACGGACAATCACGGATCCTATTTAGCCGCCTCGCGCGCCTCTGATGGGCTGCCATCCCGGCTCTGCCCCTGGCGATCGGCGGCTCCATTACCGTCCTCGGCACACGATGGATGGCGCTCACACAGGCCGCCCTGCCTCCGCTCCTCAGCCGTCTATGCCCGGGGGGGGGGGGGGCAGAGGCAGGTGGGGTCCAGGACCCCGGCACCGTGCCTGCACGTCCCGGGTGGAGAGGGCGCCCCTTCCCAGCAGCCCCCCTACCCCCCGTCCGCTTGGGCGATGCCATTCGCGTGGCGAGTTCAGATGCCTGTGAGCCCCAGGCACGTGCCAGGGGCCAGAGCAGATGTGGGTCCCCAGGACGGGGTCCCGCCCGGGTTCGTGGGGCCAACGGGCGTGGGAGAGCCCCACACCTCACGCCCCTGGCCGGGCCATGCCGGGCAGCTCTGGCCGAGGAGCTCGGGCCACGGGGCCTCCTCCGGGGCCGCCCCCCACGCACCGGAGACCCCGGGCCACTCAGCGCATTGGGGGGCAAGGACTTCCCGGCTCAGCTGTGGGTTCCGCACCTCCGACCCCTGGCCAGCGGGAGGTGCTGTTCCTCGTTGCCTCTGCACCAGCCCCCCCAGTCCCGCCTCCTGGGCCCGGCCCCCCGGCCCCCGGGCCCCGGCCCCCAGCAGGGTTCCCACGCCCCGCCCTGTCCTCGGGGAGCGGAGAGTGAGTCTCCGGGCCTGTCCCTCCTCGACACCCGGCTCTTATCTGCCGCAGGCGGCGCGGTCAGGGGTGAAGGGCGCGGGTGCAGCCCGCTGAGAGCGCCTGTCAGCACTCGGGGCGCAGACAGCGGGCGGCGGGAGCGTGACCCGCTCAAGTGCTCTTATCTCTCCGCGCCCCGCTTCTCCGCGGGGGACACGCAGGCCGGGATCAAAGGCCGGGGAGCCGGCCACCTTTGATTTAGGGCTAAAAATGGCCGGGTTTGGGGGGGCCGCGCCTCCCGCCCTCGGCCTGCGGGGGGGGGGGGGTCCCCAGGCGACACCAGTGCACAGGACAGCCCGACACGCCCCCCTCAGGAACGCCGCCGTGAGCGGAAGGTCACGGCACGACCTTGAGAGGCGGTGCCCTGCGGAGCCTCTCACCAGCCTCTCAGGACCGGCCCTGCCCCCGGGAGACGTGCCGCGTCCCTGAGGCTGCCGGCGATGCCGGGAGTGCCGGCCTGGCCTGACACATGCCACTAATTTTACATGGACGCCCGCGTGGGTGGCAGCAGGACGGGCGGGCGGGCTGGCCACTGGGTGGTCTGCTCGGGGGCGGCGCCAGGGGAGGCCGCGGGACACACAGACCCTAGCCTCGGGATTCCAGCTCTCACAGTCGCCGGGCGGGGCGGGGGCTGGCCAGGAAGGACATCGCCCGCCGGCACCCTGCTTCTGCTCCCGCTGAGGTCACGGCAGCCACCCAGGCCCGGGGGCGGGGGGCCAGCGGCCGGGCGGCTAATGAGGCCCCGACGAGAGACGACGCGTCTCCGCACCACTGATTCCCGTGGCTGCCGGCCCTGACAGACAGCCGGCCCTCCCGGCCTCCCAGACAGAGCGGCCTTATGCGGCCAAGGGCAGGCCGCGGATCCTGTTTCAGCTCCCGGCCGCCGGGGAAGTCTGCGATACTGTGAGGCCCAGAGCCCGTCTCGAGTTTCTTCCTCTATTACAAGTCCTCTAGGGGCCCGATTCCTCTTGTGGCAGTGGGGAGGTGTTCCAGGTGGGGGTGCTCCAGGTGGGAGGTGTTCCAGGTGGGGGTGCTCCAGGTGGGAGGTGCTGATCCAGGTGGGGGTGATCCAGGTGGAGGTGCTCCAGGTGGGAGGTGCTCCAGGTGGGAGGTGTTCCAGGTGGGGGTGCTCCAGGTGGGAGGTGCTGATCCAGGTGGGGGTGATCCAGGTGGAGGTGCTCCAGGTGGGAGGTGCTCCAGGTGGGAGGTGATCCAGGTGGGGGGTGCTCCAGGTGGGGAGGTGCTCCAGGTGGGGGTGCTCCAGGTGGGGGGTGCTCCAGGTGGGGGTGATCCAGGTGGGGGTGCTCCAGGTGGGGGGTGCTCCAGGTGGGAGGTGATCCAGGTGGGGAGGTGCTCCAGGTGGAGGGTGATCCAGGTGGGGGGTGATCCAGGTGGGGGGTGCTCCAGGTGGGGGGTGATCCAGGTGGGGGGTGCTCCGGGTGGGGGGTGATCCAGGTGGGGGGTGCTCCGGGTGGGGGTGCTGATCCAGGTGGAGGTGATCCAGGTGGGAGGTGATCCAGGTGGGAGGTGATCCAGGTGGGAGGTGCTCCAGGTGGGGAGGTGCTCCAGGTGGGGAGGTGCTCCAGGTGGGGGGTGATCCAGGTGGGGGGTGATCCAGGTGGGGGGTGATCCAGGTGGGAGGTGCTCCAGGTGGAGGGTGATCCAGGTGGGGGGTGCTCCGGGTGGGGGGTGATCCAGGTGGGAGGTGCTCCAGGTGGAGGGTGATCCAGGTGGGGGGTGATCCAGGTGGGGGGTGATCCAGGTGGGGGGTGCTCCGGGTGGGGGTGCTGATCCAGGTGGGGGCTGATCCAGGTGGGGGTGCTCCAGGTGGGAGGTGATCCAGGTGGGAGGTGATCCAGGTGGGAGGTGATCCAGGTGGGAGGTGCTCCAGGTGGGAGGTGATCCAGGTGGGGGGTGCTCCGGGTGGGGGTGCTGATCCAGGTGGAGGTGCTCCAGGTGGGAGGTGATCCAGGTGGGAGGTGATCCAGGTGGGAGGTGATCCAGGTGGGAGGTGCTCCAGGTGGGGGGTGATCCAGGTGGGGGGTGCTCCGGGTGGGGGTGCTGATCCAGGTGGAGGTGATCCAGGTGGGGGTGCTCCAGGTGGGAGGTGATCCAGGTGGGAGGTGATCCAGGTGGGAGGTGCTCCAGGTGGGAGGTGATCCAGGTGGGGGGTGCTCCAGGTGGGAGGTGCTCCAGGTGGGAGGTGCTGATCCAGGTGGGGGGTGCTCCAGGTGGGGGGTGATCCAGGTGGGAGGTGATCCAGGTGGGGGGTGCTGATCCAGGTGGGGGGTGCTCCAGGTGGGGGGTGCTGATCCAGGTGGGGGGTGCTCCAGGTGGGGGGTGCTCCAGGTGGGGGGTGCTCCAGGTGGGGGGTGCTCCAGGTGGGGGGTGCTCCAGGTGGGGAGGTGCTCCAGGTGGAGGGTGCTCCAGGTGGGGGGTGCTCCAGGTGGGGGGTGCTCCAGGTGGGGAGGTGCTCCAGGTGGAGGGTGCTCCAGGTGGGGGGTGCTCCAGGTGGGAGGTGCTCCTCTCGCCCAGCACTGAGCAGACTGGCCCAGGGTGTTGCTGGGGGAAGGGCCAGCATTAGGGGAAGCTGGGGGGCCGCAGGCCTGGTTAGCGACAGTGGCCCCGTGGCTGTCCTGGGCGGAGCCTCCACCTCTGTCCGGAGCTCGGCGGGACCCGGGGGTGGGTCTGTGTTGGACGCGGTGTTCGGCGCTGAGGGAGGACGGTGAGCAGTCGCCTGGGGAGCACTGCGCTCTCGCCGCCTGCCCCATCCGGCCCCGGGAGAGCGGCGGCCAGCCTCTCCGAGCTCCGTCTCCTCCTCTGTGCGGCGGCGGCGGCGGCGATGCCGAGACCCATCCAGCATGTGATGCCCCCGGGCGCCGAGGGCCGTGCCTCACTCCTCCGTGCCCACTTTCCCTCCCACCCACCCGAACCCGCCCCCTGGTGCCTGCACGGGGGAGCGGCACCCGGTCAGCACCACCGACGTGACTGGGCACCGAGACAGCTCCCTGCACGCCCAGCCCAGCCCGGGCCCGGCGCGCGGGAGGCGGGCACGTCCGGAGGCGCCACCAGACGCCGGCTGGGCTCTGGCCGGGCTGTGCCCGCACCACAGGGGGCAGCACCGTGAACCGACACCCGGGCCCTCCGCACCGCATGGCGCGCCCAGGCTGCCCGCCGCCTCCCCCGAGCCTCCCGTGCGGCTTCCGGGATCCGGGCTGCTGTGGGGCCACGCCGGACTCAGGACCCGCTGGGCAGCACCCGGCCACTCGGCTCCACGGCCCCAGGTGCTCCAGCAGCCGCCCCCCCCGCCCTCCCCCTCAGTTTCCCTCCGGGCCAGGCCCCGGGAGCTTGTGCACCCCGACGTCCACCTACAGGCCAGGCCGGCCTCGCCGCGTGGAGGGGCATGCACCCTGCAGGCCTGAGCCTGAGCAGCGCCCCCTCGGGTGGGGCGGGCCCGCTCTGCCCTCCTGTCCCTCGGGAGCCAGTCCTCCGCGGGGCCCGGGGCAGCCAGGAGGCCGCCCCGGAGGGCGAGGGGCACAGCGGGCTGATGGGGGCGGCGCCACCTCCGGAGCTTCCGGAAGGCTCCCGGCCCCCCACCCCCGGGTCTCCTCGTGCTGGGACATGGCCGGCCCGTGGGGTGGGGTGGGGGTGAGGGGCCCCCTAACGCCGCGGCTTCGCCCACACGCGCCCTCCGTCCCCACGCGGCGTGGGCGGCGGGTGCCGGCGCCGGACTCAGTCGCGGCGGAGGGTGTCCCCGCGGGGACCACACGCTCCGGTGGCCGCGGCGGCGGCGGAGGGAGCCGTGGGCGGAGAATGCTGACTCCGTGCCTTCGGAAGGAACCCTGTAATTGACTTTTTAAAAAATGACATTAGCATTTAAATGGTCCCGTCGTTACGGGGTGAGGGTTCAGGGACCGTGATCAATGTATCGAGCTCCTGAAATGTTCTCGGATATTATTTCCGCGGCGTCTCGCCGCAGGGGCTGCGCGCACGGGGCTCTGATTACGCTCGCGTCCGCCCGTGGTGGCCCCCCCCGGCCCCCCCCCCGGACGTGCGCGGCCTCCGCAGCCACGGCCGGCACCCACACACGGAACGCGGGGGACACAGACCCCCTCCTTGTCGCCTGGGGGCCCTCAGGAAGCAGGCGGGGTGCGCCCGGGGCCCCAGGGGCTGTGACCACCGGATCTGACGTCGGGGCGCGGGGGGGCGGGGGTCTGGGCCCGCGCCTGCCCCCTCCCGGGGGCCAGCGCCGAGGAAGGCCGTTGTGCCCGCCCGAGCTTTGTGAGCGGGAGGCCCGGCCGTGCAGGCGCCGCGGCCGGGAGGGCTCGCAGAGCGGCGGGACCAGGGGAGGGTGGAGAGTGGCCGTCAGGAGAGGCCGGGACAATGGGTGCCGGTTGGGGGGCGGCTTTCCCAGCGGCTCCTGCAGAGGCGGTGAGACCGTCCCGGTGGGTGGCCGGCCGGAGGCGAGGGGCGCGTGCCCTCCGTGGGGCTGGCGGCCCGGGGACAGGCTCCGGCCGGACCGCACCCCCCACAGCCGGACGGAACCTCGGCAAGGCGGCGGCAGCGGAGGACTGTGAACTGGGGGAGCGCTTCTCCCGGCCGGCAGCCCCCCCGAACCCTGCCCAGAGCTGGGGGGCCTGGTGCCCTCCCGTCCGCTCTGGCCGCAGCCCCGGGGGCAGCTCCGGAGCAGCCCGAGGACCCAGCCCCACTCCGAACTCTGCACCCAGACAGGCCCGGCAAAGCCCCCGGTGTGTGTGTGTGTGTGTGTGTGTGTGTGTGTGTGTCCCCTCGCCCGGGGTTCTGGAACCTTCCGAAACGCTTTTGCTCCGGACAGAGTGCCGGCCGAGGGGAAAACCGTCGCGTTCGGGCCGTCTCCTCAACTGCTTCTCTGCTAAGCGGGCTGATGGGAGCGTTTACACGCGTGAGCCTCGCCAGGACCACACGGCTCACGTAAAAAGCCAGCCCGGAGCCCGAGCCCGGGGCCGGGAGCCGGAGCCGGGAGCCGGGAGTGCTTAGCTCTTTATTTGAAGGGTCCCCGAGGGCAGATAACCCGGAACGGCTTGGCTGCGGCTGCAGAGGCGCCGAGGGAAGGTCCCCGAGCCGGCGACAGAGGGCGCCTGCACCCCAGCTTCCTGCCGGCCTCAGGAGGCAGCGGGCGGACGCGGGCCTCCGGCCGCCTGTGACCCGGAGCCTGGGCCCGGCCCGCCGCCTCCCCTGCCAGGGGCAGCGGGTCTGCCAGCGGAGCCGACGTCACCCCTCGGAGCCCCTCGAGCTCCGGGGCTGTCTCCCGGGCCGGCCTCGCCCGCCCGGACGTGGCCTGGCAGCTTCCTTCCCCGGCCCCGCCCCGCAGGTCCCCCGAGCAGCGAGGGCGGCCAGAGTGGCTGACACCCCGGCTCCGGCCTGCAGGGCAAAGGCTCGCCGGGTCACTGGGAGCTGACTGCTCAGCCCGGCACCCCAACTCAGCACACCCCACCTAGGGCTCCTCCCTCAGTTTCCCAAGGGTGACGTGTGTCCCCACGCGGATGACATGTCTTCCCACACGAATGACACATGTCCCCACACGATTATGTCACCTCTCATGGATGACGTGTCCCCCACATGGATGACATGTGTCCCCACATGGATGATGTATGTTCCCACATGGATGGTGTGTGTTCCCACATGGATGGTATGTGTCCCCACATGGGTGACACATGTCCCCACACAGATAACACATGTCCCCACACGGATGACGTGTGCCCCCACACGGATGACACATCCCCACACAGATGGCGTATGCCCCCACATGGATGATGCATCCCCACACGGATGACGCGTGTGCCTCCCCTAGGTGGGAAGGTGCAGGCTCGCTGGGAGTCACACGCAGCCCCCGGAACGGCTTGTTTCCTGACCCCACACGGGCCCGAGCGGCCGCAGGGACCGGGTTAGTGGGCTGAGGGCTCCCTGTCCGCGTGGAAGCAGCTTCCTCCTGGGGGGCTCACTGCCACCCTCCGTGGGGTCCCAGGAGGGGCCTCCGAACCGGGGCTCCCGGCAGAACGGCCGGCCCACAGCACCCCGGCCCAGGCCCCGGGGGTCGGGGGGAGGTGGTGGGAAGGGGGGGTCGGGGGTGGTGGTGGGAAGAGTTGGGGGTGGTGGGCGGAGGGGTGTCCACAGGCCGGGGTGCTGCGCTGGGCCAGGCCTCTGGGGCGAGGGCGTGTGGGCTGAGCCAGGAGCCGGAGCCTCGCCGGCTCACAGGCCGAGGCGCTGCCGGCGGCGGGCCCGCCTGCATTCCCAGGGCGGCTGCCAGGGCCTGGCACCGCCGGCCTCCGTGGCGAAGGGCCTGCCAAGGCCGCCCCGGGCACATTCCTCCTCCGGAACATGCTGCGCCCTCACGGAGCAGCGGGAGCCGAGGCCAAGCCGTGCCGGTGTCGGACGCTCCCGTGCACGGCCAGCGGCCTCCCCGGCCCGAGAGGGGCTGACTTCCCCCCTCTGCCCCCCACCCCTGGGCCGGCGCACGCGATGGCGGCAGGAACCGGGCTCTGCCCCAGCCGCGCTCCGGCGCCCGCGGGCTCCGGCCACGCCGAAGGCAGGCACGCGTGACCTGTGGGGCCCAGGTGTGTGTCCTGGGGACGCTCTGCCGTGGACCCTGCGCCAGTGTCACTTCCTCGTGGGGTCCCCCGGCTCCCCGCCCCCGGCTCCACCCCCTCTAGCACCGGCAATGGGCCCGCGGTGCCGGGGCCGGCTCTGTCACCGTGAAGCCCGAAGCGGCCCCGGTCTCGGGTCCGGCCCAGGCTCACGCCCGCCTTGGCTGCAGCCGTCCACCTCGGTCCCGCCGGCCCCTCCCCCCGGGCAGTGCCCACAGGGTCTTCAGGCCAGCCCGGGCGAGGAGCCCACAGCACGCAGGGTCCAGTTCACCACCGAAGGGAACAGCCACTGCTCTGCTCTCCGAGGCCCCTCAGCCTCCGGAGCCCGAATCTGGGGGAAAACCAACCACGTGGGTGTTTGTTTTAAAGCCAGTTCTTCGACCTCCACGCTGTCCTGACCGGCTTCCCCAATCCCGGTCCCTGTCAGATCCCCGCCAGTCCCCGCTGCCCAGTCCCCGCTGCCCAGTCCCCGCTGCCCAGTCCCCGCTGCCCTGTCCCCTCGTGCCCTGTCCCCACTGCCCAGTCCCCATGTGCTCTGTCCCCGCCTGGCCAGTGCCCACGTGCCCTGGAGCCCAGCCCTGAGCTTGCAGGCTCGTTGCCCCGAGTGCGGCTGTGGAGGCCCTTGCCAGCGGCCACCTGCTCCCTGGCCAGCCGGGAGCCGCCCTCCGGTGCGTGTGTTTACTGTCTTTCACGCCGAGCACCGCTTCCCGTGGCGGGAAGGTCTCGCTGCCGCCGAGGGTGCTGGAAGCCACAGCCCGTGGGGTGCCCGGCCGCCACGCCTGGGAGCAGAGGGCCGGCCAACTGTGACCAGCACGGACGCCCTGCCGAGGGGCTGGCGCTGACGACGGTGAGCTGGGAGACAGAGCGGACGCTCCCTCTGTGTGCGGGAGACCGCCTGGCCCTGGAGGAGAGTGACGTCCCGCCAGGCCGCCGACCGCTGTCCCTGTGGCCCGCCGTCACCGACGCCAGCGCCCAGGTCAAAAGGCGGGCACAGGCCTGAGTGGCGAGCTCCGGGAGCAGGCGGACGGGAGAGGCGATGCCGCCCACGTCTGCTGCGACCTCGAGCGAGTAAGCATGTGTGAGCGTGCACCTGCACGGTCTGGCACACACATGCATGCGCTAACCCCTGCACCACGCGCAGGCCACGCCTGACCACGGACACCCCACGCCCGCGACACCAGCGCCCGCCACGGGGTTTGCGGGCGGGGGAGCCCCCCGAGCTCACGGCGAGTCTTTATGAGTGAGCGGCCGCCACGGGCCATTTGGGTCTTCCTGCTTACACTTCTCACCCCCTGGCGGTCCCACAGAGGCCGTGCCCCTCGTGCTGGGGTCACGGCGTTTCCCTGAGGTGCCCGGCTCCACCGGCTCCGCCCCCCACCCCGGCGGCAGCTTCCTCCGGGGACTGCCGGGGACACGCAGGGCCCAGCGGCCTCCCTGCCGCCTCCCTGGTGGCCCACGCCCAACCTCCCTCCAGCTGGCCGAGCCCTGCGTGGGCCTCCCTCCTTGGGTGTCTAGGCAGGGGTCAGGGGTCAGGGGTCAGGGAGCAGGGTCAGGGAGCAGGGGGCAGGGGCAGGGGGCAGGGGGCAGGGGGCAGGGGGCAGGGGTCAGGGAGCAGGGTCAGGGAGCAGGGGGCAGGGGCAGGGGGCAGGGGGCAGGGGGCAGGGGGCAGGGGTCAGGGGGCAGGGGTCAGGGGCCCGCTCCATCCCGCCGTCCCTCCTGTCCCTGCCTCCCTCCCTCCACAGGCCCCACCGTGTGCCCGGCCCTCCCCGCGGCCCCGTCTGAGTGCCAGCCACCCCCTCCCAGCCTCCTGCCTGGCCCGGCGCCCTCCTGGTCTCCTCCCTCCAATCGGCCAGAGAGAGCCCTGGACCAGGGGGGGCTGGTCAGGGCAGGTCAGAGGAAGACTGTGGCCTGGCCGGTGAGGGCGGGGCTCAGGGGGTGTCTGGCCTGAGTCCTGGGGACAGCCAGGCCGGGGATAGCCGAGGCCGGGGACAGCCGAGGCCGGGGACAGCCAGGCCGGGGACAGCCGAGGCCGGGACAGCAGAGGCCGGGGACAGCCAGGCCGGGGACAGCGGAGGCCGGGGACAGTGGAGGCCGGGGACAGCGGAGGCCGGGGACAGCCAGGCCGGGGACAGCCAGGCCGGGGACAGCCGAGGCCGGGACAGCGGAGGCCGGGGACAGCGGAGGCCGGGGACAGCGGAGGCCGGGGACAGTCAGGCCGGGGACAGCGGAGGCCCGGGGACAGCCAGGACGGAACAGCCAGGACGGGGACAGTGGAGGCCCGCCCAGCTCAGGCCCGAAGGCCCGGACTCTCTCCCTCCCGGCCTCAGCACCTGACAAACCACCTCCCAAACCCGCTGCCTGGGGCCCGGCAGGCTGGTCTCCTGCCCCATTCGCCGGCCCCGGGAGACCCCGCCTCCCTCGGCTGCGATGCCCAGTCCTTCCGGGCGGGGGCGGGCAGGGCTGCGGGCCCTTTGGGAAGGGAGGTCCCCAGTGCACCCCCAAACCTCAGGGGCCCAGGCTGCTCTGGTGGCCCGGGGGGGGGGGGGCGGCTCCCACACCCGCCTCTGTGGGAGGCAGCACGGCCGCGGGGCCGAGGGAAGCTGATGATGACAGACAGAACGCACCCGGTGCCGCGGCCCTCCCCCCACGCTCAGCGCCGCCGCCGCCGCCGGGAATGCTGGGGGACAGAGAGGCCGGGGGTGGGCTTGAGAGCCCTGCCCGCAGGCTGGAGAGCCCGGCCGTCGGGAGGGGCGCCCGGGGGGCTGACGCTGTGAGTCATGGTTCTGCCCGGCCCCTCTCGGTCCTCAGGCTGGGCCCCATGGCCGCATGGCGGTGTGTGTGTGTGTGTGTGTGTGTGTGTGTGTGTGTGTGTGTGTGTGTCTGAACTTAGACCCGCCCCCCAAACTGGCCAGCAGCCGGCGTGCCAACAGGACCGGAGGCGCGGCTGGGCGGGTGGTGCCCATGGCCCTGGGAGTGGACCCTTGCCGGAGGGCTTAGCCTGAGATGGCAGCCCCCCTGTCCCCCCTCAGCGGCCACTGGGTGTCCTGGCTCCTGCGGGCGCCGGGGTGGGGGGACCCCGCTCTCGGAGGCCCAGGCAGCGGCTCCTGGGTCCCTACAGCCGCTGGTCAGGGCCTTGGCCTCCAAGCTGCCCCCCGAGGTCGGCGGGTGGGCACGCTGTGCCCGGTGCTCGGGACATCCCGGTGACACAGGCCCGGGGGAGCTGGCAGAGGCGGGCACCCACCCCTCTGCAGGGTCCGCCGGCAGCAGACACACTGCCCCGGGCGCCCGCTGCGGCCACCCCCAACCCCCGGCCTCATCCGGGCCTGGTTCCTGTCTGTCTGCTGGCCCTCGCACTCGGCGACAGCAGCGGGGGTGACGGATGGCCGGTGTCGAGCCCTGTCATCCCGGGGGGCCCCCGGGGAAATGTGAGCGGCTCTCTCAGCGGCTTTATTGCCAACCTGTGGCCGCGGCGATGATCAATCACGCTGATCGGGGATGGCACACGGGCGAGACGAGAGGCAGACGCCGGCCGCGGGGCCGAGGGTCAGCGAGGGGCGGGTGTGGGGGACCGGGGAGGGCGGCCTGCTGAACCCCGACCTTGACCCAGGCCAGCCGGCCGTGGTCAGGCCCCCTCCACCGCCGGGCCGGCCTCGGGGGCGCCGCGGGCAGGCGGACGAGGGTCGGGGTCTCCTCGGCACTGGCTTCGTGCGCAGGCCCGGAGCCGGCGTGGGGCCGGCCGGCCGCATGGTCGCCCCCACGAGCAGGCCACCCGCGTGGCCCCGGGGCCGGGCCGAGCCCGCCGGGCGGTGAGTTAGCCGGTCTCCGGGAGGGGCCTCCGCACAAGGATGCTCCAGCCGGACGTCACTGCGAGAGAAAACAAGCCGGCCCGAACAGGAAGCAGCTCGGCCGAGTTTCCCCCTCTCCGCGGCAGCTTTGGCACAGCCCGGCGCTGGGTGGTTGTCAAAAAGGCGAGGCGTCCAGAGACCGGGGCCAGCAGCGCGGAGGGGGCACCCGCAGCGAGAGAGGGAGCAGACGCCGCCCGAGGGCACGTGTGTGCCCCTCCGCCCTCTGCCCCTTGCCCTCTGCCCTCTGCCCTCTGGGGCGCCTCCACCCCAGGCAGCGCGCTCGGTCTCGACCGCCGTGCAGTCTGCTGGGAGCACCTCGCGGCTCACGACCCCGGGCAGGGGAGACGGCAGCCTCGGGGGCGGCGGCCAGCACCTGGGCTCCCGAGGGTGGGGCGTGTCCCCTCCCGCCCCCTGGCTCTGCCTCCCAGCTCTCGGGTCACCCCGGGATGGGTCACCCCGCCTGCTGGGGGCGGGCCGCTGAGCCCGGCCACGTCCTTCCTCAGGGGACGCGATGGGCAGAGGGAGGCGGGGAGCATGGTGTCGGGGTGCCCACCGGCCACATGCTGCATGACCGCTGGCCCTGGACACCCGGCCAGAACCCGCCGGTGTCTGTCTCTGGGCGTGTCCTGTAAGGGGCTGCTGTGGGGGGCTGGGGAGGGGAGCAGGAGGTGGCAGCACACGGGGGGAAGCCGGGGCAGGACAGACACCGCCCCTTTCACCCTGACTCCCGCCGGGCCTCCAGGGCCCGCGATGCCCACCGGCGGCCGGCGCTGCACCCTGGCCGGCCCGGAGGCCCCGGCTCATTTGCCGGCGAGATTGCCGAGAAGAGAAAGACTTCCACCCACGAGACAGACAGGGATTCACGACTCCACCGGGCGGCTCCCGTGCCCGCCCCTCCCCGCGGACACCCTGCCCGAGGGCACGGAGGATGGGCCCGGCCCCCGCTGCCCGCACGCCGGGTCCCCACCCTGCCGTCCACCCTCGGGGCTCCGGCGCTCCGGTGTCCAGGACGCCCGCCGCCGCCGAACCCCGTGACCTGGTGCCCCGGGCCCGGGCCCTCGCTCGCCCGCCCGCCCGCCCGCCCGCCCCGGCCGGCCGCCGCCCTCCCCGGCACACAAAGGAGAAGGATGTGGTGGGGGAGCCGGCCACGCGGCGGCAAAAGAAACCTCCTAATGGCCACCGGCTCGCCGCGCGTCAGCCCGTCCCCGCGCCCGCCGGGAAGGCTCACGCAGCTCGGAGACAAGGCGCGGCCGGGGGCGCCGCGCGGCGGGGCCGGGAGGCAGGTGTTACTGTAATTAGCTATTGTTTGACGATCAAAAGTCAGAGCTGATTAACGCCACTAAGCGCGAGTGCGCGATGCCATTTCAAAGAGCACTGCGCACTGCACGCTGGGCGCTTTCAGCCCGCCCTCCGCCGGCGCCGGGCCCATGCCAGCAGCAATCACGCGCGAATCTGCATAACCTCCGGCTCTAATTCACGCCGAGACCTTTCATTAGAGACGGGCCCGCGCGGGCCGGGCCGCCGGCGCCGGGAGGGCCGCGGCTTCTTAAGAAAAGTGAATGGCACCTCTTTAGCGATTAACCCGGGGTTAATGGAGGGCCCACTGCTCGGCTAAGCCCGCGCCGCCGCTAATTCATCGAGGTGCCGCCTCGGGCCCGCGGGACGGACGCTACCTGCCGGGCGCGGGTTTTGGCAGGCGAGGCCGGCCATTAAGGTCAGCCCCAAACACGCGTCTCATTACGGACGCGCTGGAGAGTGTCTGGTGTCAGTCTTTCCTCCCGGCTCCCTGTCCGCCCTAATGTGCCCCATTAGTCAAAGCACTGGGTCGGGGGGCCGCGCGAGCCTCACCCCCGGCCCCTTTGTGACTTCTGCACACGGAGCCCGCGGGTGTGTGTGTGTGTGTGTGTGTGCGTGTGTGCGGGGGGGGGGGCGTTGCCCTCAGGACCCACACGCACGCCCCCTCACCGGAGCATGTATCACACGGGCAACATGCCTGCCCAGCCATGCTAACGTGTGCACACGCACATAAATGCATTCGGGCGCCCACGCACGCGCACATACACCTGTGCATGCAGTGACACGTGCACACACAAGCACACACACGTGCACACATGTATGATATGTTCACACACACACCTGCCCAGCCACACTCACTTGTGCATGCATGTGACACACGTACACACAAGCATGCACACACACATGAGCATGAGCACACACATATGGCATGTTCACACACACACACACACACACACACACGACCAGAGGGCTTTAAGAACAGACCCGCAGAGGGCACGGGTGTGACATGCAGATCCGGTAACACAGGAACCCGCCCCTGGGATCTGCGTGTCCATGTTGACCACGGTCACCCGGTCAGCTCCATAGAAAAGGACGGAACCTCAGTAGACACGGGAGGGGGACACCCCCTTGCCAGCTGCCCCCCAAAGGGCGGGGGATGCAGCCTGAGGCACACCCTCTGAGCCTGGCCGCCCCCGCCACCGGCAGGGGGACCCGAGGCGGCACCCTCACTGGGCGGCATCCGGGCCACCGTCCTGGGTGCACTCTTGGATCGGGTGGGCGGGGAGGGCTCCGCCCCGCAGCCTCTGAGCGGCCACCAGCTCCTGTTCTGAGATGCACGTGGGGGGGGGGGGCGCTGCAAAGTCCGTCTGGGGAGGGGGGACGAGGCTAAGCTCCTGCCTCGTGGGGACGGGGCGCCGGCCTGGGCCCCCAGACTTCCAAAGGGGCGCCCCTGCCTCGCGGTGCTTAACCAGCCCGCCTCCCCCTGCACTGGGCACGCACCTGGCGCCTCCTTTGCTGCCCCAGGCCGGTCCACCAGCCCCCCCCCCCCCCCCGCCGCCCCCTCCTCCCCTGCGGCTCTGCACCCTCTCCCGGGAGCCTCAGACACTGACGCGAATCCTCATTTGGGATCTCCCGCTCCCGCCTGGGACCAGGAGCAGCGGCGACACCCCCTTCTAGGAGGCCCCTGCGGCCCGCTGGGCAAGTCCGGCTGCCGGACAGCGTGCGGGCGGGTGGCCAGGCCACGGCCTGCAGAGGGCACCCTCTCCGGCAGGGCCGGCCTGCGGCCCCAGGCGGGCCGGGAGGAAGAACAGGGCTGGTCTGCGTGCAGAGGAGGCAGCCCCGACAGCGGCCTCAGCCTGGAGCCCCCCGAAACCCCAGGTGCCCACCGTGGGGCCAGCTGAGCTGGCTGGGGGTCGGCCAGGGCCAGGCCACCGCTGAGGGCCCTGCCGTGGGCACCGGGCACATCCTGGTGACCGGGTCTCGTGGGCTGGGCCGGGGGAGGCCCAGGGGCCCGTGTGCTCTCCACCATCCACGTCCTTAGCGAGTGGCGCCGGGCTGGGGGGCAGGCCCCTGCGAGGCCTGCGGGTTCTTGTCCTCGGGAAGCGACGCGGGCACACAGGAGCGGCCCCGGCCTGGCGCGGGAGCGGGGTCGGCAGATGGCATGTCCGGGGGCAGGCGCCCAGCCCTGCGGCTGCCCCTGCGCCGGGCCGAGGCCGCCCTGACACCGAGCAGCGGCCGCTCGAACGCACGGTTAATTATGCGCTGCCGTCCCCCCGCGTCCGCCAATTAAGGGGTCACAGTCCTGGGCACGTTCCCCAACGCGCCTTCTTTTTTAATCACCCTAATTGCTCGGGGCCTGACAAAGCCTCCCCGTCCCCTCCCCAGGGCTCGGCCGGGACAAACGCACTCGCAGGCGCACGCCCTCGCCGCGGAGCTGGGCCGCGTCCTCGGCGGGCGCCGGCACGGGGCCCTGCCTGGGGCCAGCGGGTGCCCGGGGCGGCTGGCTGAGCACGGGCGGCCGGCACGCGCTCCCATGTGTGTGCCCGTGCGATCCTCCGTGGGCCCCGCTCGGGGGACCGGGGGCCCGGCAGGCGGGGTGCCGCCCCAAGTCAGGGCTGGGCGGGCTCGTTTTCGGGGACGTGGCCAGTGGGGGGCAGGCCGGGCCCCGGTCTGAGCGGGACCAGACTTGACCCCGAGGTTCTGACTCAGACGAGAGATGGACTCAGGGCCCTTTGTCCTGCAAACGGGGGAGGGGGGCTCCCTGTGGGCCGGGCCTCTGCACTGACGGGGTGGGGAGCTGTCCTGCACCCCAATCTACAGAAGGAGGCGCTCAGGTCACCGGGCCCCGCAGGCCGGCCTGAAGTCACTGGGCAAGCCGGGTCAAAGCGACGCCCGGGGCGTGACCCAGGGCAGCCGCCGAGCGAACCCCCTGGCCCTCCCCTGGCAGGTGGGGGACCCGGCAGGTTCTGCCAGGTGCTCGCCCGAGAGAACTGGACATGGGATGCAGTCGGACACGTGACCACGCAGCCAGGGGGACACCACCCCACATTTGTGGGGCACAGTCGTTGGGTCTGCACCGGCAGGCCCGTGCAGGGAGCCGTGCTGGGCTGAGGAAAGGCACGGGGCACGGACACCGCACGGCGTGGAGGTCCTCACAGCATCCGCTCGGGGACGAGCTCCGTGAGCACATTCAGACACAGAAGGCCACGGACCGTGGTGCCACCCACAGGACATGCCCATAACAGCCACCGCTGGAGGCCGACGCGGATCAGTGGCTGTCGAGGGCGGGCAGGGTCTCCGTGGGGCGAAGGAAAGTGCCGGAAAACCACCCCAACGCACCCGGGGCCGCTGCGTCCCTCCCCTCTGACGGTGCACGTGCTTGTGCATTCGCTCCGCGGAGAAGGCGGGGGAGGGGGTGCAGCCCCGGCCGGCGTGGCGGCAACGTGGCCGCTTCGCCGGAGCGCGGCGGGCCCGCGCGCTGCCCCGGTGGGGCTCCTGGGGGATTAGCTCAGGTCTGCTGAGGTCGGCAGCCGCGACGCCGGAGGCGCGGGCCCGGCGACATTGTTCGGGGGGATTAGGGGTGCTGGCGTCCTTGGCCACCCCGCGCTGCCGGGCGTCCGGCTGTGCCGGGCAGGCCCGCCCGCCCGTGCGAGCTCGCGTCTCTTTAATCAAGATTAAGATGTCAGAGGGCCGGCGTCGCACAAAATCCCACTTTTATTAACTTCTCATTACCCGCCGGGGGCCCCGCCGGCGCTGAGGCCGACGCGGCGGCCAGAACACGCCATCAAACCTGCGCCCGGCCGCCGGCTCCGGTGCCGCTGACTCAGCGACCGGCCACGCCCCGCGGTGCCCGAGACAATGGGGCCTGACCGGCGGGGACCACAGGCGGCGGGCCCAGGCCCACCGGGAACGGTCCTCCGGGGCCTGGCCACCCCTCACTCCGTCTCCATGGCGACCCTGCAGGCCTCAATCCCTCCCGGGAACCCCAGGCCGCGGCCCAGGCAGACCAGGCAGGCGCTCCCCCCCCCACACACACACACGGACTGTTACCCCCTCCGACCCAGGACAAGCCCCCCCGGGGGCCCCAGCTTCCTCGGCTAGGGCCCCGCACCCTGCCGCTCCCGCCCATCGCCACCCACACCTGCTGTGTGTGGCCCCACCACGTCCCAGCCACGGCGGGGGCCACGTTGTGCCAGCCGCTCCGTGCTCTCCCCGCCACCCTGAGCCGCCCCACGCCGGCCCTCTCCTCCGGCCGCCGAGCCTGCACCCCCGGGTCTGGAGCTCGCTCCGCAGCACCGCCCTCCGGACGCCTCCGTGGAAGGGGCGCTGCGGTGTTTGACCTGCGGCCAACGTGTCCTGTCCGCCGCCGCCACGCCCGCCTCCCCCGCACACAGGGCCGCCGGCTCTCCTGGGGCCACCTGGGCCTCGTCGTGGTCCAACACGGATGCTTCTCCCTCCAAAATATCCCAGTCCATCCGCTGGCCCATCCCCCTGCCCCTCCCACTGCCCCTCCGCCCTCCCTGACACCCATGTCTCCAAGACCCCCGGGCCCACCCCCAGCCCCCAGCCCTCTCTCCGGCGCTCCCAGCTCTGCCCTCCCAGGCCCGACTGCCCTTGGGCTCAGGCACCTCCTCCGACCCCCCATCCCCGTCCCCCGGGGCCTGTCACAGCCCCCCCGTTCCATTTCTGGTCTCGGGCACCCCTCACGGGCTTATGGCTTCCTTTGCATGTATTCGCCTCTTCATCAGCATCTGTGGCTGCTTGTCTGTGTCCCCAAAACCCAGACGTTGCCATGCGGGTGGATCCCCAATAGTGGCATTTGGGGGTGGGGCCTTAGGGAGGTGATTAGGCCACGAGGGGGGGGCCTTTCCACAGGAACCGGGGCCTTTTGGGAGACACAGGAGAGCCTGCCCCCCCCCGCCCCCGCCACTGAGTGTGAGGACACGGAGGAGGCGCCGTCTGCCAACCGGGAGGAGAGGCCGCACCGGCACGGACTCTGGGGGCCTGGATCTCCCGCTCCCGCCTCTGGACGGTGGAGGCCAGTGCCTTGGCGTTTCTGACCTCCCGGTGCGAGGAGACGGACGGGGCCACGGGCCACGGGCCACGGGCAGGGCGGGCACCGCCGCGGCTCAGGCCCAGCGCCGGCGCTCAGGAGACACGCAGGGGCACCGACGGGGCAAGGCCAGTGGGGCCGGCCCAGCTCCTGCGCCCGGGACCCTGGTCCTCCAAGGGCATCCGCGGCCCTCCGGGGGAGGCGGGGTACGAGGGCAGGGCGCCACGTGCTGGGACAGTGTCCGGCCGGGAGGCCCCGCACGGCCACGCAGGGAACGGTGGGTGCGTGTCGCTGCCGCCCCGGCCCCGGCCCGCTGGCCGGCGGTCATGCTCCCAAGGGCGTCGCAGGCGGCGCCGTGTCCGTGCCGCTGGGTGAGGGGACCCCCACCTAACGCGCCGTCAGTCCCGCCCCCCCCCACGGTGAAGCGCGAGGTCTGCCGGTGAAGCGGCTGCTGCGGCCGGAGGAAGCGGACCTGAGCCGAAGCCGGGCCGTGAGCCGAGCGCAGTCCAGCACGCCGGCCGGCGCCTGGGGTCGCGGTGCGGACCCTGCGGAGGGAGGGGAGTGCCCAGGGGGCCTCTGTGGACCGCGCTCCGCTGGTTAGTTCGGGGGCTCGCTGGAGGGGGTCGGGGAGGTGGCTCATGCCCTCAGGCCGGGGGGACGCGGCTCAGGCCCGGGGGACAGGCCTGGGGACAGAGGCCGGGAGACAGGGGCTGGGGGGGGGGGGACACAGAGGCCGGAGGGACAGAGGCCGGGGATAGAGGTTGGAGGACAGAGGCCGGGGGGACAGAGGCCGGGGGGACGGAGGCCGGGGGACAGAGGTGGGGGGGGGGACAGAGGCTGGGGGGACAGAGGCTGGGGGGGGACAGAGGCCCGGCGGGATCAGGGAGCAGCAGGGGCCACCCCCCACCAGGTGGGCCTGTCGGGACCGGCCCGGGAGGGGCCCAGGACAGCGCGTTCTCGGTGAGTTTGGCATTGCCCGAACGCACCGGGGGGAGGCCGCGGCCAGGCCAGGGGAGTGAAGAGGCGGAGCTCGGGCTGACCGGCCGGCCATCCTGTTATCCCCGAGTCCTGGCCCCAGCCCCGGACCCTCGCCACAACCAGACACCAGACACCGAGCTCCGGGGCTGGAGACCCCTCCCCCCCCCCCCCGCACTGGCCTACAGACCACGCAATGCTGGCCCACGCAGCTCGGCGCGCAGCAGCTCAGCCTCAGGTGGCGGGAGCTTCAGAGCCCACCCACACCTGAGTCACCCACACCTGAGTCACCCACACCTGAGTCACCCACACCTGAGCGAGCACCCCAGCCTCCAGAGGGACCCGGGACCCCCGCCCTACCTCTCCCCAGCGACCTTGCACTCAGGACCTGGCCAGCCCCTCGCTGTGGCCGGTGCCTGCGCTGCTTTGGTCACTGCCACCACCCACACCCTCGCTTCCGGGAGCCCGGCTGTACCCCCGAGAGCGCCCGTGGGCCGTCTCTGTGGCTCCCCGGCGCCGCCCTCCCAGGGGCCCCCGCACACAGGCCCGCTGGCAGCCTCAGGGCCCGGTGCTCAGGGTGCGGCAGGGAGCACCTGGTCGGCTCGGACCATGTGGAGGGCGTCTCCCCCGGCCGAGAGGGTCCATGGGCTCATAGGGCCGCTCCCCCGGCGGTGCCGGGCCTGGATGGCTGGCTGTGCCTGCGGCTCCGGGACGGGCTAAGCCGGGTCCGGCGCCCACAGACGGTGCCGGATCTTTCCGGAGACGAGGCTGGGGCCTGCAGTGCCCGGCAGAGCACACGGAGCCGCCCGCGGGCCCGCCGGGTCCATGGTGCCGCGGCCACGGGGCGGGACTCCTGGGTGCCCCCCGGCTCTCCCTCACGCCTCTGCGTGGCCCCGGGCAGTTCCTTAACCCCTCCGCGCCTCCCTCCCGCCCGAGGACCAGCCTGACCGCTCGAGGCACCGGCCCCGCGGACGGCCATGTGCACGCGTGTTGGAAGCGCCCGCCAACCGGGAGCGGGTCCGGTCCCGGTCCTTCCCCGGGGGGCCCTGACCGCCGGGAGGGGCGAGGGGGCGGCGGCCCCAAGGCACTGTCCTTCCTTCCCGTCCTGCAGCCCCGGAGGCCAAGCAGCCGCAGCTCCGAGCCACTCTCAGCAGAGCACACCGGGCCCCCGGGGGACGACCCTGGGCCGGGGTCAAGGGTGGAGGGTCAGGCAGGCCACGACAGAACGTGGTCCCCCAGACCCCGCCCCGAGGATGGGGCGGGCAGGCCGCACCGGCACAGACCGGGGTCACTGGCGGGCAGACACGTCACCAGGGTGTCGGGTGCCAGGGCAGGACTTGCTGGGTGCCGGCTGGGTGCCCAGCTGGGTGCGGGTGCGGGCGGGTGGGCGGCCGCCCCGGGTACCGGCCCCCGCGCTCCGTAGCTCCGCTCCGACCGGCCTGCCGGAGGGAGCGGCCTCGGCCACGTAAACACTCTCCGAGGGCGCGATCTCCCCGCCCGCTTATCGGCGGGCTTATCGGCGGGCCCGTCTGGCGGTCAGAGGATGTGGCCACCATTGTGCGGCGGCCTGGAAGCCGAGCCGGCCGGGCCGGGGACAAAGGCGCTCGAGCGTTTGAAGGGCACAAACATCTTGACCCGGCTACCTCCTGTGCCAGAGGAAGACGGTAATTCACGGCTCACAATTCTCCCGCTATCTGGCAGGAAGTCCTGTATTTCTCATTCTCCCCCGAGGCGAGGCCCCGTCTCCGTGTGAGAGGTCAGCCCCGAGGGCCAGCGCGTGGGCACGCCGTGACCTCCTTTCTGCCTCTTCGTGTTGTGTTTGCTGAGGCCGCCGCCCCGGGCCTGTCCCCAGCTCCCGCCCCCCAGGAGCGTGAGTGGGGCACACCCGGGCTCTTAGTCCAGGGACCTGCCAGGTCACACCCGGTGATGGTGGAGCTAGGACGGGCTCATGGTCCCCTGGGTGCCCCCCTGAGCTCTTTGATTCCCCCTCTAACAGTGGTGTCTGCACTGGACCTCCAGGGCTCATCACCATCATTGCCATCGCCTCCATCACCACCATCACTACGATCACCACTATCACCTCCCTCACTTCCATCACCTCCTTCACAATCATAACCTCAATCACCTCCATCACAATCATAACCTCCATTACCTCCATCACCTTCCTCACCATCATCACCTCTATCAGCTCCATCACCATCACCAACATCACCACCATCACCTCCATCACCTCCATCACCACCATCACCTCCATCACCACCATCACCACCATCACCACCATCACCTCCATCACAATCATAACCTCCATCACCACCATCACCTCCATCACCTCCCTCACCACCATCACAATCATCGTCACCACCCTCACCACTATCACCTCCATCACCACCCTCACCACCATCACCTCCATCACCTCCATCACCTTCCTCACCACCATCACCTCCATCACAATCATCGTCACCTCCCTCATCACTATCACCTCCATCACATCCATCACCTCCATCACCTCCATCACCACCTCACAATCATCGTCACCTCCCTCACCACTATCACCTCCATCACATCCATCACCTCCATCACCTCCATCACCACCACCTCCATCACCTCCATAACCTCCATCACCACCATCACCTCCATCACCACCACCTCCATCACCTCCATCACCTCCATCACCACCATCACCACCATCACAATCATCGTCACCATCATTACCATCATTACCATCATCACCATCACCTCCATCACCACCATCACCTCCATCACCTTGGTCTCACTCTGAGCCCTAAGCAGGCGCTTTACGGACAGTGGCTCCTGTAATCAGCTCCCACAACTCGGAGGCAGCAGCTATGGTCACCCCCATTTTACAGCCGAGGACACCGAGTTGCCAGAGGGTGAGGACGTCCTCAGAGAGGCGTTTCCTCCACGGAGCCGTGAAGCCACGGAGTGCCGTGGCCAGGCCTTGGGGCTGCCGCCGCTCCGAGGAGGCCGCACAGCGTGGGGCTGGCGCTGCGTGGGCCTGCGTGGGCCTGCGTGGGCCTGCGTGGCCCTGGGCGGCGTGGGGCCTGGGCCTGGCGCTCAGGACTCAGCCTGCACAGGCCTGATCCCACGTGGGCCAGGTCAGTGCCATCGCCTGGAGGGGCGGCGCAGACGCGGGCGGGAGGGCAGGGGAGGTGCGCGGTGGGGAGGGGCTTCTGAGCAGGTGAGGGGCGGGCCGTGCTGGGCACCAGGGCCCGGGGAGGGGCCAGGCGGGGAGGGGTATCTCAGTGACACTCGGGGCACAACAGGGCTCGGAGAGGGGCGTCCCGGGACACGGCGGGCGGCCAGGACGTGGCAGGACACCCGGGGAGGCCACCAGAGAGGCGGCACCCAGCCCGGCCAAGGGAGGCGGCTGCAGGCCGTCCTGCCGGCGCCTGAGGGTCCCTCTGGACCTGGTTGGGGGCGCCTGGCAGAGGCGTTTGTCACTGTCCTGGCAACCACAGCCGGCGAGGTCCCCTGTCTGAGCCGCATGCTTGGGGCCTGGCCACGAACACCCCGACGTGGCCTCTGCCCGCTGTGGCCGGACTTCGCACGCACAGTCAGTGCCCGGCACCCGACCTCGGTGCCCCCCGGCTCCTCAGCATCGGCACCGGCCTCGGCCTCCCCTCCCTCCGCTGGTTCTGCTCCCGGGAGGGCGCACATCCGTCCGCAGACCCCTCATCCCCGGCCGGCCCCACCCCAGGGGGCTGCCACTCCAGGCCCCGGGGCGCACGGTGGTGGGCGTCGCTTCGCGGCTCCCTCTCCCCGCGGCCCCCGGCACACCGCCGCGTCCAGCGCAGAAGCACAAAGGGAGGAAGTCTATTCACAGGCCGCCGCCTCCGCGCTGCATTTCTGCGGCTCTCCGGGCGCCCGGCTCAGCCTCTTCCCGTCACTGTGTGCCTCTCCCGGCCTTGGCAACCTTGGCAACCGGAGCGCGGGCCGGAGGCGAGGAGCGGGTCCTCCTGTGAGCGCGGCACGCGGGGTCCCCCCCCCGGGGTGTGGGGAGGCGGCTCCTCGACTCCCCGTCTCGGTCTCTCTCCTCGCGCTCGGCGGTCTGTGATGGATGCCGCCGGCCCCGTATGTGGTCGTTTCCTCCCGGCGGCCGGCGCGTCTGCGGCTAATGCCCGCGTCCGCCGGCGCGGGGATAACGGAGGCGCGGCTCCCGCGATGGCGCGTCCCGTCTCGCCTTTACGACGTGATTTATCAGCGCTCCGCCCGGGAGACGGCTCGTCCCCCGAGAGGCCGGCTGGCGGAGAGTGGCTTGGAGTGATGGCCGTCAGCGCCGGAGGAGCGAGGCCGCGCCGAAGGAGGCGCTCGGGGAGGAGACGCTCCCGCTGCACCGGCTCTAACGGCTCCCACCCGTCCCGAGTCCACCGTCACCACCTGTCACCGCACACTGTCACCCACCGCACACCACCCATCACTGCACATCAGCCATCATCGCACACCATCACCGCACAACGCCTGTCACCACCGCACACCGCCTGTCACCGCACACCACACCCCACACTGTCACCGCATACCGCACACCGCCACACACACACAGCCTGTCACCACTGCACACCGCCCGTCCCCACACACTGTCACCCACAGACCGCCTGTCACCACACACCACCTGTCACCACACACTGCCCGTCACCGCACACTGTCACCCGCACAATGTCACCTGCACACTGTCACCTGCACATCACCCGTCACCCGCACACTGTCACCGCACACCGCCCATCACCGCACACCGCCCCTGCACAGAGCCGGGGACGGGAGGACGTGCCCAGAGCAATGTCCCCGCGGACTCACCCACCTGCAGGGCCTCGGCCAGGGCCGCACCCACAGGGCAGGATGGGCGGGTGCGTCTGTGGGAAGGCGCCCAGAGGGCAGCACGAGGGCCCCCGGGAGCCCGCCACCCGAAGGGGGTGCGTCTGGTGTGGGTGCTGCCGGGGGCGTCCCAGGGACCAGGGCCCCCAACGCCGAGGCCGGGTCCCAGAACAGGGACTGTGCGAGCAGGGAGGGGGCGTGGGCCTGGCGTCTCCAGCACGGGAAGGCGTCCCGCACACAGCGGGCGCTCTGTGCCACGCGCCGGGCGGGCGGGCGGGTGAGGGGTGAAGGCGGGGAGACGGCAGCGTGGGGCTCGGCACCGGGAGCCCCCAGGCCGGCAGGTCGGGGCGAGGTTGGGCCTCCACAACGAACGGCCAGCAAAGTGCGAGGCCGAGCAAGGCTCACTCGTCGTCCGTGCGCCCACGGGGCGGCGGCTCTGCGCTCACTGTCCGCAGAGGCCTGCCGCCGCCTCGCACCTTCTGGAGCTTCCTGGCTGCGGAACTGGAGCACCGAGAGCTCGGCGGCGTCTCCCACGGGTGCCGCCAGGCGCTGGGCGGCTTTACGGCCGCAGTCAGTCCCGCCCCAGCCGCGGCTCTCAAACACCGCCCTACACCGCCAGAGCGACAGCACCTGTCGTTGCTGGTCCTCACCAAGGATGTTTCCCCATGATGTTTGGAGAGAGTGGAGGGGAGGGAGGGAGAGGGGACGCATGGACATGGGAGAGACACCTCCACCCGTTGCCTTCTGTACATGCACATGCCAACCGGCGCCGGGAGAGACCCTGCCACCCAGGTCCGTGCCCGCGACGGGCGATCGAACCCCCGGCCCTTACGCGTGGGTTAGCACCGGCAGGAGGGGGGCGGTTATATTTGCACACCTGCTCCCAGCCTTTGCACGTGCACGTGCCCTCAGATGCGTGTACATGTTCCGTGTAAGGTGCGTGTGGGTGATGTGAAAACCCCCTTTGTCTGAAAAGCAGTAGCTTTACCTCTCTGAGTAGTTTTAGGCTCACAGAAAAGTGAGGGGGATTACCGAGTTTCTGGGTACCTCCGCCTGGTCCCCCCCCCTGCCCCCCGATTCTCCCCTCCCAATCCCCCCCCCCCCGAGTTCCCCGTTAGGAACACCTTGGTCCCGTGTCCCCCGGACGAGCCGCTGCCGGCACAGACCAGAGGAGGCCGTGGGTCAGCGGAAGGCTGGCTCGGGGGCTGTGCCTCCCTGGGGTTTGGACAAATGCCTCCCGCCATGCACCCCATCATGCTGGCACCCCCACTCCTGGCGACACGGATGGCGTGTGGTCCGTGTGGGTCTGTCTTGTCCCACAGCCTGCAGCCCTTTCCCACGGCTCCTCCCTGTGAGAGCAGGCAGCCGGCCGCGGGCTCAGGGGTTGTGTCGACCCGGGAACCAGGAGGTCCCGGTTCGATTCCCGGTCAGAGCACAGGCCCGGGGGTGGGGGTGGGGGTGGGGGGCCGGGCTCGGTCGCCAGTGGGGGGCGTGCGGGAGGCAG